>CM041209.1:50473704-51117158 GCA_023065735.1 Coffea humblotiana | reverse complement strand
CTAGGATATGTTCTATAGTGACATTGTCCAAATATCCCATGAGTTGTCTTGCATACTTATAATATGGGATCAATTCAGGTTTCTTGACATCATAAACACCAAGAAGTTGATTTACCACTAATTTTGAATCACCATAACTCTAAGGTGCAACTGCTTCATGTCTACAGCCGTTTCAAGCCCAAGAATTAACGCCTGATATTCGGCCACATTATTTGAACACCGACGTGTTAACGTGAAGGAGTACGGCAGTATATCTGTTCAGGAGTATAAAAGACAACTCCCGCACCAGCTCCGTCACGATGAGCAGCTCCATCGAAATACATCGTCCACGGATTCGACCATAAACACTTCTTCATCGGGAAATTCATCAGTCAACTCCCACTCGGCAGGCATAGGATGATCGGCTAGAAAGTCTGCCAATATTTGTCCCTTTGACAGCCTTCGCAGGTACATAAATAATTTCAAATTGTTGAAACTGAAGGTACCATCTCGCAAGTCGATCAGACAGTACAGGTTTTGCCATGACATATTAATGGGATTGGATTGGATATGAGTCGGACAGTGTGCTTGAAAATAATGTTTCAACTTCTGAATGGCAAATATAAGTGCCAAACACAACTTCTCGATGGGTGAGTAATTCAATCATTAGATGTCATCATCCGACTCAAGTAATACAGTGCATTCTCCTTACCTTCATCATTTTCTTGAGCAAGTAAGGCCCCAACCGACGTTCTTGAGCGGAAATATAGAGGATCAATGGTTTTCCTGGAATTGGCGCAGCTAACACAGGGGATTCATGAGGTACTTTTTAATGCTTGTAAAAGCATTTCTACAAGTTTCATCCCACTCGAAGGGTACCCCTTTTTTCATCAGTCGACTGAAAGGTTGGCATCGTCCAGCCAAATTAGAGATAAACCTCCGATGTAAGCCAACTTTCCTTGAAGGCTCTTCAATTCATGGATATTTCGCGGTTCAGGCATGTTTACAATGGCATCAATTTTAGATCGATCGACCTCTATTCCCCGTTGATGAACGATGAAACGAAACTTGCCAGAAGTGACCCGAATGCGCACTTCAAAGGATTCATTTTCAGTTGGTATCTCCGAAGGCGTTGAAAAACTCTTCGAAGGTCTTGAATATGATCTTCTCGCTTCTTTGATTTTACCACAAGATCGTCAACGTAGCACTCTACATTTCTATGAGCATATCATAAAATTCTTTGCATTGCCCTTTGATATGTCGCTCCAGCATTTTTCAAACCAAACGGCATCACTTTATAGCAATAAATCCCTTGGGAGTGCGGAAGGCGGTGAGCTCCTCATCTTCAGCTGCCATACGTATTTGATTGTAGCCAGACGATCCATCGAGAAAAATAGTGCTTCATGTCCTGTTGTAGCATCTACTGTTAATTCTGTGATGGGAAGTGAAAATCGTCTTCGGGCAAGCCTCATTTAGGTCTCGAAAATCAACACAAATTCGGATTTGCCCATTCTTCTTCCTCACAGGGACGATACTTGAAATCCATGTTGGATATTTCACTTCTCGTATGAATCCAGTCAATCAATCTATTTATCTCATTTTCTATCAGAGAATCAATTCGGGTCGAAAGCGTTTTGAGTTTGCTTGACAGGTTTTGTTCCTCGCTTGACAGACAAATTATGAACAGCGATCCTTGGATCCAAACCAGGCATTTCTGAGTAATTCCAGGCAAAGACATCTTTGAATTCGAGCAGCAAATCAACGTATTTTCTTTCTCTTCAGGCGTCATACAAGAACTTATGTAAATTGGGCGAGGGTCGTCACTTGTGCCAAGGTTAATCTCTTTTAACATATCGACTGTATTTTTTACTCCTTGTTCAAGTTCAGCGGGAGCGTCATCTGCATCTTCTTCTTCTTCTTCAGGATCGCTGATTGTAATATGATGGCAAGAGCAATACTTTCTTGACCCTGTTCTTCAAAGATGGTTTCGATCCTTACGTTAAACAAGTTTCCATAATGCATAAAGAAATTGGAAACTCGTTTTTCGGACCACTCTTCTTTTGGAGTAAGATTTTCTTCCTTGACAACTTGGTACTCTTGTTTTTTGCTGCCTAACTCTTATAGACGGGCGGTTTCAACATTTTTGCTGCGGGCCGAGCCTGTCGAACACAGAAGTACGCTTTGACTCATTTCCCAATCTGTCGAAAACAGACTCTTTCGACTTGTGACCTCCATTTCTTCGTTCACATAGTTACAACTTGCCCTTTTGATCATTATACGAACAGGAGAAGGCGGTTGATAACCAAGACCCATCGACGAACTTTCAACATTATAGCCTCTTTCTTTTAACATTTTCTGCGTAGGTGTTAATCCATGAGTCTTCTCGCCAGTCACTTCAGGAGGAGTTTGCCCAATGCATGCTTCTCATTTGGGTTATAACCGGCCTTAACAAGAAATCTATATGCGTTTGGATCAAAACCTTCTTGGGTCCGATTAGTTGGTAGTGAGTAATGTTCCACTGCAGGTTCTTCTTTGGGACGGACGAACCCTTGCAAGTTCGCTTTCTCACTTTTAACAGGCTCTATTTTGGTGAGCGGAACATTTAATGCGTCATTTCTGATAAAAGAAGACTGACCTTCTTCTCTCTTTGATTTTGGAATATAACGCAAAATAGGTACTTTGGAATCTTGACTTTCTTCCTTTACTGATTCTTTTCTTTTTGCTTCTTTCTGAAGGTAAAATTTGGCGTCGGCAAAGTGAGTCTCGGCCTCAGTGAAAGGTTTATCATCTGCAGTAACCTTTTTAACTACACCGTCTCGACAATATTTGAAACATTGATGAAGAGTAGACGGTATAATTTCATTCTCATGAATCCAGGGTCTTCCCAAGAGCATGTTATAAGAGGTTTTGGCGTCAATAATGTGAAATAATGCACTTGAAGACAATTCGCCAATGAGCAATTCAAGCCTTATGAGGCCAATCGCTCTTTGCCCCCCTTGGTTAAATCCTTGGATCATGAGGCGGCTCTGGGAGAGCTCATCACTTGAAATTCCTAATTCTTTCATAGCACGTACGGACATGATATTGACAGCAGATCCCCCATCAATGAGTATCCGATTCATCTTCTGTTCTCGACATATGCACTAACAAACAAAGGTCGATTGTGAGTTTTGAAATCAACTGTTAAATCGTCATCATAAAAAACGATAGTCGTTGCACAATCCACCGGTGATTTATCATCGATTTTGATTTTCTTCTCAAATTCAGTGCTAATTTGTGCGACTTGAGGATTTTCAACTTTGACGACATTACAAGAAGTAAAATTATCATCATCGTCACATAAATACCCTTGGGCATAAATTCTCTCAACGTCACGGGTTGTCGAACCCTTGAAGGAGCGGATGATTTGAAGAGACTGGTGTTGCGGCCACTTCTTTTCGTTCCTTTGTTGCATTTCGTTGTTTCATTATCACTTTAGTTTTGTCGAACGAATGCTTTTCGAAAAGATGTACTTCTTTATTTTTGGCTTGCAAGTCCCTTTCGAGTGACTAAAATCCATCCTTCATTATCATCTTCAATAACATTTTCAATTGAAGATTTTTCAACTTCTTTTTACAGACAGAGTACTACTTGATGTGGATAGAACTTCTATCGGACACATAGACCCAAACATTATTGTTGTTTGGTTTGCCGATACTTTATCCTCTCGAGGAGGATTTTTCCTTGACGGGCTAATTCCATAATTTTGTCCTTAAAGAACAAATTTTGTGAGAGGGTGACCAATCAGACGATGATAACAGCAATAATTTGGATCATTGACTGACCGGCTTCCTCTGGGCGCTTCATGTCAGGAAGTTCAAGAAGTTTCTCTTTGAAAAGATCATCAAACATTCCTTGTAAATCAGATTCAAGAAATGGGTATTCTTTTTCCTGCATCTCTTTCAAAGTGGGTCTTCTTATCGACTTGTTTTGGGAGGAATCTAACTTTTCGGTAGTAGCAATCTTCATGGGAGCTGTATTTATTGCCATGGACTCTTTATTACTGAGTCTTGAAGGAAGCTTGCCCCTTTTTTATTTTCTTGTCTTTCATTGCCTTGACGATGCGGTTGCGCTCGCGGAGTTGAATAGGAAGCCCATCAGTTGCATTGGCCGTGATGCTTAATTCCATTCATGAGCACGAGTAGCTAATTTTTCAAACGTGTTTGGACGTATACCTTGTAGAATATAACTCAAGCTCCAATGCATTTCTCGAATGCACATTTTTATGGCAGAGGGTTCAGACAATCTATCTTATTCTTTGTAGTTAAGACTCCAGACTTCTCCACCTATCGATGTAGTTGACCACAGGTTCGTCCTTCCATTGGCGAGTGTTAGTCAACTCTAGCATGCTGACGGTTCTTCTAGTGCTGTAGAAGCGATTCAGGAACTCTTTCCAGCTGTTCCCAACTGTCGATGGACCCGGAGTGAGATCAGTGTACCAATCAAACGCGTTGCCCTTCAAAGATCGAACAAACTGTTTGACTAGTAAGTCACCATAGGTTCCAGCATTATTGCAGGTCTCGATGAAATGGGCCACATGTTGCTTTGGACTGCCTTTTCCATCGAACTGTTGAAATTTAGGCGGTTGATATCCAGCAGGCATTGCTAGGTTGTCAATTCTAGCAGTGTAAGGCTTGCAGTAGGTAAAGCTTGACTTTGAACCACCCTCCTTTTTATCCTTGATCACGCCTTCAACAAGTTCCTTCAGTTGTTCACGGGGATAGTTCCATCGGCGGTCACATATACTTCCTTCACCTTATCCTTGCCTTTAGACGAGGGAATTTCACGCTCTTGGTGTTCCTTAGTGTTCGCCTGGCTTCCTTCGGGAGCGTGATCTTTCTGGGTGAGCAGTTGAGCGATAAGAGCATCTTGGTCTTTGATGTGTTTCATCATGGTCTCCATCATCTTGGACATGTTCGACACTTGTTCTTCAAGACTTAAAGTGTTTGTCATCATAGCAGGCATTGCAGCAGAAGAGACGCGGGATCTTCAATAAAAAATTTTGATTGAAGAGTTTCATGGAAAGAGACTGATCCGGTGCTTGATGAATCATCATCATGTTTAGAAAATTTGGATTCGGATCCAAGTTCGAGCATGCAAGAGCCTTCTCAATCGAGGCAGGAACGTCTTCGATCCCCACCGTGGAAGAATAACTCAATTGGCGATGTTGAACCAAAGACGGGAGTTGACGCCGATTGGAGCTTCCATGCTACTTTGGGTGGAGGCTCTCGTCATACTCCTTGTCACAGGACCATAGCGCGGGTATTGGTGGCAATATGTGCAGCTTCCTGAACAGGTTTTGGAACGTACAATCATGGTTTGTTGCTCTTTTGGTGCCATTTGGTGATGTATGTAGTTGAATATTCGAAAAGAAAAGATGGAAGGCAGAGATGGTTTCCACCGGGCGTGCCAAAAATTTGTACGCGATTAAAATTTCAAGTCTGCAAAACGACAAAGAAAAAGAAATACACGACAAATATGTAATATATAAATTTGAAAAAATATGTGGGTACAATCTCTCGGAATCTTCTCGAACTTATAGAGAGTTTCCTTCGATTCTTCTCCTCGAACGCCAATCCAAGGGTTTCGCAACTTGTACTTGGATCAACCACCGATTCCTTCAAATCTTGATATGAAAGACTTGAAGAATTTGAAAATATTTGGAGACTCAGGCCTTGATATATGGAAGACTTGGAGAGCTTGAAGACCCAAACCTTCGTAGTTTGGAGCTTCAATATTTGAGCGTAGAGATGCCTCCTGATGTACGTCTGTGTGTGTTTTTTGACTTGGTAGAGAGACCCCTATTTATAGTTGTAGTATGAGGTAGAGGTTGAAGACCTGTATACCACTTTACTTGTCTTGCAAGACGTGCAGTCATATTAGGACTGTGCCAACTTAAATATTATCTCCTCATTTTGTATTATTAATAAAGAAATAATACTAATAAGTACTTCCTTGATTAGCCCAAACACGTGACGTGGCGCCATTTGATTGGACAAGCTATACAGTAATAAGAAATACCTACAAATTAAACAATTCTAAATATTATCTCTTTAACAAGAAATAAATATTTAGATGTCTATCCAATAACATTGTGATATGATATGATTTGGTTGGCGGAGACATCCTAGTAACTTCAATTGATTGGAACACCTCGACTTGACACTTGGCAAAATGTAATTGGCCATTTAATAACCAATCTTCCAAGTGTACATGACATATGGCAATATCCGGTTGGATAGAAATAAGTCACAAAAATAATTTATAGACCAATGGTAATTTTAAGAATTAATTAAAATTTCATTGTCTACAACCACGTCGTAGCTATACATATCGCTCTTCTCATCGACTTGCAGTGTGTAAGCATATTCTGCAAAACCAATTGCAACTTCAGAGCGATTCATTGCAAAAACAAACACTGACAATTTGAAAAAAAGCAAGGGAACATAGCACTTTAGCCTCAACCGCCCAAAGCATTTGACTTTGGATACTTGTCATGGTATGTAGCATCCAAATATATTTATTAGACACCATGAAACATACTTGACAAAAATAATAGGTGAGACCAATTGATGAGAGAGAAGTGAAAACTAAAAGCAAAAGGGGGTCTTCATGCCTAATATTGAGGAAGACTGGAAGAGAGCATTAAATCGCGACGAGAAACATCCAAAAAGATAAATATGCGGGCGTTGGAGCAAGAGACTACACTGCACTACATAATGCCTCCTGCCTCCTCTGATTGTTCTACTAAAGCTTACCAATTTCAGTTCCATGGCAACCAACTATTACCACATAAGTAGACCATACTGGCAGTTAGCACTAGACCATTAATGTGTCTTTGGGTCCAGACCTCCGTGCAGAATCAGATTTTGTTTTAAAAAATTAAATTGCAGCGGACATGAAGGTGTCAAGTTTCATGAAAAAAATAAAAGAAAAATTGGCCCGCCCTACTTTTGTCGTGCTTCGTAAGCACGGCGGGTACCGAAAGAGAAAGGCCACTGTTAGAGACATGATTTTCCATTTTTTTTAATCAATATTTGAAGAAATTAGCTATTCCAAAGCATATTGGCTCTAGGTGCGCAGAAAAATTTGGACATTGTAGTACCAAATGGAAACTGTCTTAATGATATCCAATTCCTAATTTGAAAGATTACTTATTAGCTGTCAAATAACAATTAATACTCAATAAATTAGGTTAAAAACTCTCATAAATTACCCACAGCCAAATCTCATCATGACTAATCAAGATATGACCATATCTTATTGCCATCTGGACCAAATCTAGTCGTAACTAGATCTGGTCGAGGGAGAAAAGCTGAGGATGGGTAAAAAATGAGGGAAAAGAAGGAGAGGGTGCAGCTGTAGAGGAGACAAGGAATGTGGAAGGAGGAAGGGGGTGGTGGTGGGAGGGTGCAGCCATGGTAATTGGCGAAAATTTTGTTAGTTTTTTTGAAAAAACCGTTGATCCAAATAGAGCCATAGTTTTTTTTATTATATATTACTAACTAAAAATCATAAAGTAAGATATTTGCTGTGTTGTTGTAAAGTAGATAAATGGAAAAACTTGACATTGCACCCCAAATTTATATTAATTTTTTACTTTACATCCTAAACTTCAATTTTGAACATTTCGTGCTCTAAACTCTTAAGTTTGTTCTATTTAAATTCAATCAATGTTAACTTTTGCAAAATTAGCAATATAAAGAACACAACAAATCAATAATAATGTTCCAAAAGTAATCGCAAGATACTAAAATATCATAGCAAAAATAAAACAATACATTGTCATTAATTTACACCATCTTTTATCTCATTAATTTTGCTAATAATATTAATAATTGAGATTACATAAATCAACGATAATGTGCTAAAAATGGTCCAAAAAGCTAAAGAATCCCAATTAGAACAAAATTGTACGTTGTCATTAATTTTTGTCACCCTTTATCTCACTAATTTTTCAAATATAATCATGAATTGAACTTAAATGGGACAAATTTGAAAGTCTAGGTATAAAGTGTCTAAAATTAAGAGTTTAAGGTTGTAAAGTGTCCAAACATTTAAAGTTCATGATGCAAAGTGAGAAAGTGATGTAAGTTTAGAAGTGCAAAATGGAGTTAGTTCCTAAATTAATATATAATTTAGTTAAATATTAATTAAAATTGCACGTATTTTGGCAACAAACATGATACAAATATTTGTCTTTTAATTAGGTGGGACTACTAGTAAATTTAATTACAAAGTTTCTAAAAGGCATGAAATATATAGATAGTGAAATAGTTTAGAAGGAAAATTTTTGTCTTAGTTAGATTTCTTTTTATTTTCTTAGTAGGGGAAGAATAGGATTTTAAAAAATTAAAAGGAGGAAAGGGTGATTTCAACCCAAATCATTGGTTAAAGTGCCACGACTCCGAGAACTCAGCATTGATCCGGCTGAGTTGACTTCGAAAAATAGAAAATCAGTGAAACTCGCTAAGTCAACTCAAGAGTTTGGAAAATATCCAACTTTTTCCCACAAAATCTACAACAACCAGTTGAAACCAAAATAATCAACAACTAATCGATATAAAACAACAAAATAAGCCAAATTTGAGGTCTAAGGTTTACCAAAATCAAAGGAGTAGATGGTTGCTTTCATTAAAATCATTTTACTTCAATCATTCAGGATTTTTGACGAAAGTAAATTGAGGGTTGTGATCTTTGGAAGATCACGGGAGATTTTAGGAGCTGTTTCATGGGTTAATTATAGAGGGAATAGGAAGGGGAAGGGCAGAGAGAATGGAGGAACAAGAGAAAGAAAAGTCTAAACAAAAGAACGAATAGGATTGATTTCCTGCCTTAAGAGAGAGAGAGAGAGAGGAAAGAATGTGAGAATTGAATGTATTAGCCTACTGCACAACCAGCCCAAATAGAAAGCCCGTGTATAGAAAATAACAAACTTAGGCCCAAGAGATTTGGAGGCTCCATCTACTACAATAAATCTCAGGCGACTCATTAGGCTAAGAAGTATGCATATTTGTGGTCTTTTGATGCTAGTGGTTATTAACAGCTTTTTTTTTAATAACATCTTTAACTTCTTTTATAGAATTAGGGATTGGCTTTATTAATCTTGATATTTTGCAATTTTAATTTTATTATTGCAATCATTACAATATTTTCTATTTTTAATAATTTTTCTAGAATTTTTGAAAAAATGTTAGCCGTGAAAATATACATATCATGACCAGATTCGTGACTGATTTTCTGCAACCAATGTGGAACAAATTACATCCACAATCTCAACCTTCTCAGAAAACATCTTCAATTTCTCTCTCTCTTCAACCTTCATTACTACCAAAATAATACCTTCTCAAAATTGTCCGAAAATCCTCAATTTCTCATTCTGTCAGCCCTTTTTCAATTCTGCACTCTCTCAACCTTATTACCAAAATAATACTTTTACGTACCTTGATTTGTCCTTCACAACTATGGTGATGAGCATCCGGAAAAAACCCGTGAATTCCTTCATCCACGCCATCAATCGTGCTAAAGACATCCATCTCTTTAGACCCTGTACCTGGCGGCCGGACAGTCCAGAAGAGTCCCGGTCCCGCCTGAATTTCTGAGCATCCGAGTAGACCAGACTAATGCAACACATTCCACTGATGAGCCAACCCCAAGACCAGGGGGCGGGAGGCCACATCGAGCCCCTAGCACTGCTGATGGTAACATGATGAGCATGAAACTGTTATTGTTGGTGACAGGAGTTTGTTTTTACTGCTGTTGGGGCTGCTCTGCAAGCTCTCCAAACTTCAAAACCACTTCCGATGGCTTTTCTTTTGGTTTTGCATGGCTCTCGAGCTGTCCTTTCTCTCCATGATTGTGACTATATACATCCGACCACCTAACCAGCTGGCATCTCTTGTGATGCACCATGCTGCCATTTTCCTTGGTGGCCACGGCACTCATGCTGGCCATCTCAATGAACTTTTCGACCTCATTTCTGGAGATCACCATGGCACTAGCTCTACTTCATCGTCATCCTTCTCATCATCGTTGCCAAACTTTTGATGCCCTGAAACATGGTAAATCCATATTCCTAGTGGTTTGTTTGCTTGTTAAGTTTCTGCTTTTATTTTAACTTTTTAACTGGCAGTTCATGAGCTCAGTTGTATTTCGTGGGGTATTCTCAAAGGTAAGCAATTATGATATGTTTTTGGTAGAATGTCTTTAAAAGAAAAGAGAGGTCAAGGTGTTATATATGGATATAGCTAGTCCATGAGATTATTTCTTTGAATAAAGATATAATTCAGCAGGCGTTCAAACGTTTTAATAAATGATGTTCTAATTTTTTTAATCTTTTCTTTGTTCGAATATGGACATCATGTCGTAGTCAAATACCTAATCATAGTGAATTGATCTTCTCAGTTATGAAACCTATTATTGAATTTATTATCATTGCATCCAAAAAAAGGAAAGCCAAAGATAGATATAGTAAAAAAAGGAACAAAAAAGGGAACTAGGAATGAATAGATCTTTTTAGTTTTTAGTTTAGGGAAAATGACATGTTTCATCCCTCACATTTCACAAAAATATTCTTTTCGTCCCTCACTTTTAAAATGAAGCAATTTCGTCCCTGACATTTAAAAATTAAAGCTATTACATCCCTGAACCCAATTTTCAAATCCAATAACCCAGTAATAAATTTCGAAAATAGAATTGATAGGTTATTCGGTCAATTTCATCATATTCACATGACATTTATCAAACCAAAAAAATAAATATTATAACATAAAGGCCATTATTTGTCTTGGAATAGTAGGGTTTTTCTTTAGGGTAAATCTTTTCATGCACCGTTAGTATATTCGCTTGCGAGTCTAGATGTGTATCATAAATACAAAATTTGGTGTTTAAATTTAAATCGAAATGATATGGTAGGTACATAAAACCATCAATGTATACAATAACAATGTAGGAATTCAAGTTAAGTTATATTCAAATTGAGTTAACCAAGTGATCTACCAATTATACCTCCAAAATTTGTAATCAGAGTGATAGGTGGTTTGATTCAGTTTGAAAATTAGGTTCAGGGATGTAATAGCTTTAATTTTTAAATATCAGTGACGAAATTGTTTCATTTTAAAAGTGAGGGACGAAAAGAATATTTTTGTGAAATGTGAAAAATGAAACAAGTCATTTTGCCTTTTAATTATAAAGCTGATGCGGGTTTAGTGAATCACAAAAAGGAACACAAAACAGATAATCGCAAAAGATGAATTGATTGTTGGGAATTATATTAAGAAAGATTCAAACACAACACAGAATCTCTCTCTCTCTCTCTCTCTCGTCTGTGGGTACTTTCATTTTTTTTTTTGTTGATTGAGATTGAAATGTAACACTTGTTCTCGAGAATAGTGCAACTTAAGAATACTTAGATTTAACCATTATCTTGTAATCCTTCTTAGGTCACACCGACCTCCTCCTTGTTGTAGCCATAGCTTCTAGGTCAAATTTTAATAGTTCATTTTTTCTATTTTATTTCCTACATTTAGTTAGAGAATTATGGAACTGAAAGACTTGTGGTTTTCTTTTTTATCTTCAATGTTTTTGGTTTCTCTTGTTTTGTTGAGAATTTAGAGTCTATTAAAATTTGACTCGAAGCTATGGCTACTATAAGGAAGAGGTCAGCAAAGGATAAGAAGACAACAATTAAATCTAGGTTCAATTAAATCTATTGTTAAACCCAGAGTGATGCATTTCAATCTCGATCAAACAACGTGCCCACAAACAAACAAGCAAAAAGGAAAAAAAAAGGATTTTGTTGGTTTTTTGTTTGACTTTTTCTTAACACAGTTGCCATTAATTCATCTTTTGCGACTACCACATATGATATGGCACTTTAGCTTGATTTCTCATTACTTGGACTCACATATTCTATGACATTCGCGGGTAATTAAAATTTTGTGTGGACAAGAATGTGCACGTATAAAAATGGCTAGGCTGAATGTTGTATTTCATTCTATACAACCGTATTGTACTTATTACATAGGATAAATGTCGATCAAAAGATCTCATCTTGGGCAGTATTCATGAGATTTTATTTTTCTTTGCTAGAAACAAAACATGTTTTGGTTCCTAAAATTAGTCTGTCAATTTTATCAATTCATATTAACTGAATAAATACAAGTCTATGTTAAACTTTATCATAACGTGCAACACATATGCTTTTTTTAAATGTAGGCTAAAGGCCATAAAGGCCATGATCAAACTTACTGCCCTTTTCGTTTTCATTATTTGAGTTCTATCTTTTATATAATTCGTTAATCTTTGAAAAGGAAAAAGGAATATCCATACTATGCTATGCTTGGTTTGTGTATTAGAAGCTCGATGATACAAGGCCCTCCCCTTTCCCTTCTTCGGAAATTAATAAAAGAAAAAGAAAAAAAAAAAAGAAAGAACCACCACTCTAATCTCTGTTAAGAGTCTCTGTCAGAATAGGAATTGCAATTATGTCCAATAAGAATTATAGAACAGGACGAATTTGTATTACTTGGTAGCTGAAGTAGGATGGACAATCCAGGATAATTTACAAGTCTTTAAGGCTAAAGCCTGAAAATATTAGTTGTTTTATCTTATGTGTTGTGTGTGTGTAGACACCTCTAATCCTTTTATTTCAATATTATATGATCTTAGTATGTAGCTCTTCCTCTATAACTCCTGTTTATTAAAGATAATTAAGGAGTCGGATTTGTTAATATTGAAACATAAGTGACCAAAAGGAGGATATACTTCATTTTTTTTCCTATTGGGTCAAAACGTCCACTTGAGAGCTTATTCAAGAAAAAGTTCATGCATCCATATTGTAGTAAGGCCAGACTCACTCTCTCCTTAGCAGTTGAGGCAGCATAACTAGAAGATACATCTTTTGTATGGTCTTTAGCATCTGAAAAAGAAATGTTGAACGAGTGGATCTGGAGGAGCAGGTTTCATGAATCAGCACCAAGAAATGGCGTTAATTCCTGCAGTCCTTGCTAGTGCTGCTGAGGCAATACTCCAGGATTCCTGATGCGTCTTTGTTAGAATTGTCTGTGCAAATATCACATTAAGTTCAAATGCAATTCTAGATATACCTTCACAGATTGAACACGCTGCACTGCGGCCGTCTCGCTTTCAGCCTCTCTGCAGCTATTCAGAAGCACGCTGTACTGCGAAATGCCCAATTGCATCTTTTCTTAGAATTGCTGCACATATTGGGCAGACCTGGAATATCATGGTCCTACGAAAATTAAAACACCTGGGTGAGAAAAAAAAAGGAGAGAGCCATACTAATCTAATATTTGAGTCTTCTTTTACTCTATTCGTGGATACCAATTTCATTTAAAAATATTCATTCAGTGTTTTTTAAGAAATTTTTCATTCTTTTTTGGGAATTAAGACTAAAGAGTGAATTCTTTTTTTTTTTTTTTGCCCTATATTTCCTTTTTCGCGGTCAGGGTAGAGAGCCTTTTTCTTAACCAAGACAAAAAAACGTAAGAGGCAGACTAAAGGGCTAGAAGGTAGTTGGCAATTGGCACAAATGATAAAATGGAAGAGGAAGCTACAGAGCTAGAGATGACGAAACCCTTTATTTATTTATTTATTTATTGTTTGGTGTTTTTTATTCTCTCTATCCTTTTTTATGGAGCAAATACACACAAAGATTTTAAAAAATAATTAAAAAGAAAAGAAAGAGTGGTGTTCACTAGGGTTGTAATCGAACCGAACTGCTTGTGAGCAACTTGGTCAAAAACTCAACTCGAATTCAGGTTGATCGAGTTCGAGGAGCTTGATAGAGCCAAACAAGTCGAGTTCGAGTATGCAGTAGCAAGACTTGAAGACTTGTCAAGCCTTATTGAGTTTTTAAATTTGAATTTTTTAATTTATTATTATTATGAAATTACTCTTGTACCCATAAGAGTGGTTGAATTTACGAAATGTTTTAGGTTGTATGAAATTTTTTGAAGGGCGATAATGCTTTTCGCTTAAAATTTGTCAAGAAAAATGAAATCTCTAAATCTTCATGACTCGAACTCTATAAGGCTGACTTTGACTCAAGCTCGAGTTCTATGAGCATTGCATCGAACTCGAGCTCGAGATCCAATAATGCTACTCACTCGAGTTTGAGTATCCTTTCTGCAAGTCGAGTCAAACTCGAGTATGACGATATTCGAATTCGACTTGACTCAATTACATCCTTAGTGTTCACCAACAATTGATCCAATTCTCAACTAAGTGCACTTGTTGGACTTCTATATGTCCTAGGAATAGATTTAGGAGAGGGTTTCTTTCAATCCCATGCTTATATAAAGCCCACTTTGGTGGGGATACCAAACTTATAATTATAAAGCCCACTTCAGAGGACATACCATACCAAACTTATTAATAACCCTAATAATGAAGCCCATTTCATGATGGCCATCGCAATGAACTATGTCTGCTGAGTGCCTGAGTCTAGGGGTGGCAATCGGGTCCAAATCGGGCTGGTAAGTCGGGTTGAGACCTGGATATAACAGAAAACTCGCTAATTCGAACCTGACCCCTTAATTCGAAACGAGTCAGGATACCTAACCCGAACCCGAAAATTTCAAGTTGGCGGGTCGACTTGAATGACCCGAAACTTAATTTTAATTTATTAATTTATCACTGTAATTTCTAATAAAATCAATTTCGCACAAGACTAATTACATAATCAAGTAATAAAAATTTAAATAAATAATCCCAAACCAAATCTAAAATAAATTAAAACACCGTAAATGCGTTTTATCCCAAACCAAATATAAAATAAATTAAAACAGTATAAAAGTATAAAATAATAGAATACATTATTTGTTCAAATATAATAATTTCAACTTCACACAAATTAAATAAATTCATTTAGGATTAAGTGACTAATGCCTTTGGAAAAAAAGAATAACTTAGTTTAGTTAGATAAAATAATTTTTATGTTTATTAAATTATTTTTAATTCGTAAACGGGTTATCGGGTCACCCACGGGTTGACCCGAATTCGACCCGTTATCTTTTCGGGTTCATCGGGTTCGACCCGATTTTGACCCGAACCCGTGAAACCTCAACCCAAACCCATAATTTCGTGTTAGATTCGTGTCATGTTTTCAGGTCGTGTCAGAAATTGCTACCTCTACCTGAGTCCTAGGGATGGGTACGAGTTGTGTATCTGCCTTGTACAACACTTAGTTGACTCAATCCGCACTTTGCTGGTCAGTCATTTTGTAATTATTAACAACCGTGCGCATATCATTGGATACCCTTTGAAAGATGATTCCATTAATAGATACTCGCCCTACCCCGCTCATCATTTTATTTTTTTTAAAAAAACTAATTTATACTAATCTAATTTTGTATTTTACATCATCTAAGATTCGACATAGATTTTATCCAAAAGAAGCCTCATACCAAAAAAAATGCAAAGAGAGTCCAAAAAAAAGGGTAAACATTAAAAGAATTCAGAATAAAAAAATGAAATAATTAGTACTCTTTTTTTCATATATATTCTACATCAATCAAACTCTTTCCTTAAAAAACATAAGATGATGACCTCTGAATCTTGTAAACAAATAGTCTCTCATATTTGGAGAGTAATTTGTTCAATGAAATTACTTAGTTAACTGTTTGGATCCTGTTGTTTTTTAAAAACTAGTTTTTCAAATACTATAAAGGTACTCTAAAAAGTAGTCTAATTTTTTTAATGTTTAAAAAATATCCCAAAATATATTTTAAAAACTCTACAACTCTTAAATATTTTAAAATATTTTCTAAAAATATCCCAAAATATACTTCTAAAACTTTGCTACAGTAAAATTTTTTCAAAAACATCCTCAAAAACAGCTAATCCAAACGGTAACATTTGTGGCACAGGTCAAGTACCTTATGAGTTCTTAATTCTGTGACCCTAACCCGCCTCTCATATGAGATGATATCCAACTCTTTTATGATTAGGTCAAATACTCTCTTTTGATCCAATCAAATAATGTGGATCGAGTATATTTTCGGATCGGGTCGGATATTGCAAGTTTTCAACGGATAATTTTGCTTACCCGTACTAAGTCCTAGTAAATACTAATAATCATAGAAAATGCACTTTTGATGAACTTACTTGGAATGTTCAAGTAGCTTGCTTTGACCATTTGTCATGTAGTAGTAGATTGAGTAACTCGCGGAGCCAGCCCTCAAATTATTTATCCACGTGCTTCTTAAATTGTTTAAGACAGTTCTATCAAGTTTATCTTTTTTACTTCCTTTTTTTAACCAATTACTAATCAAGTAGTAAGTATTGGTAAAAAAAAAAAGGACCTTTTAAGAAAAAGTAGTAAATATTGGTATGATTATTTTTCTTGTATGGTTGGGGAAAGATTCACCTTTTTTTTCTGTGCAAGGGGTAGCTGTTCAAAAAAATTTTAAAAAAAGAAAAAAAGATTTTAGGGTTTAACTTATATTCCGTTAGATGTGCCCAGTGTTTATAACTCATGATGCATTTGTTTGATGTAATATTGTGCTTAATCTGCTCGTGTAACATATTACCTTGTGCAATTCTAATTGACTTCATGGCACTTACCACAATCTCACACTGTCAAGGTCGAAAACAGCAGCATCTGGCAGCAACTGAGACTGAGGAGCAGCCCATCATTGAGGAAGAGGCACACGGCAGCCTTGACGATGAACCTGTCCGCATCTTTCATGCTGATATCGGTTGCAATTAAAAATAATCCAAGTCCATTCTACATCAGCTGCCAAATGTAGATGTTTGCCATCCCTGAATACACGTATTTGCCTTGTTTCACATGAAGTACATTTTCCTATGTTGATTTTGCCTTTAATGGAGGTAAATATAACCCCACGCCGCTTAACTGCCCCACGCCGCTTAACTGTTTACCTTCATTACTATAGTTCAAATCTAGGACTCGTATCCCAGAGCTTCGGATAGGGTAGTCAAGAGTACCAAGGTATAGAACTGCAGGGCATAGCTTTTTCTGGGTATTTCATGTCTCCTTTTACGTAGAGCTTCAAGACATATTGCTGAATAGCATTTGAGTGCCAATACATTTCCTGTGATAACACAAGAAACAAAGCAGAATGGCCCTTCCTTTCAGAAAAAAAAAAACTAATTAATGCTCTATTTTAGTGTTATTTCAATTTTCATACGAGTCTGATTCATTACAAATATACAATATGTCTTCTTAACACTTTTATTAACCAAAGTGTTTTTGAGTGAATATGTCAAAGTAATTTCATTGAATGTACTACTTTCGTATTTAGAACAATTATTCATGTTACTAAAAATATAAATGTGCTATAGTCATAACTGGGAAAGTTAAATTTGGTCATGCCAAAGAAAATATAGCCATGGTTCGCTGCTGGGAGGTCGCGGTTGCAATTGTTCAACATCTGTTATGGTTAAAAATCGGGTGATGCACACATTATAACATGCATATAAGAGTTTCTAAAAAATTTTAAAAATTACTAAAAATAGGAAAATACCATAACAAGCACAATCATTAAATTAGTATTGTTGAATTCCTACACCATCATATATAGTCACTAATAATTTAAATAAAGTAATGCCGCTATAACCATAGACCTGTAGCATTGATAGTAAATGATTTTAGCATCAAGTATACCTTCCATTCTGAGTCATGGAGAGGGTTAATAGCTAGCGTCAGTTTGAGTGTTTCCCTTTCCCCTTTCTTCCACATCGGTCCAGTGAGGGTTGAGTGATGAGAGTTTAAGTCCCTTGGTCCAACCTAGAAGTCAGCAATTGCCTTTTAGGTTGGATTGAGAATTAGGTTTAAAACTTCTTCCTTGCTGTTGTTGGGAAAAAAAAAGTATACCTTCCATTCCTATTTTATTGACATTAAAACTTAAGTATAAGATTAAAACCATCATATCTTATATAACACAGTAAGAATCCCAATACACGAAAGAAGTAGTAGTGTTTTGCTGTTATACCTAAAATTCAACAGTTAATTTTCTTTTTTGCTTATTTTCAATTATATTCCTAAAATTCATTTAAACTTGAGTAACAGAAATATGTGAAACAAATGAATGACAATTTTGGAACATTAACTTATCCAAATAATTGTAATATACTTTCTAAATTAAAACTTAGATAAAAACTACTAACATTATACATACAACAAATAATTATCAATCTAATACAACTAATTATATTGTTAAGAATATGTAAAATAAATTTGCAAATCACATGGCTAATATACTCTATTGTAAATCTAGAAAAAATCGTAAATTAGAACTAAAATCATTAGCAATTACAAATAAATGAAGAAATTCATGCAAATAAATTAACAAATCTTTTCTGAATTAGCCAATATGTATTTCTGACGATTAGGCCGAACCAAAGTAGTGTTGGAAAGAAACACATTCAAAAGTCAAATTGATTCGTTGAAAGCCCATAGAATTGGATGTGCAAACTGTCGTTTTGATTGATATCTTTAAAAAACCCACAACACTCAACAGCAGTTGAAGGTGACAAAGAGGCCCAAATTTATCTCTCTCAAGGCCACTTAACACTTTCAACGTCATATTGACATCGGCCACCGACTGACGAAGCTTCCCTATCGTGGAAACAACTGCCTGTTCTACCTTTCCCTTTCCATCGACCAACACCTGATTTCCGCGAAAAACAGAGGAACAAAGGCAGAAAGCAGGAGGCAAGACTCAGTAGTGTATACTATTCCTCTCACTCCCTATTAATCACGGGATCTGTGTTTTTTTTCCCCGAAAACAGAGGCAAAGGCAGGACCGTGGAGATGCGATTGAAACCAAAATTTTGTTGGCTACTGCTGAGGAAAAATGGAGATGGGATTGACTTTGGTGAGTTTATAGCCTTACAATTTGCTTGTTTTGTTTCAACTCTATAGTTTTCTGAAGGGAATTTTTTTTTTAAAAAAAAAAAGAAGAAAGAGATTAGGACAGTGGAGATGTGATTGAAAGTAATTTTTGTTGGCCGTTGGAATAACTTCTCAGAAGATGCTTGTATGTCTCAATTTGCTTTGGATGCGGTTTGTTTCATCTGAATTGGTGGGGTGTTGAACTGTATTCTGAATTTGTTGTCTCCTTTCTTTGATTCCCGAGAGTCGACTCTTTGTGACTCCGCCAGTTTCAGCGATTTCTTGTATCGCTGAGATAACTCAGTCAATATCAGCTGAGAGAATGCAAATTCGAAACTGGTAAATCATTGATTCGGGAATGGTATTGTACCAGCAAGCATTGTTCCGGTTTTGTCTCGCCGAGTCATCTCGGACTCAGGTGAGACGGCGAACCCTGCATATAGCATAGACGGAGAAGAGTACCCTGTGATTACGCAGTCATGAGCTTACTGTTTCAGTTAATTGACCGTCATTTCTCCTCCAAGGTCTCAGTATAATGTCCAATATGTGTGCCTGCTAACCATAATCTGGCGGGCATACTACTCGAAACACGTAACTTCAAAGGGGAACTCTGACTTATGCGATGCCTAGTCCTACATTAGAACTTCCTTGATTGTTGGTCTGTATCGAATGTCTTGTTATGGAAACATATTAATAGGTAAATTCTGAGTTTGATAGGTTTTTCTGATGATACTCAGGAGCTTGGGAATACTATGTGATCTACATGAAGAACCAGCCAGTCCTCCAAAATCACCATCTAATTGTTAGTTTTTTCCCAAACAGGTAATACCTGAGAACCTGTTTCAACGCTGGTATGCTGTATAAACATTACAGCTGCAGTAACTGCACATGTAAATTCCATAGATATTGATGTCATGCTGAAAATATCTCATCTCATGTGTTGCCTTTTCTTATTAAAATGAGCTTAGATTAGATTCTGCGCCACAAATAATTAGCCAATGGACACCAATAATGAGAGCTTTGGATCTCTTTCTTATTGCACGAAAATTGAAGATAAAGTACATACAAGCATATGGTAGTAGGCCAGACTGAAATTCTCAGTGGGAAGAAGTTACCTGTCTCCATTAGCAGTTGAGTCAGCATAATTAGAAGATACATCTTTTTTGTAGTCTTTGGTTTCTGAGAAAGGTAGGAGTGGATCTGGAGCAGGTTTATGCCTATGGGATCTGATTGTTCAATGGATTGAACCATGTGGTTTGGCTATAAAATTCTTGAAGAATGAGGAGACAAATCAGTTTAGATTAAGAGTGTTTAGAATTGTCTGAACAGCTTGACTAATCTGCTGTGAGAGGCAATGCAATTGGTCATTTTCACCATTTAAACGTTTTGTGTGAATTGAATGTCAAAGTATTCTAAAAGAATGTTATTTTTATTAAGTTGATCTAGAGATTAAAAGAAAAATAATAACACAGTGAAATGATTTTATAGAATTATAAAATATTAGATATAAATAGAAGGAACAATAGAGAGAAATGTAAGGATGAGGATCTTAACTCATTGTACACATTGCTATAATGAACAACACATAAAATTATTATTGTTGTTGTTGTTGTTGTTATTTGTTCATGAAACAATTTTAAAATGTTAGACTCAACGTGTCAAATATTAACACACCATTTTGGTTGATAGCAATATTAGCGTGTGAACAATGGTCCTAAGATAAAAGCCGAATTTGGATTTATACAATAGCACAGCAATACCTTCCAAGATAGGCATAAAATATCACCTGGGTTTTTACAGGATTGATAGTTGGAATCTGGACCTTGTTTTAGTATTCTGCCAAAACAAGGCGTTGATTGTGCTGATCGAGTCCCCATGGGTGACACGATGAACGTGCAGTGGGTATTTCTGGTGATTGGAGTTTCTTTTGTCGTCATTAGCACTTCCCTGCAAGCTGCCCAAATACCTGGTTCTCTCCCTGCAATCTTTCATTGGTTCTACCTGGCACTGGAGCTGGCCTTTTTGGCTGTTTTAGTATCTAGTTACCTACAACGCCCTTACCCTAATGCTTCTCGTCTCATTCAGCACCTTGGAGTCCTCTTTGCCGCTGTTGCCTTTATACTGGCCATATCGATGCCTCTCCTCCATCCCCCACTGAAGCCATTATCCAACAAGCTCTTTCTCATTGCTTTTCTCATAATAATCCTTGCCAGTCGTTGTATTAGTTTCAGGTAATTTCTTTCGTTCTGGAATTTTTCGCTGTATTTTATTTTTGTTATGTTTGGTTAATGTTTACAAACCTTTGACACAGGGCTTGACATGGTGCTGATCGTTTCCCGCTTTAATGACTCGCGAATTGTCCAACCGAGTTAAGATTATGCTTTTCACTTTGCCTTTTAGCTTTCAAAATTCTCTGTTTTTCTGGGAAGTGTTGTTGTATATGCATTCTACAATAAACCAGGGCAAAGGGAGACGATTGTGTTGTTGTTGGAAATATGTTGATCGTGTAATTTGTTTGATGACTAGTACTATAATTCATCTGAAATGAATGATCACTGTGTTTATACTTTTCCTTTAAATTGTGGAGTTTGTGCTATGATTTGACTTCTATCTATATATACATGTGATTCTTTCTGTTCCCAAGCATATTATTGGGTTTGTGGCCCTACAATTTTTTTTTTTAGAAGAAAAGCGAAGAAGGATTGTACTGTCCATACATAGACCTGATCATTTTTGCCCTGATGATTGCAGTACATGGAACAAAAAAAGTTTGCATGTGAAATTAAAAGAAGAGAGAAATGGAAAGAACAAATAGGAAAATTATTGAAAGCTTATTTCCTAAATAGCATTACTTCAGAATAAATAGGAAAACTCGAGATTGAAGGAACTGATCTTACAAAGAACGGCAAACTTGAGTGATTTTTTTTTTTCAAAAAAAAAAAAAAAGAGGGGAATTCAGATCTATTGAGACTAAAATTTCGGCCAGCCCGGTTCATTTTCAGTAGAATCCCATCATTCAACAGTACTACCAATGACGAAATCTGCAAAATTCCTCAATAGAGAATTTCAAATCAAAGCCCATTTCCTCAACTGGATCAAGATCTCAGCAGTCTGAATGCAATAGAGAAGGCTTTTAGCTTTGCTCGAATCATTTATTCATTTTCTCCTTGTTATTGTTTTCTTTATGCAGTCAACGGTTCAGCTGCCAAATGCATGTGTGTGTATCTGGCTTCTGTTTGTTCCCTGTCAGAATTGGATACTAGAATTGCCTTCACTTCTACATTCTTCTAGCATATAATCACATAATTGCAGTTCAATTCTGACAGAGGCTACCGGCCGAGATTGAATTGAGGTTTTTTTTTTGTCTCCAGGTAATAAGGATAATTAGATATTTGGTTGTGCAACTAGTTTTGAAAGGGGGAATTTTGGAATACAGGGTAAAGAGGGATATAATAAACTGTAAAATTAAACACCAAAAGCTGCTTGATCATATTGATATTCCTAAATGCCATTTTCCACACAATTCGCTATGTTTCATTCTCCATTTAATAGAGGTATGTGTATTTCTCTAATTTACATTTTCCATTCCTGAAAAGAAGATAATATAACAACTACACTCACGAATCATGATGCAAAATAAAAATGAACTAGTTTTATACACGAATAGAGGACCCTTACTCGACTGTATTCTTCTTATGGTCATGGAACACTTCTCTGATGCGATCCTAATCATGTTTGGGTTTTTGGGCATAGGCAAGTAGTTAACACGTTTGAGCAAGATTTATCAATCTCCCATACTGCTAATGTTTTTCCACGTAGCTGAAAATTTTTGGGACTATCCATGTTGAATCCATTTTCTCCAAGCTGGTAAGTAAAAATTGTTTAAAAAGAAGAGAGACATTTAGTTTAGTGGATATGATGGGAATCAGCAATAAAAAATATTGATGGAACTGGTTCCAAAGATAAAACCTTTATCCATAGGATTACAACGTACTTATTCCAAAAAAAAAAAAGAAAAAAAAGAAAAATAAAAGAATGAGTACACGTAATGTTTACATTTACCGGGGGAATAATTGGTTCTATGCTACGTCTTGCACACTCTTAAGTTTGGGACATACTATTGATAAAATCAGGTCAACTTTGATCCCAAACAACATGCAAGAAAACTTTTGCAAGTCATTGGCTGGATATTGAAAATTCTAAATTGGGCGTTTTCTATCTTTTCACTTCTTCTAGGACCTAAAGGACAACCGTGCACCATGGTGGTCAGACCAATGCATTTTGTTTAATTTCAGAATATGGTTGTGGTTTGTGTAGGATTTAAGATTTTTTCTGAGGTACAAATTGGGATGAATTTATTTGTTTGAATTTATAATTTTAAAAATTTATTTGTATTTAAAAATATTTAACTTTTTATCAAGTGGTGTCTTAAATTAGTCCATGGGATAATCTTATTCTGTGGACAAATTTGTGTGCGTATGTGTGTGTATATATATAATCATCGAATCAGGATTGAATCAATCCGATCGATTGAACGTCGACCCGATCATTTCATCAGTTTAATTAATTAACGGTCCGAGTTTCAAAACATTGGTCAAGACATTGCATTGGACAGTTCCACATTATTCTATCTGGCCATTTTACTTGTTCTATTCAACAAGGGCCTTCTCAATTCCTCCATGAAAGACCAAACCAAGGGAAAGACCAGACCAAGGGATTCTCAGGAATGTGGGGAAAATTCAAGCTTGTTGTCAATACCACGATCGACCTGGCCAAGCAGCTCCCTTTATGGAGAGGTGTAAGGGCCAATTCCACCAGAGTTGCCCACTGCCCAAGTTGAGCCTGGTGCTGTAGTATCTGAAACAGAGGACCCGCAGCCCGCGCGTCTGGTGGAGCAGCAGGCAACCCGATGATAGTCATCCAGATCGAGCCCAAATTGATAACGTGATGAACATGCAGTGGGGGTTGCTGGTTATTGGAGCTTGTTTCGTGGCCATTAGCGTCATCTTGCAAGCTCTCCAAACTCGTGCAACTCTCCCTGTAGCTTCAACCTTTCCCTGGTTCTGCATGGCTTTTGAGCTGGCCTTCTTAGCTTTGTTGGTATCTATTTACATGCGTCGCCATTACCACAAAGCATCTCTTGTCATGGAGCACGTTGCAATTTTCTTCTGCGCTGTTGCGCTTCTCTTGGCCATCTGGATGAACCTCGATCCCCCATTCAAGCAGATGTCCGCCGCCCTCTTCTTCATTGGGTTCACCATAATAATAATCCTTGCCAATCGTTCTCTGCGTGACTAGTGAATTTTCTCTTTCTTTCTGGAATCTTTGGCTCTATCTTGGTTCTATAATGCTTGTTAACAACTTAACATAGAGGTATATACATCTAAAACAGGGTTTAACGGGACTTACTACAGTGTGATCCTCTGATGCATGCGATTTTAACATCTCTGCCCATTGTTTTTTCTGCCTCTGATAAGTTAAAATTCTGTTTTCCACATTGTCTTTTCATTTTCAGTTTTTTAGTATGTATGTTTTGGTTGCATTGGACAAGTACATGTAAAACAGGGCAAACAGAGACCATGCTGTCGTTGGAGGAGATCCTTGGATCCTTTAAAGACTAGTACCATGTTTGACTTTTCCTCTCTTAAATTGTATCCTATTTATATTTAAGTGGATCTTTTTCGTTCTCAAGCCTGCTTGTTATGGGATTGATGGCACTGAACTTTTTTTTTTCCTTATTTTCATTTTTTTTACAAAAATAAAGAGAGGAACGAAAAAAAAAGGTAACAAGGAAAGAATTGGACTCACTATCTTTCCAGTTATGCGCACTTCATTAATGGATTTATTGAAATGCACGGGAAGGAAAAGGCTGTGGATAGGAATTGAGATTGGTTCAAGTTGATCTGGTACTAAGACGAGGACAAGGAACAAGGGATAATAATTGATCATTAACTCCAAACTGCCTAGCCTCTGAAGTATCTTCTCTGATGGGATCTGAGGTGGAAGATATATATATAGTTCAATTAGGATTTTGAGTATGATTGATGGATGAGCGGGTCACTTTACAAGAGAGAAGAAACCTTTTAATTGCTTTCACCAGAAAATTCATCCAACAAGCCAAGAATGCCACCCAAAATGAATCCTCACATACAACCCAATAATACACCATCTGATATTGTGATTAAACATGAGTCCAACATTTGAATTATGTAATCATATTCTTTACAATTTTGAACCAATGCCCAATTGATTAACGAAGTCATTGTAACATCTTGCACCACTAAGAGCAACCTGATATCCAAGTCCATGAAGCAATCATCGCCTTATAAATGTCTAACTAGTAACAGAGCAAGTGCTTTTCATGTGCACATAATGCTTTTTTGTTTCTTCATTTTGTTTCACTTAGAACTCAATTATTTTGGTGAAATAAGCAACAAAGAAAATCTGATGTTTGGAGTACTAATCCTAAAATACAAAAAAAAAAAAAAGGAAAGTTCAATTACTCCAAATTTCTTGTTTCTTAGCTTTGTATCGTTGATATCACCATTTCGCCTTTGTTACATTTCATACTTTGTCAAGTTTTGAAGAAGCATGCATATGCTTTTCAAAATCGTTAAATTTTCTTTTCAAATTGTCATATCACAGAATAATACTTGTGGTTTTAATGCCTAAAGATTAGAAAAAAATTATTGTATTCTAGTTAGTTGTTTTTAGAAAGCAAATCTCCTCTGGTGGTAGGTCACATAAAACATGTTCTACACTTCAATTCGTACAAGTCAAGTTTATCTACAAATTATGCATATCATGTGTTTGGAAATAATTTATCTTATTGTATTGTCGGCCAAAACTGTTGTTAGAAATTATATGCTTAATTTCTATATCTTCTAGTAAGCTTAAGACGTTTTTTTTAATTGACAGAGGCAATTTACATGCCTTAAATGAAGAGTACGAAAGCTAACGTGAACAAAGAATCTACATTTCCAATTCATTTAATTTTTTTTTAAAAAATTTTCCTTTCCTTTTCATTTTTTCTTTCCTTTTCTTTTCTACTTTTTTTCTTTCTTTCTTCTCTTTATTTCTTTCTCCACTACTACACGGCCACCACTACTACATCACCACCACCATCTCGATCTTCCTCCTACAATCACTGTCCGCAACCCTTGACCACCCCTTCCTTTTCTCTCCTCTCTCTCCACTTCCTCTTCTCTCAACCTCTTCCTCTTTCCCCTCTCTCCTCTCCCCACTTTCCTGCCTGAAAAGTGGGGAGAGGAGAGAGGGAGAGAGGGAAAGAGGGGGAGAGAGGGAAAGAGTGGGGGAGGAAGTGAGAAGATGGGGAAAGAAGAGAGGAGGGTGGTAGCAGACGGCGTTGGCTAGTGGCAAGCAATGATAATGAGGAAGGATGGGAGAGAAAGAAGAATATGGTGAATGATAATTTTTAAAAGTTATAAGAGTGCTTCAAAAGTTTTGAAATTTGTAAAAGCACCCATGATAATTAAGTTAAAGTAATGGGATAATTTCAGAAACCTCCCCTGAGGTTTCTGACACTTTCACTGACATCCCCTGAGGTTCTCAAAATTTCACTGACCTCCCTTGCTTTTCAGTTTTTGGTAACAATTCAGTCCAAATCATATTACAATATTATTTTCATGTGTGAGAAGGTAATTTTATTCCATGGCTGCCCTTTTGCTCCTTGTATTAGTAGAAGATTGAAAGAAGAATAAATGATTTGGACTGATTACTAAAGTTGAGGGGGTGTAAGTGCAATACAAAAAATTTAAAGCACCAGATGTGCCATGCAACAGTTATTTGGCAGATTTTGCAACGGCTAGCTGCAAATTGCAACGGCCAGATTTTTGCACATTCAGTAGCAATAGCATATAAAGCAAAGCAACTTAACTACCTCTGAGGTTTGAAGCTATTATCATTCTTTGCTGCTGATTTGGAGTGATAACAAAGTGAATTTGTTGTGCTGCAATTAGAGCTCTGAGTTAAAAGTTTTAGCTGCAACCATGGCCTCTTCAAGCCGTAGGGAGAATCATGGAATTCACCTGCATCTTTCTCCATTAAAAACAAGTTTTGCCGCTGTAATCGCAAGGCAACCGTAATGATATCAGAGAGTGAAAGGAATCCAGACAAGTTGTATTTCTATTGTGCAAAATGCAGGTACTTTGAATGGTATAGCGGTGAAGAAGAAGAAGTAAATAGTAGAAGAAACAACGTCAATGCAGAAAGAGGACAAGTTAATGCCAGAAATGGAGATGGCATTCCAGTTAGGCAAGTTGCGGGGCCAAAGCAATTTCTGATACCAGGAGCCTTAGGGAATGCACTGATCATCATAAACCTCATCTTATTAGCTATATTTATTTTCATTCAAATTGTAAAATCATTTCGATGAACTCATGTTATAGTGCCTTCTATCTGTACCAAGTAATCTGATGCCTTTTCTGGTGATAGGAGATTCATACCAGAAGGCTAAGTTACTTGGAATTAATTTGAGCACCAATGTGAAACTGTGTATACATTTTTAGACTTCAGAGTGAAGCAATTAATCATTACATTATTTCTGATTTGTCATCCACTATGCCAAGTTTGCAAACAATTCTGTGTCAATGGTAAACAAAAAGACAGATTAAAGATCAAATGCAGGACATTACATTAGTTAAAGGTTGCAGAGGTTGCATATTAGTTATACAACATCACGTGTGCATCACTGCAATCCAACAGTACAAAACACCATCTGCATCAAAACACTATATGCAGATGGTGAGGATTGCAATTCCACAGTTCTTAATCACTGTAAGAAGGCATTAACAAAAGCATTAACAAAAGAGATTCAAGTAGACATAACTAACAACTGGAATTCAGCACCATTTTGTCAAAACAGCATGCTGAAACTACTGGTACTACTGATGCTTTTGGTATGCTGATTTGTAGATGTGTTTATGCTAACAGATGAAGCATTTTGAGATGTAGTGGTAGGTGGAACTGGAACAACTGGATTAGTTAGAGCAGAGTTGAAGTTTTTTGTTCTACCACCAGCTCTTGTTGCAGAGGTTGTAGGATTGTGTCCAACACGCCTTCCTCTCTGTTACATTTGAGACATAAACTACATCAGAAATAGGAAACAGCAGCTACCAATTATGTTATTGACAGAAATTTGGAATAGCAGATTAGGATCATACCTTTCTATTAGCATGAGTAGTTGCAGAAGTTTGCACATTCACTTGAATATGTGCTGCACCATTTTGACTTATGGGGCTTGGATTGCTCCCTTGACTGGAGTGCACAACAGGTATATTTCCAGTTGCATGATCCTAAAACATGAGATGTAAGCTGCAATGAGATTTGCAGTAGATAAACTACTCGATTGACACAGGACAGATTATGATAACTGGATTAGTTACCCAGAGAACTGCTCCTGACAGGCCTGTATTAGCCATTCCTCTACCAGGTCTACCTCTTCTAATTGCCATCTGTGATACCAAATTCAATATACCTATAAGTAATAGTTAGGAGACAGGGATAATATCATATTTTGGGCAATGTATACCTGCACATCAGTAGCAATGTTGCTAGAGCTTTTCTGCACAGGTGCTCCTTTGCAAGTCCTCTTATTGTGACCAAAAGCTCCACAATTACCACACTTAAGAGTGCTTGACCTCTTTGCCTGTGCTGTGCAAGCAGTTTCATCAGCTTCCCTTCTTCTATTCACTCTTGGTCTACCAGGAGCTCTTCTCAGAGGTGGTGGCAAGACAGTTGTTGGTAGCACTTCAGGCATAGGAGGCCATCTCTTCACATCAGGAATGGGATGAATCATGTGCGAATATGTTTTTAAATACATGTCTTTGGTGAACCAAACTTCACAGTAGTTCTCTAGTTTTTCTCTCCTATATATAACTCCTAATGCTGCATGCTTGCATGGAATTCCAGAAATTTGGAAAGCACCACAGTCACAGATTCTTTGCCTCAAGTTGACTATATAGGTCCTATCCATATCACCAACCTCAAATGTATCCTCACTAGCCATATGAATCTGACATTTTCTTGATGCTTGGCCAATTTCTTTCAGTTTCTCAACAATTCTGGGAGTAATGTGACCAGTCAAGGTGCAGCCTTTCTGGTACCTTTTGTGCATTTTTTTCATGAACTTTCTTCTTAAACCATCAACCAAAGTCAGTATTGGTTTTCCTCTTAGATCACCAATCCAAGCATTAAAAGACTCAGTAAAATTATTTGTGACATGGTCACATTTCAACTCAGTTGAGAATACATGTCTACACCAGGTAGTTCTTGGAATTTTATCCAAATATTTCCAAGCATTTATGTTAATGTCTTTAATGCTAGCCATTGCATCATTATGTCCATTGCATCATAGCTTTTCGCTGCCTTCCAAAAGAAACTGCTAAGTAAGATACCTGGAAATTGCATCTTAAAGTTGCTGCATATATGCCTGCAGCAATGCCTTCCAACTGCCTCAGGAATCATCTCCTCATATGCAAGATTCAATCCCTGTAACCAAAACAAAATGACTCAGCAACCAGAATGTCAGATTAAACATGAAAAGCTGTGGATAGAAATTTTACCTTTTGCCTATCACTCATGAATGTTAAAGGTTTGCTGTGATCAAATGGTCCAAAAAACTCAGAAAAATATAGAAGAACCACCTCCAAGTATCCTTGCTCTCACATTCTGCTACAGCAAAGGCTAAAGGAAATATGCTGTTATTTGCATCCAAGCCACTGCTGTGAGCAACACACCACCAAATGGACCCTTCAAGAAACAGCCATCAAACCCCACAAAAGGCCTGCACCCTTCCAGAAATCCTAACTTTTGTGCTGTGAAACTGACAAAGATTCTTAAGAAGGCAGGCTCAACCAAGATATTTGGTCTATCATAATATATTTTGCATATGCTATTGGGATTATACTTCCTCATCAGCTCAGCATATCTTGGCAATTTGTATATGATTCAGCATGTGTGCCTTCTATCCCAGCTAGTGCTTTGTTTTTAGCTCTAAAAATTTGCATTTTACTAGGCCCACACCATACTTAAGCAACTCTGCCTCTACCCCTTACTGGTCATATTAGGATGATCCCTCATGACAGAAACCAACTTCTTGGCCATCCAGTCAGATGTGGCCTCAGTAACAATGTTTGTCCATAACACAAGTGTGTTCCCTTCTGATAACTTTTAATCTGAAAAGTGACTGAATCAGCCACTGGTGAAGCATGAATTCTCCATTGACATCCCTCAACACCACAGACAGCAGTGACTCGACTTTTCTCATTCTTTAATCTCAAAATAGGAAAGCCTTTTTGAATGACATAGTCTTTCAATGCAGCTCTGAGGCATCCACATTGGTGAATAACTGACCCTTTTGAAACTCTAACTCATCTTTGCTATTGTAAAATCCACATTTTTTTGTCTCATTACTTGTCTCATAGGATCATTTTCTTCCTCAGATTCAGAATCAAGAACCACAACAAGAGCTTCATTGTCCTCAAAATCAGAAAAATTAGTGTCACTGTCCTCACTATATGCATCTACTGCCTATCATCAACTACTTCCTCATCAGTGTCACTATGCAGGTTGTGGTTCCACGAAGAAATCAGAGCTAGAGTCCACCATAGTTATCATCCGACTGTCCAATGTCTACAACTACTGCCTTGCTAGGAATTTGTTCGATGCCTAAATTATCTTCTTTGTTCATTTCTCTCACATTCACTGAGGTATTCTCTGAATCAACTAGAATAATTTCCATATCAGACACATGCAAGTTAATTACTAATTTAGATTTATGTATTTTGAACATCTCAGTAACTGAATCATCATCATTAACATCCATCATGCAATTTTTTCCAGGAACTTCACATCTCATCTGCATAAGCATATTAACATTGCCAAGCAGTTTACTCAATGCCTTCTCAGTTACATCAAATAGCAAGGAGATGTACGTATAGCCAGTTGGGTCCACATTTGGAATTCTGATTTGTTCCCATTACAGTGAACCTTAATGTCATAGGCAGCAGCAAGATTGGCCATCCTACAATCTCAAGCATTCAAATATGATGAATGATCACCAACCAAAGCCATTTTGAGAAAACATCATCTAGAAACTAGAAACATTGGTTATATCACTCAGTAGCATGCTACTCAACTTTCATTAACATAAGAATAATTATGATCAACTAATCTTCACAACATACATGTAGCATAAGATTTCACAGTAGTCTCACACGTAATATGCAATGGCTTGAGTTAAGTGTCAATGATTAACTCAAAAATTCATTTAACAAACTAAATGAATGTTCAATATCAAGATTTAGACAAAAGACTTGCATGGAATCGAGCAACACTATTTTAGGAAAGTTAAGGAGCAGCACCAGTAAAGGAAAGTTTCAGAAAACAAGAAATTTGTACCTTTACTGCTGTGTTTGCAAACTATTTAAAACTGGCAATTAATTCTTCACTTTGCTACTGCTACTCCAATGCATATCAGGACCACTGGTTTGATCACAATTTCCTTTCCATTTTTGTTCTAGTTATTTCCTCTGTTTCTTTCCATAATCCAGAATGTCATTACACGTACATATAAGTGATTCTTTGCTATCTTCTTGTCAAATCAGAGCAGGCACAAAAATGGCGCCAATATTGCAGCTTCATTGGCGCCATACTTCTTAATCCAGCTTTAATTCGTGAAACCCATGATCAAGTTTGTGTTATTGTTGTTAAGTTAATTAATCACTCAAGAGTCTTTTTCTCCAACTAAACGTAGTAATAAACCCCAACTTCATAGGATATATTTGTAATTTTGGCCTTCATGATGTCAGAAAAGGGACCCAATTTTCTATCAAGGGAGTCAGTGAAATTTTGAGAACCTCAGGGGATGTCAGTGAAAGTGTTAGAAACCTCAGGGGAGGTTCTGAAATTAGCCCTAAAGTAATTTGAGCACTAAAAGAAAGGGAAAATAAAAAAATAAAAAAATATTTAATAATAATAATAAAATACATCACTTGCAAGTCACATGTAGGTTATGGGTGAATTCCATTTCAATTTAAAAGTACAAGAAAGTTACGTGGACATTTCAAAACCATATGGTGGCTAATTGACTTTTTGGTGAAAACACAAGGGTTTTCTATATTTTACTCAAAGAAATAAAAAGCTCTTAGGAAGTTCCTATATAGAAAGACCAGATTTGATCTCTTTGCATAAAAGAGGTAAATCAGGCATTGGCTGGAAGAGTTTTACAAACAGAGGAGAAAATAAGTTATATAGACAACAGTAACTACAATGATTTTGTGAGGGATATTAGGTCAGGTAATTTGACATGCCAGACTTGCTAGAGCTAATGTGACGATCCCACCTCCCCCTAGGGCGTACCCCAAGATTTAGCGGACCGTCTGCCCAACTCTCGCCAGAACTCACTCACTCACGTCAAGAAAATAAGTTGCAACTTCAAAAGTAAAGACTACAGTCCTAAGTTAGAAAGTACATTTACATTCATTGTTATCTCAATCATTCATACATATCCGAATATAATAAGAGATTCAAATTCTAGTTGCACTTTTAACCCTAATCGAGCACTAGCGCTAATAGAATTACAAAAGTTAAAAGTCTAGACAAAACTAGCCTTTCCAGCTTCACGCCTATGCTCGCAACCCCTGTAAGGAAAACAAAAACTAATAGAGTGAGCCAAAATTCAGTGAGGTTCCAAAACTTCATGCAGACCCAAGTAGCAAGTTGGCCATATGTAAAACTTGAAATCTCAAAATGAGTGAGTGTAAAGTTCATAAAAAGAAACAAGAACGCTACAAGTAATAATCATTTCAAAGTATAAGGATACAAATAACTCTCAAGAGCCAAATTCCGGTTGCATTACTTGATCTGAACCCGTTGACACTCCGCCAACGTTTAAAGAAGCAAAACCATGACCGTAGATCTCCACTTTACACCAATTTCCATCCACCAATCAACCCCCTTACCGGGCCCGAATTTCAAAGTAAGAGTGATGGTAATACTCAAGTATACCGAATCTAGTTGACCATATCCAAAGGATTATATAATAAACAATAAATAATAAACAGTACCTATGTTCACCCGTCTCCTTTGACCATGCCCTTACTGGCTCGATTCGACTGACTAACCAATAGGATGAGGATAAAAGTAGTGAGACGGGATGAGAGGCACCTCCCACTCGGATTGAGTGTAGTACATGCTACCGCTCAACACTTACAAGTCAAGTACAAGCACTAATATAAGTACAGGTCAATCAAGCTCAAACAAGTATGAGATCATTCAAGAAGTAGAGGACGAGTGCGATAAAGTACACCCTCGTCTCATCCAAACAAGTCAAGTATTATTCAATCGCATTAGCAAATCATTTCATTCAAGAATCAAGTTCAATCATGCATTGGAAAACACTCACCAATGAGTCATTACTTTTTCAAAACCACGTTCTAGTTCAACTCCTTGGTTGGAGTCCAAATCTGTGATAAAATACTGTTTAACAGTTTGCAATCAATTAGGATTCAAAATATAGGAGTTTCGCTTAAAGAAAATCAAGTAAATAAAACTCGTTTAAATAGTACTCATTTTACTTATCAAACTCTAGAAAATTCATACTCGCTATTTTGGTTTCGATAAAGAAGCAAGTAAAACGTTTAAGTTCGCAACTTGGTCTAAAAGACGAAAAAAACATATTTATAGTGGTCGCTACTTTCGCCTTTTAAAGGGTACGAATTTGGCAAAAAATTCAACTTATAACTTGAATACCCTAGACAACCAAATCCAATTCATCCCCGAATCACCGCTCAAGTTCCAAGTTCACTCACTTAACTCTCGAATGAAAATTTGGGCAGCATACTCTTTGTATTTGTCCAATTTTTTTAGCCATTTAAAGTTTCATGTTTTTCCTCAAATCAACCCAATTCAAAAACACTACCAATAAACATATAAAGATAGCTCTTTATCTAGGCTAAAAACCATCCAAATATAACTCATTTCTAGCAAATATTCAATCACTACCAAATCTGAAATTTTCTCATCAAAGTTGAAAATTCATCTTTTAATACTAAAAAGTCACAATCATGCCATTAATCAGCTCACCAATTCCATATCCAAACTCAATACCAACATTTGCTAGTTAAACAACACAATCAAAGCTGGAAAATATAAAACCCTAACTGAAATTTTTACTAAACAACCCAAAACTAGAAACTCATCCATAATACTCCCAAAATTCAAACTTTTATAGCATATTTAGTAAGATTAAGACAAATAAAAGGAAGTTTTAGACTTATACCTTACAAAACCTTCTTGAAAGTGAGGAACCAAGCTATTTCTTCTAAAACTTTCACCACACCTAGCTTCCTAAGTACCAAGATGCAAGTTTAATCGGTTTGGTTTTTGTGATTCAAGTCAAATAAGGCTAAAATCAAGGTTGGAATGGCAAAGTTTTTCTTCTCTCTTTTCCCTCTCTTTATTTTCGGCCAACATGAAGAAATGAGGAAGAAAGTGAGCCAAAAATGGAAGATAAGAAGGAAGGAAAATATCTTGGTCAAACATCCTTGGATTGCCGACACTTGTCGTCTCAAGATTCCTTCTTATTTTTTCTTTTCTCCCTTTCTTTGGTCAATATTTTCGGCTGGATTAGGGAATAATCTAGGGGTGATTAGCTGAAATAAAAGCGAGGAGATTAGGGTAAGAAAGTGGTGGTCAAGTAGTGTACTCAATCCGGTAACAAACGGTGCACGTCGGTTCAAGTCTATTTTCCTTAACTCTCTCGTACTTGTGTTTTAACTTATGATTTACTAACTTATTATTAGCACTTCTAATCACACACTTCCCCTTACTTATACTTGCTCTTATCCACCAAATTTAGTATACACATCTCACTAAATGATCACGTTACCAAAATGCACAAAAACCCTAATTTGCTCTAACTATAAAAGTAAAAAGTAAAACTCTCGATTCTATTTATATTACACCTATTGAGGGAATAAAATAAGTAGTAAATGAATTATAAAATAATTTATTCAAATAAGAGGGAATTATAAGAAAATATAAGCAAATTTTCAAGTCGTCACAGATAAGCCGATCAAAGAGTTGGTTGTAAATGTGAAGAGGCGGATTAATGAATATAGATTAAATCTTATATACACTGACAGTATATATACTATCATGATTGAATGCATGACAAATATGCAAAATTTAGATTTCAAATTCAAAATTGGATTTTGTGTCATACATCCAATGGTGAAAGTGTATACACAGTCAGTGTATAGAAGATTAATTTTAGATTTTATGGCATCCAAAAAAATTGTTAGATTCAAAATGGTGATTTTGATGGCAACCAATTTGCCTATTTTCATGGAACACACTTTTGTTGGAGAGCTTTTTTCAATGAAGTAACCCCAGGGCGCTTTAGCAAGGATGAGGCTCGATTCTTTTTTTCGGCAACTTATATCTGGAGTTAGCTACTACTATTCAATGGAAGTATGTCATCATGACTAATAGCTAGAAAATACAATATTATTAGTTAGAAGCCCATCTATACCTCTAAAGATGTAATTTTGGGTACTTCAAGTCCACTTTGCTACGTTCACAGCTGAAGTCTGGAATGGAAACACTTCTTACATCACTGCTGAGATTCTATTCAAGCAAGAATATGATAGCAAGATGGCAGATATGTGGCCATGTGGGGTGACATTATATGTCATGTTGGTTGCCTCGTATCCATTTAAGGGACCCTAATCAACAAAAACTCTTTCAGAAGATAATAAATAGAATATTAAATGTTCAATTCAGAATTTTGGATCGTTGACACATAAAACGCACGAAGGATTTTTTGTTAGGTTAAGGGAGACTCCAAACCTTATAAGGAGAAAAGAGAAAATGGGAAGATTTAAGAGTCGAACTAGGTATCTTATAATAACCTAGTTAATATCCCAACCAATTAAGTAGGTGGGTCTTCAAGGAAGATATTTAACACATACAGATATGGGAGGGAAGATGATTCTGAAGTCTTCATATTCACTATTCTCATAGCTAGTCGGAAACACTTATGTTTCATCTCCATTCTAGACCAAAGTGAACCATCATGGTCTGCAGTTGCAATGAACACCAACTGATTTAGTCACCTATCTAATGGAGAAAGGGATCCAAATGGCTTTTACTACTTCCAGTACTTATATTGTAAATCCATCTGCTTCTAGTAAAGAAATATCTGATGTTGGGGCAGATAGTAGCCTTCCTTGTGAATAGGGAATTCACAAAAAAAATTAGTAAGAGAAGCCAACAAAGTGGAAGCCAGTCTTGGGCTAGATGATGATATATTGTTGGCAAACTAAACCAAGTTTAGAAGTATTTATTTATTAATTTTATTGGAATCAAGTTTTGTAGTTGTATGATTTAGGAATTTGTGTTTATTTGGTAATTTCTTATGCAAATATTTTCTTTTCCAACAAGTTTGGTAGGCTATAAATAGGACATTAGTTTAGACTATTTTTTTGAGAGAGTTTAGAAGAATTTGTCAGGTTTTCTATTGTGGTGTGACTTTCTTCATTGTTTTGAAATTTCAATAATATTGTGAGTTCAGTTTATTATTTTCTTTCTCTCTCACATATATTTTGAGTGTTTATTTTATCCCTTCAATTCTGTAATCCTGTATGCATTGATTATTATTATTATTAGAATCGGGGGGGGGGGAGGGAGGAGAGAGTGTAAGTGAGAGGTCTCGGGTTCGAATCCTCCTGCTTGCACTTAAAAAAAAGATTATTATTAGAATCATAAAATTTAGATTTTACAATTGGTATCAGAGCCAGACTACTAGATTAGTTCTGGGTGTTTATGCTGTCAGATAATTAGGACAAAAAGTTACCGAAAAGTATTCAGTTAATCGAGTTAGACTACAAAGTTGGTCCTGACATGTGTAGTTGGTGAAGACTTCGATCATAAGATTGGTCCAAAAATTGTTAGATTGTTGCGGGTGTCAAGACAGAGATCGGAGAAAAATTCTGTCAGATTTGTTGATTGCTGCGGGTTGTCAAATTGAGGGATTTGATTGATCAATCAACCAGGGAGACCAAGAAAACCTAACAAAAGGAAGAAAAAAAATTTATTCAGGTATATGAATTGTTAAATAATGAAATATTATAGAGATCTAATTGATGGTGAAAAATTTTTCATATTGACTCCTATAAGTACAAATAGACATATATATTTTGGTTAGATTTTAATAGTGAAAAAATATTTCAAACAATATAATTTGAATGATATTCTATGTTAGGTTGATGCAAGTGAGTTGCCAAAACATGTTTTCAAAAAGAAGGCACGATTATTTTTCAAGTGATGCGTTAAACAATGGCAGAAAATATTTACAAAACTTTTGTTCAACGTACTAAAATATCTTTAAAATTATGGAAGGATATTTACTGTATTTTGCAGACGATTGAGAAGAATTGTGCTTTTAAACCGAAGTCTGGTTGTTGGAGATGGTTTGTAAATTTTGAGAATGATAGATTTCTTAATGATATAGGGGATATTGAAAATTTTAAATCAATTGATAGTTTTGATTTGCATATTTTGTTTGGAGAAATTATGAGTGATGAATTTGTTGAAGGAAAAGAATACAGTAATCTGGTAAAAGAAGAAGGGAAGTCTGATTTGGTAGGCGAAGAAAAAGAAATTATTATTGAAAAAATTATTGGTTTGGACTCTCCTCAACATGATGGAAAGATATTTGATTTGATAGATACAGATTTCATTGGAATTCAAAAATTTTTGCTTCAAAAGACTTGACTGACAGTATGAAATTTTTGGATAATTATGGTAGTAGATATTTTGAATTATTTGGTGGTGATAATTTTGGTAAGAGAGCAATCTATAATTTTGTATGTTTGAGCACTTACATTGGTGGTAAATATGGTGATTCTAGTGATGAATGGATTTGTATGAATAAGTACTTTGATCAAGTAAAAATTGCTGAAATTTTTTTTTGCATAGTACAAAGTGAGTCCATTGTCACATGTAAAGATGAAAATAATAACCGGCAACAAGATGGAATTGCGTATCACCTATATAGCAACAGAAATTTGCATAGAAATTGTTGCTTGAGATGGTGTTGGACCTGCCTCAATGAAGAGTTTGATTTAAGAGAGACAATGTTGGCAAACTAAACTAAGGATGCGTTTGATAAAATTGAAAATTGAAATCGGAAATCTGAAGTCTGAAGTCTGAATCCATTAAATTATTGAATTGTTAAATATTAAATTTAATACATTTGAGTGCATATTGTGAGGACCCGAATTTTACCTATTTTTAATTCTATTTTACTGGCTTATTTAATTATTTATTCACCTGTTTTCTCCGAATAATTTATTTCAACCATTTTAAATCCATTTACATGGAACAAGGTCTCACTTATATTTTTAAAATGTCCTGTTAGCAAAATTAATTTTCTGAGACTCGTTTGGTAAGGAATAGCGAATACACGTTTTTTAAGGCAATATTTGATCCGAGAGTGCAATAATCTTGGAGAATTAAGAATGATCAATAGTAGACTAAGAAAAGTTAATTGAAAGATTAGATGTGAGTGAGTTAAAAAAATTAAGTTTTTACCGGGCACGCGTCGAAAGTTTCTCGCAAGTCGTGCCGGTCCGATTAATTGGAGATTTGAGAATTTAATACTAGACTAGTAAGTATGAATAATTACAGTGTTAAAGGAATTACATTTGAGGATTAATGCATGAGTGTATCAAACCCGAGAGAAAATGATGGTACGAAACCCTATTTCGCACTATTAAGAGTTGACTTTTGTGCACCATCTTAAAGTAGCTTTTTCCATTCTTTCTCTCCAAGTTTTCATCACACAAAACCCTCATCTCTCTCAACTCATTCAGCCAACCAAGAAGAAAAGAAAAGGGAAGAGAAAGCTTCAACTTCTTGCTCCAAGTTTGCTTGATTCACTCCATCCAACTCACGATTCCTTGGGTTTTTGCCCAACTAGAAGAAAGGTGAAAGCTTGAGGTGTTGCTTGGTGATTTTTGGTGGAAAAATCTGGTCTTCATCTAGGGTTTAAAGGGTAACTACTTCATCCTTTAATCTTTCCATTTCTTCAAAGTGTAGCGGTTAATCTTCATGGGTTTGAAACCCTAATCGCGTTTATAGGCTAGCGGACTTGAGGAACCATTTATTTCGCTTTAAATCATAGGCTAGCTGACTTGATGAGACCTCTAGGTAGCTGACTTGAGACTTGATTGTTTGATTATGGTTGTTTATGTGATAAATGAGATGTTTATAGCTAGAAAGTGGAGAGAAATAGAAAGAAAGTTCTGAAGGCAAGTTGGCCGAAAATTCTGTCCATGTTGTTCTGTTTGTATTTCAAAATTTTGATGCTTGGTTGGTTGTGAAATGGATGGATACATGTTTTATATTGTGTGTACAAAGTACCTTTCAAAAATTGTATCAAATGATTGCACAAAACTTGAGTTTTGAAAAAGTTTCAAATCTGGAAAATGTATAGCAGGGTACCCGGACAGTGGTTCTTTGTCCGAACATAACTTTTTGTGAAAAGGTCAAAATTGAGTGCCGTTAGTGGTATTCAAAACTAGATATTTAGAACTTTCCAACAGTATAAAATTCCCCTGCTAGTTCGTTTTGAGTAACCCGTAGCAAATCGGAAAATTGGACTGTCCTGCTTTGCCAGTCTGTCTGTGAGAAATTGGGAAGCTGCATCTTGTGGCTCAATTTTGTCCCACTTGTGAAAAGATTTTCAGAATGATGTCTTCTGATGAATTGTATAATTTTGAACCTAGTTTCCAACACCATAAACCATTCTCAATTTGGACTTGTATAGAGTTAGATATGGTTTGATTTCGAAACTGCGACAAAGCTGGAAACTGGAAAATTTTCCCTTCCTTGCTGACCGAATGGTCAAATCTGTTTTGGGATGTTATATTTCGAAAATTTTAGTGTCATTTAATCATCAATTTCTTATTAAATGTTTTTGGAATCTTGGTTCCAAAAATGGAGCGAATTGGGACTAATTTCGTTGGACAAAACGTTTGAAAAAAAAAGAGAAAATAGGATGACAGATTTGCTTTGAAAGATTTCACAAACTTTGATCGTTTTGTTAACTGTCTTCCCGTGTGAGTTTTTATCTAAATTTTGATAGAGAGATAGTCCATATATGGAGGTTTAAGTTTACCAAATTTGATGTAATTTCACCATTTTGATGCCCAAATAATGCCCCAAAGATTGCTCTTCAAATCTGGAAAATCCTATGAACAGGTTGACAAAACCAGTCGACTTCAAACTGTTATATCTTGTTGCTCAAAACTCCGAATTTAGTTTTGTTTGTTGTGTTTGAAACTTTGTTTGGGACTCTTATTGTGTTATAAATTTTAGAGACTGATTCATTTTTTGGAAATTTTACCGAATTTCCAAACATTGCTGAAAAATCAAGACTGGTTCTGTCCTGTCTTCTTGAAACTGAAACTTTGAGTCGAAATTTGAATGCCTTCTGGTTGAAATCTTGGGAAAGTGTCTTCTGGGAAGTTTTAGTACTTTTAATCTAGTTTCTAAGGGTATAAATTTTTTCATTTTTGGATGTACCAAACTCAAAATCTAATTTTCCAAATTTTGTCGCGTAAAGCGAAAAATTTCCGATTTCGTAGGAAATGAGTTTTAAGAACTTTTCATTTTCTTTTGATATTGATAGTTCGTTTTACACCCGATTCCATGGAGGATACAATTTTTTCCTTTGTGACTTTAAATCTTCACTTTTGAATTTCGATTTTTGAAGAATTAAAGTTCTCTTTTAAGACATTGTCTTAACTTTTAAACAAGAGTGCTTCTTCCTTGTATGATAAGTAGATGTGTGTATATGTGAATGATGGTTGATCACGATTTCTTCAGGCGCTCAATAGGACCTTGAAGAGAATTTTGGAGCGGTCAACTAAAGACTTTATTTGCTCACTTATTTTGAATTGGTGAGTGTCAAGTGCATGAATTATTGATAAATATTTGAATGGTTCTTTGTTTATTAAGTATTTTGGAATTGTCGAAACGAGCGTGTACTTTATCGCACTCGTTCTCTTTTAAGTGAATTTATAATTGAATTGTGTGAAGTGAAAATTATATTGGTGTTGACTCTACGTCGATTGGAGTGAATCTCATCGACTTATAATTATATTTGTATTGAATCGATGTCGATTGGAGTGAATCTCATCAACTTATATTTATAATAGTAGGGGACGCCCAAACTCATTGGCTAACTTTGCGAATCGGTCCAGCATGGGATTGGTCGAGAAACATAGTGAACTGTGAGAAATTATAAACCTTGATCTATTGGAGAGATCTTGCTTGGCATATTCACGTAGTATTGCCACGATATATTTTAGTAATATCAAAACTTTTGACGAGCGGGTCCGGTATAGGGGGTGTAACGGTGAACGGGAAACTGGGGAAAGTAGAGTCTCTATGGATTTGGTGCTTACTCGGTTGACAGAGAGTCAACGTGGAAATTTGGATCAAGACCTTGACCCAGTTGCGTGGAATTTAGCTCCTAAGAGTTACAGTATCTTTGAATTGTTTCTGTTTACTTTCCCTACTTGAAATGTTAATTACTTGCTTTATTACATGTTTGCATGATTTTCTTGGTCTCACTGAGCGTTAGCTCATCCTATTAGTTTGTTTTCCTTAACAGGAGTTCAAATTGGAAAGAATTTTGAGGAAGTCGACTTGATTACTTTTGATTAGAATCTTGGAATGTAATTGATTAGTCGACTTCTAGTGATTGTATTTTGAAAAAAAGTTGATGTACATTTGGTAACTTGTGATGTAAGATTTGAATATTTATGTAAGAAAGTGACTTTTCTTTATTTTGGCTTTTATATTTGATGGTGTATCGTTAAGTTTAAATTTGACTGGTATCGAGTCCTGACGAGAGTTAGGCAGGCGTTCTGCGGATACTCTTGGGTTCGCCCTAGGGAGAAGTGAGGACGTCACACATATTATATTCAATGATAAGTGAATAGCTTCTCACTTAATTTTGGGAAAAAGTTTCGTCTAAAAAATTCAGTGCTATTTAATTAATTCAGATGTTTAATTTTTGGTTATCAAACGATTTGAATAAGTTAAGATCTGAATCCATTAAATTTAAGTATTGAATTGGGTTATCAAACAGGGTCTAAATCTTGAAGTATTTATTGATTTATTTATTAGTTTCATTGGAGTTAGCTTTTTAGTAGTTGTATGATTTAGGAATTTATGTTTCATTTGGTAATTTCTTATGCAAATGGTTTCTTTTCCAACAAATCTGATAGGTTATAATAGGACATTAGTTTAGACTATTTTCTTGAGAGAGTTTAGAAGAATTTGCCATATTTTCTATGGTGATGTAACTTTCTTCATTGTTTGAGATTTCAATAATATTGTGAGTTCAGTTTATTATTTTCTTTCTCTACATATATTTGAAGTGTTTGTTTTATCCTTTTAATTTTGTAATCTTGCACGCATTGATTATTATTAGAACTCTAAAATTGGGTTCTACATATATGTTTTCGAAATTCTTTGGTGCACGGTAGTGTTAAATGTGTTGGGAGTGAACTAGAACTAAGGCAGCCGAATGATAAGCAAGTAGAATCATCCTTTGTGCTTGATCATGCAATTTGTGGTAAGACATTGACAAGTGCCAGTGTTTGATACTAGATGTATGCTTCAAAAATTTTCACCAAGAAGCTACAGAAGATAAATTTCATAAAATCAATATATAATGGAGAAACAATTTACATACATAAAAATATGTACAGAAGAAGAGTAATAAATCAACAATATAATATCAATAACACTATAAGAACAAATCCGTCAAACTTAACTCTTCACTCTTCTTAATTGTTGATTACAATAAGACTCTCTATTTAGAGAATAAATGAATTTGGTAAACAAGTTTTGATAACTATAATAAATTAATTAACATAATGTTGGTTCCTAAATAATGCCATAATTTGACTTCCAATAAATTATTAAAAATTTGATTTGACCAAAATATTACTACTAAATAATAAAATGGAAACTTCTATTTTTTTAAGTTTTGATTTTAAGATGCCAAAATAGAGGCCTATAAATGTGTTAAGTCAAATTGAGCTTTCACTTCATCGAGTTAAATTTATTTGGCTTAATGACTTTGTAGCCATGCTTATTTAGATATTAGAATTTTGCGTTTAATTTCTATATGGTAATCGTAATATATCACGTGCTTTGCACATGATTGAATATTTTCATAAATCATGGTATCAAATAATAGTAATATGCAAAAGAAAAATTGCTTTCTATGATTTCTATTTTTTAGTAGTGATTAATATTCTTAAATAAATTAGCAAAAGGATATATGCTTTTAATTTAACGACACATTTATAAGACAAAATAATGGAATATTTCATTCCTTTCGTTTGAATATAAATAGAGGATTTCTTTTAGAAAACAAAAATGGTCTACTTTACATCAAAATGTATTGACCTTACATCAAAAATGGTTTGCTTTACAACAAATGCAATAACTAACCATGTCAGATCAGAACAGAATTTTCCTGTAAACAGTATATACTTCAAAAGAGAAGAACAATCCTATAACAGTTTCCTGTAATTTTCTCGCTAATATAAATGTTTTACCAAATGAACCACATTTTATAATCTTCCTTGCTACAATTTCAGGATTCGAGGTAGATGGTTATTAGGTGGAGTAGCAAGAATTCGATGCATAATGCAATTTGAACTGGGATCATGTGTAATTCCAATTTGAAAATAAAGGATGGATAGTGGCAACATGGGTGAAGAATAGATTTGGACGATTAAACTGTATGAAGAGGTATAAATGGTTATTAAAATGCAGCTGCTTTCATGACAACTGAATGAGGCGAATTAAGGAAAAATAAAACTCAGACTTTGTTGAATGTAAAGTTTTCCACAGTGCTATTATACAATTTTCCAAATCCTGTGACCGCAACAATTTAAGCCAAAAGGGGAAGGATACAAGGAAGCCACATGGGATTTGTAATTACTAATCTAACTTATAACACAAATGAAAGGCCACATGTTTAAATGGTGTAAAATGGTTAAACTACCATCTAAACATCATTTAATATGTCATTTTCTTTACCACTAACCTGAATGAAGAACATGAAACATAATAAATCATTGTATATTTGAACAATAATTTTAACTCTTAATAAAATTGCCACGTTGCTTGATTGTGAATTTAATTAATTTAAATTTGAGAATGTATGAATCAATAATTCTTAATTGAAGTTGATACATTAATCATCCATATAAAAATAAGTTTTTGACATTTACCACCCGTTTGGTTGGAGAGTTTTTCTTCCTCAATGGGAATCAAAGGATAATTATACCCACATATTATGTTTGGTACACTTCTATGGGATTGGTCATTACTCACTTTATGGGATTGAAAGACCCATAGAGTAAATTGAGCACTGTCAACCTCATCCCCACTTAGCCCATTTCAAAGTAAAATAAATTAAATACTCCATCAAATTAAACCCAAGAAGGAAAAAAAAAACGTATATCGTCCTCTTCCCTCTCTCTAAAAACGTACCAATGGTACAAGTAATTAGTGCATTCAAGATAGAAATTTAGAATGTTGGGTGTAAATTTAATCCTTACCATTCAATTCACATACGTGCAGTATTCGTTCTAGTTGGTCAACTAATTTTTTTTCAACTAAGGATAAGGCCCTTTTTAAGGGTTTTTTATTTCAACTAAGGATGATATTTTCTTGTGTGCAGTTGGGGATGAAAAATGTGGCGAGGGGTGAAATGATAAAATATAATTAAAAAAAGATGATGCTTTTTATTTTTATTAATTTTTTCATCAGCTTAACTTCTTGAATTGGCTAATCAAGTTAATTTTGCAAATGATCCATTAAAATGGTAGTTAGTTGAATCAGATGATGACAGTAAACATTGAAACCAGGATTCACTCAAATTCTATAACACTTTCTTGGCTGGCACGCAGACCTGAAGCTGACATATTCGGAGTCAGTGGGAAAGAACATATGGAGGATGATGTTTTCTAAAATTCAAATGTAAGTAAGAATTTGTATTCCCCTATCAATAAAGTACTAAGCTTATATGTATGTAAGAGAATAACATCCAAAAAGATGGAATTAAAGTTTTGCTACAAAAATTTTATCTATCATAATTCATTTCTTACCAACATCATCAAAATTGACATTTTTCAATCAAAAACAAAATTTAATTGCATTAAATTGACACTAATAATAAAAAGTACATCAAATTTGCAATGAATGCATATGAATTTGAAAATCAATGTACACAAGGGATTTAAAAATCTAATAAAGATAAAGATAAAATTGAAACATCAAAATATCTTCTATTGAGATTGATTATAGTAGCTAAATAGATTTGTGCACATGTTCTAACAGTCATATCTAATAAAAAATATTTCAACCCCAAGGAAAAACTATTTAGATATGACATGATAGATGTGAGAAAATTTAGATCTAGACTAAAAATTCTTCGATTTCACAAAAAAAAAAAAAAAAAAGAACTCACATAAGGAAATCGTAAGAGATGAGAAAACTCTTACTAGAAGGATATTGGAAAAAGAAATCTCACTAGGAAATTATAAAAGAGAATAATCTTTCAACAAAAAATCTTAGGAAAGAAGATTAATTCCAAACAAAAGAAGTAGGTTAAAATACATTGTACCTTTTTTGTTAATTTTTTCTTTTATTAAAAAAATTTCCTTTCTTTTACTTTTTCCCTCTCTTTTTTGTGTTTTCCTTTCCTTTTCTTTTCTACATTTTTCTTTCTTTCTCCTATTTCTTTATTTCTCCATTACCATACAACTACCACTACTACACCACTACCACCACTACTTCCATCTTCCTTTTACCACCATCAACTACCATCCTCTATCACCCTCTCATCTTCTCTCCCCTCTCTCCACTTCCTCTTCTCTCATCCTCTTTTTCTTTCCCCTTCTTCTTCCCCATACTTTCCCATCCATCCCTCTTTATCCCCCTTCTTTCCAGCGACCAGATCCCTGGTTGCGACAAGATCTAGTCAGATCTTTTCTCTAGCGAGCTAGATCTCTTCTCTAGAGATCTGATCACCGAGAAGGAAAGGGATAAAGGGGAAGGGGTGGGAAAGTGGAGAGAGAAAAAGGGGAAAGAGAAGGAGAGAAGGGAAAGAGGAAGTGAAGAAAGAAGGGGGAAGTGGGGTGGTGAAAGAAGAGAAAAGGTTGGTGGCAAATGGTGTTGGTTGGTGGAGGGTGATGGTGGCGAGTAGAGAGAGAGGATGGAAGAGAAAAGAGGAAGATGGATGATGATAATTTTTTAAAATTTTAAAAGTGTTTCAAAAGTTTTGAAATTTGTAAAAACAACCATAATAGTTAAATTAAAGTAATTTGAGCACCAAAAGAAAAGTAAAAAATATTTAAAAATAATAATAATAACACATCATTTGCAGGTCACATACAGTTAAGGGTGGAATTTCCTATTATTTTAAAGTACAAGAAAGTTATGTGGATAATTTTGAATCATAGGGTGGCTGATTGATTTTTGGTGAAACCACAAGGGGCTTCTATAATTTACTCAAAGATTTACAATCTGAAGTGGAAACGCCTTCTTATATCCATGCTAATGTTTTATTCAAGCAAGAATATATATGATAGCAAGATAGCAGATATATGGTCATGTGGGTGAAATTATATGTCGTGTTGGTTGCCTCTTATCCATTTAAGGATCCTGATGAAACCAAAACTCATCCAGAAGACAATAAATAGAATATCAAATGATCAATTTAGAATTCTGGATAGTTGCACATAAAATGCACAGGATTTTTTGTTGGTTCAAGGGGGAATCCTGACTTATAAGGAGAAAGGGAAAAAGACAAACGTTTGAGAAATGAACCAGGTATCTTTATGATAACCTAGTTAATGTCCCAACGCCAACACAGGTTAACTTAGTTGGCAAGGACGGGCCACTTTCTCACAAAAGTCATGTGTTTGAATCCCACTATTGATATGAGAGCTGTATTGGTGGGCGATACATAAATACCTCTATGAGCACTCAACCATTGACAATGGCATTGCTTACCATAACTTTTTTTTATGGCCAAAAGGGTCACTAAAATGGAAAATATGTGACATCCAAGTCATTTTTTCAATTTTACTGGTGAATCATCCGGTTACATGGGTATCTTAATTGGAGCAATATTTGTGCGAGGACAAAAATGTCCAAACAATATGGCCAACCTATTTTTTCCTCGCAAGCCATGCCTTAGATCTAAAAGTAGATTGATTCCTTTTCTTCTTCTTTCTGCTTCTTCACTACCCACCTTCACTATTACCAAAAAAATCACCAATAACATCCTTCTCTTCTTCTTTCTACTTCACCACCCACCTCCACTACTGCACAATTCCATCACCTTACTCTCCCTCTTCTCTTCCCCTCCCCTTTTTTCCACCGTTCCTCTCCCCTCTTTCCCACTCTACCAGATTTGGGGCTTTGTCATTGAATTTAGATTGTAGCTACTGCTAAGTTTGCAAAGGCTACTGGCATTTATATACCTCATGAAGTGGCACAAGATGATGAAATGTTGGGTTATGAATAAAAGGTTTAGAAGAGCACCAAGTCGAGGAGTTCTGAAAATTCTCATTTCTCAAATAGCTGAATATAACAATTTCATCATGGGAAAGGTTTATCAAAGGCATAGCTATAATGTTCCATCTACTTGTTCTTTCTGATGTCAAATTTGATGACTAGTTGTGATTGCGATGAAGAAATCGAGATACAAGAGATTTAAGGTCATATTTTTTTTGGGACAATTTTATCCATGAGAAAATATTCTTCTAGCTAAGTAACCCATTTTATCGGATGGTTCACCGGTAAAAATTGACAAAATGACCCAAATGACGCGTTTTTTTTTTCAAGTTCAGTGACCTTTTTAGCCAAAAAAAAGTTTAGTGACCAAATGATACCATTTTGAATAGTTTAGAGACCATTTTGACCATTCACTCATTCAAATGTGAGAGAAGATGAATTTATTATTAATCATAGAAACAAAGTATATGACTCTTTTGTTGAGACTAACATAAATATTAGCTAGAACTATCTTCACAATAACTCATTTCAACTTCTCATGATTTTTTTCTCTCACAACAAAAAACTATCAATTAGTTTCTCAATACTCTAAACAACTAAATTACTAGAGCTTACTAAAACAAAAACTTCCAAAATTCAAATAGGAAAAATCAACTGTCACAAAGATTTGTTTAACTATGCCAACAATAATGTGCAATATCTGAGGACTCTCCCATGTGATATCAAGGATCTTTCTTGGAGATCCTATAGGGATCTGATGGATGAAAGTAGCATGAGCAACTAGTTTGTAGAACCTGACTAGCCAATGCAGAGTTTAGATGTTATCATGCAGATAATACGTAAGGCCACTATACCACCCGTTGGCCTGTATATCGTGGACTTGATGGGTGATTATATAGATAGCCTGAATTCTAATGATGTTGATGTTAATCCTGATATATATATTGATAGCAATGGAGAGGCGTATGCAATCTAATATCATCTGGGGCTGGATTTTATTGTCAGTCCTGCATGAAAATGTTGCTTTTGGGCCTATGGCTGCAATATGGTATGAACTTGAAGAATGGGTGTAAGCTTTTTTAAGCGCAATATGCAGTAATCTAGTCATGGGATAAAAAATTGGCCATCTTTTGGTTGCAAGCACTATGACGTATGCAACTTCTGATTCTTCCTTTGAGAAGAATTTGAGCTTATACATGTGTAGAGGAGAAAATAGCAAGGGTGTGTCCCATTGTTGTTAGTTGTTTATCATTTTTGGTTTATCTTATACTCCTACTTTTGTTCCATTAAAAGTGTCATACTTTTTATTTTAAAATATTTTTCATACTGAGAATGTCAAAATTATTTTTAGACTCTTTTTTCTAAGATTGTCCCTTACTTAAATTATATGCATGTTACATTTAAGTTTGAATTTTAAATTTAAAGAGGTACAATTGAAAAAAGAAGTACAAACATCGCAATGAAAGCACTATTCTTGAAAAATTAGATTCTCAAAATAAGACACTGGAAATTAGGACAGAGAAAGTACATTTTTGTTGTTTGTTATACTATTAAATACATGTGTATTTAGTGATGTATATACTAAAGTACATTATTGTACATATGCTTGAAGAGTTTTTTCCAAAAAAAAAAAATAAGAATAAAGAAAGAGGTTGAGGCGTGCATAATTCGTGCATGTGTGAAATATTAGAAGTCAATACAAAATAAACTTTAGACGTTGTCAAATATGATTCCAATGTATTTCCAAAGAAAGATATTGGTTGCAGAGGTGGAGTACAGATTAAATGTTGGTTAAGAAAATCCAGAAAACAACTTCTATTACTTTGGCTAATTTCTCTTTGATAGCCTAAGCAATGTTGATTCTCTTTACAACCCAAGGGACCTTAAACATATTTTCCAAGTACTATAAGTTTCTTTTCTTAACTTTTCGAGGAATCCTTCATCAATCGTTATGAATGATAGATTTGTTTAATGATCACAAAATTGAGACTAGCACATGACTTTTGAAAAGTTAGAAGAGAATTTGCTTTCCAAGTATTTGGTTAGAGGATTTAAGTTTAGGGACTGCAAAGTTTTGCTTAAAAGTTTAAGGACTAGTGGAGTCGGTTACCCTCCTTTAATCTATGAAATGTATCGATTGCTTGAATACTTACTTGTGTATCTATTATACTTAAACATATGTCTCAATTAAATTTGAACTACTAATTACTAGGATTGGGAAAAATTGTGTGCTAAGGGTAGAGGGAATGTGGATAGATATATTAGGGAGAAACACCTCGAGAGAGCCCATCAAAGAGCCCAATATATAAGTCAGAAATTCAATTCTGATACAAAAGTTTAAACTATTAGGTTTTGGGCTCTTATTTACATATTAAGTGATCTTTCTCCATCTTTCGAACCAATATAGGATATAATGTTCTCATGAATTTAACAAATTTTTTCATTCATGAGTAACCCCTCACATGAAACCCCTCACATGAAACCCAAGTTTACAATCTTTTCTCCGAACCCATGAGTAACCCCTCACATAAACCCAAATTTATAAGTTTTTCTCCAAATTCACTTTAATACTCAATGCAATCTCACCTTAACACCTAAAGTCACATTTTCTTCTAAATTATGGATCTACTTTTCTTCAATATCCAAACTGAATTTTGGAGCCCTACCGACTCTTGACTCCTTAGTCTAACACCAACCAGACCCCTACCAAACTTATAGCGCACCTGATTCAATACTAGTCAAATTTCTTAGCACTTTGGCATTTCGGTCTACCATCAAGAAAAGAATTTTCATCAATCTAACTTCGAGAAAAACTCACTTGCCCAATTTCACAACCTGAATCTCTGATACTACTTGTTGGGGATCCAAGCATGAAACTCGCGACTATTGACACATCAAATATACAACAATTTAATGACAAATAAGTCACAAGTATTAAAGATAAATGACAAACAATATTTAACGTGATTCGACTTCATCATTGAATCTACGTCCACGGAGAGAAATTCATTCTTTATTATGAGAGGAAAAATCTTATACAAAAATACAACTTGAATCAAATTCCAATCCTTATATACCATTTCTCATCTCCCAAGAACCCTCTTTCTTTTTGTGTCTCTTGTGTCGTATGCTAACTTACCTATTTATATAGAAATATAACTTGAACCCAATTCCAATCCTTATATACCATCTCTCATCTTCCAAGAACTCTCTCTGACACTCCATGTATAAGATTACATGTCACATTTGTATGCTTTTTGTGTGTCTCTTGTGTCGTGTGCCAACCTACCTATTATATAAAAATACAACTTGAACCCAATTCCAATCCTTATATACCATCTCTCATCTCCCAAGAACTCTCTCTCACACTTCATGTATAAAGTTACAAGTCGCATTTATATGCTTTTTGTGTGTCTTTTGTGTCGTATGCCAACCCACCTATTTATATAGAACATTATTTGGTCGAAAAATCAAATAACAACAGAAAATCAATACTAATTCTTACACTGGTTCATAATAGGAAATAACTTCTATTCTTATTTCCTAAACTCATACAAATAGAAAATTTCTTCACTACTATTTTCAAATAACTAAAATCAATTAGAAAATTAGTTACTTTCACACAAAATAAGAAACACACCTAAAAGAAAATAAACCAATTTTCTAACAAATCTCCATCTTGGTGAAATTTCTTTTAACAACCATTTGTCTTCAACTACCAAATAATAAGGTATCGAACTATACATCTGAATCAACACAGTTTTAACACCAAATTGATTCAATCGGTAAACTAAACATGTGTAATTATCCCGAGTCCAACTTCCTGTTGACTTTCGAGAAGGTGTCTCAATTTATCATCTTTCTTTACAAGATTTCTTCTCACCACCACTTACAATTTGAGATTCCCTTCTGTGAACTCTATTTCTAATCATTGAAGCAACCAAGTGGTAAAATCATCATATTTCTTTCCATTTTTAGGACCGTATCCCACGTGTGATTTTCAAAACTCCACCTAAAATGAAAAACTCGTAACTGTCAGAGTCTTCTGGTGCATTGAAATTAGATCTCTTTATTTCTTTAGGATGCATGCCACACCACCTAAAGAATATAATCCAAATCTAATAACCATTCGAAATAAAATATCAACCGATGGAGTTATGAAAAGTATCCACTAGTTCACGTTCAAAATCAATATTGGACTTCACCTTTATTTTGACCTTTGAATCACCTGTTTAGATTTACCATCAAGTATTTTCATACTTTTCGACTTTCCATTGTTCACCTTCAACGCTTCTTACCAATTTCTTGAAACAAGGATGCCACCTATTAAATTGTTCAAGTGCTAACAGTCACTAACCCACTTGATCTCAATAGTTAACCAGGATTCAATCTTGAATAACCAAACTCTTCATCCAGCCATTCAGTTTGTTGAGATCCAAGTGTTTGTGAGCAACCAAATCTCCAACCTGAAACTCTAATACCACTTTTTAGGGAGAAACATCTCGAGAGAGCTCATCAAAGAGCCCAATATGTAAGTTAAAAATCCAATTCTGATCCAAAAACTTAAATTATTAGGTTTCGAACCCTTATTTACATATTAAGCGCTCTTTTTTCATCTCTCAAACCAATGTTAGATATAATCCTTTACTCATGAATCTAATAAGGTAGATATGGAAAGCTTGGATTATGTTGATTGGTTGTAAAATAGGGGAAATAAAAAATGGAAAATAAATGGGCAGTTGGTTACTATTTGATGGTTGTAGCCATGCTTTGTTATTGTCTAGTAGATCTCAAATGTATTAAATTGATAGTAATACTCTAGTAGATGTTAAAACTTTAATTTCCAAGGCATCAGATATGATGGTTCTATAGTTTTATGGTTCAAGAATCATTAATAGATCCTGTCTCCTTTTGGTACCAGGAATTAATTCAGAGCCGAGTTGTGTTAAGTCAAATTGAGCTTATGTCTAGTTACAAGTCTCAAACTTAAAGACTTTATAGCCATGTTTATTTAGATATTAGACTTGAGTGTTTAATTTCTAAATGGTAATATACCACGTGCTTTGCACGTGATTCAGTATTTTCATAAATCATACTATCAAATAATAGTAATATGCAAAAGAAAAATTGCTTTACATGATTTTCTATTTTTTTTAGCAGTGATTAGTATTCTTAAATAAATTAGCAAAAGGATACATGCTTCTAATTTAACGATACATTTATAAGACAAAATTATAGAATATTTCATTCCTTTCGCTTGAGAATAAATAGAGGGTTTCTTTTTAGAAAATATAAATGTATTTAAAGGTTAACCATGTGAATCCTCTATAGTGAACGAACCATCTTATCAGATTAAATTTACAAATAGTACAAACTAAATTTATAATTTTAGAGTAATTGAACTCCCATCTTCGGACTCAAAACTCTAATGCATGCAATTTCATTTTCATTATGTATTTTCGTTTCTCATGTTATTAAACAAGATAGGAAAACATTTTTAATTGCACTGTACATGTGCTTATATTCACAACATATTGGTTAGCATTCATAGATCAATTGTGGAATTTTGTCATTCATACCTTTTTCCTTTGGTATACTAAATCTAATTTGGTCTATTTTAAAATTTTGTTAGAAAAAATTGCAAGAATCAGTTAGAATAGTGTCGCAATCAATATCTAAAACCTCATAGACCATCTGACTTTGTATTGACCTTACATAAAAAATGATTTACTTTACAGCAGATGCAACAACCTGCCATTTCAAATTAGAACAAAATTTTCCTATGAAAGGTTTATACTTCAGAAGAAAAGAGCAATCCTATAAACAGTTTATACTTCAAAAGAGAAGAGCAATCCTTCGGTCCAAACCGCCATGTCCAATCAAATTTGGTTTAAAATTATTAAATTATAGTGGACATAAAGGTGTCCAAGTTTCATTAAAAAAATTATTAAAAAAAATTATTTCATTAATCAAATAAAGGCGCCATGTCCAAACCGCCATGCTTACATCGTGCTTCATAAGCATGGCTGGTATCTAAAAAGGAAGTCTACTATCAGGGACATGATTTTTCATTTTTCTTTTCATCAATATTTGAAGAAATTAGCCATTCCAAGTGATTGGAAAGAAGCATATTGGCTCTAGATGTGCAGAAAAATATTCGAATTGTAGTACCGAATGGAACTATCTTAATGATAGCCAATTCCTAATTTGAAAACTTACTTATTAGCTATCAAATAACAATTGATACTCAATAAATTAGGTTAAGAACTCTCATAAATTATTCGTGACCAAATCTTGTCGTGACTGAATCTAGTCAACATGACCATATCTGGTTGCTATCTGGACCAATCTAGTCGTAACTAGATCTGGTTGGGGGAGAAGAGCTGAGACTGGGGAAAAATGAGGGAAAAGAAGGAAAGGGTTCAACTGTAGAGGAGGACAAGGAATGTGGGAGAAGGAAAGAAGTGGTGGTGGGAGGGTGCAACCATGGTAATTTGGGGAGAAACGAATAGGAAGTGGCTAACTGGGGATGGTGGGGGTGATTAAAGGAGGTTAGATGGGACAAAAAGAGGGTAGTCGGTGTGGTAATGGTGGGGAGAAGGAATAGGTGATAATGTGGTGTTTTTATTTTTTTTTGTTGGGTTGTTTTTTAATGGTGGGGAGAAGGAATAAGTCATCAATGGTTCGTGAAATTTTTGTTGGAAAAAATTAGTTTTGAAGAAAATCATTTATCCAATTAGAGCCATAGTTTTTTTTATTATATTACTAACTAAAACTCATAAAGTTAGATATTTACTGTGTTGTTGTAAAGTAGATAAATGGAAAAAACTCCACATTGCACCCCCAAATTTATATTAGTTTTCCATTTTACATCCTAAACTTCAATTTTGAATGCTTCGCATATTAAACTCTCAAGTTTGTCCTATTTTAAATCCAATCAATATTAACTTTTGTAAAATTAGCAATATAAAGAGCACAACAAATCAATTAATACTGTGCTGAAAGTAATCAAAAGATACCAAAGTATCATAGAAAAAATAAAATAATATATTGTCATTAATTTACATCATCTTTTATCTCGTTAATTTTTCTAATAATATTAATAGTTGAGACCATATAAATCAATGATAATGTGCTAAAAATGGTCAAAAAAGTTAAAGAATCCTTGTCAGGATGAAACTCTACATTGTCATTAATTTTATTGTCCTTTATCTCAAATTTTCAAATACAATCATGGATTGGATTTAAATGGAACAAATTTGAGAGTTTAGGATATAAATGTTCAAAATTAAAGAGTTTAGGGTGTTAAAGTGTCCAAAATGAAATTCAATATGCAAAGTGAAAAAGTGATATAAGTTTATAAGTGCAAAGTAGAGTTAGTCCTAAATTAATATATATTTTAGTTAAATAATGTTTAAAATTGCACGTATGTTGCACGAAAACTTGATACAAATATTTGTTTTTAATTAGTTGGACTACCAGTAAATTTAATTAGAAAGTTTCTAAAGGCATGAAATGTATGGATAGTGAAATAGTTTAAACAGAAAATTTTTGTCCTATTTAGATTTCTTTAATTCTAATAGGGAAGGATGGAATTTTAAAAATCGAAAGGAGAAAGGGTGATTTCAACCCAAATCGCTAGTAAAGTGCCACAACTTCAAGAACTCGGATTGATATGACTAAGTTGACTCCGAAAAATAGAAAATCAGTGAGACTTGCTAAGTCAACTTAGGAGTTGGAAAATATCCAAATTTTTTCGACAAATCTATAACAACCAACTGAAACCCAAAAAAAAAAAAAAATCAACACCTAATCAATATAAAACAACAGATAAGCAAATTTAGTGCCTAAAAACTTACCAAAATCAAAGGAATAGATGGGTGTGTTCATTAAATTATTTTACTTCAATCATTTTGGACTTTTGAAAGAAAGTAAATTAAGGGTGTGTACTTTGGAAGATCAATGGAGATTCAGGAGCCCTTTCATCGATTAATTATAGTGGGATGAGGAAGGAGAAGAGGCGAAGAGGAAGGAGATCTAGAGAAAGGAAAGTCTAGACCAAATAACAAATAGGGCTGTTTTTTTGCCTCTAAAAAAAAGAAAGAAGGAAGAAGAGTGCAAGAAATGAATGCATTTGTCAACTATCCAATCAGCCCAAGAAGAAGCCCATGTATAGAAAATAACAAATTTTAGGCCCAAGAGATTTGGAGGCTCCATATTCTACTATAAATCTCAGGTGACTCGTTAGGCTAAGATGAATGCATATTTGTGGCCTTTTGATGTTAAGGGTTATAACTTATAACAGATTTAACCTTTTTTTTAATAACATCTTAACTTCTTTTATAGAATTAGATATTGGCTTTATTAATCTTGACATTTTGCAATTTTAATTTTATTATTGTGATTGTTACAATATTTAATATTTTTGATAAATTTTTTAGAATTTTTGAAAAATATTAGTTGTGAAAATATACATATGATCACCAAACTAATTTTCCTCAACCAATGTGGAACAATTACATCCACGATCTTGACCAATAACATGACAATGAACCATGACAGTTGTCACTACAAGCTGCCACTTTCTTACCCCTACTCAACCATCCATAGACACTACCACTCTCAAGGTCGCACTCTGCTATCATCGCCACAACTTCTTCTATCTTTGCCTCTATTTCCTCCCCTCCTCCTCCTCCTCCTCCCGCTCCCTCTCTCTCTCTCTCTCTCCACCATTTTCTCCTCCCCACCATTTCTCCACCCCTCCAATCGATGATCAAATTTGGTATCAAAGTGTGAGGGCAAAGGGGATTGGGGGAGAATAAGGGATAGATAGAGAGGAGGAAAGAAAAGGAAAAAAGAGGAGAGAAGAAGGGGTGGTAATGGGGTCGAATAAAGGGGAAACAGTTGTGGAGAGAGAATCGGGGTGACAATGAGAGGGTAGAAGGAGCAGAAAGGAGCATGCAACAGTAGTTATGGGTCCTTGGTAAGGTTGATGATACGGGTAAAGGTGAAAGAATACCAAAACAGCTCAAAAAATAAACATTTTAATAGTTTTTTACAAATATTTTTTAGAGAAAAACTTCATAAAAATACACTAAAAAATCCAATCTGAACAGAAAATTATTGAGCTAAATATCGTTGTAAAATATTTGAGCACCAAAAAGAAAAGGAAAAATGAAAAGTAAAAAATTTTTTAAAAAAATAATAATAATACATCACTTGTAGATCACATACAAATTTTGGCTGAAATTCCATATCAGTTTAAAAGCACAAGAAAGTTATGTGGATATTTCGAACTATATGGTGGCTAATTGACTTTTGACGAAACCACAAGGGTTACTACATTTTACTCAAAGAAATACAATCGAGAGGGAGAGAGAGAGAGAGAGAGAGGTTCCTATATAGAAAAACCAGATTTGTTTGATCTCCTTATCATAAAAGAGTTAAATTAGGTTTTGACTAGAAGAGTTTTACAAACAAAAAGAGAGAATAAGTTTTTAAAGATAATATTAACTACTATAATTTTGTAAGGGATACCAGGTCGGGTAACTTTGGCATGGCCAAACTTGCTAGAGATAAGCCAACCAAAGAGCTAGTTGTAAAGTATGACGAGGCAAATTAATGACCATTGGTTTTAAGGCATCCAAAAAAAAAATTGTTAGATTTACAATGGTGATTTGATGGCAACCAATTTGGCTATTTTCATGGAATATGCTTCTGTTGGAGAGCTATTTCAATGAATTCGTAACCCTAGAGGGCATCAGCGAGGATGAGGCTCAATTTTTTTCCAGCAACTTATATCTAGAGTCAGCTATTGCCATTCAATGAAAGTATGTCATCGTGAATAATAGCTAGAAAATACATTATTGTTAAACAGAAGCCCAACTCCACCTCTGAAGACTGTGGCAGAGCCACGTGCCAGCAAGTGTGGTCAATTGACCCTACTTAATTTTGAAAAATTAGTTTTCTGGCTTAGGTAATTTAAAAAATTTTAAAGTTGCATCTTATTTAACCCCACTAAATTTTACTAAATTCTCTTTTTTATATACATAGATCTCGAATGATTGAAATTTTATAATTCTTACCATCACAATAATTTTGAATTTATTTCAAGTTATTTATGGAAGTTAGTTCTAGAATAAATTCATCCAAAATTTCAAAAAAAAAGGTGAACTTTCTTGAATAGAATGAGAAAACCAATTCTTTAAATTTCAAAGTTTCCAAAAATAAGAATATTTCAAGTGGATGATAAATTTTTTATTTATAATACGAAATTAAATTACTATGATTTTTATTATAACACGGTAAAGATAAATTTCTTTAAAAAAAAAAACTCATAGAAGATCAAATTGATGGTGATTCACAAATTATTTTTTAAAAAAATCAAAGAGGTTCATTTAGTTTCATTGAAAAGATGTATTTAATAAAATTGCTAATGAATTGATTTTGTAATGTTTTAAAAAAATGAGTACTCGTATGGTTTAATTTTAACCTGTATGTAACGTTAGTAATTTTTATTTTTTAAAAAATAAGTGTTGTTGTACTAAAATTTGACCCCACTTAATATGGGGTCTTAGCTCCGCCCCTGTGACTAAAGATGTGATTTTAGGTACTTCAAGTCCTCTTTTGCTATGTCCTCAACTAAAGTCTAGAGTTGGAAACACCTTCTTAATTACATCACTTCTGAGATTTTATTCAAGCAAGAATATGATAGCAAGATAGTAGATAAGAGGTCATGTGGCATTATATGTCATGTTGGTTGCCTCGTATCCATTTAAAGATTCTAATGAACCAAAACCCATTCAGAAGACAATCAATAGAACGTTAAATGTTCATTCAGAATTCTGGATAGTTGGCACATAAAACGCACAGAGGATTTTTTGTTGATTCAAGAGGGACTCCAAACCTTATAAGAAAAAATGGAAAGATTTGCGAATCAAGTAGGTATCTTATAATAACCTAGTTAATGTTCCCAACCAATTAAGTAGTTGAGTCTTCGTGGAAGATATTTAACACATATGCAAATATCTGAGAGAAGATGAATCTATTATTTTATCATAGAAATAAAGTATATTCAACTCTTTACTGAGATTGACATAAAACTTAGTTAAAATTGTCTTTACAATAACTCATTTCAACTTCTCATGATTTTTTGTTCTCTCACAACAAGAGACTATCAAATAGTTACTTCATACTCTAACAAACTAAATTATTAAAACTTACTAAAACAAAATCTTCCAAATTAAATTATAGGAAAAATCAACTATCACAAGGATTTGTTTACCTATGCCAACCAATAATGGGCGAATATCTGAGAACTCTACATGAGATATCAAATATCTGAGGACTCTTCATGAGATATCAAGGATCTTTAGTGGAGTTCCTGTTGTAAATAAAAGGGATATTTCAAAAGATCTTGTCCTACATCGAAAAACTAAAAGGACTTCTTATCATTTATAGTGTGTAGTCTGTTATTGGGCTTATGTTAAGTGGGTAACTAGTGTAGGTTCGCGCGCATGAGAGGGAAGTTGAGTTGGGACGTTTCAGTACAAACTGACAGATCCACCCTACATGTGGGTTAAACGCGGCCCAAATTAGTTTTATTTGATTTTACAAATCAAAATTTGACTCTTTCCTAAGAAGATAAATTTTTTATCGGTTGTGAAAGACTGGTACGTTTCGTAACGTTCCCTTTTATAGTACTATTATGTTAATACAAATTAAACATTACTTTCAGTTACACATGTTTCTATGTTATCAGATATTATTTTTCAACGTTACCTCTCAGTTACACAGAAAATTAAGCCACGTTTTTTATGTTATCAGATATTATTTTTCACCAACGTACACTTTCTACTGTCTATAAATAGCAGTTGTGCTCCCACTTTTAGAGACACACCATCAGCTGACAGTAGATACCTTCCTGACAGCTTTTTTCCTCTACTTCTCTTTTTTCTCTTTCTTTCCCTCTCTGCTGGATTTAGCCAACGCTTGCTAAAGTTCTGATCCTTCTTTGTTATAAACAAGAAGAAGGTTTTGTTTAATTTTTGAAAAAATATTTCAATTTCATGAAATAGTTTCTTAGGACAGTGTTCTAAACACGACTCAAGTTACATTTTATTAGTTTACGTTGACATTATTTTTGGCTATTTCTGACTACAATCTAAGAAACTATGACCTCCGACAATGTTAACACCTCACAAGCTGCATCCGACTCAGTTGCTATCACGCTACCTTTGACAAGACCTTTACTAGATGTCTCCAAAATTGAAATTTTTGTCAATGAAAATTTCAAAAGGTGGCAAAAACATGTGCACTATCTACTGGACGTTCATGGAGTAGCCTACGCACTGATAGAAGCACAACCAACTGCAACTATGGATATCAAGACACAAGAATCTTGGCAATATGCCAATAAGGTATGTCGGCATACTATTTTACAAACACTTTCAAATAAATTATTTGATGTGTATTGTAGCTGCAAGGAAGTTAAGACAATTTGGAAACCTTTGATAACAAAATTCACTGCTGAAAATGCCACCAAACAAAAATTTGTTGTGGGAAAATACAACTAATGGCAGAAGACAGAAGACAAAGAAATGAAAGTACAAATCACGGAGTACCAAATGCTACTCGAGGATCTCAAAAATGAAGACATAAATTTGCTTGAAAATTTTGCTGTTGGTGTGCTAATTGAAAAGTTGCCTGAGTCGTGGACTGACTACAAAAATAATTTGAAACACAAGTAGAAAAATTACACCATTGATTGAGCTCATGTAATATATTCTGATTGAAAACTCTAGTAAGAAGGAATTAAGGACTGTCAAAGCGAGGGAGATGGCTTTCAAAGCTAATCTGCAAAGCAACAATAAAAGATACGCCAATAAATTTCAAAATTACAAACCCAATAATCTTAACTTTAAGAAGAAGAAAGGCATTTGCTATGTTTGCGAAAAATCAGGACACCATACTACTCAATGTAGGCACAAAAAGAAAGATAACAAAGCAAATAACAATCCTCCTAAGATTAATTTAACCGAAGGAGATGATATAATTGCTACAGTCATTTCTCAAGTCAACATTGCGGCCAATATGAAAGAGTGGGTAGTAGACTCTGAGGCTATTCGGCACATATGTGCAAATCGAGAAGTATTTTCTTCCAATACTCTAATAGGGGATGATGAAGAGGTAGTATACCTTGAAAACTCACGAACTGCTAAAGTTGTTGGTAAGGACAAAGTTTTCTTGAAACTCACTTCAGAAAAAACTTTGACCCTCGATGATGTGCAGCATGGTGTTCGGCCAAATCTAGTTTCTGTAACATTATTAGAAAAAGTTGGGGTGAAAGTGTCATTTGAATTTAATAAGATTGTAATGATAAAAAATAATGTATTTATGGGTAATGGCTACTGTAATCAGGGACCTTTGTACTCAAATTTCAAATATCATCAATGAAAATGCATCTTCTTCTACTATATTATTGATTCAATTTCTTTATGGCATGCTAGATTAGGACATGTTAATGTTAGCTACATAAAGAAAATGCAATCACTTGAATTACTTTCTAGTGTTAATAATAATGACATGAAAAATGTGAAATATGTGCAGAAACTTAAAATAATCAAGAAAAGTTGTATATCTATTTAAAGAGAAACTGAATTATTAAATCTAATTTATACAAATTTAGATGATTTAAAACAAACTATGACTAGAGAAGGAAAAAGATATTATGTTACTTTTTTAGATGATTATTCTAGATATATTAAACTTTATTTATTTAGAAATAAAGATGATACTCATAATACCTTTTTATCTTATAAGGCTGAGGTAGAAAATCAACTTAATAAGAAGATTAAAAATAATTAGATCAGATAGAAGAGGTGAATATTTAGTTTTAGATAAATTTTGTGAACATGAAAGCATAATACATAAAACAACACCTCCTTACTCACCTGAATCTAATAGAATAGCTGAAAAAAATAGGATACTAAAGAAATGATGAACTCTATGTTAGTTAGTTCTCATTGGTAGAAACTATATTATTTACATGTCATCTACAAAATAGAATTTCACATAAAAAAACTGACAAAACACCTTATGAATTATGAAAAAATTATAAACCCAAATTTAAAATATTTAAACGTATGGGGGTGTCTTGCTAAAGTGTTATTGCCTGAACCTAAGAAAAAGAAAATTTAGGTTCTAAAACTTCTGATTGTATGTTTATTGGGTATGGTTGAATACAACCACTGCATATAGATTTCTTGTTTTAAGAAGTAATGTACTTGATTGCAATACAATTATTGAGACAAAAAATGTTGAATTTTTTGAACATATTTTTCCACTGTCCAATAAAATCTCTCATGCACCTGTTGAAAGAAATAAAGAAATAACCTCTAATGAGGAATTGAAAAGGAGTAAAGACCGAGAAAAAAATTTTCTTATGGGAATGATTTTCAAACCTTTCTTGTTGACAATGATCCTTTAACTTATTCTGATGCAATTTCTTCTTCTGATTGTAAGTTTTGGAAAGAAGCAATTAAATCTAAAATTGATTCTATTTTGAAAAATAAAACATGAACTATGATAGATTTGTCTCCTGGTGCAAAATCTATTGGTTGCAAATAAATTTTTAAAAGAAAATATAATTCTGATAGTTCTATAGAAAAATACAAAACTTGTTTAATAGTAAAAGGATTTTCTCAAAAATAAAATGTTGACTATTTTGACACATTTGCACCAGTAACAAGAATTTCTTTTATTCGTGTTTTATTTGCCTTAACTTCTATCCACAAACTTGTTGTTCATCAAATGGATGTTAAAACAGCTTTTTATATAGTGATTTAGAAGAAGAAATTTATATGTTTCAACCTGAAGGATATATTGAATCTAAACAAGAAAATAAAATGTGTAAATTAATCAAATCTCTTTATGATCTAAAACAAGCTCCTAAACAGTGACATAAGAAATTTGATCAAGTATTGATAAAAAACAATTTTTCGTCTGTAGAAATGGATAAATGTGTATATACTAAAGTTGTGAATAATCAATATGTGATAATTAGTCTATATGTGGATGACATGCTTATATTTGGTACAAGTATAGATATTGTCAATAGTACTAAATATTTCTTATCCTCTAAATTTGATATGAAAAATTGGGGTGAAACTAAAATGATATTGGGTTGTTAAAATTATAAGGAGAAATGATGGTATAATATTGTCACAAGAACATTATACAGAAAGACTTCTTAGAAAGTTGAAAATTATGATGTGACACTTGTAAGTATTTCTTATGATGCTAACACTCAATTAAAGAAAAATAATGGTGACCTAGTTGCTCAATCTAAAAATGCCCAAATTATCGGGAATCTAATGCATTTGATGAATTTTACAAGACCTGACATAGCTTATGCTGTGTGTTGACTGAGCAGGTAGACTCATAATCCTAATAGTGAGCATTGGTTTGCATTAGTCAGACTAATGAAATATTTGCGAGGTACCATGAATTATGGTATCTTATATTGTGGATTTCTCACTGTATTAGAAGGGTACAGTGATACTAATTGGATCTCGAATTCAAATGAGACAAAATCTACTAGTGGTTATGTATTCACTCTTGGCGGTGGTGCAGTAGCATGGAGGTCAGTTACACAGACAATCATTGCTAAATCAACTATGGAATCAAAGTTTATAACTCCAGAGTTGACTGGTTCTGAGGTTGATTGGTTAAGAAACTTCTTAATCAGTATTCCTACGACTAAGGATCTGTTGCCTCTTGTATCCATATATTGTGATTGTCAAACAGCAATTGCTATTGCTAAAAATAAATCATATAATTATAAAAGTCAACACATAAAACTAAGACATGATGTCGTAAAGCAGTTGCTTAAAGATGAAATTATTTCTATTGATTTTGTGAAGTTAGAGTTGAATTTGGCCGATCCTCTGACTAAACCTGTAGGAAGGAAATTAATTCTTCAAACTACAAGAGAAATGAGACTAAAACCAACAAGTTGTAAATAGAGACAGTAACCAATATGTGATTGGTAATCCCATAAAGTAGGTTCATATGGATATTAACAAGTCAATATTGACCGTAAAACACTTCAAATCTAAGTCCCTCAGGAAATAAGTGCTTTGATTGCTAATAATTGTAAGAGTGAGTTTAAAACTCTTAATGAATTCATATCTCTTTAGGGAAGTGTATTTAAAAACAATAAACACTTAATGAATTCACCTATATGAGAGTGGACTGAGGCTTCTCCTATAAGATTTATTGACCGAATCTTTAGAACTCTCATGAATAACCAAGCAGGCGCACGGCCTAAAAGCACAAAATCGAGATAACAGCAAGTTATGGGTTGTAATATGATTGATAAAATCTCTGTCATACATCAAGAGTTATTGGTTCATAGAAATTCATATTTCAATGGTAATTTTGTAGATCATGTTTTGTCAATCTAAATTTGGTTCATAGTCCAAAAGACACCAAATTGATTACATTTCATCCAAATAAGTTCAGCAGGACTATTTCTTTATTTTGACCAAAATCTTTTGAAATATGCAAGAGATTGTTGTAAATAAAAGGAATATTTCAAAAGATCTTGTCCCACATCGAAAAACTAAAAGAATTTCTCATCATTCGCGCACATGAGAGGGAAGATGAGTTGGGCCGTTTCATTAAAAACTGATGGATTTTCCCCCCTGCGCGTGGGTTAAATGTGACCCAAGTGAGTTTTACTGATTTTACAAATCAAAATTTGACTTTCCTAAGAAGATAAATTTTTTATCAGTTACAAAGGTTTGGTACATTTCGTAACGTTTAACATTACTTTATTTCATCGGTCACGAAAGACAGGTACATTTCGTAACGTTCTCTTTTAACATTACTATCTGTTAACACAAATTAAACGTTACTTTCAGTTACACACGTTTCTATGTTATCAGATATTATTTTTCAACGTTACCTTTCAGTTACACAGAAAATTAGCCACGTTTTTAATTTATCAGATATTATTTTTTACAACGTACACTTTCTGTTGCCTATAAATAGCAGCTGTGCTCCCACTTTAGAGACACACCATCAGCTAGCAGTAGATACCTTTCTGACAGTTTTCTTCTTCTACTTCTCTTCTTCTCTTTCTTTCCCTCTCTGCTAGATTTAGCTGACGAAGTTCTGATCCTTCTTGTTATAAACAAGAAGAAGACTTGTTTAATTTTGGGAAAACATTTTAACTTCATGAAATAGTTTCTTAGGACAGTGTTTTAAACACAACTCAAGTTACATTTTATTAGTTTAGTTTAAACGTTGTTTTTTGCTATTTCTGACTACATTTCCTACAGAGATCCGGTGGATGAAAATAACATGAGCAACAAATTTGTAGAGCCTGACTAGCCAAAGCGGAGTTTAAATACTATTATGCAGATGATATGTAAGGCCACCATACCACCTGTTGCCCTGTATATTCTAGACATGATGGATGATTATATATATGACCTGGATTCTGATGATCTTGATGTTAATTCTGGTCTAGATATTGACAGCTATGGAGAGGTGATATACTAGATCCAATGTCATCTGGAGCGTGATTTTGTTGTCAGTCTTGCATGAAAATTTGTTTTTGGACCTATGGCTGCGTGATGCTGTGAACTTGAAGAATGGATGTAAGGGCTTTTACGTGCAATATGTAGTAATCCAGACAATCGAATCAGTCATTCCAAATATACCTCTGTCTGCCGTGTGAAATACATAAATATGGTGACGCCGCCTAATAAATCCTACATTGAACCCGATAAAATTGTTTGAGAACTAAATTAGTGAAAAAAAATCGTAAAGAACGAAATTGGTTTAAGTAAAAAAGTTTATGGACCAAATTGGTGATTTTTCCTTTTAATTTTGCATGCTTAAAATTTCAGATCACTCAATATATTGATGCAATTTTTCCAAATACAACATCCATTGGACTCTGAAGCGGTCCCAACCTTTCTTTTCTTTAATATGACATCACGTCATAATAATAATTCCTAACAGAATAAAAGAGTGAAGAAGTTATGAACAGTGTTATGATCTCCGATTAACATATTCAGTATGTGGGTTAACTTGGAATTTCAATTTGAAGTGATAATGTCTAGATGTCTGATTGCGTGGAAATGTACAGGCACTTGCGGTTGCTTGATTTTACCATTTTACCCTCATGTGCCTATTTTACCCTTGAATTGTGACTATGGCTTCTTGTAAATTCACCAAATACTCCAAGCTCCCTGAGCAATGCTTCAGTTTCTTCTCCCTCCCGTGGGCCAAGACAAACCTTCCCCCCCTCTCTCTCAAATTTCTTCCACCCTTCCGCCTCTTCCTCGTCCTCACCTGTTAGACTTCCGTATTCCTTTTAATACCAGCCAAGTTCTTTCTTTCTCCTAGAAACATCGCAATTTTGAAATCAAAGATCCAAATTAAATTTCTTCCAGCCACAGCCTTCTTTTTATGCGCCCCTTCTCTTGTCCTTGAACCAACCAATTATAATTTTACTGCTTCAGTTTTGCTCTCATTCTGGTATTTCTTTAGTTGAGGCCAGCAGCTTGATTCCCAAAGCTTTGATTTAATATTGGGGCTTTTCCCCTTGGATCAATTGATGAGACTCAGTTCATTTGATTTGGTGGGCTTTATTGTTCTTTTATCTCTTTCTACAGTTTCTTGATACATCCTTTGCGTCATACAAAGAAACTTAATTATTTGGAGGTATCTCGCTTGGTTATGGATGTGATTTGATTTTTTCTTTTTTTGGGTTAATGTTCTGTTTTAAAGTAGAGCATTCTATCGGTCACGTCAAGCTTTCTTCCCACTTTGATGTAGTGGACCTGAGGCTACCTGCATTTCTGTGTTTTCCATTTAGGTCCGTTTACTTGCAAGGTATGTAGGGAGGGGAGAGATGAGCTTTCTCTGTTAATCCAATCGGTGGATGGTCGAGCATAAAGCAAAAGGTTTTAGAAGAGGTTTCTCTATATACTATTGATGAGGTATATCTAATCTTCATTGTGAAGGCTGAATTTTGATTCCATGTTTGCTGCCATCACTCTTTGTTTTTGTTACAATGATCTTCTTCTGGATATGAATTTCACTGATGTAGTTGTTTTAAGAGTACTTATTTTTTGTTTTTGTTATTCCTGTAGCTTCTTGGTTGTAAGATTGAAGATTTTGGTCTACTAATTACTGTGCGTGTTAGCTATTTGTTAATTTGTATTTTGAATATTAAGCATACTTTCACTTGATTGTTCTTAGGTTCTAGCTGGTAGGTATATTGGTGCAAGCCCCAGAAAATTTTAAGTATTTGGACCTCTTTCCCAATAAGCGTTAGTTGATTATTTGACACTTGGCACCCGTCGCTTGCGCATAAGCGTAGGAGGCAGCCTCTTCCTTCACAAGCACTTGGTATGCACCCTCCCCTCACTTCTTTCTCCTCCACCATCTTGTGTTCTTGGTGGTTAAAATCTTTTGCCACTGTTCAATACTGCTCGATCCCTTTCTCTTCCTGGCTACCATCTTTTGTGAGATTGGCAAGGTTTGTACGCTTCTTCACTCTTCTTACTCTTCCTTTTCCAAAAAGTACTTCTTCTTCAGTATAATATTGAAGTTTATCTGCGAAAACAGTTTTGCCAGAGATATGAATTGCCCAAGGAATTACGCAGCTTTAAGAAATAATGCTTAAAAATGACCATCTAAACACATGCTGAAGCTTTACCTGTGTGTGATTAAATGAATCTTTAATCCCCTGTACCTGTATTTAATTGATTGAATATTTAATCCCATGATTTGTGTTCTGACCAATTTATGCGCTAAAGTATTTTGGTATGATCTATGCAGGGTTTGAAAATCTCAAATTGCATGTGCTTCAAGCCGCCTTTGGTGATTCAGTGATTCTTAATTGAAACTTCAAAATTGGTTAGTAAACTTGCCAATTTGTGTAATTTAATGTGCTATGTTTCTGAAATCTGAAATTTTTAAATGCTAAAGCTTATTTAGTCTTCAATTTCGAAACTGATATTATCAACCTATGGCCTCATACTTCACATGCATATAACTATCATCTGGATTTTTGGATTATCTTAGATATGTCATATAGAGTTATCTTAGGCATGAAACTTGCATCAGTTGATAATTTCTTTCTTATGGTGAAAAGTTAAATTGATAGTTGTGCAGTATTTTGTGGTAAGAATTAAGATGTCGAGAGGACAGTATCGTACTAGCGTGAATATATTTCTGACTCTTCAAGTTGGCACCATTTTGGATGAAATAATGATTTTAGCTATATAATATATGATATCATCAGTTATTTATCCCAAACACAAGTTCCAAGGATATGATGTTTTAAATGAAAAATTGAAGGATTGATTAAGAGCAATGAATACAAACATAAGATGGTTGGACCAAAAACCTCACAGTGAATATAATAAATGAAAAACAGTAGTTGTAGGTATTGGAATTGAATCCAAGTCTTTTCCACTATGTCTTTTTCAATACTTTCTATAGCCAAGAATGATAGTTTATGAATTTTTTTTTTTGGGGGGGGGGGGGTGGGATTTGTGTCTTGGCTGTTTGACATCAAACAAAATATTGTTAGTTTTACCACTAATTTTGTGCATAATTATTTTGCTTCAAATAGGCCAAAAAAAATGTGCATTTTTTTCAAATGGTAAGTATCTTATGCAAATTACAACAGCAAACAAGATTGTTGTATTGCCATACTTCTCTCTTTAAATATTCTCTCATTACACAAGGCTGCAGTTGTTGTCACTTACTATGTTCATCAATGGTGTACTATCTCCATTTCAGTTTTGCCATTTGTGCTTCGGCAGAATTAGATGTCTATGGGTGGTGCAGTTAATAGTTAAAATGCAGAAAGTGGAGTATGTAAATAGAGAATAGTGTGTGGCAAAAAATGGTTTGCTGGAGCATGTTTGTGAATCTCTAATATTGAGATGCAAGAATTACTCTCCCTACAGGTCATTTGTGATGAGAATTTAAGGCTTGGCTTAGCGTATGGATAGTTCTAGCACAACCTTTACTACAGTTTTTAAGTTTGATTTTAAAGGACTGATCTGATGTATGTTTGTTAAGACTACTGTGGCAAAATAGTTAGAAGCCACGACCATTGTAGTTCAATTCTAAGTAAATATCATGTGAATGGTGCCTGAGGATGATTGGTCAAACATAAGCATCAACCCTGGATGAGAAAACTTGATGCATTCTTCTTGTTAAAGGCAATTGGCTGTTTGCTGTTATAATCACCATAGATCTATGAAAGTTGACCCAAACTTCTATTTGTGTCAAATCCAACACCTAAGTGGACAGGAAATAATTACAACTTTGAGAAAACTGATTTTTTGTTATGCTGAACAAGGAAGGATGTCAGGATGGTCGATGGGTTTAGGGTCATTTAGGAGGATTTCTGCAGAAGGAAGAAAAGTGGTGACTACTACTGTCATGTGTTTTCTTCTGGAGGCCTTTCTGAGAAGTCAAGAAAGCACTTGTGCCACAAGCCAATCAAATTCACAAAGCTGTGAAGGTTATTGATAATAGCATTCCTACTGAAATGGGGATTCCTAATTCCTATATTGCATAATTTCCTAAGCTAGTCATTTGATCAATCAGATCAAGCTACTGCAATTCTTCAACAATAAAATGACTATAGTAGTCAACTTTCTAAGTATATTTTCTGTGTATATCAGTGCTCCATTCAGAGTAGTATAGCAATTACTGGAGATGTAATTTACTATGCTATATATGTAGCAGGGAAAAAATTTACACTTGTATCTGAACTGCCTTAATCTGCTCTCTGGGCATGAAGCACTTGAGCTTGCATATTTGTTTCAAGTATCAAAGATGATGCACTTGGCTATGTGGACATTGGTACATCATTAGTCATTGGAGGCCATGCTTTCTCGGTCCTAGTTTTTTACATGAAATACATGCTAAACTTTAAAGATTTTTGTGAAAATTCTGGTTAGTTTTTGTGCATTTCTTTGCAAGTGACTATTGTAAAGATGTTAAGATAGAATAGCTAATTTATCCAATAATCTAATCAATTATATATTGTGATTCTTCTGAACAGTGGCAGGCTTTCATTGGAATTGCATTTGGATCTCCTGAGGTTTGTTTTGTTCTTGGATTGGGAAACTTTTTGTCCACTTCTGTACTAGGCATACTCCCGAATTATCTGTTGTTTGCAAAGCAACTTGTGTTTTGGTTTCTAGCAATTCTCTTTTGTTCATTGGTTTGAAAGGTGGTGGTGAATACCTTAATTGGCATTTCCGATACATTGATATGTTTTTTACTTCTTTCTGGATTTTTTTATTATTGCATTTGGAACGCATAACATTGTGCATGCGTGGATGTGTAGCTTTTTATTTTTGGTTAGAACTGATAGAGATTCTTCATTGAAGTGTATTATTGTACTAGATTTTATGCTTCAACTATTTTACGCAGCTTATTGACAGATTCAAGAAATTCCTGCTATTTTTCTTGCATTAGTTATCTTAGGTGTCATTTTAATGTTGATTGGTTGGTCAGTATGGCCTTGGAGGACGTTCTTTGGCCATTTGAAAAGAATGACGTAGTAAAGAGTGTGCGTGGAAAGATTGGAACTACCACACCAACAACTTGAACATTTTGTATCTCAAGTGCCCAAGTTAGAGTTTCTTGTATTAAAACTGTGGATTTGCATAGTTTTGGTTTGACACTGTTTAAGGGTTGTCAGTTGATTGAATCACAATTAAGATGCTGTTTTTTTTTTCCTTTTTCGAGATAGTTGAACACAAAATTTGTATTCAAAATTTGTGCAAGTTAACGGCTGTATCTTGAATAATCTAATAACCTTTTTTGCAATTTGAACTCAGGTCAACACTTTTTTTTTTTGTGACGGTGTGCAATTTGAGGCAACAGAGAACAGCTGAAACTTGTTCAGTACTAGAATTTGATTAGCACTGGAACCTTGAACTTTGAACTGCTGATTCTTGAAGTAATAGATCATGTGCTTACTAATTAGTGATTTTGATTTCAAATAGCTCGATGTATTATGGATAAAGAGAGTTTATAACCAATTTGTTGCTAATATTACATGTTTTTATTTGATTTTATTAAAAATAGGACCTGGGCATGCTCGTGCAAAATGCAAGGCCCAAAAAACTAGCAATTATTAGCATATGCATATATATGTTAGTTTATGTGAATATTAGGTGTGTTAGCGAGTGTCCTAAGAGCACCCATTAGAAAAACCCATAATCATTTGAATGAGTTTATGACCATTGTTTTGCTAATATTACATGCTTTGGTTAACTTTTGATTTAAGCTGATTTAAGTAGATCTTGGGCACTCTTGCGCATAGCGTAAGGCCCAAAGGAACCAGTAAAGACTAAAAATGATAAGTTCAAACTGAAAAAAGGTAAGTTGTAGTGGTTAAAAGAAGTTCCCCCTCTAGTACCAAATCTTACCATTTATTTCATGCATCTTACCATTTATCCGATGAAACTTATCGACTGTTTAGTGAAATTTACTCATAATTGGTTGCTCGCATCCCTTCCTAAATCCATAACATCATTTTCATCATTTCCTTCCTTCCTCTACAGCTGCCACCACCGCCTCTCATTCCCCTAGTTCTTCTAATCACTACTCAATTAAATCCATCTTCTGTGTCTAAATCCCTCCTATATTTGCCTAACCCAGAGCCCTAGATCGAGCGAGGAATTTTGCCGGCAAGTGATTGCAGGTAAAGCTTCATCTTTTTTCCTGATATCTTCATTTTTTTATTGTTTCCTTCTGTGCTTAAATTGTTCAATAATTAGGTGGGAACAGGTCTGTCTCTGTTTTTAGTTTCAGTTTCCAGTCAGTATTCATTAAATTAAAGCTTTTGGGCTTGCTAATTAACTTGAGTTTTTGGGGTTATCGCATTTCAATTGCTTGAGCCTGGCTACTGTGAAGACTAGGAGTTGTGGGTCTTTTGGTTGTAGTGCTTATGTTTCTTGCATACTGGTCATAGTGTTAGCAGCAGCTTACACATGATTGTGTGGATTGGAAAGGTTTGATTTGCAAATGAACTGAATTACCATTCTAGGAGCAAGTTAGAAGAGCATCTGCGTAGAAAACACTGATTTTCCTGCCCAATACTTTCTTCAGCCCATGATTTGCTGTGAAGCTTGTTTTGTTGCCCAAATTTTGTGGGGAAACACAATCTGAGACAGTCACTTCTAAATTATGGTGCTTTTTGGCAAGATGTTTTATTAATTCAGTGCAAATTGGCAGAAAGACTACATTTTTATGGTACGTGTCAATAACGTTTGCCCCTTCAAAGTTGATACTCTAATTCCTAGTAATGTTTGAGATGAAACTTTTTGACAGAGCATACACAATTCAATCATAAATGTTTCAAATATTCTAAATGATATGTTTTCATTTTGTTCTATTCAAATAAAAGGCAATTTTCATGCAATTCTCTGTTTGGTTTTAAGGGTAGTAATGTGATCTACTGGATTTGATGTTGAGGTTGTCTTCTCACTGCAGTTTATTTGGATAAATTGAGAATAAGGGAGTGAGTATAATTATGTTTATGATATGGTTGAATACACATGCCAATGCGATTGTTGCAAGAACAAAGTGATGATGATAAAGTTTCTAAAGATAATGGTCATCCAGTTACCCAGTTTAATTTGATCATGATTATGGTGGGATGTTTCAGTAGTTTCTAATGGAGAAGATGCATGCTATTGCTGTAAGGACCCAAGGCCTTTGCTTGGGTTTGTGTAATACTCTCAATATAAATCTTCATGAACAACTTCTGCGAAAATATTTTGTTGTGGTATCTTTTGGAGATGATATTAGATTGTTATGTATGGTCTAGGTGGTGGTTGCATTCTAACTTGCAACTCCTGACACAATCTTGATGTATGGATTAAGCATAGGGTAGTGAATTACATGATTTGTCGTTCTTGGCTCTTAATTAGTGGTAGTGTCATTGTCAAGGCATATAATCTTTGTGACCTATGTTGCGCTCAAGCAAGAATGAATGCTCGTTGATTGAAAAGGATTTTCCTCGACCACTGACATTAAGGTTCATGAGTTTCTCATCTTTGAATTTTTATCAGTTTTGGAGAACTTTTAGAAGTTTTCTTTTGGCAGAATAGCGAGTATGTGATGGATTAGTCGACTTGAAATTTTGTACCTTTAACTCCTAGGGAATTCACTGCCTTTTGAGCTGAATTTGCATGTAATTTTTATAAATCTAACTTTTGGGATGACTAGATGTATACTAAGCCTCTTAACGGATTTTTATGGTTGATTTCTTTTTCCTTCTTTCCTCTGTCAATGGCAGCATGTTGATTTTGAATATGTGAGAAATCGTGTGCCTTTTTGGGACAGGTTGTAGGTTTTAGTCTTGCTTTGAAAAAATTGAAGAACTCTTAAATGGCCGAGGCAGATGAGGATTTGAAATCAAGGAGAACGGTTTTTGTAACAGTCGGGACAACTTGTTTTGATTCTTTAGTTAGAGCAGTGGATACTCAGGAAGTTAAGGAAGAACTTTTCAAAAAAGGCTATACTCACCTTCTGATTCAAATGGGTCGGGGTTCCTACATTCCTGCAAAGGTAATTGTAAATATTTTGCTTCCTTTACTCTGATTGCTCCACTAAACAAGGTTGTTTTAGATTTTAAGTTGTTTATTAGTTGTTTTGATTGTTCAGCTTGTAACCCAAAATGGAAGAAAATATAGCCAAAGTTATTGCATCAATCCCATTTTGTTTTAGCTAGAATTTTAGTCTAGATTAGTTGGGAAGCCTATAAGAGATGGCTTGTTTGGAGAATGCTAAAAGAATTTAAGTAATTGAATGAAAGGGATGTTAAATATAAGTGAAGTCCTCAATGTATGCTGAAACGAAAGAGTTAAGTCTTAGATGTTGCTATAGCCTGAACACTGCCAGTTAATCAATATGTGTCTCCTAGATGTCTGGCTACGACAAAAACTCCAATCTGATAGAGCAGTTGGTCATTAGACATTGAATCTTGCAACTACTACATTCTATATATAGTGATATTTAGAATGAGTTAGCCAAATAAACTAGAACTAGAATATCTCGCCTACTTATATGTTGATTTTTCTTGGGGAAAGTAGTTCCTAGTTTTAGGCAATGGTTCTTTGATACCAAGGATAGACTTGAAATTTTTCTTTAACACTCGAAACCTTCTCTTCTGAGTTTGTACTAATTGTTACTTGTTTATTAATTTCTCTTAAACTTTTCTTTTTGCAGTCTACTGGAGAAAATGGGTCTCTGGAAGTAGACTGCTTCACATTTTCATCAAGCATCGCTGACTATCTGAGATCTGCATCTCTTGTTATCAGTCATGCGGGTAAATGCTCATCTTATTTCAATTTCATTATGTTAGTTTTTGTACTTAAATTGCATCTGCTTTTGACTCTTTTCAGACTAAAATTTCTCACCCATTGTATATTAGTTGCAAAAACAGCTGCATTTATAACTAATGCATGTTTCCAGTAGCTAGTGGTGGCATTGTTAAATAATTAGAGGTGCCTTTACATATGCATAGTACACCTCTACAGATGCATAATTCTCGAGTACCAAAGCTTATCTGGATTCTTAATTGTCTTTAGGACATTATGTGCTATCTAGTACAATATCATAAAGTACGGCCACAATGGAGGTTCAAACTGAACGACTGTAGATCTTTGGTGTTGCATTTATCGTGAAAAACCATCAACTCCCATCTTTATATTGATATAAAGTTGAAAAGATATTTCACTTGGTTTTAACATGTCATTTCATGGCTGCTGCAGAATGCTTCATGCTTCAAATTTTGTTTTCAACTTTGTCTGTATTTTGTACTTTTGTTGTAAGATGGTATTGCAAATGTTGTCTGTTTCATGAAGTGGACAAAATACAAAGCATCACTGAATGTATAATGCTAACATACCAAACATGTTACATGTTTCAAGGTTGTGCAATTGGCTTGTTGACAATTGTTTTACTAGTTCAATGTTGTGTTACTCAGTCCCTAATTTAAATTTAGGATCTATTATGCGAGAAAATGCCGGTTGTACTCAACTACAGTGTGTGTGTTGCTGCTGATTAAGTTTTGATTTTGCAAGTATTGTGTCAGAAAATTACTACACCTGTATATATTTGTATTTACCTATTTATACACTTTTTGCCCTCATTTATTCCATCCAAGCCATAGAAATTAAGATACTTAAGCTTGCATTTACCCTACTAATTGCCACATTTGTACGGAAGATTTCTTCTTCTTGTACTCCCACCACTCTCTTACATTTTACCCCTCAGTTTTGCCTTTACTTGTAGCTTATCTCCAAACACATACTTGTTTTGCTATTTGGCAACACATTCTTGTGGATGTTTACATTAATCCGACTGTAAGCCGTTAAGGATAGAGGTCAGACAAATCTCAATGATTGACCAGATCTGATTGCCCCTTAGCTGAAAAGAAAATGACTAGATGAATGTATAACAAGTTTCCATAATTTTTCAGGGTCAGGGAGCATATTTGAGACATTACGTTTACAGAAACCGTTGATTGTGGTAGTAAATGAAGATTTAATGGACAATCATCAAAGTGAGCTGGCAGAAGAACTGGCGGAGAGAAAACACTTATTTTGTGCTCGCCCCCAAACACTTTACCAAACCGTTGCTGATATGGATTTGGGATCTCTAATTCCATATCAACCTGGTGATGCAGCTCCAGTTGCCAAGCTTCTAAACAGTTTTCTAGGTTTTCCGGATGACTGAGGTGCTGTGGTACCCCTTGCCTAGTTTTATGTTAAAACTTAAATGAGGGGGATTGCTTGAAATGACTCTTCAAGATTGGTCCATCATTTTGAGTCCACAATTCCTTGTACTCTGTACTTCAATTGGGATCAGAGGTAAGAAAAATCAACTCTTTAAAGTTCAAGTTAACCGAATGATAAGGGACGACAATCCTGTGTGTCAAAGTAGCACACTTCAACAGCAAAATCACAACTCTGACTGATATTGATTGAGCAATTATGAATGACTGGTACAACACACCGGATAGCTTTACTAGGTTGGTGGTGATAATAGGGCATGCATGTCTGGAAAGATAATTTGAACTTCAGACTTGCAATGTTCACCTAAGTTTGGGCTTTGGTCCTACTTGTATTCAATTCATGCTGGTATTGTTAACGTAATTGTTCCAACACAAAAGGTGTAATTGCCACATGAAGTTTGTGACTTTACAGATGTGACATTTTTAACTTTTGAATTTGAAGCCAGTTTGATGCTTTGAATGTTATGTCAGGCATGAGATGCTTAGCCCATGCCAATGATGATTTGTAGCTAATTTGCCTTTGGTAAGTTGGTCATCAGGAAGGGACTTAAAATTACGTCAGATATTCGAAATCTTGCACTTGAAATAGACATATATATATATATATACATGAAATATACATATACATATATGTGTATATATATATATCTATATATATGTGTGTGTCTATATATATATATATACACATAGATATGTATATGTATATATATATAGACACACACACGTACATGCATACATGTACAGTTGGTTTAAGTCTCTAAATGCTCTGTCTCTCATTCCCGTTGTTTTATGAGATTGTGAACAGAATGAGATGAGTAGGTCTTGTATGTTTCTATTGTATTCCCGTTTTGATCATCCCCTGTATTATTGTGATGTAGCATACGGAAGATTTGAAAAAGTTCGGACAGAACTTAAAAGAGCCAACAAAGTAGCTGACAGCGTCTTTAATATGCCTACAATTCTTTGGCACGGGCAAGGGCGGACCTAGGGGAGCGGGAGCCCGGAGGGTCCCTACACCCCCGAAGTTCTAGAAGTTTTGATTTTCCTCCCGTAGATAATTGAAAATTTTAAAAAAATATTCTTTAAAAAAATTTAAAATTTTGGCCCTGTAAAAGTTTAAAATTATTTTATGTTATCTACTTAGTTTACATGAATTAAAATTGGTCCCCTTAATTTAAACTTTATGGTTGCTTCCAAAAAAATAAATAAATAAAACTTAAACTCTCTGCTCCCATCTGGCACGAGATAGTTTTGGGCTATCATCTCCTCCATTTCTATTTTTCGTAGGGTTGGAAAGATGGGGTTTTGGAATGGATTTGGGCTTTTGTAGACTCGAACTGATGAATGTATTAGTATAATGAATGTAGACATTAAAATAACAATATATAAAAATTTAATTAATTAAAAATTATTTATTGTAGATTTTTTTTTTTCAATTTCAAATTAAGCGAATCCCACTAGTTGTTACTTGCCCTCTACAATCCGCATTGTGATTGTATATTCCAAAATCCGTTTGAAGCTGACCGGACTGGAGAATGTAATTGGGTTCCCTAAAATTCAGGGCAGCAATTGACTTTCGCAACACCGATTCCGGATCGTCCGATTTGCATGTGGACGCAATAACTCAATGCATTGCCAGTGCAGCCACCGTCTGATGTCGTAGGTCAACGCCCTATGTTTCTCATCATCATATCCTGTGAATATCCTGTGACGCAGGTCACAGGTCAAGTTGGATCTGGATTTCTTTCTTTCTTTTAAAGGCCAAAACAAGAATTTGGAGCCCTGCTACTAGCTTCCACTGTACATGGATGGAATTGCACCTTTTAATATAGAGCAACTTTTGAAATCTGTTGTAATATACATTCATATAACACAGATAAAATGTTACTAAGTACCATCTTAATTAATCGTAGAGTCAAATGTTTGGGAAGTTTCTAAATTATTATCATTATCCACTTTTGGTCTCTAATTTATTTTTTGTCTCATAATCTATTTTTTTATCTCCGACTAGCCCCTGAACAATTAAAAGTATATAGTTTAAGAACATCTTACCATTTTAGACATAAGTTACCAAAGAGCATATTTGTTCAATCTCGATTAAAAGTATCGGAAACTTAATCAAAAGTATGGAGAGCAGAAGTAAAAATCTTGAGAAAAGAAAACTCTCATTTTCCTTAAACTCTTCGTGAGATTTCTCCACAAAATTTCCAAATTCATTGATTTCATACTTAGGTGGCCAAAGTTTCATCAAATTTTTCATATCTCTCTCAGGTATAAAATCAATGAATTTGAGAATTTTGAGGAGAAATTTGATGTCGAGTTTAAGAAAAATGAAGGGTTTTCTTTTCTTAGAGCTTCTGCTCCTACTCTTGATGCTTTTTGATAAGTTACAGTTGCTTTTGATTAAGATTGGACAAAAATGCTCTTTAGTTCCTTTTGACTTATGTCTTAAATGGTTAAAACTCCTTAAACTGTGCACCTTTAATTGTTCAGGTCTCAATTGGAGACAAAAATAGATTAAGGGCTAAAAGTGGATAACGGTGATAGTTTAGGGGTTTTCCAGATTTTTCACTCTTAATTGTGTGGATTTATTCTTGAAGAAATGTGTAACTAAGTGGGGCATTTATTTGACGAAACCGGACTTATTTCATTGTCATAATGAAGCTAGTATAGTTTTAAAAGAACGTTTATATATGAGGGTGTTACTTCATATACATTGTCAGTGTATTTAAAATATATCAGTGCATATAAAATTAATCAAATATAGTAGATTCATAATCTAACATTTGAAGTCAGAACCAATAGTAGTTTCGGTGTCTCAAACCTATTTGAGACATTTGAAGTCATCCTCAGTAGTATATGATTTTGGCGATGCAGATCAGTTTGAACACATTCTTATGCATGTAGTGATTATTAGCCACATATATGTTCAAAATCCAGGTCTAAGAATTGAAGCTGCCCATTCCCCTTTTCCACCGTCACTTGCTTCGAAGTTTCACATGTATTTAGATGATAAAGTTGTGCAGATTACAGTTTGGTTATATGGTATCTATCTTGCTTGTACAGTCATGAAATGCATAAAAAACTTTCAATTTTGTCTCACCGCAAGACAAAGACTTGACCTTGTACTCAATACAACATAAGAGACAAACTCAAGTACAGACAATTCCCTAGCACTCAACAATCATGATACACGCTCTATGGAATTATCAATTTAGGTAAAGTATGGGCTTATAGAGGCAATATAACATTTTAAGGAAGGAGAATAATACTACAATTTAATATGGCTCATGTGGTCACAAACCAATATAGGAGTATCATCCTAGGAAAGAAAACAAAATTGTTTTACTACATATTCAAAATTGCAGCCTTTCTTTCCACTTCACAACAATACTCGACTCGTTTTTTCCTCTCTCTCTCTCTTTCTCTCGTGTTCTTTTCTTCTGGCTAGGTTCATTCATTCACTCTTTTCTGCATTTCTCATGGAAAACAGCACCATTTCAGCTCCTGCAATCCCTGAATTTGCAGGACAAAACCACTCCCAAACACACCAAAATTACCGCCATGTGGAACCTGATCATCACCATCATCATGCTGCTCTTCCTTCTACCACTATCCTTCTAATAGTCATTCCCATCTTCATAGTCATTTTACTCCTAGCAATCTTTCTATTAGTAACAATGCTTCGAAAACTTCAGTTCCACAAGAGCCATGGTAGCACCAAAAGCGGAAGCATCATCAGCAACAAGGACTGCATGTTCGTTGCTCACCGCTCTATAAACATAGGCTCAAGTCCAGGTAAGACATAATGCAAAAATCCCTGCTTTAGTTGCTTGTTTTTGTACACTTTTTATCTGTCCTTGAATGCTATGGGTATATGTTTTGCTGGTGAAATGGAGCAGATGTCAAAGGCGGATGTTTGTATGGAAGCAGTGCAACTAAAATGGCTGCATCCAAGCCTAGGGGTGTACAAGTTTTTACGTACAAAGAGCTTGAGATTGCTACAAACAAATTTAGTGCAGCAAATGTGATAGGAAATGGAGGGTATGGGGTAGTGTATAGAGGGATTTTGAGTGATGGCACTGTGGCTGCAATTAAGATGTTGCACAGAGAAGGGAAACAAGGGGAACGTGCCTTTCGGTTAGAGGTTAGTGGACCTCATTTATTGCTGCTAGTTTTCGTATCCATTTTTTTTAAGCTACATAAGCTTGTCAATTAAACTCATCTGTCCACTCACTTGAAGATTTTTTGTTTTGGTTTTTTCCCCTCTTTGGCTAAATACATTGGGGAATAAAGGGAAGTGGTGAGTGAGAATGGAAGTGAGATATTTGCCTAAAAAATTAATGGTACTTCTGGCATTGGTCCAGCCATTGCTTTCTTGAACATCTTAATTGAACTTATTTGATGGGTGCTTGTCTGTGGTATGGTTGATTTCATGCAAAAGGTGGAGATGTGTTATCCTATCCTAGTCAATGGTTAGTTGCACATGAACCATAACCAACCAACCCAACCTTTAAGGTAGAAATAGTTGCCATCAAATATTAAATATGACTTGAGAAAAAGCTAAATTTTGTAGGATGTTGACTTAGTGGCTGATTGTGATTATAATACTGCATAAACAACAGTCTTGAAATTACTGACAGCTTCTTATAAGTTAACTCAAAGTTGGATAAACTGCTCCAATTACTTTAGCTGTTGACTTCTCTCTCCCCCAAAATTGCTAATATATATATATATATATATATAGAGAGAGAGAGAGAGAGAGAGAGAGAGAGAGAGAAGAAAGAAACTAAAGAGCCATAGGTACATTCATTCACATGCCCACAGGAGTACACTACCCCTCATTCTGCTGCAATTTTGCCGTTTGTTACCTTGTTGCCTCATAGAACCTGTCAGGAATGTTACTCCCTCATCCCCCATTATTTGCAAGTGTATACCATGTACTTGCATATGAATTCCCTTAAACAAAGGCACATGGGTGTGAAATAATGAAGACAAAAATCCACTGAAGTGATAGTGCTCTGATCATAAGATATTTGTAATGTTGCAAATAATACAAAAGTATGAACTCCTTCAAATCTGTACAGGAAATTGAAGTTGTCCCTTCTTGTGCTTTGGCAGGTGGATTTACTTAGCCACTTGCACTCACCTTACCTAGTGGAGCTTCTTGGCTATTGTGCTGATCAACATCACAGGCTCCTAATATTCGAATACATGCCCACTGGAACTCTGCAGCAGCTTCTTCACTCTTCCAATCCTCAATTTGGTAGGACTTTGAACTGGGGAATAAGGTTGAGAATAGCACTGGATTGTGCTAGAGCCCTTGAATACCTGCATGAATGCACAACCCCATCAGTCATCCACCGTGATTTCAAATGCAGTAACATTCTTTTGAACCAAAATTTCAGAGCCAAAGTTTCTGATTTTGGGTTGGCGAAAATAGGATCAGACAAGAAGAATGGTCTCATTTCGACACGCGTGTTAGGGACCACCGGCTATTTGGCCCCGGAGTAAGTTTCTTGAATCCATCACATGTCAGACTTCCATCTTCTATTGTAAGTTTGTAACATATTGTACAATTATTATGCAACTCTCACACAAGTATGCACATGCAAAGGCAAATAAGGTCCCTATCAGGTACACAATCATTTTTCTGTCTTTTCTAGTCATTGAAGGATTATGGTTAAAGCAGCAATTCAATTCATCCTCAGAAAAGAAACTAAATTGCACCTGTGGTCCTGTTTTTAACATTATTGTCACACACTTGTTTACGTATCCATTTCTAAGCCTGCTTCTTCAAACTTTCTGCTGACTGAACCTGCATTGAACCTTGAAATGCAGGTATGCTTCAACTGGCAAGCTTACTACAAAATCAGATGTATATAGCTATGGCGTGGTTCTTCTGGAGCTCTTGACAGGCCGCATACCAATTGATACCAAGCGCCCTCCTGGAGAGCATGTCCTTGTGTCATGGGTCAGTAATGTTGTCCTTTGTGATTTTTTTTTTCAAAGTACATTTCATTGTCCTGTACTTGATGATCACCATTATATACTAATCTGGCTTTATTGTACACCTCCTGCCGTAGTGTGAACGTTGCCCCTTTGAACCGCTCCCATATAATGCCTGGAATTTGAACGAGTACCTGAATCTTGTCAACAATGAAATGAATTTTGCTATATAAGTGGTCATGACTTTATCCCAACTCTCAAAAGCTTCAATGTTCGTCTTTCCATGTATTACAGGCTCTGCCAAGGTTAACTACTAGAGAAAAAGTGGTGGAAATGGTTGATCCAGCACTGCAAGGCCAATATTCCAAGAAGGATCTTATTCAGGTAAAGTTGAGATTAGTTTCTAATGACGAAATCCTGATTATTAAGTATAACAACTAAATATTGTTTTTTCTGCTAACTTTTATCTTTTCTCAGATAGCTGCTATAGCAGCCATGTGTGTGCAAACAGAAGCAGATTATCGCCCTTTAATGACAGATGTTGTGCAGTCCTTAATCCCTCTGGTCAAGAATCTCTCATCTAAATGTCCCTCTGGTTCCTTCAGATCTGTTAAATCGGTTAGTCCAAGGAAGTAATGCCATTTGACTGCTGAAGTTGAGATATCTGAAATCAGAAACATACTACTATGAATCTCCCATTTCTTGTCCCTTCCAAGCACTTTTGAGTTGCAACTGCAAAGAAAATTCACAGAATCAACTCTTTCAGAAATTGTATAGGTTCTCTCCTATGGCTCTATCATGACAGCTCCTTTCTGAGAGTACTGATTGGAACGCTCACTATGGAAGCAATGAAATCAACGAGGCAATCTGAAGCAATAAAAAAGATAATAGTCAGGGTGAATTATAAAAATTTGTATACCAGATAAGTCTTGTATATTTTGTTTTGGTAGATGAAATCCGTTTTGGCTCTATAAACAGCAGGTTGAAAAATAATATATAATTCTTACTTATATTCAAATTCATTGTACACAGAATAGTTAACAACTTCATTTGCTCTGCTTCTTTCATCATCTTTTAAACTTCTACACGAATACATTCTAGTGTCAAAATGAATTACTCCTGAATAAAGGAACAAATTTTGGCCATAGATTACTGTTGTATCTCAAAGGTCAACACCGTCTTTCTAAGATCAAACTTAGAATGTTAAAACTCTCCCTACCATTGAAATGCCTTTTAGTATAGCTCTGAGCATCAGATATGTTTTCCAGTAGCCGAAATTCTTCTAATCAACTTAGGCAATTTAGAATCCACAGGTTTAAGCAAAGCATACACAAAAGTTCCCATACCTTAGGTTATTTTTCATTTTCATTATGGAGGCTGTCTTATGATTGTTACAGAACACCTTTATACATCAGAGTTGCTTGATTGGCACTAAATGATCCAGTACATAACAGACAGTTCTTGGATTGTTATGCAAAAGGGATTTGTCAGAATAAGTTGCTTCTGGGAGACAATGACACTGCACTATTGAAGAGGGGATGCAGATGATGTAAATGGACCCCATTTCAAGATAACAATCTTTAGATGGTAACAAATGATAAGAAGAACTAAAAGAGGGGAAACACAACACTATGAAAAAATAAAACTGGTTACAGCTCAGACGAATATTTCCAGGTTTTGGTTTGGTAACGAGGAGATGTCTTGTGAGGTTTGCCACAGACATGTTAGAAACACTTCGCTTTTGTTTACTTGCTATTCATGGTAAAGACCCCATTCCTCTTAGCTTTGCTCTAAAAGATGTAAAGACCCCATTCCTCTTCCATCTCCCTTATTAAGCAATATTTCTTTGTCAACAAACTTCGCGTCACTTTCCCGGAATTGAAAAGCGATCCTTGTTGAGGAAAAATTAGAGGCTAAAAGCCTGCAAGCTTCCATTTGAAATTCTTTAATATCTCTAGAGTAACTCAAAGCACCTTCTTTTTCTGGCAACATTTTCTAATTCTGACTATGTCTGGAAATTTCTCCGTAACATCTATTTCTGCATAAGTTACAGAAGTTGCCATTGTCCAAAGAAAAAGAAAAAATGGTTACAGAAGTTACAGCACAAAGTATAAATTGCCTACAACTTGTGATGTACAAAAACTACCTACAGTTCAACATTTCAGAGATGCCTAACTCAGCGGGCTGGATTGTGAGAAGGAATGGACGCAGGAGGATGGCAGATAAGGGAATGCAGAAGGAGAAAATGACAACAACAGAGTCACCCAAGGCCATAAACTTACAAAAACAGCAACATTGGATGGGGACCAAATCCTAGATAAGTTTTTCTATTGACCTGCAGGCCCCTTGCCGATACACATTGGTTCGTCATTTGCTTCCACGGTAGCAATACTTTCCTCTTCTGTTTCATTTTTTTCTGAGTTATTGTTTTTTCTACCAATTCTGTCAGAGTATTTTGCAAAAGCAACTGATAATGCTGATTTAATGGTTAATTCAGATTCTTTCTTCCTCTTCTTATTTGCATCCTCAATTTCCTTGTCATCTTCCTTATTTTCACTTGCAGAGGTTGCTTCGGCATTGACATGGACGGAATTTTCTGGAACAGATGGATGGATGGGAACTGCACGCTTGAATGGCTCATGGAAAGTATCATACAGCCGTTTCACCTGACGCATAATTAACAGCTGATTATATAATGTTGAAGAACAACGATTAAGACCCTCCAACATCCCCTAAGGGAAGAAGCATTTAACATCCCCAAATGAGTTAAAAGAAGCATCAACACTCTGACAACGGACACATAACCATAGAACATTTTTCAATATGTCATTCCCCGTATGACCATTTTAATTAGCAAAACTGTATAAGCAGCCATGCCAAAAATATAGTTTGCCAATTCCAATTATCACAATAAACTTACAAAGCACCTTGCGTTCTCCTATGCCGGGGCAACGAGCTAGATCCTCCATGGATGCGTCCATAATGTTAGACAGGGACTGGAAGAGATGACATCTAATTTAGTAAAACAGACTAAGATATGATGAGAGCCTTTGCTTGCAAATCACAACTGTACCAGCATACCCCAAATGTAGAGCCAAGAGTGACAACATCTGTCTTGTTAACATGCCGTACTGTTGTCAGAGCATGATTTAGCTGTAATAGAAGGTAAACTCATTTTAGCATCAGAATCCAACTACAACCAAGAAAGATTCAATTTTGATATAAATATATATATATATATATATATATATATATATATACTTGGTTTTACTAAGTTTAAACGTTCATTCTCAGATAAAATGGTTCATCAAATCAAGGAACTCATTATTATTCTTACCCGTGATAAATAATCCGAGTCCATCTGGCCCTGAATAAGATCTGCTGGTTTATTTTCATAAACCTTTATTGTCTCCAAGTACCTACCACACTCTTCCAAGCTGAAAAAACACAGACAAGTGCAGTGACTTTGATTAGGAGAATGAAGCTCTCTAGCACTCAAAAATAGTTTTAACAGAGGGCAAAAGAACTTTCACAAGATAATGAATAAAAGTACATGATCCATTTGGGTTAATTATATTCAACTCATGTACTTTGAAAAATAATACTGATTTCTCAAACATTCTAAATCTTGTATGTAATAATTATGCATGTTAATAAAGACTGAGAAAAGGCCACCATCATCCACTTGAGCTTCACATACAACAGAAGACTGGAATCCAAATGATAGATGATTCCAACTAAAACAAAATCATTAGGGTATAACATCTTTCCTACACATTTCATTTCAGGAAGGGTACCTCCAACCACATAAAAGAGTGCAATCATGAAGCAGAGCTGTTTTTGTGACTTCAAGCAAAGGTTTAACAACATCTTCCTGGAACCAAAGAAACCTGTTAGCAAATGAGATTCATGCACAACAAGTGGAAATTAAACAAAATCTCCTAAAATGCCAAAAGGGAAAAAAAATAAAAGATTAATAACAGTAAGATAAAATTAATAAAATAACAATTGTTTGCCGGGCCTTACAACATCCACATGGCACAAAACTACACGAAGCTTGAAGTTCTTCGGCAGTTCCCTTATCCGATAATAAAGGTAGTCTGGATGAAGTAGATGATACCTAAGGCTACAAGTAAAGAAACTTGTTCACCAGGATGTCATCTAAGAGAATAATTCAGGTTGCATCTCAAAATTGAAAATGACAGTTCTCTGAATTAGACATTGTTAACATAATAAAGTACATGCACACATAAGTTTTTATATGCATCATTCTAGGTAGTTAATATCTCCAACAGCAGAGTTGAGCTGAATTTCACTTGACGATAATACCACTCTCGGTCATCCAATTTATTCCAACTTGACACAAGCTTAAGTATTATGGTTAACCAGACAACAACTACAAATGAAGAGAGAGTGTGGTTGTCATGGATTGTCATTGTTTTAGCTAGCTCCAATGTATTGAGAAGAAAATATCAGCAGACTAAACCAGCCCTTGCAGGTAAAATTATGATTTAAGACCTACAGAAATAAATTCCAGAATAAAAGTCTAATGCTAACAGCAGAAGTAAACTATCTTTACAATTTAAGTTATTCTTGACATGCCTTTTTCTATTTTCCCAATAACAGTAACAATGAAATTTTAACTTCAAGCAATGGGAAAAGTGAAGAAAAGGAAAAAATCCAAACCTTAGATAGAGTGCACAAGCATTCTGGCCTAATGAGTAGTCACAAACGACATCTGCAAATGACCATCTTACATTCCTTATATGTTTCAGCAAAGGATTTCCCTTCTGCATGTGAACAAAATTAACAAAAATAGGATAACTAAATACACAGAGCTAAGTTTCAGAAGAGACACTACAAGTTCAGTCACTTAGAATATGGCAATGAACCTGATTCATAATCTATAGCACTAAAACTCTGGACTGCACTGTGCAGTCTGCAGTTTGAAGAATGCATTTGCGCTCAATCAAGGCTAAAACCAAATGCTTTTATAATGCGGCGACGCAATAGATATCAACCATACAAGAATCTACTACAAATCTTCCTTCCTTACAGTATGTAAAATTTTTGTCAAAATCTTGTGGCCTAATAACCCATGCCACACTCCTCTTCTTACAAGATCAACTTGGTTATAAAAGCGAGGCAAGTGTGACTCTTTGCAATTTAGTGAATCCATTTCCGGATTCATTTTATTAAAAGTAAGACCGCACCAAAAAACGATCCTCATTCAAAAATATGATCATCCAAAGATTTATTGCAACACACACGGATTACGCAGCAAAACTCGTGGAAAGTTTCTAAATTTGCAAGAAAGCATTCAAGATTAGGCAGTTCATGAATGCAGTCAAAATTACGGACTTTTTTACTGATTAACGTGCTACCCATCCCCACAAAATAAAAAACCCAGCCACCTCCCTCCACCCCCCTCCCCCCCCCCCAACCAAAAAAAGAAGAAGAGAAAACAGTATAATATTGACATAAAATAGCATGAAATTGTTCTTTGCACAACCTTATTCTTTGATGACAAATTCCTTTAGCATTTTTACATTGATAGAGTAGTCCAGAGAATTGCCATTAACAAACAAGATAATGCCAACAACAATTCCCTAGTCACAATATTGGTAATACATAAAGCATAAATCTTTTTATTTATATAATTCTTAATGCAAGTATTGATTGTTACCTGTCTATGGCTTACAAGGATGGCATTTCGACTGGGAACAGGTGCAGAAGCTGAAAACGACGGCGTTGAGGAAGTTGAAGGACCCTCAGATTGACCAATTTGCCTAAGAAACAAGGACAAGAAAACTAAAAATTTAAAGAAAATGGTGAAGTTATTACATTCATGAGGATGTAACTGAAACAGGGAATACCTCGGAATGGCGGAAGAGGGAGGTTGAGGAGGCGGAGGCGGCGGTGAGTAGAAATCCGAATTCTTGAGGAAATTGAAGGCTTGAGAGAAAGAGGTAGATGGTTCGAAGAAAGAAGACGGCGCCGTTCTGGGCTGAGAGCTTTCCATCACTTCTTCGTATGAGGGTATGTTTATCACGAATTTTGGCCGTTGCTCATCGCTATTTGGCGGCTGTAGTGGTTGTTCTCGGTCGTCTCCGTCTGCCATTTTCTCGCCGTCAGTCGAATTGGGAAGTCTCCGTTTGTCAAAATTCAGTTTGAGTTGAGCTCACCTCTATAAAGTACTTAGCATCTTATAATAATTATAATTATATTACCCGTATTATAAGTTATATATGTTTCATCAATAATATCGTTCACTTTGAAATTACAATTCTCAAGTCTATTATTATTAATGCTAAAAAATTATGTATTATCTATTTAAATTAATTAAGATATTTATGTTCTGTTTGGATTCAGGAGTTTTTCAAATACAATAAAAATTTTTAAAAAATATTCTAAAAGATAATTTAAAAATTAGTTTAAATTTTTTTAAAATTTTAAAAAATATCTCAAAATATATTCTAGAAACTCTTCTACTTTTAAATATTTCAAAATATTTTTTAAAAATATCCTAAAATATAATTTAAAAACTTTGCTACAGCAAAACTTTTCAAAATATTTCTAATTGTATTAGACTATTGATAATCTTGACGTAGCTTATAATGAAAAAAACATTTTTAGATAAGATATTAAAAATTTAAGTATAAATCAAAGTTCTATTTTAATTCAACTAAAGTCATTGTAATAATAAATTATGGATTATTTCCTATTTAATAGGTATTTGCTAAGACATGCCACGCATTAATTTATTCGGAATAAGTTTAGTCTAGAAAATGTTTGTATGCAAGAGTTGGGAAAAAAAAATGGGACTTGTATGTAATTAAATACCCTAATTAATCCATTTCCAACCTTAATCCACCCTATAACGGTAAAAATTTAAAAGAAGGCAAAAATAAATCTTAGGCTTAAACCTTTTAAACCGTCTGGCATTTCCGTTTTCCTCCATCTCCCACCAACGGAAACCTAAAACCCTCCTCTTTCCCGCCTCCAACCGCCCAAACTGCCGTCTCTGTCCCTCCAACTCTACCCAAATCAGAAACCCCCCGGCCTATTCCAATGCGTATGGGAAGACGACGGCAAGGAACGCCCGGCAGCGGCGGCAAATCTTCGTCTTCAATTTTCAGAAAATCCCTGTTACACGATATAGCATCATGCCCGATCAAAAACCCTAGCGAAGACCAGCTGGTGAGCTTCCTTCGCTCCAATTACCCCAGATACGAACGCACGAAGCTCCGGGATTTTTCTAGACACGTCCGCAACCTCCTCGAAGAAACCGCCAGCAATAGTAGGAAATCAAATTCTGTCATTAATAAGGATGGTGATAGTAGTAGTGAAAGTGAAAATGATAGGTCCGACAGGGTGCAGAAGAGGCCGAGGAAATTGGATAAGGCTGAGGCGAAATTGCAGCAAATGGAGATGCAGCATTTGATTAATAGTCGTCGGTATGTTGGGGTTGAGGAAACTGGGGTTTCTAGTGTCTCGCCGGGGTCTAGCGAAGAAGAGGTTTCAACTTCATCGTCTTCATCCTCAGATGCGATTTATGGGGAGGAATATGAGCCGGAGTTTGATTTGATGAAGTCTCAGCTGAGGGATAGGTACGGAGAGAAAGGAAAGGGGGTTGGGAAGCGAAAAGGAGTGGCAGCGAATGTTGCAGTGGTGGAAATGGAGGTGGTTAATAATAATTCTAGTAAGCGCAATCAGAAAGTTGATTTGGTGAAAGAAGGGCGAATTGAGAAGAGGGATTGGAGGAAAAAAGGAGGAGGAGGGGAGAACAATGATAGTGATAATGGTGGTGCTGGTGTTAAAGGGCCAAAGTTTAAGGATTTAGGTGGGATGAGTAGAGTGGTGGAGGAGTTGAAGATGGAGGTGATTGTCCCACTGTATCATCCGCATTTGCCGCAGCATCTTGGAGTGAGGCCTATGGCTGGAATTTTGTTGCATGGACCACCAGGCTGTGGGAAGACTAAGCTGGCTCATGCTATTGCTAATGAGACTGGTGTTCCCTTTTATAAGATTTCAGCTACTGAATTGGTGTCTGGTATTTCAGGTAAACGATGGTATTCAGTGGAAGTGTAATATGTGGTTACATTGATAGGTAGACATCTTTAAGAAGGTTAATTGTGAAATGCTGGTACAGTTTTCTGGTAACTAAGCAATTTTAACAATGCAAGAACCGTCAAGTTTGAATTTTTTAGCCCTGGGTGATTAACTTTTTTCATCTAGCTCTGGGATTTATTGCTTATTGCTGTTTGCTATTAGGTGGAAAAGTGATAGGGCACACTGAGCAATTAGATGCAACGATAATTTGGATTCTCATCTGATAGTTGTGTGAGACATCATTGGTTAGTTTTGCATGTTGATATTAGATTATCTCAAAATCATATTCGTGATTTGCTCTGTTGGTAACTTCTTATCCTAGCTATTCATTTGCTCAAGCTTTAACTTCTTATCATAGTTGTAATTCGTTAAAATTTCAATTCTTGTGTTTTATTTTTCCTATCTTTATTTAGAAGAATTCTACATTTCATCCTAATTGTAAGTTTGATTCAACTTGTATCATCTGGGTATTTCAGGTGCATCAGAAGAAAACATACGGGAGCTATTCTCGAAAGCATACAGGACAGCACCTTCAATTGTATTTATTGATGAGATTGATGCCATAGCTTCAAAAAGAGAAAATCTGCAGCGTGAAATGGAACGGCGTATTGTAACACAGTTGATGACGTGCATGGATGAATCACACAGAATTGTGAAACCTGCCGATGGAAATGCAGATTCGGAAAATTCTGATGCCAGACCCGGTTATGTTTTGGTAATTGGAGCTACAAACAGGCCTGATGCTGTTGACCCTGCTTTAAGGAGGCCTGGACGGTTTGATCGAGAAATTGTTTTGGGTGTTCCGGATGAAAAGGCAAGGGTTGAGATTCTTTCAGTGCTTACAAGCAATCTTAAAGTCGAAGGTTCCTTTGATCTTCTGAAGATAGCTAGAGCTACTCCGGGGTTTGTTGGAGCCGATCTGGCGGCGCTCACCAACAAGGCTGGCAATCTTGCAATGAAGAGAATCATAGACCACAGAAAGGACGAGCTTTCCAAAGAGAATGTGGATGGTGAATATGCTGAGGAGTGGTGGAAGCACCCATGGTCACTTGAAGAAATGGAAAAGCTAAGTATCACCATGGCTGATTTTGAGGTAATTGTCGTGGAGAGCATAATTGTCCCTTGTCTTATTCTTCATCTGTGATTCTCAATATTGATGTTTTTTTTCACCCTTTCGAGTTCTGCTTGCAATTTTATTAAGTAGGTTTGATTTGTTTTCATTTACATGAGTTACTCATGCACTCTACTTTCAATTTCTTTGGCTTCTGCAATTGTACCTCCGTTATCCATTGGCTTCATGCAATTAAGCTTGCTAAATCATGTTCTTGGTTTGCCTTGATCCTGCTTCTTGCGTTCGAATGTATTATACTTTTTCTGAATGTTGTATAGGCATCTGAGTTTCTGTGCCACAAGCTTTAGTTCTTAAACCTTTTGCTTAGCAGCTGCAGGTTCTGTCTATGCACAGACATCATCAGTTTTATGTTTTTTGACTCCCTCCAGATGTCCATCTCCTATCTACCCTGAAAGGGCAGAGAAGAATAGGGAGAAAGCAACCACAATAACTTATTGAATTTTGTGCCTGATCAAGGGAAATTAATTTGCTATTCAGTTCTTTTTCAATATCAAATTGCCTTCTGAAAGTTATAGTTGTAGCCGACCTCTGCTGGTATTATTATTATTATGACATTATATTGTGCCTCTAAAAGCCATTGGCTGATTAATATCGTAGTGCTGAAAATTGCTAAACATGACTGGTTACAGGGAGCGGCTAAGATGGTCCAACCATCTTCTAGGAGAGAAGGATTTTCTGCCATTCCCAATGTGAAATGGGAAGATGTTGGAGGGCTCCATCTGTTAAGACAGGAGTTTGACCGATATATAGTTAGGCGTATAAAGTTTCCTGAAGAATATGAGGTACAAATGCCTTAACATTTTTTCCCCCTGAAACTGAATACCAAGATTCTATTAGTTTGATGATCTAGACAGCACAGAGGTTAAGTTTATAATTACAAATTAATTAATTTTATAACAGGAAGTATATTGTCATTTCCTTTTATGCATATGAAATAGCAAGTGTATAGTCCTTTTCCAAGGCTTCCGGGTATATTCTGTTCAGATGAATGCTTAGAGCTGAAGTTCTTTCCTTGTTCCAGTAAACAGTACATCTGTTAGAATCAAAATGAGAAGCCAGGGAAAACATTTGGCCCAGAATCTGAAAAACTGTAGAAATTTATCTTTGACTGAAAACAGTTACACTGGTGATTGTACTTTAAATATGTGCCAATTTAATTAGACAAGACATTTGTATTTGGACTTTGTATTTTACTCATGGCAATACTTCTTTGTTGGGAAGTTTCATCTTGTTACATATTGGTTTCTTCTTATTTAGGTTTTTGGTAATATTCTCCGTGTGAAAATATTTATTGATATTTCTCCAGTGTGTAGGTTTCCTGTATATGATAATGATGATTGATATGAACTTGTTTTTATAGTGCATTATTGTACTTTGTTCATAGTTGGGGCTTCCCTAGTTTATTTCTGATCTCTTTGCCTCAGCTTTTGTCTTCTTGCTCTAAAGTATTAGCCACACTTTCTTCTCAAATGCCAAAATTATCTCTACACAAATGCCTTTTGCCCTGTACAATAGTGTCAGACTACTAAATTTATTATTTTATTTTCAGGACTTTGGAGTTGATTTAGAGACAGGATTTTTGCTTTATGGTCCTCCAGGCTGTGGAAAAACATTGATTGCTAAAGCTGTTGCTAATGAAGCTGGAGCAAATTTCATACATATCAAGGTTCATCTCTCTGTTTTGATTTCCTATTGATCAATGAAATACCAATGCATTACATTCTGGTAGAATATTCAACTGTTGTTTTTCTCTATAGGGTCCTGAGCTCCTCAATAAATATGTTGGCGAAAGTGAGTTGGCAGTACGGACTGTATTCAGTCGTGCAAGGACATGTTCTCCATGCATACTTTTCTTTGATGAGGTTTGTTCAACTCGTTTGAAACTGGTTATATATGTGTGCGTGCATGCACTAGTATATGTCTAATATACTTTTAGCTGTCAGAAATCTTTTGGCTTGAGTACATAGACAACACTTTGTTACCAAGTGGATTATGATCCATATGGATATCTGTTTAATTGATTTTCTTTTTCCACAATTTTTTTAGTTGGTCTTCTTTTATGTTCTGGAGGGATATTTCAGGTGGTTATTTTGTTAAACTCCCTTTGTGGGGGAGAATGCTTTACATTTCAGCGCCTTTCCCTTATTGTCTGCTGTAGAACTTAATCCAGGATGTTGCGTTCTGATTTTTCGAAATTTCTGTTTTCAATATCTGGGAGACTTCTATGGGAGTTGATCTTGCAACTCTGCTGTTGCTTTTGTCTGCCCTATCAGGTGGATGCATTGACAACAAAGCGTGGTAGAGAAGGGGGATGGGTTGTTGAGCGGCTTTTGAACCAGGTGAGAAATGTTTGTTATGACATAGTTGAAGTATTCTCTTGCCTAATAACATTGTCATTCGTCTCATATTTGCTTCCCAGTATTGCATCTTAAAGTTAATCTCTCCTGTAACTTTGCAGCTATTGATAGAGCTAGATGGTGCTGAACAACGAACGGGTGTTTACGTAATTGGGGCAACAAATAGGTGAGAGCTATGTCTTCTTTTCGGTTTTTCTGTATCCAATCCTGCTGCACAGGCGAATCATCAGTGTCAGATTTGCTATTGCTGCCTTCACCTCATTTTCATTTTTCTTATTTTGCTTAAACATTTCCAGGCCTGAAGTCATGGACAGGGCTGTCCTTCGACCTGGAAGGTTTGGAAAGCTTTTGTACGTGCCACTGCCTAGTGCTGATGAACGTGGTTTAATCTTAAATGCTCTTGCAAGGAAGAAGCCCATAGATGCCACAGTTGACTTAATGGCAATTGGAAGAGACAGTTCTTGTGAAAATCTGAGTGGAGCTGACCTGTCTGCACTGGTTTGTTCATTTTCCTTTTTGTTATACCCATCTTCCTGCCCTTCAGGTCCATGAAAGTTGCTACAAAGAGCTATCTTATGTCTCTAAATTGAGTTTGGTTTCTATGTAGACGAATGAGGCTGCTATGGCTGCCCTTCATGACAAACTCTTGTGTGAGAACAGGAGTTCAGACGGCACACCATGGACCATCAAAGATGAGCATTTTAAGCGGGCTCTGGAGAAAATCTCTCCATCTGTCTCAGATAAAGTAGGGCCAATTTTGATTCTAAACTATAGCTTCGTCTTGAAAAAAAAAAAATGCGATAACAAAGGTAAATTTTTCTTTTTATTGTGCAGCAAATACAATACTACCAAGTCCTGTCTGAAAGTTTCAAAGCAGCATGAGGTAGTCTCAATTTGTCCTGTCAATCGATTATCCATTTTCTTCCCTATAAATTCAATGACCAAGGAGCAAGGAAACTCGACAGAAACTTGAAGCCAATTTTGTGCGGAGTGTATATATATTGATAGAGAGTCGTATACGTAAGTGCATCACATCACTGTCTTGTAGCGTAGATGTTTTGCAGCTTACAGAGATTTTGACAATCTTAGCTCTGTGATGGGACAGTCCAGAAATAGTTTGTAATTCATGTTTTCTTTTCGTGTTAATTTTCTTAATTTGCTTTGCCCTTTGTCGTTTCTGTTCGCTAACTTGAAGAAGCATTTGAAAATTCTTAATGGAATAGAGGGATAGAAACCAAAGCACTATGTTTATGTTCGATAGTAAAATATTTCGTCAGGAAAATGGCTTTCCAAGCTCTTCACTAAAACAAGCATTAGAGGGTTAAAAGTCTTACTTTTTACTTGATTTGAATGTGCAAAAATTGTGAAAATTTAGAAGCTTGAACGTTCTTTTTTTGAGCATAAAAAGTATAGACAGTAAATTGTGTAATTTGAAATTATGTTCTTGTAGCAGTTGATCGCCTTCGACATAGCATATAGAAAGAAGAAACGAGTTTAACGACTGCACATCTCCAAAGTCCTAAAACAATTTGTCACAGAAAGTTTTTAATCTCATCCACTTGAACCTGATGAAACTGAGAGATTTATTTTCTCTTAGTTAAAAAAAAAAGTATTAGTGAGTTAATACTTGCTTTCAATAATAAATAGGATTATTATCACTTCATTCTCTTAAATTACATCACTACTATTGATTTATCCTCTAATGTTATCATGTAGTCACTTCACTTCTAGATGATTTAACTCAGCATATTAACAAGTTTTTGACAGAAATATCCTTTTATCTTATAGCATTATTACATTATTATTATTATTACTTTATCCCTTTGAATTATAGTGACACGATGGCTTTACTCTCTAACATTGTTTTCTAAATATTTTACTCTATCGTTAATCTAAAAAGTATGTTAAAAAAATTTTAAATATATTTACCCTTTTATATATAATTAAAAATAGAAAAAGTTACAATGGTTATTCTTCTTTTTTTTCACTCTAAGAGTTCCAAAAACATAAAAATAAAGGGGTATTATCAAATTTCTTTTTTCACACTTGTTAATATTAGCAAAAGAAAAGGAGATAAGATAGAAGGAGACAGAAATTAGATTTTGCAAATAAAGAAAATAAGAAAGAATCTAATATTATCGTATTACTTTAATATCCTCGGGATTAAGATTAGAATTGGATAGAAAACAGAAAAGTAAAGTAATTTTAAAATAATAAAAATATTGAATTCTATCTTATTTGTATTTTAAAAAAAAAAGAATTGAACTCTCTCTCTCCCTCCCCTATTTTTCTTTTTTTTCAGTATTAATAAGATTGCTAAAATGAAAGAGATTAATGCTTGGACTTTTTTTTCTTGAAACTGAAAAGGAGAAGAGCCATGCTCAATTTTTTATTGTTTTTATTATACAAAAATAGGATACTATCTTCTAAAGTTTTTTAACTTGTTAAGTTGGTTTAATGGTCAGATAAATTGCTTAAAAAATAACTCTAAAGGTTAAATTGATAATAAGGTTATAGGTTATGGGGGTAAAGTGATAATAATTTTAAAGGCTAAATATGTCTTATCATTTGAATTAATAAACTCCGTTAAATTTGACCATTAGTTTTGAGGATAAAATGACTACAAAATAACGTTAAGGGGGGAAAATTAATAGTGATACCAAACGTCAAGAGAGTAAAGTAATAATAATCCTAATAAATATTAGTGAGGTTAAATCCCTTAACCTGGCGTGGATGCAGATTTTCAATAATAAATAACCATTGAGCCTTGATCCAATGGAAAGGGAGAGCCTCTTTAAAACTTTCCCATTCACTAGATCTAGATCAAGGTTTCAAACCCCATCTAATGCATCTAATAAGAAGTGTAGTCTTTTTGTTCTTAAAAAACTCAAAGATTGCAGTAGTACACTTATTTGATCTAGTAGTTCATCTTCAACCACCATATAAGCCTTTGTATGCTCTTTCCATGGAGTATAAATAGGTTAGATAGTTGTAATTGTAGGAAAAAATAGAGTTATACTTGTTTAGCTTTACAAACTAGTGAAAGTGATAGTAAGAATGGTTAAAACTGTTGTTGTAATTGATTTTTTCACAACATCTTGAATCACTTTAAAGAAAATGAGATACTCGTATCTCAACTCTCCACAATTGTACATAATTTCTTGTTTTACTCTATTTTTGGGTTAGTATTTATTCTTATCTCCACTTCTATGCCAAGTCTAACAGTAATATTGACATTCTTGTATAAATACATTAAGGTGTTCAACTAATTTTGGGGGGCATATATGGTTCCAAATGTGGCTTTTGACGCGATGCAATGTTTCAAATTACAAAACTCCCCCTAAGGTATAGTCACTTTTACACTTTATTTCCTAACGTTATTTTTTTTTTTCACTTTATCCCCTAAATCGTTAGTTAATTCTAACATTGTGTAATAGTGATGTCAAAAAGATATTTATACCCCTAAGAGCTGACTACGGTAAAGCCCCTTAAAGTATAGTTTATTGTGCACTTATCCCCTGACATCATTTTTTTTTATCAATTTGTTTATTTGTTACTAAAATCATTAATGAATTCTAATATTATATAACACCTAGAACAATTAATATCTAAAAAATAATATTCCTAAAACAATAATAATAAATTATAATGTATATATATAATCCTAGTTAAATTTCATTCCATAGTTGCACCTTTTTTTAGATCGAGAAGAATATCTTGCTAATTGATTCAATAGTGGGAAAAAATAGAAATTATTATTAAAAATTAAAATTTAAAAATATTTTTAAAAGTTTAAAAATTATTGGGATATTGTCAATTTCTCTTTAGAAATGTGCATAAGGCTAAACTTTTCTTTTAATAGCTAGATTTTTTTTATATGGAAGTATACATTTTTTTCATTGATAACACTAAAAAAGAGAAACATGGTTGATTTGGAGTTCAAAATGTTTAGAGTTGTTCTTTTAATATAGACACTATTAAAATTTATTTGAATTGCTAAATTTTTGTAAAAATTTTTTTATTGCATCTAAAAAAATTACGTTGAGCGTTACAAAATATTAGAGTTGATTAATAGTTTTAGGGATGAATAACCAAATTAAGAGAAAAATGTTGTCAGCAAATAAAGTACAAAATAGCTATACTTTAAGGGAATTTAATGTAATTAGCCTTTAGGACTTAGCAGTATCAATGTCTTTTTGGCATTTCCATTACGCAATATTATAGTTGACTAACGATTTAGGGGGTACAGTGAGAAAAAATAATAATATTAGGTGATAAAGTGCAAACTGGTTAAACTTTCGGGGGAGTTTTTATAATTAACCCTACGATTAATAATAGGCTAGGTTTAGTTCATGCATGCAGTATCAATGGAGCTGGTCCAGATGCATAAATGGATGTGCAAGTTTGTGCGTATGACAAAAAAAAAAAAGAAAAAAAAAACTTTTTTGTGTAAGCTGTCATGGAAACGTGTAAGCTTTTCTTTTGTTTTTGTATGGTCCAGTGACGGATGAAATTCATATTCTGGGAACATCTTTTGGGCATCTTTATTCTTTATTCAGTAGGCTTGTCACTGAAAAGTTCAAGAGGAAGGGCCAAAGAAACTGCAGACCTATTTCCTGCACAAGCCGATAAATCTACAAAACTACACTGCAATATAAGGGGTGAAAAGTTCAGAGTGTTTTCTTGCCAAGTGATATAGAAAACTGCGACAGGAAACATATAACTGTAAAATTCAATAAGCTAGTTGCTCATTCGTATTGTAATGATGGTTTTTAAGTCGAATCACTTGGCTTTTCACTTTGAAATAAACAAGAATGTTTTATTCTTCTTTCTAGAGGGGTCCTTGGAAGTCTACTCTTTTGTTTCAACAGATCAAACTAAACCATTTTCTTCTGGTTCGGCAGCCAATAGTTGACTTGACTGACAACTAAAATAAGGCCAACTTGAGGCCTTGGACCTGGCCAAATTGTGTTCTGGAATCTGGATAAGATGATTATATCATCATCTCTTAATCTTCATTTTACATGCTGAGGTTGGAACGCTCATATTTTTCTTGAAATGTACGAATGTTCAAGTCTTGAGATTTACATAGAATCTCACCTAGTCTTGAGATGCTATTGTTTAGTAGTTTCTGTTTGGAAAATCCCTTATACGGCTACTTGTGATTTCTTCTGTTTTTGAGAGAAAGATACTAATATTAATGTCTAATCAACTTTTAGGAGAACAAAAAATCAAAATTTGAAGCATGATAAGATGATTAATTTACTAAGTGGTAAAAAGAAAAGACAGTCAAAACAAAAATTAATTTGATGAAGTCATTATTGGTTTTCCCACAAACGGCAACATCTATGCTGTCTTAATCTAAAGAGAAGAATTGAAAATTGCAAGTTGTGTGGGGGCTCCTTGCCACTTGTCTGAGTTGGATAAGACTGTTTTAGGATCTGATAAAGGCGTTCTAGTGTAAACTTTCTTGCTGATCTCAATAAAAGATATATATATATATAAATTCCTTCAAAAAAGAAAAAAGAAAAGAAAAGAGGGAGCCCATCTAGACCAATTAGATACACTGATACACCTTTTTTAAAAAAATATTTTTATTTTGATGAACTCAGTGATAAATTCAAAACAGATAGTATTATTTAAAAAAAAAAACTTGGCAAGAGTTATCGATTACTAGCAAGTATTAGTTAGGTTCTTGGCTTAGATATATGTGGCGTTTCAATGTCTTCTTTTTTTGGAAAAATTTCAATTTCTTTTCATGTCAAGACATGCAGCTGTAACTTGTAAGGGACAAGGGGTACGAACACTTACAGGTGCAATCGTGTCGTTCCTGGCAATTTTGGTCATTTTTAACAATGCGTAAAGTTTTGGTCATTTTCAACAGTGCGTAACTGTGGTTATACACGGCGTAACTTTATTTGCACAACGTGTAACTTTAATACAAAATTTTGCGAGTCCCACACACGTTGTGAAAATCGATGTACAACTAGTGATTTGGATCGCATATTTTTTTTTGACCAAAATCTGGCCGTGAACAGTTCAGGACCCAACTTGTAAGGTAGGAGGAAGACAGGAAGACGGCAATCTCATTAATTAAATGCCAATAATATGATACAATTCACTACCATCCCGTGATGCATCCCCCTAGTATATTTTTTGTGGTACATTTTAGTAGATTTTATTAGCATTCCCATATCATTAGATTGGAGGAATCCTACCTCCACATGAATTGTATATTTTAGGAAAAACTTCTCCTGCATGGTAACTTTGGCCTCTCTTTTCATAAAAACATCATCATCGTTCATTAAATCTATATTAAGGGCAGAAATTAAAGTAATCATGCGCAGAAATTACATTAATCATGCACACGGACACAAATAAGAGAATATTACATTATGAAACTCGTGAAATACTTAAAAAGATAAACCGTTGGTCTCACTTAGAACGACTAATACTTTTTTTTTTTTTATCAAACAACTAAAACCTTTGGATTGCATTTTCTTGGATTTTTTGTAAAAAAAATTAGTGTAGCGATTTGATGTATGTGAGGAAAAAAAGTAATAGGAAAATGTGATCACGAAAAACGACGCAATTTTTCGATGGAAAATAGCTGTCCAAACGGGGCGTTAGACTTTCTTATAATCAATATCCTATATTTTCTCTCACGACGTAAAATTGTCGGATCCAAAGAATAATAATATGTTGGAACTAAGAGACGACAGATGTAAACACTACAACAACAGATGTAGAAACTAAAATAAGAACGTACAAGATCATAAAAATGTTATCCGCTATTGAAATTTGTATCCTATATTTGATTTCCATCCATCCAATTTCAAATAACCTCCACCATTCGTACTCGGCCCTATATCCAAAATTGTCTTGCAGTTCTCATTTGGATCCGGTTTTACTACAAGACTTCAAGAGCATTTTGGAAAGAAATTTTTGCTAGATTCAAATTAAGAAGAAGGCTAGCCAATTGATGTTATGGGACTTGACAATGACAAAACTGTGAAGATAACCTAACACGTTAACGTGGCATTACCACCACAAATGCACACGCTTTGTAAAGCAAAGGTAGATTAACTGTGAACTCAATGATCAGCCTCAAAACTCTGAAAGTCGTAAATACACAACACCAACCAGTACTAGTGATGTTGATTGTTGATGGTGAATGGTTTTTTTTTTAATTTTTTTTACTTCAAATTGGCCAATTGCCAATCAACTAGGGCACCTTAAAGCAGCCATGCAATAATTTTCTTGACCCTCCAATGGCTAGTGGGGAAAAAGGAGCTGAGCCTTAATATTCCTTTTCAAGTTTGGTAATTAAGACATGAGGTCCTTTGTTCTTTTTAAAAATGAATTTTTTTCCCCGGTTATTTAATGGTATAGAATTTTGTTTACTCATTCACCAAATGCTTTTTTTTTTTTTTTAAATGCAACACTACTTGTTCATTCTACTATGCATTCAACCTTTTTTATTAAAAAACAAAAAACAAAAGGCTTACCCTCTTCAAGAATGCAATCCTTTTAATCAACTAGTAGAGTAAAGTAAAAAAAAAAAACCCCCTATTTGGAATTGCATTACAATTATTTAAAATTAGATAAACAGCATCAAATTCTTCCAATTCAGCTTCACTAAAAATTACTACTAAAAGTCAATATTTTCTTCTGGCCAGTTGGCATGCACTCTAAGGGAGTTTGGCATTAGAGTAAGCTGTTCTGTTTTTTGACCTTTTTACATCTCTAGTAATTACCTACAAAGAAATATAATAATATATTTGTGTTTTAAGTGGTGCAGAAGCTACATTCCCTCTCCTATTCTAGTAGTATATGCTAGTGGAGGAATTGAGAATATCTATAGTAGTAGGACTTCATAGCCAGTGATTTATTATTTTTTTATTTTTCAAATTTCAATTTAAAATAGAAAGTGAGAATAAATTCTTATAGGTTCCACTTTGAAAAAGAATAATGAAATGCCAAATTCTTCATATCTCACAATTAACGGTTCCCAACTGATACTCCAATGGCTATTAAATGAAGAAATTGAGCCAAGTCAAAGATGGATTGGTGGGATGATTTGATTTCATCCCCAAATATTACAACAAAACAATAATGCGTGCTCCACACTTCACTTCATTGTCTCTATGCATTAGCAGTCATTTTCATTTTAGTTGCTAGTCAAGTTTCAATTTAACCATCATATGTCCTAGTAGTTTTCAGCTCGAGACCATGCACGAGGAGGACGGTGTCTTTGGCATAACATTCCCTTTTTTTGGATTGTAGGCTACTCTCTGTTATTTGCTTACTGTTCGATTTAAAAGACATCAACAAGAAGTAGGAAAAAAAACTTATTAAAAAAGAAGAAACAATTTAGAAAAGAAATAGGAGGCCCTGCAAGTTTGCAATATCCGTCATACTTTACAGCTTTTCACAAGGTCACACTTAATTTACATGGTTTGCCGATAAACAAAAAAAAAATTTAATGTAATATTAAAAAAAAAAAGAAAAAAGAACAGCATTGAAAAATCCATGGCTAAAGTTTCCGAGACTTGGGGCCCAACTCACCGCGGACCAAGCTTTCTTTGCTGCTGGCGGCGCACAGAAAATTCTTGTTTCGGCTGCTGTCCGTTAAAGAATGGAGTGCCACTGTCAAAATCTAGCCGGAGACTAGGTTCAACCAGTGCCATATCGTTTAAACCGGTGGTCGAGCCGAGTCAGATGCAACCAGACTGGTTTCATCAACTGTCTTTGGCTCCAAACACTTGAAAGATGGCATTTTCACTGTAGTTTTTTCGGTCTTCGACGATCCTTCACCATTATCAGCTGTCACCCGAGGGGACCTTATTGAGAGTGCCCTTGAGAAGAAAGACGGTGCCCTTGCAAAAACCCAACGATCTGATTGAGCATCTCGGTCTAATGGTTCAACCCTTCTATAGGACCTTGCACCTCTACTGCTTCCTTCGCCACCACCGATTCTATAACCTTTTCTGGAACTTCTGTCCCTCGGTAAAGGCACTGCATAGCTCTTTGTCCGGTTCAACATTGCTCGGTTCATCATTTCTTTCCTTTTCTCCTCGGGCAACCTTAAGGTAAACCGGTCAGTGTTTTCCCCCGGTTGAACCAAAGAATGCCCGGTAGAATGCGATCTAAACCTTCCAAACCCAAAAACTCCTCTGCCGGGCCTCCTAATCGACCCAGCTCTCGATGCCCTCATGTCGAAGCTATAGTTCCGGCTCACCTGCGGTCTAACCGTTTCTTGCCTCTCCGGCGGATCTTCACACACAACTTGCACAGGGTCTACCGACACATTCCCTTCGCCGTTGCTCTCTTGATTTTCCGAGGTAGTCATCTCTGGCAAATGAAAAGACGACTCATCGCCGGGCTGAGGCGTGAGATTAGCTCGACAAACCGGGCAAGTCACGTGAGATTCCAACCAAGCGTCGATACACTCGGGGTGAAATACGTGATCACACTTGGGTATCAAACGCAGCGTTTCATGCTCTTCAAACTCGTTCAGGCAAACGGCGCACTCGAGAGCACCTTTTCCAACCTTGTGATCCTTAACTTCAGCGTAGGTAAATGTCGGAAAAGTCTCAAGCACTGCCTGGTCAAGGCCACGGGAGGCGGCGTTCCCCCGCCGGGGATGCATAGACAGAACATTTCTGACGCTGTTGTTGGTGTTTTGGTCGGAGCAGTGGCGGATGTAGATGGAAAAGAAGCCCATAAAGAACAGAGCCGCCACAAGAACCACTATGATGATGGCCATGGACGGGCTGAAACTTGAATAGGGACCTTGAAAGCCGTTGTTGTTGTTGTTGTTATTGTTGTTGTTTGACTGAGCCTCGACTCTTGGCACAGCTGAAGATGATAACAAATGAAGAAAACCATGATGAAGAAAACATGGATTTTTCCATGTTGAGATCGAGGATTGTGCATGATCTTCATTTCGTTTGTAGAATTTCTTGAACTGAGTTTGAAGAGAGAGAGAGACAGAGAGATAGTGAAGATTTTGATCGAGAGGCTATATAGTAGGCAGGCTGGTACTTGTGGGACAAGAGTAGATAGTTAAAGAGCCCTAGGAAGGTGGGAGGAGATGTCGATGGGAAGACAGAAGTTACGACTGTGGACTAAAAAAACCCGCGCGGGGCATATGGGCATGGTTTGGAAGAGCAGCCGAAATATTAGGCTTGGAGGCATTGAAATGGTTTGTGGGCTTTATCAAAAAGTGGGGAATTTTGTTTCTTTTTTTTTTTTTCAAAGAAAAGTGTACACAATAGAAATCTTAAAATAAGTGAATTAGAGTTATCATGGTGGACAATTTGGTAAATTAATTTCTGTTGATTAAGTGGAACTCTCCATCTTTTGGTAAATGATTCTGTGTTAGTATTTTTTAGGTTACATGATAATAATTAAAACCAAAAAGTCCATACTAAAAAATATGGAATTGAAATATTATGGTTATTCTTGTTAGAAAATAATGGGAGGAAGGTTCTATTCACTTTCCTGATTTTGAAGTGTGAAAGGTTGGTCTTATAAGGATGGCCAGCAGCCACGTGAGACAATCCTACAAATTGTAGGAAATTAGTTATGCTTTCTCTTGTTTACCAAGTATTATAATAGTACTTTGTTTTTGGTTTTGTTCATTTGGGTGACGGCACCGTTTTGTGCATATAGCTGACCATGTCAACCAACCAGGTGGTGGGAAACTCCTAGACTTTTTAAATTGGTCTAAATTGTTACTACAACAGATTGAAAAAGTTCAAAGAAACTTGGTGGTTTGTTCTCAGATATTAGGTGTTTCTTTGTTTGTAATTGCCCTCTTTTTTCTAGGCAAAAACATTTGGCTTTTCTTGGATATTTTAGTTTGTTTTTATTGCGTAATTTAAGATTTGAGATGGTAAAGAAACAAGCCTGAGGGCTTGAGGAGATGACCATATATGGGGACATAAAGTGCTCCATCCCACCATTGAGATTTCGATAATTTCAGCTCAATTGGGTTTGTTTGGATAGAGTATTATTTGAAATAATTACTGTAATACTTTTTGTGATGTGATGTATGTGAGATAAAAAGATAATTGGGAATATAAAAAAGTGAGTTGGAAAATGTGTTTATGATGCAAACGAAATATTATTTGAGATATTTGTGCTATCCAAACATTTTTAGACATATTATCAATGACGTTTCAAGTATGCAGCAAATAGAACTCTTTTTTTTAATTAATATAAAATTTTGTTCATGAAAACTCTAAACTATTTTTTAATTAATATAAAATTTTGTTCATGAAAAATCTAAGTGGAACTCTAGATTTTCATTTCAAGTAATTACCTTGCATTTCTTTGAGGGTGAGGCTCAAAATTGTTCAATTTGATAGAGATCATGGTCAGATATTCCTTAAGTTTTGGAGTTGAAGTTAATCTTTTTTTTTTTTCTAAAATGAGAGATTTTAAACCAATGATCTCATACTTACCATTCCTTCTCTTAGTTGAAGTTAACTTATACCATTTTGTGATGATAATGGTTATGATTCATGAACTTGCCTGATTAATCCTCGAAAAGATGTATTGACCTAATTAGTAACACTATCGAAGGTGAAAAAAAAATGGATAGACTTTAAGTTATGCCCTTGTGCTTTTATTATTAGAAAAAAAGTTGCCTTTTTGGATTCTACAATTATAGTGACCTCTCTTTTAGTTTTTATATGAGTAAATTTTTTATGCAATGTCAATATTCAATTTTTTTAACATTAACAAGTTTAGATTATGGACAGATGTAGCGAAAAAATCCATAGCTGCTAGTGAAAAAAAACTATTATACTATTAGTGTGTAAAAAGTTAGGCAAAGTTTTTCAAAAAACACTCCCCAAAACAGCTAATTCAAACGGAGCCTTAATTTTTTATATACATATTTGATAAACATTCTACATGTGTAGATGTAGTGAGAAATTATGCTCATAAATTTAGTCTGCCGATTTATACAATAGCCAATTATTGAAGAATTATAACATACAAGAAAGTAAAAGCAAAAAATTAAAAAAATTAAAAAGGTTGATGGGGAGATCGTTCTTATTTTTCACACCTTTTCAATTATCTAATTTTGACCAAATCTTTATATTAATAGCACAAATATATTGCAATAGATTTCTCATTGTTCATTGTGATAAACATGAGGAAACTTCACTCGGACTTTGCCCTAAATAGAGTAATAAACTGATGTCAAGTCAAGGATATATATATATATATATAAAACATGGTTTATTGTATATATGCGAAATTCTTCCGGGTAATCCGTTGACGTCATGGCATGCGTCACTATCATTCTTCCTACTGACTTCCCGTTGTGGTCCTTAGCATATTCGGCTGGCTTAAATTTTTGACATAGCCCAGAACATTAGGCGTCTGAACTTCTGGTAGATTCCCGTCTCGTTTGAAGAATTTTGGTACATCAAACACGGTTCTTGGAGTTGACTTCATAAATCATAAACAAAGAGAAAAATATTTTTTTAAAAAGAAAAATTTCTAGCAAGAGAGGAGTGAAATTTAAGAGATCGGAACAAGGATTTGATCCGAAATTTCTATATATTGACATTTCATTCTCAGCCAGTAGATCATGGAAAATGAAGAAAAGATTCATAAGAAGTTGTACGTGGAAAAAATTCAAAATATACACAGAATTTTCAAACATCGTGTAGTTGTGCTTGCGTACAAGTGGAGGCGGGGAAATTCGAATCTAGCACGATGGTGTCTAGTCTAGATCAATGTTTGCATTTAAACTTGATGAAGATGGATAGTTTGTCAGAATTAAGTTAATTTTTTTATTAGTGTTTCGTTTGCCTAAAATACAAAAGATGTTACATACTACGTTTAACATAAATTAGGAAAGAACCATAGATATCTTCAAAATAGTAAAATAAAATACTTTAGTGATTGTGAAAGAGTAGCCTATGGTTAGACATAATAAAAAATTTCCAAACTTTTGAAAGTTTCATAGTTAACTTGGATCTATCTAATTAAGGTATCTTATACATCTAACACATGCATCATTGCAGTTATTATATATATATATATATGTGTGTGTGTACATGTACATACCACGCGTGCGTGCACACATACACATAAGGGGGCATATACGTGTGTGTATATGTATATTGCCACCTACTCCTTCATGGTCAAGAGAAAGAACGCAACGGAGTTTACTGGCTACAGTGGTCGGTATGGCCCTGCAGACCGTTCAATGTTCTGGGAAGGAATGGAAATCAAAGGTTAATGCCACCTTCAATAGATGACCAAGGTTCTATTGGAGTATTCATTTTCTTAGATTGACCGGCAAGAATAGAATGTTTATTCGAGAGCAATTTGACTCGTTTAGGCTTCTTGAATGAGAAAGTTCAAAAAAGACCGTCTGTTGACTACTCCATATCTCAAGTCATTTAGCATATCAGATTTGAGGAAAAAATTTAAAGAAAAAAAAACTCATTAGGAAGAGACTAGGTAAGAAAACTAGGGTATGCAGTTTAAATCCTCATATGCCTTATTAATAATAATCTTTACCTACCGGTATTGATCCGATTTTTATTAGATTTTTTTTTTGTTTCAGGCTTTACCTAACAACTCAAAAAAAAAAAATCACAAATCTCTAAGGGGAAAAAATTCAGAAAGCTTTAGGTGTATATGCTAAAAAATACAATGCAGCCCACATGAATATTTTTTTTTTGGGGGGTTTAGTTGTGACAAAAAAAAAATCACTGTTTTCGTTGAATGAATGATTACCGGGTCATAAAGTGTGGTTGGACAAATTATAGAGTTGATCTGTTTCATTGAAAATAAATGTATAGAGGCAACTGACAACTCGCACACTTCTGCCTTAGTTAATTTTTTATTAACTTGATATTCGACAGTCATGATCCCTTTTGACTTTGCCATTTGGCAAATTGCATCTAGACATGGTGCAATTATTCTTGCTGTGTCTTCTAGAAAAATTTGAATTTTGGGGCAAACCATATCCATGGAATATATTCAACTCAACAAGATCAGAAGCCAAAGACCGAGGCTTGGAATCTAATCACGTTCAGACCAAATGACAATCCTTCATATTTTATTTTTTTTGGATGGAAAATTTTTTTGGCCATCCTACTCTAAATAGGGCCAAGATACAATTTTAATTGTTAACCAACGAGAAAGATGCAGTTTAAACTGTTTATAGTAGTTCTTACAAATCATTAATCAACGAGACACAGTGAAATTTGAACCCAAACGACCCTAAAATAATGGTTTAACCGGTCTTATCAAATGGACCAATCCCAATTGATAATAATAATTTCTTGAATTCAATAAAAGAGGTTACAATGCCTTAGCTTGGTCTATCGGGTATGGGATTCCTCGTTTTCAGTGTCCATGATCATCGAGTGAGAAGCAAAAGTTTGAAAACGAGAAGAATGGAGAATAATAATATATGCATCTTTAATCGATTTTACATAAAAAAAACAAATTTAATTATTGTTAACGATACTTTTACTATCATTTTTTATTATATAATTTTAATTTATTAGACTGTATGATAAAATAAATAGTGTGAATGCTATTAATAAAAAATAGAGTTTGATTAACATTTACCTGAATTAATCATTGTACATGTGCATTATGAAATTGTACGTTTACGTAATAACATGGATGTGAAAAAGGGACCATTTTGTAGCTTTGACTTATTCTGGTCGTTCCTCACCAATGAAGAAGAATAAAATCGAATGGAAGGGAACGATTGCAGCAGACATTAAATTGAGTGGCGCTGCACCATTTTGTTCTTTTGGGTTCATTAATTTCATTGGTTGGAATTTTGGGTAATTAAGTACAAAAGTCATACTTATATTATATAAAAAATAATAAAGATTTGATAAATTGTTGGTTTGGCTATATAATTTTGTCACACTCCTATTGATGTCATGATTTAGGAACAGCCCACATGTGCGCCATTTCAACATAAAATTTTGTTTTTCTGCTAGATCAATTATGTTTAAAGTCAATTATATATGTCTAAATCCCTCTATTTTCTTCTGGATTCCACTTTATTTATTTCCTATGCTTTTACTACTAAACTGCATGCAAGAAACTTTATTGGTAGCCTAGTTTTTTTGCTATAGCAAGTTATTAAAATCCCGAAAAGGAAAATGCCCAATTTCATCTCTAGACTTTTTTACTATTGCCGATTTAGTTCCTAAATTTTATTCCTAACTAATTAGATACGTGAACTTATTTTCCAATTCCAATTAAGGACCTGTGTGGCGGTGCCACCACCTAAAACCGATCTGATTCCTAATTGACTGACTAAATAGGGGTATTTTAGGAATGTCACTCGTGAGACTGTAATAAATCAAGTAAATTGTGTAAAAAATTACAAGATTAAACTTTAAAAAAGTTTTACCTGGTGATTTTTTACACGATTTAAAAGTTTTATATGTTGATTTTTTATATGATTTATTTGTTTGATTACAGTCTTGTGAGTAACATTCCCATAAAACTCATGTTTTGTTAGTCGATTAGAAATCAAATCAGTTTTAGATGGTGGTGTCACCTCTGAAACCCTTAGTTGAAACTGCAAAATAAGATCAAGCACCAAATTGGCCAAAAATAAAAATTAGAGATTAAATCAGATCTAATAAAAAAGTTCAGGGATGAAATTGATCATTTTTCGAATTGTGAAATTAGCTAGTTCTTTACTTCTTTTCCCAGCTAGCCGCTACCTAAGAGAGTATACATGCAACAAAAGGAGGGGCGGCTTTGACATTTTTGTAATCTAAATAGTTCATTAAGTTTGCGAGGAAAGAAAGTGTGAAGTAAATTCTTATATCCACATTTTCCTCTTGCACCAAATTTTTTTTTTTTTATACAAAATGAAATTTTCATTAATATGAAACAATGTCCACAGCAAGTACGGTAACAATAAAATCCGAAGGAAAATCCCCATATACAATTATCAGAGATGGAACAAACATTGTTTAACAAAACAATGGGCAAAACATAATTCAACTTTCTAAGCACCCATTTATGCTTCCCTTGCAAAGTTTTGTATATATATCTACAAGAATATTATCCACAAGCTGATGCATCCGAGTCCATACTTTGACTCATTTTAATAACCTTCTAATAATCACCTTCAAGAAAAATTACGAGCAAACAAAGTTCCAACAACAACCTGACCGCAGCCTTTGCAACGTAAGATTTGATAACCTCCGAAGCAAAAATTTCTAGAACTTGTTTTGCTAATAGTCATTGGATTCCTATTCGCTTCCTGAAAATGATTCAAAAAACAAAATGAGAAAGATACTAAATTGAGTGGGTCTTGCATGATTCATCAAATACAGCCCTATTTCGATTATTCCACAACTGCATAATGGCAACCAATTCCATTTTCTCCTTCTTCAGCTTCATAAGGATATTAGGCAAACTAAGTGGGTTTCTTGCGCCAAACTAGATTTATACTTTTCAAAGTCCTAGTCAGTGATCGAAAAAATTATTCAATTCAAGCAACATTGGTGTATTAGAAGATGGTTATTGATTCAATTCAAGCATTCTATCTCCTTTTCTCGTTTGAGCATTTATTTTGATTTTTTAAGATTACAATTAGATGTTTTACGTCACAAGGAAAATCATGAAGAGAGGCAACGATAGATAGAATTAATCTTTTTTATACTCTCATTGTATATATTGACGAGTCTAAATGCATGTCACATCATATCAATTTAAATTTAAATATCTTATTTTACATATGATATGTAATAAGATCAGCTAATATTTATACTGTTAGTGTATAAAAATTTACTCTCGTAAAATAAATAGATTGCAAAATGAATTTTGATCCTCTCAGTTGAGTGTGCAAAAGGTGTAGAAGCCCACTAGAAAAGAGATAGGTCTTTTCAGACTAGTTGATCAATTCTGACAGACGAGTCCAAAACAAATGAGATCCCTGTAGCTGTTTTTTTTGGTGTCGATGTATGAATACCCGATAAAATTGAATATCGCTCCCTGGATATATGACCAAGTTTTCTGCAGTGGAAACTTGTCTCATGGCACTGGATCTGAGATATAGAACCACAGCCTCGTATTCAGTTTTCAGCTTTTGGGTTATCAGCTCCAGTTTGGACTGTCAAATACCTTTCGGTTTTGGGCTAAAATCCAGGTTTGACTAATATGTAACAACTAAACCCGTTGAAAAAGTTGGAATAAGCTTTGCCCACTTGTATTTATTTTTTTTCCCAAAAGCGGCGAATGTTTTGCCCACTTGTATTGGAATGTATATATTGCTGTGCTCTAGGAAATGGCAAATTGCCTAAAACAATTTTCTTAATTTCACAGAGAATGGGATCGTAAATGGAAAAGCAAAACATTTTGCAAGCAAAGCACTAAATTTTGGATACTAGGACGGTTTTCAGTCACACCCATAGAATAGATACTGGGGATACTTTTAAATAAACAGCGAATATTTACCATGCCAATTGATTGGAACGACATGTAGTGCTACTCCCAAATCCCCAATATTTTGTCTGAACTCAACGTTCTGATCTAATAATATTTGGGTTTTTCTATTCTATGCCCTTAAAGCACATGATAAAAGGTGGGTTCGAGTGTTAGTTATTTGAAAAAGTTTTTAACATTTCCTTGCTAAAGTTTTTTCATTGATGATAAATTTTAAAAATTTGAAGTAAATCTATCCCTTATATTTTGTAAGGGCACAGCATTGAAAAAAATCAGAATAGTTAAGCACTATATTTTACTTTTAAGTGCTTGTCTGGTGCTAAGGAGAAGTTAGAGGGGGCAAAAAAAAGAAAAAGAAAAAAGAAACACAGTCCAGAGTTTAACATTGTTTTAGGTTCATGGATAAATAATCGTGTCTCACATTAATTCGAGAGATGGAGAAAATGTCCTCAATATATAAGTAGGGTTTAGGATCTAACAGTTTAAGTTTTTAGATCAATGTTCAGTTCCTAACTTACATATCAAGCATATTTGATGGGCTCATTTGGGAGTTTCACTCGTTACTTTGGGTATGCTAGTGGGTTACTTATCAGCAAGTGGATTCATTTCATAGTTGGATTGGTTACTCATTAGCAAGTGAATTCTTTTCAGAGTTGGGTTGGTGAAATTATCTTCTTGGTGATAGATCGAAATGCCAAGGAGTTTGGTTGGTGTTAGACCAATTGAATTAGGAAATTACATCCTACAGTTTGGTTGGTGTTGGATCAGGTGGTGATGGATTGAATTGATGATGGATCTTTTTGGTGATGGATAGAAGTGTCAAGGGGTTTGGTTAGTGTTCGACTAGGTGCTCCATGGAACTATATCCCACATTGGTTCGAAAGATGGAGAAAATGTTCATAATATGTAAGTAAGAGTTTGAGACCTAACAGTTTAAGTTTTTAGGTTAATGTTGAGTTTCTGATTTATATATTGGACCTTTTTAGTGAGTTTTCTCGAGTGTTTCTCCCTGAGGCATAATAGATATTCGACATAGCCAAGGAGTTTTATTGGTGTTAGACCAAGTGTGCTGGGGAATTACATCCTATAGTTTGGTTGGTATTGGATCAAGTGCATAAGGAAATTATATCCTGCAGTGAAATTCTCTTCTTGGTGATTGATCAAATTGCCAAAGAGTTTGGTTGGTGTTGGATTAGGTGCTCCACAAAATTATATCCCATATTGATTTGAAAGATGGAAAAAAAAGTCCTTAATGTGTAAGTAAAAGTTCGGGATCTAACGGTTTAAACTTTTGGGTCAACGTTAAGTTCTCGATTTACATATTAGACCTTTTTAGCTGGTTTTCTTGAATGTTTCCCCCTAACATATAATAGATACTAGACATACCACAAAATAGATACCGGAGATACCTTTAAATAAATAGTGAATATTTACCAGCACTATCAAATGCACCACGGAATTATATGCACATTAGTTCGAAAGATGAAGAAAAAGTCTTTAATATGTAAATAAGAGTCTGGAACCTAATAGTTTTAGGTTTTGGATCAACGTTGAGATCGTGATTTACATATTGAACCCTCTTTAGTGAGCTTTCTCAAGTGCTTCTCCCTGATACATAATAGATACCGGAAATACTTTTAAGTGAATAGTGAATATTTACCATGCCAATAGTTTGGGATGACGTAGTACAACTCCCAGATCCCCAATATTTTGTTTAGATCTTATTTTAGTGCACGCAATGCTGAGTTGTCTCACTTAAGCCGTTTCTCTTACGCAACTCTCTGATCTTATAATATTTGGAATTTTCTATTCTGCGCCTTTAGACTATATGATAAGAGGTGGATCTGTCTGTCGTATGTTAGTTGTTCGTTAGCTGTTCGGAGAAATTTTAAAATCTCTCCATTAAAAACTTAAAGTTTTTTCTTTTCACGGACGGATGGCAATATTTAAAATGTGAAGCAGGCTCACCCTTTATATTTTATAGGCACATAATATTAAAAAAAACCATAGTAGTAAAGCACTATATTATTTTACTTTTTAAGTGCTAAGGAGAAGTTGGAGGGGGAAAAAGAAAATGAAACGCAGTCTAGAGCAATAAAAGGAGTCAAATAAAAGTTGTCTTACATCAGAAAAAAGGCCATAGTGATAAAATTCCAATTTAGAATGATAATATGGAATCTTACTTAAACTTTTTGTATGGAGGTGGCCATTGTACTCAAGAGGGAACTTGATATCCAGGTGCTTTTCCATGTGGGGAACTGTTGCTCTTTTTCGGTTATAATCAATCTTCTTCCTTTGATTGTATGACTTTTCCCTCCTTCCTTTCTCGTGCAACAAACTTTTAGGGTTTCAGGTCTTGAACTTCTGGTAAAATTCCGAAGAATTATCGTGCCACCCACGAGCAACATTTGGGTCAATCAAAATAAAATGCATAAACTACTAAAATATGATGACAAAGTGCAATGGATTAGTCAGTAAAACGCTTCACTTAAAATTGAAAAGTTACAGGCTCGAATCATCGAGAAAAAAAAATAATTTATTAACCGAGGACTTTTGTTTGCTAATACTTCCAGAAAAACTATATATGTTATCAACAAATTAGTAAAACATCAACCATTGACGAAAGTTACAGTTTGACAATTAACCTCTAGAAGTTTGATTTTAGTGAAGTCTTAGTCTTACATTTCAATGGTTTCTCATTGTTTATTCAATTTTAATAATTGCTCTGTTTCATTGTCATTTGCTTTAGGTTTTCATTCAAGCCAATATCCATTCTGTTCTCAGCTAGCCAATACCCTTTTCTAATAATAAATAAGGTATGGCAATTGGCCTCAATTTAAGTTTCATTCCACTTGACATGCTACTTCTCGTATTAACCGGCTGTTTCCTTGAGAATAACTAGTTAAATGAGAAACAATAACATTATTATTATTATTATTATTATTATATTGTTCTAGTTGACTAGAACTTGAAATGCAAGGATTACCTCTGAATATTTAGATCTTGTGCTCTTCCATCCACGAGAGTCAGCAATTAATTAAATGGTACTTTGATTTACATAATGGAATTCCTTTTTACATCCTAGTTCATCTTTCTTTACCGTTTACATAAAGACTGCCCTTGGACTGAAAGATTTGATGAATGATTTGAAATTTTCTCAAATTTCTTTAGTTGTTTAGATTACTCAAAAGGTATTCAGATTTACAAATTACCAATTATTCTAGTTTTTAAAATGTATTTAGATAATTAGAGAATTGCAAACTGAACGCCTCTTAAGTAATCCAAACAACTAGAGCGATTTGGGTGAATTTCAAATACTTCATCCAATTCCTATATCCAATTGAAGCCAAAATCTTTTGTAAAATTTTTAGTTATGTGGGTATCATATTTTCCCAATTATTGTAGTAAATATTAACTATCATTTTAACCAATTGACCAATGCATTAATTACTTGCGTTTTCAAATAAATTAACGATCCTATTGCCATGATGGGTTCCCTTATGTCCACCCAACGATCCTCAATTTTTTTGGTCGTGTTGCTTGGAGCAATTGGTTCCTCTTCTTCTAAAGTCATCTTAATTTCTTGGGTATTTCCATTTTGCATCATTCAACAATAATTAAATTTTCACTTTGATCTCTAAACTTCAAAATTGAACACTTTAGTTTCTAAAATATAAAATCTATTCAACATTAATCTATGAAGTATAAAATTTGTCTTAGTAAAGTATAAAATCTATCTTTTTTAACGATTTTACTTAAGAGGAACAAGTTTTATATGTTAGAGATTAAAGTGTCCGGTTTTAAAGTTTAAAGATCAGAGTGAGAATTTGAATACAGTCAAAAATGCAAAATAGAATTAACCGTAATTCCTTTTTGAGGAACCATCATCGCAGCATTAGCAATATTACTGGACCACTTCACAAACTATTGTTTTTCCCATTATGCCAAAGCAAGCAAAAAATAGGGTTATGATGCTCCCCCTACCCCTCAGGTATAAGAGTTATTCATTTTACCTCCCCCCATTAGCTTTTTCTCACTTTGCCCCCTCCAATAGTAAGATTCATCAATATGACCAAAATCCCCCTGTTTTAAATGGGCGAAATTTTAGATTAGTTCCCTACAGCAAAATATATTGAAAACCGGCTTTAGAAGCTTTGGAAGCAAAAAATTACAATGTTTCTGCCCTTATTTTTAATATCTAAAGTGTTTAAAGTTGTTAGCATATTAAATGAAATCTAATAATCCTTAAAGTTTCTGTGTTAGCTTTTAGCAATTTTAGTCAAACTCAAGCTTTCGGGAATTTTGTGTTTGATAGTTTGGATAGTCAATTAGGCAAACTATTCTGCTAGTTGTTTCTTTTTCATCAAATTTTATGAATAACCTAGAGGGCAGCGGAGGAGCCATATTTACTTGAGGATGGGCAAATGCTTCCCCTCAAGTTTTGTGAAATTGTAAAGCAGGCTTGATATTTTATATTATTTTCACTTTTACACCTTATCTGCACCTTCTTACTTTTCTAAAAAAACCTATTTGGCCCCTTCAAGTTTTATGAAATTGGAAAATAGGCTTGACATCTCATAGTATTTTTACTTTTGCACCCCTTTCAATTTTCTAAAAACACTCATTTGTTTGCCCCTTCCGTCCCCATAATTTTGTAAAGCGTTTTATGTTAGACCCTTTACAATGTTTCAATATTTATTTATGTCTCCTCCATTAAACTTCTAAAATTCTATTTTTATATATAAATATGCTACATAAATTCACTTTAAAGAAAAAAATTTCAACCTTTTTAAAGTTTAAATACAGTTATAATGTTAATTGTAAATCAAATGCAACAGTGTAAATATAATGATACACAATCATCCATACTAAAGATTTAACTCTATTACAAATCCATAGTTGACAATTGCTCTCCCCTATCTGCAGGTCCTAGCTTCACCATTGCGAGAGGGTATTTCATTATTGTAATCACTTGACAGTGAAGTATAGAGAGTCTTGTTTAAATGATTTAATAATATACTGTCATTGATTTTATGAATGTTTAAGTTTATCTTCTTAATCCTATAATTTTGTGGAGTTCTACGAAAGTGATAAGTAGCTCTAATAACTGGATATATGTGGTGACTCTTGTAATCATCAGAAACTTCAGGGGTAATTAGCTATGCAGCTTCCACTTTTCTTTTCAGTTCACACACTGTCTACTGCATGAATTTGAGAAAGATGGTCCCATGGAAGTTGGATTTACCCAGCAATCATTCAAGCAGTAGTGGCCTATACTGTTAAATGTTCCATTAATTAGATCTTAGGCTCAGTGAATGGCCAAAAAGAATCAGATGATAATCACCTAATAAAAAGAATTTTAAACATCAAGTTTCTATGACATTCGAAACATTGGCTACTGTGGGACGTCTCATCAGTTCTTTTCCATTGTACACTTTATTGTTGCTTTACTCTATTGATCTCCTAAAGGCAATTGAACTCCACCAACCTATATTTGCTTTTGCTTAGGGATCAGAGCGCCGATGTCTTATGTTTACATGGGACATGATGTCTTCTTTATGTGACCCTGGTTTGGATTCTTGTTGAAAAAAAATGAATAACTCTTCCATTTTGGGTAGTACGTAAAACAAATCATAAAGAGGATCATGATGTCATGGTTTGAATGAAGTTTCTCATGAGATTAATTAGAGGGTTATCTTCCCTTTTGTGTTCAAAACATTCATGAGCTTGTAACAAGTCTACAGTCGACGCTCTCCTGATATTCTATTCCATTTACTAAATAATTAATGCGGATGATCTGTTGTCTTGCTTCCTATTTTACTTACTGTCACACTTTTTATTATATTATTATTTTATTTCATTCAGAAATACTGTATTGTGATTCTGCTTTGTTTCTTTAATTCTTTTTCGTTTCATTAAGTCCTAGGAGCTTACCAAGAGAATTAAAAGTTAAACTCAAATACTAAAAAAATAATTTATAAATAGAAAAAGAAAAAAAATACAACATAAAATTCCTTTTTTTAGAAAATAATATCTTGTATATTTAATTAGTTGAATCTTGTGTTTTGCCTCGCTTGTAGTTTTTGAAACTTAAAGAAACAAAAAAAGAATTAAAAGTGGATGATTGTGGAGGAAAAGTTGACATTATAATAAAGGGTTAAAAACAAAAAAACCTCCTGTGATAAACCTAATACACAGAAAAGTCCCCCATGTTTCAAAATATACAACACGACTCCTCATGCTTTGAACTAAATTGTAAAGGTGACGGAATCCGTTAAACTTAACCGGAATGGACAAAATGACCAAAATGCCCTGATATAATTAAGCAAAAGACAATTCAAAAAAAACATTTGTTTTATTTTCTAAATAGAGAGAATTAAGGGTTAAGGGGTAGAATAGGTATATTTGATAAAAATTAGGTATAAATTTTTTTTTAGGTTCCAATAAGTCCTTTCCGTTAAATTTAACGGATTCCGTCACTTTTACAATTTAGTTCAAAGCATGAGGTGTCATGTTGTATATTTTGAAACCATAGGGGACTTTTCTGTGTATTAGGCTTATCACAGGGGGTTTTTTTGTTTTTTACCGTATAATAAAAGATGGGAGGGAGAGTAGGATAAAAAGTAGGACAGAAGAAACATTGCAATCAACTTCTCCATAGTAATGAATGATTGACAACCTAGCTTTGGGCAATAGCGAAATTATTGTTTAATATCCTCACAAGAACAAGCCATAGATTGCATGTTGATTAATGATAACTCCAGTCCTCCAAGCTTCTCAATTTTTCTTGATTGAGTGATCGATAACCAAAAAAGTAAAAAAGAAAAAAAAAAGTAAAGATCCATAATCCAATTTTTGGGTTTTATATTTCAATCATGGCGCTTTTACAAGGATGTGATAATTTATTGACGTGAGTAATGGCTAATGAGTAATTTGCTTGGTCTAAGACAACTCATCTTGGAAAGTGATTGGCTACTGCAGGAAAGAAAGTTGAAAGATTAATCAAAACTTGCAACGGATTTTAAGCTGGTTAATTAATTGGTTTAAATAGTGTCTTAATTGGGAAGAAATCTGCAAAACTTGGAGGAAACTACCTCCATTTTGCAGATACATTTCAGACTATTGGTCATATTCTTAGGCTAGACCAAAATAATAATAATAATTGTTATTATAATAAGTAAATAGTAAAAAGTAAAGGAGAAAAGTCATTGGTTCATTGCAGGAGGCAGTGGCAGTACTAATAAACAAACTCAACTTCAGGAAATGTGAATGAATTCAAATAAATTACTGTTAGAAGAAAAGAAAATGTAAATTATATTTTCCTTTCATCATCAGAATAACCGAAGTTCGAATACAATCCTAGCTACAGTAGTTATCCGGTAAAGACGGCAGCCTCTTCCTGGATTCTTCTTAACATCTTGTTCACGGCAGCGGCAATTTCATCCACAGTAGTCAATCTGCAGTCGTCTTCTACCTGCAGCAATCCAAATGCCAAGTGAACTTATTAATCCATTCTAATTATGGAGAAATAACTAAATAACTTTTGGACTTGGCCAACAATTTTGGACGTAAACAATTGTCCGAAGAATGGCTTAAATGAAGCTATCAGAAACCGGATCTTCAGATAACTGATGTGTGATTTGGAGCTTTAGATTCATAGTTTATGTATATATATACTAACCTTCAGACTGATAGAATAAAGGACAATTTGATCAGCAGTTGTAACATTGAGATGGAGGATGGTAAGTCTGAAGCTTTGTAGCCCAGAAACCATTTTCATCAGCAGTTTGGGCCTCTTTCTTGATCTTACTTTGAGGTTGGCATGATTTTCAACCATTGTGACTTCAATATCAGCCGCTGCTAAACGGTTTCCTCGAGTTGAAGAGGGATCACTCATCAGATTTGTTATGGTAAAGGCATTTTCAGAGCTAGTCATAGTAGCTGAGTACTGTGGATAGGTGAAGAACTCAGAAAATGGAGAAGATGATGATGATATCAATGAAGATGGTCCACAATCATAGCTCCGATTCATATGACTTTGACCATCAAGAAACTGCAACTGTTGCTCAAGCTCTTTAACATAATTAATCGCCCCGCCAACTATTGATGCTTGATCACCCTGGTCATTACAACAATGAGAAAAACATGTCACTCTGTGTCTGACAATCATTGAGAAAATTAGTTTTTACAAACATGAACTGAATGAGAATTTAGGACAGACCTTTTGAACATAGCCCTCAGGCATTAGGCCGCGGAGCAAGGAAAGATACTCATTCATTTGTTTCCTGCGATTTCTTTCAACTGCAATGTGAGCCATTCTTTGGTTTTCAATCTCTTCCTGGTTCTTTTTAGGCCTTGACCGCCGTCTTCTTGGTCTAGAACTTGACATGGTGCTGGAGGAATCGAGCTGCAGGTTCTGATCATCAGGGATTTTGTGAACACAACTTTCCAGCTCGGATGCTGCATTTGGAGCCCAATTCTCGGATGGTGGAACGGTTAGAGAAAGTGGAGACTTTTCATCTGTATTCTCTTGACGAAAGTCAAAAGAACTGCTCTCAAATGTCTCTGCTAAATCAAAATCACAGCCCCAAATATTGCCACCGCCAAAATAGTTGCACAAGTCTTTGATATTGTATCCAAGCATATCTTGTTGATAGACCACCGTCTCTAGGGCCATTTTCTCTAATCTCCGAAATGATGAACTTGGGTTATTTTTTTTTTAAAAAGCTTTGACAAGGCTTTTGCCGAATAGAAAAACTCTTACCAAAAAGCAAAAAGCATTCAGCCTTGATTTGATTATACGGATAGGACTGATCTTTTATAGACAAGAACCATAATATGTTACTATTGTTATTTTTCACGTGAAGGGTTATTAAATTCTTCCATAATGCTAGAGCTTGAACTGTTGATCTTCATTCTAATGATCTGTCACTTATTTTGCTTTTTCATATTTTTCATTTAAACTGCCTAAACATTGACAGAGTACTTTCGTTTTGTCTTCCTTCTTTTTTGTTTATTCATTTATCTTTTGAATATGGCATGTACGAGTTCGTAATCATGCACAATCTATTTTTGATTTATTTATCATTTGCACCAAGCGTTTTGGTTCATTCATGTTTAGTGTTAGATGCTGTGCATTGATGCAAAATTAAAATCATTAGTTCTCTAAATTGGCAGTGTCTTTAGATTGTAAGTTCTAAATTGATTAGTCAAAGAGGCTACGATCTGACGGTTAAGACTTAAAAGTTCTTTTGTTCAAATCTTCCTTCTCTTTCTATATTTCTTAAATTCCACACTTTTCTTATAGAAAAAAATTTTTTAATAAAAGAAAAAGTTCTAAATTGATTAGTCAAGGAGGCCACGATCTGGCGGTTAAAACTTAAAAGCTCTTTGGTTCAAATCTTCCTTCTCCCTCTATATTTCTTAAATCCCACATTTTTCCTACAGAAAAAAATTTTTGACAAAAGAAAAAGTTCTAAATTGATTTTAAAAAAAATAATCAAGATTGCAAAATATGTTCTCGTCCAAGATAGAAAGAGAAGTTTGCCCATTTATCAATACAAATCGTGGAAGTAAGGCAACCTGCACATTTGCTCTAGAGGCCGAGCCACCATGCTGACTTCATCACCCCTTATGACCAAAACATATTTGATGACCTATTCAAAGGGTTAAGCCGATCGAGTACCTTTTCGGGCAGTGTCTCGTCTTTCTTTGCATTGTAAGTAGTTAAGCCATTCGTAATTCTTTGGTGCCTTATGTTCGCATTAATGTGGAGTAGAAAACAGAAACAAAGAAAAATATCCTGAGCAGTATTAAACTTTTTCAGAAGAGTCCTATTCAGGCCTTAATTGGTTAAAAAGTCATAGTATAATAAATGCTGAATCTTTGTTAAGTTGGTAACCTGATAAATTAAAGAAAATTGGCATTCATATTTGGGTTTTTCTAATGGATGTATATTGAACACTCGTTAACATACTTAAATTATACCGAATTTAATAGTTATTGCCCTACCTTGCGTTAATACATTTTTTCTAATTAACTTTATTTTTAAAACAGATTTAACACCTGAAATACATAGTAATAAATGTTTAATAGGCACTCGTTGGACAGGCTCTTCATATTTTAGTCCCAAGTTTTATATCCACAATTAAAAACCTTATGGAATATCCTAATAAAGAACATTTTAATCTAGGAACACAATAGATGGAGAAAATAAACCATTTCCTATAAGTTCCGTTAAAGCTAAGATGGTGCTATATGGACAACAGTTTTGGTTCAAACACCAGGAATGACTTGTAACAAATTTAGGTAATGAAACTATCCGTCCTTCAATTCAATTTTTATAGACCACAATTTACAACTATGTAGACATTGTTGTATCCACAAGAACAATTTTTATACTACAACTTTTGTTATATATTATGAACGTAGTAGCTGTCCATAAGAACAATTTATACTACAAGGTGAATTTGGTACTCTATAGACATCATTAGCCATAAAGTAACTACTTTTTTGTAATTACAAGATACTCAAGTGAAAACTACATTTTTCTCACTTTGTACCCCCTTATTGACCAATTGGATTAATCCAAACCCTGAGCATTTTAATTGTTTCTATTGTAATACAATCAACTCATGCAGCAAACTCAAATTGAACTGCATTCCATCATGTCAGTTGCTTATATTGCAAGGAAAGGATATGCATACCTTTAATAAATCAATAATTTGAGAATTCGAGAAGAAAAATATACACTTGAAGGCATTTTTATCCGCAAATCATAATATTAATTTAATTTTGCAGAGTCTATATTTGTCTTTCCCATTTTTTGCATGTGGATCACATTACCCTAATTATTGCTTTCATTGAGGGCATATAGGTCACTAAAATGTCGAAGTTTTGCTGCGTTGATTGCATCACTTGAGAAAATTTAACGCCTACGAGGCGGACTGATATGATTACAAGTGCATTTTGTAGTTAACCTTTCACATTTAAAAGATCTATATGATTTTCCAAAAATCTTTTCAAGTGCTAAACCGAATGGATGTTAAATGCTTAAGGACTAAACGAAGAAATTAAAAGTTGAGGGCCTAAAACAAAACTTTCATATTAGTTTAATGGCTTTCTAATGTGATTCACAGGAAAGGAAAAATGTAAAGGAAAAAAAAAAATCAAGAAACGACGTACGCAAAGTGTTCTTATAATGTTAAAGCCATATAACTAATGAGGCCTCGTCACTGTTATAGTTTAAACCTTTCTTGTTCTTTTCATGGCATGGTCCTTGGACCATGAAGGTGATGTTTTAGCTTGATTCTCTTCCAGTTCACTTCCTTGGAGGTAAAAAAATTTGATTTCCCACCTGCGGTTCTACAATTAGTTTTCTATGTATCACAACCTTGGATATAGCTAGACTATAAATTTAACCACTATTGTGTCTGACACAAAACAATGTGTCGTTTTATCTAGTAAAGATGCATCTCCATTTTCGTTGCAGGAGTAAACGAGGAAGGGACAGTGATTAACCAACTAATACCCTTTTTTTTTTGCTTGATTGAAAAAAAATAGGACTAACCAAATAAATTGATAGATGCCACTTGGCTAAACCCTAGAAGCCTATAGCAAGAACATGTAGGAATCAACCACTCTGCTATTTTAATTTTAATATGTAGCTGAAGGTCCATTTCTCTCATTGGAAAATGGTTACACTCAAACTAATGTGTAAGATAAAATATAGTAGAAGACTTAACTAGCAACCTAGCTATTTGACTCTATGTATGTATTAGTTAATTGTAGTTTAGGGGACATAAATATGATTTATTTTTCAAGGAGACAAGAATGGATGCCTATGAGACAAAATTAGATACTTGTCGCATTAGGGTCTTAAAAATAATTAAACCACTTATTTTTAGAATTTCTAGGCTATCTTCCAAGAATATATTAGCTGTTAATTTATAATCACATACATAATTTTGGGACAAGATTCATGACTAGAGTATGACATCAGCTATTCCGGTGAAGATTTTAATGGAGTTATCACTGATTAATGAGTTGCTTGCTGACAATCAATGGCAAGGTTTACGAGTTAATATTCCCATAAGACTGCTTTAGCTCAACTTCGGCTAAAATACAAGAGTTCGAGCTCGACAGTAGTTTAACATAATAAGTGATTTTTTTGTTTGTACTTGCAGAGTTTCTTGGTCCGTTTATATTCTTGTGCTTTTACATAGAGTAAATTCTTGTGACAAATAAGTGAATTCCAGAGTTACGAATTTAATTTAACGATGTTATATGATCTTGAATTCCAAAGTTACTATTAGTATACATACTTTCACCATTGGATGTATGATGCATAATCGAAATTCAATTGAAATCTAAATTTTGTATATGTATCATTGATCCAGTCATGATAGTGTATACAGTGTTAGTGTATATAAAATTTATTCTTTAATTTAACGATGGTATGTGATCTCAAATTCCTGGAGTTTAATCTCTCCCTTGCCTTTTCACATACCATTTGAATCCTTTAGTTGTCCTCATTTAATGTGTTTCCAACATGGTTGGAGTAGTTAAGGCTAGAAGTAGTGTTTAGTCTGGATTCCATTAGGCCGGTCTATCTAATTGCCGTTCTTTTAAAGGTAGACATGTTCAAGTCAATACAAGTTTTCAACATGATGAATGAGATTCTTATATTTGAGCATGAAAACTCTTGAAATTCTGACCAAAAAGACAGAACGAAAAAAGGAAGTATCAAGACTTCTTGGTGATTGTGTTAAAATGAGTCTTAATGAACGCACATCAGTTGACTAATACTTTCCAGACCCAACAAAAGCCACAAAAAGAAAAAGGAGAAAAGATCATAATAACTATTATAGGCTATGAAATGCTTAACAAGAAAAAGTGCCTTAGATATAAACACGAAAGACTGATCTTGCATTTTGGACTACTAGCATCCAGTTGAAAATTGAAAAAAAAAAAAAAACCATTCCAGATTATTTCTTAACTTCCATGCAATTATTATTTTTTTTTTTGAAAAAAAAAAGGACTTGTCCGAGAGTACTATCAATAGAAAATTGATAATATCAGTTAGCTAACGTAAATTTTTCTTTTTGGGGAAAAATTGATGATAATATTGGTCAAGCAGGAGGATTTTCCACTCCGCGTAGTTGGTGAGATCGAGTGTTGACATGGAAAACAAGCAATAGGCCGACCGAATTGATACCACAGACTACAACTGAAATAATTTCAATTTGTACCTTCTTGAAATTGGTCAATTGCCTCTATGCCAAGGATATCGGCCAATTTTGTCCTATCATTTTATTGTCTAATTCAATGAAAACAAAAACCCCTCTACCTCTACCTAAGGATATCTTGAAATTCTTATGGACAATGAAACTTCTAATTGATTAGATCTAGCTAGATAATAGCCTTTTAATCTAGATTGATATGTCAAAATTTTCAAACTGTCCACGTGCAACCCATTGTGAATTACAGCTAGCAAGTCACTGATGAGGCAAATTAGGGATTGAAACAAAAAACAAAGGATGTTAAGATATTGATAATTAAAGTGCTCTAACAAATTTCTAGCATTGGATCAATAAAATCAATTGCATACAAGAAATAAAAAAAAAAGGAGCAATCTTAACACTCTTCTGTAACTTTAGAGCAAATGAAGAAGTAAACACAGCACGTTATATAAATCATAAATAATAGTTTAAGACCAAGGGATATGCTCAAACTACATTGCACTAGTACATCTTCATGACACTTGGATTGGCATACTGCCATAAAATTCTGAGAGGATTATGCCAATATAAGTTGGTTCAATTGATAAGAATGAATTTGAATTTCGCTGTCAATATGAATCTATGTTTGTGGACGGCTTGTAAAAATCTCTATAACCAATCTCTGGTTTCAGGGGCATACCTTGACTTGTAGCGGTGATCGGAGTCGAATCTACTCAAATTTTTAATTACAAAATTAAAAAATTTCTGTAAAGACGTCTAATCTTTCGAGGGTATTAAATTTGATGTTTTGGGGGCAACACTGTTAACAGTAAAGGACACAGTCGAAAAACTTTCGGTATCTATGTATATACATATATACCACAAAATCATAATACAGCCTCAACATAACCGAACCTATATTATTCTTCTTGTAACACAAGGGGCCATAGTTAAGTTTACAGTAGCGTCTCTTCAGATAAAGGAGTTTAAATCTATATACAGTAAAATTTTTTTTAATGAGTATTCAATGTGTACTCATAAATACATACCATCATAATTATTGTACTCCTATATTTAAATGTTTTTTTAAAATTATATATATATATATTAAATTAACATGCAGAACTCCTCTTAACAAAACACCCGTTGACCTACAGTTACAATCATGATAAATTTGACCTTTTTGTGGGAGACAGCATGGCGCTTGTACGTGGAAGGATTTACTTATTTAACTGCCCGTGTCCTTGTTTTGTCACTTAGTTGGAGTTTTTTGAACCTGGATATAATAATACAAAGACAGAACCTAGCTGGAGATCATATCTGTTAAACGGGAAAATCATATCGATGCCTATATATTCTAGTGTTTTCAAGATAATACCCTGAATAATTGATTCGTAATTTTTGGTGCCCTAAACAGTATATAGAAGTAAGGAAGTAGTTTTTCAATACTAGGTGATGGTGCAAATTACGTTTCATAGATAAGGAAATATGGTTTTCTCTTTTCTTCTTTTTCCTTTTTACAAAAATGTAAATAAGGGAGTAGAATTAAAAAAAAAAAAAAGAAGAAATTTTCTCTCCATCCCTGGCTGTTCGTTTCTATACCAATTTGGTGCTGCTTCAATTTAATAAAAAGACAGGAAAATCGTACGTGATCAAGAGGCATAAAATGGTTATACCTAAAAAGCATGAAAATAGATGATGAATGAGGAGAGGTTGAAAAAAAAATGCTTGTAGTTTTGTTAAGAATCTCAGGCATTTCATTGTGTGAAATCCTAGGATTCTACCATTACTTTTCAAGCTTTTGAGAAAATATTATACTTTCTATGATACCCAAATTTGAAGTAAAAATAGAAATCTATAATTTTTTTTTTGTATGTGAAATATCAAACCTGGAAATCAGCCGTGTTAGATTCCTTGCCATCTAAACCCCCGCCGGCGGTGTGGGGGGAGGAGGAGAAGGGGACGATGTATAGAGGTGTAAACAAATTGTAAAAGAAAATGACTCAGCTAAACAAGTAAATTCGGGTCAATAGTGCCCATATTATGTTGATGAGAAATTTTCATCTAAACAGAACTAATCATATAATAGAACCTCAAATTTGACTATGCATTAAAGATAGGGTGCTAAAAGTGCATGAATGTAACAAACCTGTTTAATTTATTGCCTCATTTCAAAACAACGCATAACCACTCGTCTCTTCCTCTAAAGTTCAAGAATTTGTCTTCTGCGGATGCGCTTTGATAGTGAAATTCTTGAAAATTTGTCCTCTGCGGATGCGCCCTGATAATCAAATTCTTCGAGCCATCCTATTCCGTGCAATATTGATTACATGTATGTGTATTTAATGGATTTCGATTCTTGTCGTTGTAGGTACATGCATGATGCAACTACAAACTATACAATTTATATACATCAATTATGCCCATAAAAATCTACATTTTGGAGAAAAAGGAATGGATGTAATGAATTTAATCAAACCGAATACCTTAGTGTTCAATCTTGTTAGATTATTTTAACGAATTTGAAATTTTGTTCAAAATTGACTTTTGAATTTGACTTGTTTGACTTGTTTATTCGTCAAAAACCAAATTTGAACCCTACATGGACAACATCTAGGAGGAATTTGTGGCTTCACAAGTTTCATTTCACTCCATTTCAAGAAAAAAAGGTCATTTTAAATTTTTTATACCATATTATAATTTAATTACAATTTACTTATAATTTATTTATATCCTAGTCCAACTTATTTACACTCAAAGACGAACTTGTTTGAAATGAATTTGTGAGGCACATCCGCATCTAAGAGAGAGATGGCAAGCAAATACTAGTTAGGGGTGCGTATCAAATTTGAAATCGGTAATTCGAAGTCTGAATTTGAAAATTTTGATAAATTGAACCTGATAAATTTTGACGTATTCGATTTCAAATTCAAAACTTCTGAATTCAATTTCGCTCTGAATTCAATTTGGAATTTATATAAAAAAAAATGGTTTGGAATTTATTTAAAAAATAACCTAGATTAGACAGTTAAATGTATTATACTACTACTATTATTATTATATGATATAATGGCTTACATATATTATATTGTATTATACATACGAAATTAAAATTGAATTACGTAACCGAATTCCGATTACGATTTGTGAATTCGAAATCGATATTTTCAATTTTTAAGAATCATGGCCCTGAATTTGAACCAATTTCGTCACTTCGAATATGAAAACTCCGAATTGCTTTCCGTTTTCTAAAATTTTGATTTCAAATTTCAGAATTCAAATCACAGAATTTAAATCATATTTGATCGAAAAATCAGAATTTTTCAGATTTGCACAGCCCTACGAGTAGCCGGCAATTTCCCAGTGCTTATAGTAGTGCACGCCAGCAATGACGTGCATGCTATCAATGACGTGCATGAACAGTCTTTTTATATTTAATAACTCTCTAAATTGTCGAGGACACAGTCAATGATCAAAGTTCTCATGTATTGTTTGAAGGGTTTATCTAACGCGCTCATTAGTCACTCATTAAAATTTAAAAACATTAACGAGTATTCATTGAATATCCGTTAAAAAATTCCTCTTTTTTTTTTTTTTAAATTTACATTGAAACCATACTCTGTCTAGTGTTTGATATAGACTTGACAACTCCAGAAGGCTTTGCTGACAAAGGAAAAAAAAATCCAGAAGGATTCCAAATTCATGACTTGCCCTTCCGCTTGAAGCTGGAAACTTCCTATACATGGGCTGAATCTGCGAGGTAGTATTTGATTTCTTATCCCATATTAGAAAACCAAAAATGAAGAATTTCTACTGCAATTTAGCAATAAAAAAAATTAATCAAAGGATTTTTCAAGAAACACATGGTTTCTTTGAATCTGAACCAAAAAGATCAGCCTCAAGAGCCTGGTTTCCTTGGAATCCTTTTTAGCCATCCCATCATTTGTTGGGAACGTACTAAGTTGCTATCTCTAGCCCACAGTCTCGAGGTCCATTATCTTCCCACTTTTGACTAAATATAGTAGTACCACTCGGGCAAACAAAAGTGCATCATGTGTTTATCAAGCTTTCGACCTATCACAGATTCGCATGTCTAATTTTTAACCAATTAGTATGCGGGATAGATGATAACGTGTTAAAGCTCAGGTCATATCCCATGTTATAAAAATGGACCTTTAGTACTAAACTAGTTGGATTAAACCATTATTTCATTTCTTCCCTCAAAAGGGGAAAAGAAAAAAAAAAAATCCATCTCATTAGAATACATTTTCTAACCAGCCCTGAAGCGCTTCTCTCTCCACAATTATATATTTACCTTTCCAATAATGTTTCCTTGCTTCCCTTTTAAAATAAACTATGCTAAATCGTGGATGAAATTGATCCAAGTTTAATAGTCTTTTTATTATTAGTAATCTCTTAAAAGAAGGGGTAAAATACCAAAAAACTCCTTGTGGTTTACTAAATGTTTAATTTAACTCCCTCTGTTTTGAAAATCTACACTACAACTCTCTGTGATTTTAACTAATTTGAAAATTGGACGGAAAGCATCCAATCTAACTGTTAAACGTGAAATGTCAATATTGCCCTTATATAAATGAACTCCCTATGGTTTGTCGAATGTTCAATTTAGCTCCCTCTAGTTTGAAAAATTACACTATAACTCCTTTTGATTTCGACTAAATTGAAAATTGAATGGAAAGCATCTTACATATAGTAGGGGCAATATTGACATTTCACACACAATCGTTAGATTGGATGCTTTCTGTCCAATTTTCAATTTAGTCAACACCACAGAGAGTTATAGTGTAGGTTTCCAAACTAGAGGGGATTAAATTGAACATTTATCAAATCACAGGGAGTTTTTCGGTATTTTACCCTAAAAGAAATGGTCTCAAGTATACTCCTATTTCTTTATAAAAGATCAAAACAAATTTACTTTATTCTCTAAATCTCTAGACAGTCTTCTCTCTCTTCGGGGTAAACCTAGCATGCGTTAGAGTAAAACTTACTTAATTACCGAACACACCTTGCTCCAATGGTTAAGGTTAATATCCCACAAATTAAAGGTTTTAAGTTCCGTTTCTTAGACTCCACCCAACCCTTGTTAAGGAAAATAAAGAAGGTAAAAATTAGTTACTTAGAAAATGGAAATATAACATATTCCTTAATGCCTTAATACAAAATATTAGCGGCAGACATTACATCAAACTTTACAAAACGTCTCGATAGCTAGCCGTCTGAATGGTTTCCACCATGAAAATATCATAAACACACATGGGACAGTGATAATGACCTGTGCTGGGTTTGGTCTAAATCAGTAATCTTAGTAGTCTACGTGCATGAACCTAGTCATGTTTCATATATGCTACGAGGATATTTACATAACCCCTCAATCTCGAGTGTGCTGATTGTTATTCAAGAACTAACAAATTCTTCAGAAACTATGCAATAGACCAGCAGTTGCCCAGTAATATATATATGTTCTTTACTGTTCTTATACTAATGGGGTTTTTTTTTTTAATGTCACTTACCGTAGATTCGAGAGTAAAATGGTTCCTTTTTTAACATATGTGATACTTTCTGTATACTTGTTATTAGGGTTTTAAAACAATCGACCTCTTAATGAATAGTTTAAGCTCAAAGGGAAAAGGGTTTATCCGACTTTAGATTGACAAGTTTGAATAAAAGTTAATATTTGGTTAATATCCCATAAAATTCATAGATTTTCGACTCTATAAGCTTGGATGGTTATTTTATTTTCATTTAATATACCAGTACAATATACGGATACGGTTAACGTCTTTATTTTATAATGAAAATTGAAAATATGCAACAAAATCCACAACCTTATGCCTAAAGAAGATCGAATCTTATTTGAGCTTAACTCTTAAAACTTGTCTCGAATCCAAAACTTTGAATTGAGCATGACTGCTTAAAAGTTTGATTGGCTAGATTAGATTCATTCAGACTCCCCGCTTGTTAATTTGTTATTACAAGGTAATAAATATATTTACAGGTCAATCAAATAAAAAATAGAAATTTTGTCTTTTTTATTTTTGCGACTTGGTATACTTCATTTGTGCTGATCATTTACCAATCATTGTGTCACACATGCAACCTTTCATTTGATCGCACCAAAACTCACATGCAGTACGTCCAGATCTCAATACTACCACATGATTTCCCAACACTGATTAGCAATCTTGACGTGAAAATTTGTCCTTACACTGCTGGAATTTCTCTGTTGATGGAAACTGTGAGCTATGTCTATGATGCATAGACAGAAAGGGAGCTACTTTGTGAAACTATTCTAGTCCATGCATTGTCAGGAACCCTTTCAGAAACAACGGCTTAACAACGAAAGTTACTTTAAGATATCCTATAGCGGTTTCAGATTTCGATCTCATTATCTAGTTTGTAAACGTAGCTTTTGATATTTGTGTTGAGTGGATAGGATGGAAGCTAGTATTGGCAGAGTGGACCAAACCAAATCTTACAAGTTTCTTCTTGAGTATCTAAAATTGGGATTTTGTTCCTCTTCTTCTTTTTTTTTTTTTTCACTCTAAACGCGATTTTGGAGGGATAATGGAAATGGGTTCGAATTACTAAATGAATTCCAAATACTCATCTAGGCATGAGAATTTTAATTTGGGTTTACTTTCACACACAAACACATAGTGGTTATTAATATATATAGGGTTGGCCCAATGATCAGATAAATGCTTTCTTTTCCTTGTCACATTTAATGTTCGAATTCTGAATCTGATAGTTGAATATGGGGAGGGGTTGAAGGTGTGTTTTTTTTTTCATCGACACAAGGGGTGTCCGGACAATCCTCTGCGTCCCGAGAGGAGATGCCCATTCCCCTCGAACGCGTTACCCCCGGGACTCGAACCGTGGTCACCGTACCCTTGAAGGTGTGTATGAGTGGGAATTGGTTTTCTTTTGTCCCAAAGTTGTATGCAAAATTCCACAAGCGTACATCTGCTAGTATTTGTTTATTTCTTTTTTAGGACTCTGTGCCACAAAGTAGATGCCACAAAGTAGATGCCACAAAGTAACCAGTCTCCCTGCCAGATCACTTTGTGCGATGCTCTTGGAGAAGGTGTGCTCAAGTGATAAGTTATCTGTATCACAGCAGTAATAATTTACCTCATAATAATTGATGTCGGACCAAAAAGAAGAATGCAATAATTGAAGATATTTTGGTCAGAAAGATTAATTAAGTTCATTGCTTGCAAACTCAATAAATTTCAACGAAATCAATGCACAGAAAAATGCAATGAGAAATGTAGTCAAGGACTCAAGGCCATGCTTGAGGGGCATTCCGCAATACATACATTAGTTTGCTTGAATGAGTTGAGTTGTATTGTAGACTTGCAGTCTGTGGATGAGAATGCTTGCAAGCTTAGCCATCGGACCCGGGAATGGACTTCTTTTTCATGCCATTCAAAGAATCTAAGCTAAGACGCCATCCAAGCTATAAATGAGAAAAATGAAGCAATGTCTTAATTAGATTGCTTTGTCAACTCTTTTTAACAGATTAAGTTGCTATGATCATGGTGATGTCTACGTTATGATGTAAGAAGACCTACAACAAAAATACTGAATTGAAAGTGCTCAATTATTCAATTTCAGCAAATCAGATATGCAGGTGTGACACCACAAATGCAGATACACTTTTTCCAGAGGCAAATCTAAAAATTGGGTAGTGTCCTTTTGGCCCTGATGATCTGTACATAATGACAACTCTTCCACGAGTCTTTTCAAAAGTAATCCATGGACAAAGACCCTCGTGTCTCAAGCACCTATCCTTCTATAAGTTTTTTTTTTATTTTTCTTTTTCCCCCCTTCTGATTAGGGTCTCAATTCATGGGAAGTGTGGATTAGATCTCAATAGTAATAGAATAGCAGTATTGGGATTCCATTCAAGTTTTGTTTTGCATAGATCTCTCAATGTACCATGGAACCACCACAACTTTATGTTTGTAAAAGAATCACCATTCGTTTGTTTGTCAAAGCCCGATTTTGATACCCGCAAGTTGGTATCTGAAACTTGAAGGGGGGAAAAAAAAAAGAATAGTGACTAAATTTGTACTCGATTTCACGGGCGGGCAAAATATTCCACAGTGAACTGTAATAATTTCTTGGAATATGCAATCATCATTTACCACAGTGAAAAACAATTAGGATTACACACCAGTTGTAGAGAGCTTTGAACGTTCAGAAATAGAAAAAAAGCGCAGTACCAAAGATACAATAGATGTATATATCAAATTGAAAAGGGCCAGAAAGTGAAAACATGTACAAAGCTAGATGCAGCATTAAAATCATCTTTCTGATGAACAAAGCTTAGGAAAAACCCAAAAGGTAAAGTATCGTGCTGCTTAAGAAGACATCCTGTAGTTTCACCACATCATTTTCTCCAGTGCGCAGTACATATCATGCTTGGGTATATGGTATTACCTATTTCCCCTAAATTCACTATTGCAGTTACAACAAAGTAAGCAAATTAACAAAGTAACCTCGCAGAAGGTCAAGTTGTTCATCAAGTGATGCTAACCTTCTGACATGGAGAACCTTGACTATCCTCTTTAAAATGTCTATCCTTGTTGAAATGGACACTTAAAAGCACTAGAACACCTATTGCCATGCACCAATTCTTTTTACTCCAGAAAAATTCTGGTTGATCCTTAGCCGTGGCTGAAGAAACGAGTCATGAAAGTTTAAAAAAAAAAGGCATTCATAAACTATCAAAGTAGGCAACATCTCCCTAGAGTGGTTGAAGTTCTTGCTCAGGTACAGCAGCATCCACAGGCTTGTATGCAACAAGTGATTGTTGCCTTCTCCACATAATCCACGCTCCAGAAGCAGCTAATCCAAGTACTATTATAACAAGAAAAGCTACAAATATAACGAAGTAATTTTGCAGCCACCACGTCCTGAGAGTACCAGCATAAACCAATAGTGAATGAGTTAAAAAAAAAATGGCCCCAAAAAAAAAAAAAAGGGCTGTGTGCGGGCATGTGAGAGACAGAGATCCACTATCCTCCAAAAATTTCCAGAAATGGCAAGCAAAAGAGCTCACAGGATATAAAATTTCACCAACTACCCTGCAAACTCGACTAGTCCTTGTAATCACACTTCTTGTTGAAAAAAACTCAAGATTGGAGAGTACAGTTAGCCAAGATTTGATCATTTTCAAATTCACACTCAATGTGGTTTACGATTATGCCGTCATTCCCATATTAAAACTTCCGTTAAGTTACTGTAGTTTGTTGTTTGTTTCACAAAGAGATGCAAGTTTTTCAACCAAATATAGCAATCATGAAGCAATAAGAATTGATGCACTGCACCGTTTCTTTAGATAATTTTGAGTTTCACAACTTAAACTGAGCACCAAGTTTGTCTTTTCAATTATAACTATCCGTTTGCCAATCCATATGTCTGCATGTGTGTGGGAGGACGACTAGACATGAAAAATGAGTGGGTCTAAATCTAATTCTCAGCAAATTCACAGAAAGGTTAGTTTCAAACCTTCTAACCTTATTAGCAGCAGAATGTAAAAGTGAAAATCCTGAGCTATATACACACTATGTGAAAGAAAAATACTCTCTATTATTGTGTGCACCAAGGCATCTTACAGCTCACCAAATTAACAACAGCTAATATGGAAGAGAATTTTCATATGTGTCGTCAGAGACAGGGCAACAGAGATGAAGCATTTTATTAGCAATGAAGTGCCAAAAATTTTCAGTCACTTATGGAAATTATACAGTAGAAAACCCAAATTATGGACCCAAAAAAACAAAAAAGTAACAAGCAAAAACATATCAACTAACATCATGAGCAACGCAAGGAAGCAAAGTGTGTAATTTCCAATACATGAATATAAATTATCCAATCCCACCCCCCCCCCCCCCAAAAAAAATCCCCAACCTCTCTCACACAATGGCAGGAACTTTTTCTTCCATTCCAGAAAGCAAAGCTATAGGAAATGACAGGCGATGAATATTGTAAATTAGAACTACCCAAGGTACAAGAAGCGTATCTTCGAAACTGTGACTTACAAGAATCATCAAATGTCAAAATTAAATAGTTTACAGGTCAAGCCTCGCTCAAAGTTTTGCTTCAAATGAGATGCAAAAAAGTAGCTTCTGTGGCCTTGAATAACCCCAGCCCATGATCCACAATCTCAAAAACTTAATAGCAAAGAAAAAACAGAGAGATGTAATCACAAAACGATAAAAGACACAACAATGATGATAACAGTGAAACAAATCGGATTGAAAAGGAGCACAATGGTAAAGATTGGGCTACCGTCTTTGAGGAGGTTCAATATTCCACTCAAAAAATTTGTAATTTCCATACGTATCAGGAAGATGCACACGATTTTCTGCCAACCGCGATATTATATCCTGTTCAAACCAAATGCAATAACCTGAGCTTTATTCTCTATTACGAAAATCAAATCAATTATAAAACCACATATTTACCATTGCAGTTGTGTTGGACATGAAATCTGCAGACCCTGCAGGATATATGGCCCATCTAATAAGTGAATCATTTCCTTTGGATGTGAAATTAAGCAAGTGAACCTGCAAACACTCAACCAAGTACAAGTCAGTAACATCACTGCAGTGTGGCTATGAGCAATGAACTGTACAAGGCTAATATATGATTCACAAACTTAGAGCTAGATAACCTGTGAAGCATTGACATCTAGCTCCTTTGCCATGTTCTGGGCAAGTTCTGGAATGTGAGGCTTCAAGTCTGAAATATTGACACTCAGTGACATATAAAATGTTATATGTCCAGCTCTAAACTCCCCTGCAAAAGGTACAACCACAAAAGAGACATCAACAAGGAGTGCTTGACACAGTCTATCAGAAAATAAAATGAAGATCAACAACAATGCATTTCAATGAAAAACTAAAACTAAAACTTAAAGACAATTTAGGAACAGCAAAAACTTGGACAACCGTGGTAATCCAGCTTGTTAATTGTATAACCAGTTAACCACCAGTAGAGATGACAATATTACAAAAGAAGACATTCATGAGGATTGTGGGCCACAAAACCAGCACAGGGATTGTACATGTGGGTGACAATTCCGGTTTAAGTTGTTGGCATCTAAAGTTGCACTTTCAGAACAGAAACTTACATGAAAAAATAGATCGACACTCGTATAAGAAGCGAGAGATGAATCAAGGTTGAGGCTAATAAGAGACAAAATTAAGGTTGAAGCTACAACTGGCAGCAAGATGTAAAAACTTTCAGATGTCTATCACTAACTTTACGTACTGATGAAATGTTCAAACCAATCATTCAAGCTAGTTAAATTGTTGGGGCAAACATTATTTCTGATACTTCATCTAGTCAACCCAAAAATCATCAACTTATTAGGTGCATCTGGCGATCTACTGCAGTGAGACTGAGATACAATATTGGAGTGCATGACATTTAGAAAATGTCAAAGGGCAGGAGAAAATTCTAGAAGCTCAGTCTTCTTGAAATATAATTGCACAATGCACCAAAAACAAAAATATTACTAACTGTAAATGCATAGATCTTTCCCCTTATTATCAAAAGGGATGCTTGAAAATTGTCCAATAAGGCTTCAATGCATGAAAACTACAAAACAAAGTTAAGAATGAAAAGGTGGGCGACCTTTAAGTAAATATTGGTTTTGCACCAATATTTCAAAACATTCCCAAATCACATTAAAAAAAAAAAAAGAAACCAATGATGATCCAATTACTACCAAAATTCAGCCTTATAAAGGAGCATGAAACCATCATTTAATAAAGTTAAATCTCAAAGACACAACATCCTACCATTGTATCGTGGTTGATCTGCAGGAGCAGTCGCAGGAGACACATTAGAAGTGGAGTTAGTATTGTTCAACTCTGAGGGCAGAGGTGGAGGTGCATTGGATATGTGAAGCCTTTCCCATAAATGAGAACAATTGGTTTTCCAGAAACCAATCTTTTCATGTTCACGATCATATGTTACAAGAGTATTGCGCACAATGATTCCTGTAAAAAAGTCAGATGTATGGATGCTAACTGTAATACTAAGGATATAAAAGAGAGCAAGCTTTTCCAGAATAGTTGTATGGGTAACTTATTATTCGCAAAAAAAATTATTTGATTGCATCACAAACACGTTTTTCAACCTCCTTTTTATCTCTCCAACCCCCCTTTTATCTCACATACAGCACATTACAAAAAGTGATGCAATGTTTTTCCAAAAAAAATTATCCCAAACAATCCCCTATCCAAACAAACTCACTGACTTGAGAAAGGGCTTTGGAGGAACATGTTAAAGCTCTGTACCTCCTAAAAGAGTTGTTGGATCTTTCCCATTCTGAAAGATCCCCAGGCAATATGCACCTCGCACTTTTGAATGCTTTAAGTGGGAAAACATGAAAAAACACCAAAATGGGGGAAAATATTAGTCATCACATCAGAAAGAAGTGGCGCAAGCATTAGTAGATACAAGAAACAACAACTTTGCAGCAAAGTACGACAAAGGATGAAAAGTGGGCAAAATATCTACCCGGAACAAGTAATTTTCAGGGGTAAGAGAGAGCTTCTGTCCATTGCCAAATACCATTTCAACCGCAGGAAATGTTTTTGAGAGTTGTGATGCATCACTGAATCGACACAGGTTATTAGGTTACTACATGCTTCAAGAAGGTCTAAAAGACTTTATTCTAGAAACATTTATAATACCTTCCAGCACCAGAAAAGCAAATGTCTTTGTAATTTGGATCTGGACCATGGACCTGTTTTAACGAAGGGACTTCCTTCATTATCTGCATGCAAAATTTAAGATAGGATATTGTCAGCACGCTTTGGTCATAACCATAATTTATGAGAGCTTTTCAGCACAAATAAAATGAGTTGAGAAAATCCCACCACATGCTACAAATAGAAATATGAAAACTGTTTGAAAAGGTCAGAAAGAGGAGACGCACACCATATTCCTAAGCAGGCACATAGTCTCATGCATGCACAGGGGGGAAGCACATGATACATGTGGACTAACCTTTAAAGAGATGATGACCTCAGGTTCATAAGGACAATACCATTTCTTACCAGAATAAGGCAGCATGAAGGCTCAGATACTCAGACAACATATTTATCTATTATTTTGGGAAAGGGAAAGAGTCACACTTATTTTGCGAAATTAAGGGGGAGAAAAGGAAAATCAAACAAGAATACTCGTCATATCCAAGTGATACAATGGCAAACATGAATTGATACAGGCAACATTAAAGACTAGAAATGGAAAAAAAATATGATAAATTTTCATTCCTCTGAAGTCAGAATATAAAGGACCACAAGATTGTCTAAGTTAACATGTTGAAACTTATGCTTTGTACTTTAACTCCTTTTATTAGTATAGTATGAAAAATGTATAGTAATGAATTAAAACCATGACAAACTACAGGACAAGATGGTGCATCACGCCCATGTGTCTTGAAGTAAGAGTTGTATGCAAAGATTGCATCACTAACCGTGGCAAGCAAAACAGATTGCACATCTTAAAAGGAAAAAATGGGAAAAAATGGCAAACAACAGTATCAACAAGCATAGTCAGACAACAGAAGCTGGCACTTACAGCAGCTTTGAATGCTTTAAATGCTTCTTCTGGTAGGTAAGCATATGTGGTACCACTATCAAGTACAGTTCCATGTTTTCGATCAAAAACCTGTCGTTCTAAACGCAATGCCTTCCCAGCAACATGTATCTCCTTCAGCTCGATGTTGTAGTAAGGACTGTTGCCATCCCAAGACTAGAGTAAATGTGTGAGATGTAAAAGTGCAAGTGTTAGGAGAACACCTAACATTTTGATTAATAAGTTAAGTATTGATGAATGTACCTGCGCTCAGGGTCTGAGCGGGTATAGACCATGTCAGCAGGAGGTGAAATTCCACCAAGGACCATTGCACCTCCTCCGACATCCATGCCTCCATAACATAAAGAAAAAGAATCACTAATGACACCTTTTCCAACAAGTTGATCGACAATACTGAGATCTCCACGACCCAAGCCCATTATGCCATCAGCATGCTGACTATATAGATCACCAGTTTCCATATTTTCACAGCCAAATACTGCTCGCTGAGGTGAAAGTTCACTTAGGTTACCAAAGGACACAATATCCTCCCCAAGGATCCCACTGCTGGAACTCATTTCTGCATATTGCCTATCATAAATACAGTTCTCTCTATCACTGTCGCACTTGCACTCAATGTTGCATTTCAAGGACTGATAGCTAGTAGACAATTCTGGCTGAAACCTCGGGTCCTGATGCTCATGAAGATGGAGAGAAAGCAATAACGATCAACTCTAATTGCAATATCCATATTTTTAAAGCTTAATATATTCCACTCAATTTCCCCAAATAAGGAAACGAAATCATACACCACAAAATAACAAATCTCGATGCACAAGCACAAACAAACACAAAGTAAATGGCCAATCATGATATTCTGGCATTTCCTGGCCACCTACTCTGGCAACCACTACGCCAAAACTACGTTCAACAAGAAGATATTTTGTTTATTTTTGGCCTGTAATTGCAACCGGATGCATCAGACGTCACACAAAAATCTCAACTTGATACCAAATACCGTTATAAACTATTGTCTCCAATTCATCATAACTGAACGACTCCATCTATATGTTAATAAAAAAACACAAAAAAAAGGAAAAGAAAAGAAAAGAAAAAGTCTCAATGACATAAAGTGAATGACTAACCAATACTCAAGCACACAAAACCTTTCAATTGTAACAGAAAAATAAAATAAAATAAAATAAAATGAAAAGGCATTCTCATCTATTCAAACGTAACTGATTGACTACGTGAATTAACTGAAACTTAGCTGAACTCACCTGATGCTTGCCGCACTGTTCGCAAGTGGAACAAGGCACATAAGTAACAGTACTCCCCGTATCCACTATCAGAGCGAATTCCTGCGGCGGCGTTCCGATCCACAACCGCGTCGTGTAATAACTGCATCATAAAACTCCAAATCAAACACTGATTTCATTTATCCGTGTTAAAATTCAGAACTCAAACGAGATAGCGGAGCTGAATTGAATTGAAGAGTAAGCCGAAGAACCGACCCGTTGAGTAAGAGATCATCGTGAAGCGACATACGAGCGTTCGGGCGGCGGCTCTGGAGGTGGCGACGGGACTGTTGGACAGAAACGTCGTAAGAGGAGGAGTAGTGGTTGATCCGAGGAGGCGAGAGGAAAAGAGGGAGGAACATGGTGGTGTGGTGAGTATTCCCGGCAGTTCCACCGCCACCGCCGGAGTCGGGAAAAATAAAGGTTTTATTGAAATCCAGCTGAGAAATTTGAAGGGAGAAAACTGCATCACCGAAGTTTAATACGACGACGTAGAAGAGGATCAGAATTATTGTCTTGATCGCCGGAGTAAATCTTGCCCGTGCCATTTGGTCGGGCGATTGAGAAATCAGAACTACCTCGTATGATAAGGTTCAGCTTATTTCTCTGTATCTTTTTTTTTCTTTATTTTGAATTTAAAAAGAATTCTGGTCTTCGCCTACTGGGCTTGGGTCCGGCGGGGCTAGTGGGGTAGGGGGAGGGAAGGGAGGTTGAAGAAGAAGCTGCCCCTAACCGAACGAAATGTTGACTTGGCAACCTTCGTGAGTGTTAACTGAAGGAAGGCGTTATCAGCGCTTTTCTTTTGTGTGTGTGCGCGCGCGCGCGTGTGTGTGCGTGTTTTACTTATCACCCCCTATAGTTTTACATAATGTCAGATAATTTCTCTAAAATTTTAAAATAATCACATAATCCTTCTGTAGTTTTATGTAAAGTAGAAAATGAATGAAATGTGTAATTGTACAATATTTATACCAAACACGCTTAAAAAGCACATGTGATAAAAGATCTTAATATCCATGTAACTTTCTTATTGATTATATAAATATTCACCTTACCTCCATGTAATTTTTACATTTATCTACATAATTTCACCTTATGTTTTATATATGGTGGTTAAGTCATCGATTGATTTAACATTTAAATAAGGACACTATTGGTATTTCACCTAACAACATTTCATAGGCTATTTTTCATCAAATTTTCACTTTACATGAAACTATAGGGGGTGAAATGAATATTTTGAAACGTTATGAAGTCATGTAGCAATAAATGAAACCATAGGAGGGTTTTATGTAATTTATCCTTTTTTGGGATATACTCAGATTTGGATTTATTTTTTTTGGCTTAAATATTGGGGAGATTAGATTAATTGATTTAAATAGTATAAGTGTAACAGATGTTTTGATTTGCAGATTTGATTTATATATTTTTTTGGGTGGAGTTATTAATTGTTATTGAATTTTTTTTTGGTCAAAATGTCACTAGCTTTAGTATTAATTAATTTTGTGCCTATACAGCATTGTACAAAAGGGAGCAACTACTCCATCAGGACTGTGATGCTCGTTTGAGCCACAGGGGGAAAGTTTTTTCCCACTTAACATCATGTATCAGTTTGGTTGCAAATTTTACAAGCTTAAAACTAACTCTATCTTCATGCTGACTAACTAAGTAGAAATTACACTTCCCAAAGGATGCTTTGAGTTGCTTTATATCTCTAATGATAACTGCAAGCTGGGATTCATCTTCAACTTCTTCATTTAGTCTAACTATCAAGGCTTTACATTCAGATTGGATCTCTAAAGAAGCCCACTATTGTTCCATTGCAAATAACAATCCTATACGAATTGCTAGAGCTTCTGTTAAGATCCTATCTCCGCTGAAAGTTAAAGAGATCGCCTTTGTTGCTGTTAGCTTCCTACTGTTATCTCTGACTACTATTCCTATTCCTGCCTTTTTCCTTGTTCTATCTACAGCTCCACAGGTGGCCACACACATTGCTCCTGGGACTTCCACCGTGGGTAGCTTGGTCAAACTTGAGGGGCTTGAATCCAAGATTTGACTCCTTTCTTCTTTCCCTATCTCTTCATATTCAAGCCATTCTTGTTGAGCTCTGGTGACTATCAGGTGGCTTTCTTGAACCTTAGAATTGAAATAGACTTCGTTCATGCTCTTCCATAAGTGCCACAGGAAGTTTGCTGTCAGGGCAATATGACCTGATCCCTGGTTCCTGTGAGTAGTCTCTTGTAGTTTGCCCCACCATCTTCCGAAGTTCCACTGGTGTTCGAGACATCCATCCCACTGAATTGGGAATAGCTTCCAGCTATCCTGGAATTCTTGCAAAAAAAAGAATAAGTGTTCAATTGTTTCTACTTCTTCTCCACATCTTCGGCAAACGTTGCATCCTTTCCCTATCCGTGTAGCAATTGCTTCATTTGTTGGGAGGGTCTGATTGAGGCATTTCTAGATGAAGTGTTTAATCTTATGCTTCAAGTTGAGTCCCCAAAGTCTTTTCCAGATCATTTCTTTACTTGGCTCTGTGCTTTGTCCACTATGATCAAACTTGCTTTGTCTATGGTTCTTTGCCATTTCCTTTAAAAGAGAGTAGCCTGTCTTGATTGAGTAGATCCCCGACCTTGTGAGATTCCATCTTATTCTGTCTCGGCCATCATAGAGGCTTAAGGGATGCTTTGGATAGCTACACTCTCTTCTTCAGAAAATAGCCTATTTATGATACCTGGATCCCACTGTTGTCCCTTGATCAGCTGCTTCACCTTGATGATTTCACAGTTGGTAGGTTTGGCTGATGAATTTTACCTCCTATCAAGTTTGAAACCCATCTATCCTCCCAGATGTTGATTGTTTTCCCGTTTCCCACTAGGGGTGTGCATCGAATTCGAAACCGGTAAATCGGAATTTTTTGAAATTTGGACATGAATTTTCCCGACCGATTTCGAATTCGAAATGGCTAATTCCGATTTCGAATTTGATTCCGAATTGAATTCAGAATTCGGTGAATTTCGAATTCACCGAATTCAAAAACATGTTTTCCCAAGATATATTGGGGAACCAGCTCAGCAAAACCCTAACCATCAAAACCCCGCTGTATATATCCAGCCATTTTGCCATCCCAGCTGCAACCACGGTGAACGGCGTGTTCAAAGTTCCAGTGGAAGCATCCCGAATTGCGGCGAAAAAAAGCCAGGGTGGCGGAGTGGACTAAAGGCTCTAGTAGGCCATGAAAGCCCTTCAATTGCAAGCCCAAATTGAGAACCTTGGAGGCCGTTAGAGCGAGAGCCAACATCGTAGTCACCGTCCTAGTTGAACCAGTGAGCAAAGATAAAGCGGGGTTCTGGTAACCAGAGGTTTTGGCAGATGAGTTATTGAGGAGGGTCTACGAGGAAGCGGTAATTATTGCCGGCCTTTTAGGTTTTGCCAGAGAGAAGGAAAGCCGCAGAGGATAGTTGCAGTGGTGAGGTTGTTTGGAGAAATAATGGTAGGTTTTTGGAGGATTAAGGTCTGAGAGGCTATCAGGGAAGAAGCCATCTGGTTTTGGCTGGAAACGAAATCTCCGAATTCTGAGGACTGTGGAGTTGATTCTAGATTTGCCCAAGCCGTCTTCCTTCAATTGGGCTTGAAGTAACTTTTGCAAGCCTTATCTATTCTTTTTTATTCCAATAGTAGTACTTTATTGTTAAAAAAATATTATATTATATATATAAATATTATAAAACGAAATCAAAATTATATTTCCGATTTTGATTTCCGATTTCAAATTCCAATTCGAAATCGGTAATTCCGATTTCAAAAATTATATTTTTGAATTCGACCAATTCGAAATCGGAATTACCGAATTCCATTCCGAATTACCAAATTCGAAATTCCGAATTCAATTCGAAATCGGTCGGTAAATCAAAATTTTTCGACTTTGCACACCCCTATTTCCCACATTCTTCCTACTTCCCTCTTCTATAAGGCCTATAGAGCTGTGTATACTTTGCCAAATCCACGAATCCCTTACTGCTTTTGTAGCCTGTAAAACAGAAGAATTTGGAAAATATTTAGCTTTCATGATCTTACTAACAAGCAAGTTTGGTTTTGTGATGAACTTCCAAACTTGCTTTGCTATTAAGGCCATGTTGAAATCCTCGAGGTCCCTAAAACCCAATCCTCCCCTTTCTTTGATATTTGTCAATTGGGACCAGCTCATCCAATGGATTTCCTCTTGTTGCCTTCGCTACCCTACCAGTAGTTTGCCATGATGGAACTTAACTCCTTGCATAATCCCTTTGGCAATTTGAAGACTGACATAGCATAGGCTGGCATGGCCATTGCTACTGACTTCAGGAGGACTTCTTTTCCTGCTTGGCTCAGCAATCTTCCTTCCCAACCTTGAATTTTCTTTTTGCAAAGAACAAAATGGCATTACAGACTTATCTCCCCTAAGTTGCAAACAAACAATCTAGACAAAGAATACAGTAAACAAAAATAAAGTAAGCATGCTTAGGGATGGCAATTGCGGGCACTTGTCCCACAAGGGGCTAATAGGGGCACGGGAGATGGGGCGGGGAGCGGGGGGATTTTTCCTCCCGGTTAAAAAATAGGGCCGGGGGAAAGGAGGGGGGAGTATACCCCTACTCCATCCCCCGCCCTACCACGCATTAGAAAAATTAGATTTATAGATGTATATGTGTGCGCGCGCGTGTATATATATGTGTAAATCTTATATACACTGTCAGTATATACACTATCATGATTAGATAGACGACATATGAGCAAAATTTTAATTTCAAATTTAAATTTTGCACATTTGCCATGTATCTAACGGTGATTATATATACACTGACAGTATATATAAGATTAATCCTATATATATAATTTAATTAGGTATAAACATATTATTAGTATATATAACATTAATAATTATACATATATACTAATAAAATTATAATTAGTTATATTAAATTTCTAATGGCAATTAAAGAAGGAAATTGAAGACTTAATGACTAATGGCATATTTTGATAGAATGATTCTTAAAATTCAAAAGCCATAACTTGACTATTTTAGTTATATTTATCTCATCATGTTGTTGGATTGTATTCAAATAATTTTTGTTTGATTGTTTTTATTGATTTCAATTGTGAAATTATAATGAATAACGATTTAGTTATGTGTTGGTATCTTAAGTGCGTGATCTCTGACAAAAAATTGATTACAATACATGTGTTTGGAAAGTGAGTTTTTTGGGAGTTTGTCTAAAACTTTACTGTAGTTTACTGTAGAAGTTTTTAAAAAAATTTTTGAAATGTGTAGATTTTTGAATATTTTGAAGTGTATAGTTTAAAAATTTTAAGAAATTTTTGAGGTTATTGTAACTAAAGTTTTTAAAAAACTTGTAGCAGACAAACTTGGCAAAAAACTTGAATTCCAAACAAGGTCACAGCGGGGTGGGGGACCACCCCTGCCCCCTTGCCATTCCTAAGCATGCTACATCAACAGAACTCAGTAGAAAATAATCTTTGGCGTAACTCACAATTTAGACTGAGCTCCCATTTCCCAATCAGCGTGACTATCGCTATCTTTCTCCTAGACGTAGATCCCATGCTACATCAACAGAACTAGCTAGAAAATAATAATATTTGGGGTAACTCACAATTTAGACCCAGCATGGCCATCTTTCTGCTAGACTTAGCTCCCAATTTTGCTTGGTTGTGCCATCTGTTTCCAGCCCACAACAATATAGTTCTTGAAGCCAGTGACAATGCAATATCTTGAAGGTCTGATCAACTTATGGAAAATGGCCTTTTTTTTTTTTACCGAGTAGTCCTCTGAACTTCACAAGTGTAGGAAAAGAGGAAGAAGAGATGGTTCATGGACTCATTTCCTAATTCTAATCCACAAAAAAAAAAACACAAGTAGCATATTGTGAATCTACATTAACATATTAATCACAAGATATATGAAAATTCCGCTATCGATGTGAGAGTTGTGTTAGTTGGCGATTTATAAAAATTCTTATAAACTACCTATGATCTCAAAGGTATAATCTAATTTGTAGTATGATCGGAGTCGAACCTACCTAAACTTTTTTATTATGAAAAGAAAAAAAGATACACGAAATATATGGGAATATCATCTTTATGTCACACCACGTTATACTAGTCCACATGCAGCACAATATCTTGAAGAATTTCATAGGCAGTCCTTGCAATGATCTGCCTGATCAACACGAGGAATTAGAGAATGAGATGGAATGGATGAACTAATTTAATAACTTCAGCTGGACTCGGTCTTCCACAGGCCATTTCCAATGAGACATCAACAATATTAGCAACACAACTTTGTATATTACACCCCAAAACTCACTAAAGATTTTCAGAAAACATACTGGTTGGCATCATATTTGGGTACCAATTGTCATACTAAAGGATGTACGGCTCCACTGCCAATAATGTTCTGAATAAAAGGTCTGATAAAAGCTCGTAATTTTGTGAACTTGGAATTGGATATCTGTCTTACTCCTTAAGGATTTGTGTGAAAAAATTTTATTGTAAGTGTTAAACAAGTGCTATTTTGTCAAGAATTCATCTAAGGTCTCAAGCCAATGTACGATATTACGAGTTTTTCTAATAAGTTCACCAGTCATCTACTTTTCCTTCCCTGTGAATTTAGAGAAAATTCCAAGATTATAATGAATTCTAAAATCATTTTTCAAAAGGGTAGATTATGATATATGCTTTCTTGGGCATTTTTCTCAAGCTTGCATTTTCAAATGCAAGGTATAGCCGAATTCATTGAGTTTTGATTCATATTTCAGCTAAAAAGGACAGTATTTTCTCATTTGTGGTTGCTGACATTTGTTACAGAAGATGACAAACATCTATTAAAAAGAAACTTGAATTATTCAGTCCAATATACTTGATAATTGTTAGAGAAAAGAAAAAGAAATACATTCTCTTATTTGGAATAGAAGATCTGCTATCCTCGCATTTAAAGAATGCGAACTCTCAGAACTCGCATTCTGCAAGTGTGAGGACCCTGGTGGAAGCCACCATAACAAACAACCCGTTTGTAGAACGATTTTTAAATCCATCATAACGTGGGGATTTGCTCGTGAATTTAACGAGTAGAACCAGTCTTAAGTGCCGTAGCCGTAGTGATTTGAAATTTAGCTGCAGTCAAAGTCTCACGAGTGTTATGAAAACAAATGGCTTTGCACGTCCATTCATCTGCCTCTAGCATGTTTCCATCAATGACTCGAGAGAAGGAATCCAAGCATGTTTCTATGACTTTTGCTTCACTGCTTGTGTCAATCATGTGTCAATTTGTAACTTAATCCAAGCACACAGAGACACATATATGAATCAAATGAAAATGGCACACATGCTGCACTTGCGTTTAGTGATGATGGAAATGAAATTTACACTAACCACACTCCAGCCACACAAAAATTAAAATAAAAATAAAAAAATAATACTGGTAAAAATAAAAGGCCCCCATAAAATAAGTTGACGTATGCCTAATATAAACTTTTTTAATCTTTATTAGTAAATGGATAAGATTTGTAGAGGAAAATGAGTGACTAGGATCGAAAAAATCCATGTTTTAGAGGTTCTACCAAAATTCTGAACTTCAATAGTTAACTTTTCAATTCTGATGCAAATTGAAAGAAATAATAAGTTGGTAGTTGCAACTTACAAAGAAAAGTGATATTAATCTTATATGCTCGCTCAAAAATCTCAAATTCCACTTCCTTTCTCTTCGCTTTTTAAGTCTCATTCCTCCTATAAAATAATACAGGTAAAAACAAAACCCCCATAAAATAAGTTGATGTGTGCCTTATACAAATTTTTTTAATCATTATTAGTAAATGGACAAGATATGTAGAAGAAAATAAGTGACTAGGATTGAAATTTATGCTTTAGAGGTTCTCTCAAAATTTTGAATTTCAATAGTTAACTTTTCAACTGTGATGTAAATTGAATGAAATAATATGTCGGTAGTTGCAACTTAGAAAGAAAAACGATATTAATCTTATACACACTCAAAAAAAATCTCAAATTTCCCTTCCTTTCTCTTCGTTTCTTAAATCTTATTCTTTTCTTACTCACAAAATAAGAAAAAAATAACGATAAGCGATTAAAGTTAGGGGGTGAAAGTGTGATAAGGGTACTATTTAGGGACAAAAAGCCAAGTTAACCCTTTTAATATGTAGTGAATTACCCAAAGGAAAAAAAAGTAAAATTATCTAATTGAGTACCGAGCGTATTGACCACTTCTATGCTTGCTTCGCGTGCATGCATACGAATTTTGTGCTTTTAACGAATCTGCAGTTCACGTGTTATGACTTGACTTGATTTTTTGTATATGGCAAGTTCTTTTCTTTTCTTATCTTATGCTACAAGAACTCATTTATTATTTCCCCTTCTTTCCATTTTTTCTCTACGAGTTAGATATTGATTTAAAAAAATAGAAAGGAAATTAAAAAAAAACATTTTGTGATAAATATAGAAAATTTTCCAAAAAAATGGCTATCTAGTATTCTCCAAAAAAAAAAATCTATTTCTTAATGATAGCAAAATTGAAGTTCTGTAAAATTTGACATCTAAAACCAATTTATATTAGCCATCGACTTTGTCCCTTATTTTTCAGAACCACTCTCCACCGTAGGATCGCCTTTCCATGTAGATATAGCCTCCGAAGGTCAAGGATTAACCCCCAAGAAAACCGTTTTTGCCCCTCCAAAAATAGCGTCGGAGAAACTGCAGAAGGCAGAAAACAACAGCTGCACCAGATCCTGGGCTAATCTTCCTGAAAGAAATCTTGAGGGTTATCAAGAACAAACTACATTCTTCCACTCTAATTCGTTTCCGAGCAGTCTGCAAAAGATGGCGTCAAATGGGCAACAAGAAAAGACCAATCAGCAATCTGCCATGGCCAGTTCTCAACTCCTACAACCCCTTTTGACTACAAACCACCCCGAAATTCATCATGAAGTACAAACTTTACGACCCACATGAAGGAAAAACCCACAAGATTTATTTTGGACTTCCAGAATCAAGTTCTTACCTCACTCATAATCACAAATTGCGGTATAAATCGAGGGCTTTCGCTTCAAGAAAGAGTTAGATTTTAGTAGAGGAAGAATCTCCAGTTTCGCAAATTCTGAACTTGCATAACCCTTTCGCTAACCATGTTATCCCGTTGCCCGGGACGTTTTGCTATGAGGTTGATGCTGCAACTTTTTCAGCAAATTCCTACTTCTCCTGATTGTGTTTTCTTCTTTTCTTTCCACTGTAATCGTGGAAATACCCACATTGACACGTATAGGTTCGGGGATGATGAATGGAGCTTGAACTTGGAGCACTTATCTGGTCCCTGTCGAGTTTAAGTACAGAGTGGTGAAAAGTATGGTTTATATTCATGTCGAGGCGATGCTTTATTTTGTTTTCCAGTATGGAACTTTGTGATAGTTCGATTTTTTGGATAAAAAAATGGGAGATATTTTGGGGGTCGGGGTTGGCTTACCCGATTGATTCCGTTCATTTGGTTGAATCTGGGGAGAGATTCCGTAGGCAACTGCTGTAGTTTATAATCAGGATGGTGATACTAGGGGTTTTCAGTATGATTGTTTGTGGAAGGTTTACGGGTTTGATAGGTCTAGCTTGGAAAATTCTGACTGGAAATGGGCTTCGAAAAGCTTGGCAGGGCGGACATTGTTTGCCAGTGATGCTTCGTTTTGTGTACCGGCTGCTGAGGCTGGAGAGGACCTGGACGACTGCATTTGCTACTTCTTTCGGAATAGTTTTTGGAGGATTTATTCCTTGAGGGATGAGTGGTATAAATTGCCTGAAAGCCTTGGATGGAATGCAGTTGAGGGAGCAGTAATTGAGGGAAATGTGGAACAAATTGCCCGGAACATTTGAAGCATTGAAGGTTCATGGAAGGCAGATATGGAGTGGAAAAGCGTGTGGATTGAACCTCCTTGTGTTAAAAGATTGACATCCTTTTGGTGTTGTATTTGTATGTTAGATGAGTTGTAAAAAGTTTAGTTGCATTTTGCTAACAGATTAGAGCGATTTTAACCTGACTGGGCAACTTTAATTATTTTCTCTTCTAGTTCCTTGTATGTGATGACATTAAAGGGGAAAGGACCATCGGCAATTCCTTGTGTTTTCAATTGGAAAGTTTTGTTTCTCTCAGAAACCATATGCATGAATTTACCGTATTCGTTTATTATGGCAGTTTTTGTAGATTCAAGAATGTTTTCTTGATCATTCAACTGTGCCCCTATCAACATAGTCTTGTAAGGTTATCGAATTGTGAAATTGTCAAAATATAAAGTAACATGGTGTATGATGACTGATAAGGACAGCAATTTTCTTTGTCTCTTTGTTCCTTTTTTTGGTTCTCATTTCTGATCAAAGCGAACCGGAAATTGAATTCATGTCTCTTGATTGTTGTGGACTGACAAAATTCATGTCTTCAAGATTCACTTTTGGATTCAGTTATGATTTGAAGTTCTCCACTAATTTTCAGCCACTTGCGTAGCACCATGATGAAGAAAAAGTACTTTGAAATGTATAGATCACTCATTTAGCAACATTTTCCTTTCCATCACGAATTTTCAAACTTGAATCTTCTAAGTAATGAAAAAGAACCCTTCGAGATGTCTCCCTGGCAGCTTCTGATTTGATGTATTTTGGTGGTTGCAGAGACTATTTCGCCAGAGATATGTCCTTTTACCAGGGTAGCATGCACATCATAATTCATGAATGGTCAATCAAGTAATGGATCATTTGTTTTAAGCTATAGAAAACAAAATAATCTTCATTAGTAAAAATTTTTAGACTGAAAATTGATGTCATCTTTAAAAATTTGCCCTGCAGTGGTGTCACCTATTTTGTGTTTCAAAATCAACCTTCCTTCTTGAAAGTCTTCAAGCTTTTGCTAAGTTGCATAATTCTCAAGCCAATATGGCGTGAAGTGAATACCAAGCACATATATGCTTCACTTGGGCTTCCATTTTTCCAAATAGCTTAATACAAATGTCACAATTAACAAAAAAAAAAAAATTCTTTTTTCTTCATAAGTTGGGGATAGGCTTCTCTATTGGGTTATGTGAGTTGAGTTTTGACATGTTCAAAATCAGTTCACATAACATGCCATTCTTTTGAACCCAATCTGAAGTCAGCTACGCTCACAAGTTTGTAACTCCTGTTTGACTCAAAAAGAAAAAGATATGTCTTTCATGATAATGAAATGTAGTTAAATGAAACTATTAGCAAAGTCATAAATGTTATATAATATCTAAATAAAATTGCAACATCAAAACAAAAAATAGTTTGAATTTCATGATGAAAAGTACTATAATTTACTAAAACATCCATAAGAGATAGAAAAAAGATTTTATCATAAAATTAGCCATTTAAAATACAATCACTATAGTACTTTAGTAGTGGATACCAAAAATAAACAATTTGATTTACAATATATATATATATGTACGTATGTATATATAGATTTCAATATACATATATTAGTCAGGCCGAATTTTAAGTGTGTTAACCTTAGTATAGACCAAATTCAATTTACACTCATATTGAGTAAAATATTTTAGTCCAACTTATTGCATTGCATAAGACTCAATCGAATAAATTTAAGACCGAACGGACTGAACTTAGGTCAGTCCAACCTAATTGACAAGCCCAATTAGAGATGTGCTTGTTAGATGTCATACTTTGAGTGGCATGTGCAGCAAAGAGCCACTTCATAACAAAATTTCCCAAAATTTATCAGTTCTCTGTTTATGTACGGTATCATAACAGTTGCAATTTTCTCTCCTTTGAAAAATTTCATTTTCTTAAAAAAAAAAAAAAAAACTTTACCAACATCTTCACCTAGCCGCTAGCCTCCTCTATTGCTCTTTAAAAAGGCCAGATTTTTGGAGTTCTTGTTTTTCGGTTTTTTTTTAAATCTATAGTGCAGAAATCATTTGTTGCCGTAAGGTATAGAATTTCGGTAAGGAATCTTTCTCGCCAAATACAACAGGATCCGTTTATTGTCTACACCTAAACAAGTGGGAATATCCTTTTTGTTGTATTTTCAAATGACAAGCTTAGTGAGTAAAGAAAAAATGTTTAACTAAATTATTACTTTTTGTGAGAAACTTAGCTAGGAATTCTGACGTTATAGATATTGCCTTTAAATGGTGATGTGGGACTAGTGTGGTATTTCCCTTGCTAGATGTGGCTCTTTAGTGACAAAAAAAAAACAACATAGCTAATACCCAATTTTATTATAGTTACAAACAGAAGCCTTTTATCATATATCGAGAATGAAATGCTATTGTTCTATCATGAAATAAGAGAGATTTGTGTTGATTAAGTTTAGAAGCATTGTCAAGTAATGAACTGTTTCAATTTTGAAGCTTTTAGATATGTACAGACAATAAATCGACAGACATGTAAGTATATTTGACCCTGTGTGAATACATGCCTTTCAAAAACTTTCCTCTTGAATGGAAATTCTTTCATATTATTTCTTCCTTTGTATTCATTCTATTCATTTAGCATTCCTTTAAAAAAGAAAAGAAAAGAAAAGAGGTATATAGTTCAAGAGAAGATAAGAATATCATCCATGCAAGTGTAGTTGGCAAGGATTATCCTGCAAATGTTAAGGGAATTCCACCTATAGAAGATTTTCTACTGTGGACATTCCCTTATAGGTTGGAAAAGTACGGCGTCCAAAGATAACCCTTAATAACTCTCAGAATTGAACTTTGTTTTTCATGTATAACCAAATTTCAATCTTTTTTATTTGGTTACTAAATGGGATGCTACTAATTAAGACAAGCCACATTCTAACAAACTCCCAACTCTCCGGATTGTGCAATATTCGTGTTTTTCTTGGAAGAACCTAAGAAAGACATGCAATAGCTAATCGGTTAAGTTGAGGACTAACTTGAAAGTTCAAAATCAATGGCAAACACGTTTTGTGTGAAGAATTGATCAAGGAGAGCTATGCTATAAATGGGCATGGCAAAGTAGTAGTTGAGCTTTTACTTGTATCACATGAGTTATATTTACCCATTTTATTGCATAAGCCATTAAATTGTCCAGAATTTGTTTTTGCATCTTTTCATTTTCTCTTTCCATTATTTCCAGTACGGTACAGTTAAATATAACTCGCAAAGGTATCAAATACAAAATTGTTCTCAAAGAATTTACTTTAGCAACTTAATTATCTCATGGATATACCATGCATCATGCGTACATGCAGTTTTTTACACAATAATAAGATATTATGTAGAAGAGATAATAGTTGCCAAGCTTTACAAAAATTCCTGGAGATTATATTTGATTAGATCTCACTCTCTTTTCTCACTGAGCTTATAGAGTATTGAACAACTTCAACAAGGAAATAACATCCACAAACTCACTTTTCATCAATATTTGGATGGTAAATCTTATTTACAAAACCAATTCAAAGAAATTTATATGGATAAGCACCGGGCAACTCCACCGCTATTTGGCACATACCTCTTACTCCATTATAAGGAATTGACAAGAACAGGCTAAGTTCCAATAAGTAAATAAGGCATTAACCTAAAAACAAGAGAAAGGGAGAATAATTGTAAAGCAATCAACTAAAGAACCTAGTCCAACCAAATTGAACTTTGTTTTTCATGTACAATCTAATTTTAATCTTTTTATTTAGTTATCGTCATGGGATGCTACTAATTAAGATGTTGCTACATTCTACCGACTCCCTAACACTCCAGATTGTGTACACTTCTTGTTTTTTTTTTTTTTGTGGAGAGACGTAGGAAAGACAAGCAATTTCTAACCAATCTTGGAATTTACTCACACAACATGGTCATCATATGGAAGAAAATAGAAGTCATTACTTGATCGAATATGAGGGCTGTTTGTATTTATAGTTAAAGATGTTGTATACCAAATAAAAAGATTCCTTCGAATCTTATTATGGGTTAAGTAGAGGAGCAATTTGAAAGTTCAAAATCAATGGTAAACATGTTTTGTGCAAAAGAGAGAACCATACTATAAGTGGGCATGGCAAATTAGTAGTCGAACTTGGAGCATGAGTTATTTTTAAATTTTTTGTTACATAGGCCATTCAGTTGTCCATGAATTTGTTTTTTGTACCTTTCATTTTTTTTATTATTTCAACTATGGCATGGTTTAATATAACTTGTGAAGGTATCAAATACACGTTTGTTTTCAAAAAATTTATTTCAATAACTTAATTATCTCATAGATACAGCGTGCATCATGCGTACATGCAATTTTTTTTTACTATTATAAGATATTATGTAGGATGGATAATAATTGATAACTTGTAGGAAATTTTCCTAAAGATTATATTTTGATTAGATCTCATTCTCTTTTCTCTCTGAGCTTATAGATTGTTGAACCCACTTTTCATCAACATTTGGATGATAAATCTTATTTACAAAACAATTCAAGGAGATTTACATGGATAAGTGCCTGGTAACTCCATCGTTATCTGGTACATACCTCCTACTCCATTATAAGGAATTACCATAAGAGCAGGCCAAGTTCCAGCAAGTAACAAATACATTAGCCCTTAAATAAGAGAAAGGGTGAATGATTGTAAAGCAATCAACTAAAGAACCTGGCCCCATTGGGAAAGATTAGTGAACAACTATGCTGGATTTTCTCTCAGATTATGATAGTGTAGTAACAAAAAAGGTTTAAAACTAAATTAAACTTCAAAATAAGTGGATATATCCTTTTGTAGTATTTTTCAAATGACAATGATAAGTTTAGCGAGGAAAGAAGATTTTCTGAATGAATTGTTTTCTTTTGCCAGAAACTTAGTTAGAAATTTTGTTGTCATAGATATTGCCTTTAAATGGTCATGTGAGACAGTGGCATTTTCCTTGCTAGATGTAGCTCTTTGGTGACAAAAAAGGAACTATTGCCTACTTTTATTATTGTTGCAAACAAAAGTCTTTTATTGTGGTCTTCATACAAATTTTGAAGGAGATAATCTTGACAGTTGAGAATGAAATGGTACTATCCTATCACAAAATAAGAGAAATTTTTGTGTTGATTAAGTTTAGAAGCATTACAAAGTAATTAATTCTTTCAATTTGAAGTTTTAGATATGTATAGATAGTAAATCCAAAAATTGGTAAGAATGTTTGACCCAATGTAAATACATGTCTTTTCTAAAACTTTAAGTTTTAATGATGAGATACACTGTTATTGATTGGTAAAGTGCTTTGTCCAAATTAAACGCTTAATCAAACTAGATAACCATTATTCCAGAAAACCCTACTCTGTAACAAACACAAGTTAAAAATAAAAAATAAATCTTGCTTAGGGTGTAGAATCATATGCTTTGAAGCGAGTTGCAATTTGCCAAAATTTTTTAGAATTAGGCATTGTTTTTCATGTACAACCAAATTTTAGTCTTTTTATTTGGTTATCCTCATGAGATGTTACTAATTAAGGCGTCACTACATTCTAACAATCCCTTAACACTCCAGAGTGTGTACTCTTCTTTTTTTCTTTCTTTTTGGAGAGACTTAGAAAAAACATGCAATTGCTGACCAACCTTGAAATTTACTCACACAACATGGTCATAATATTGAAGAAAGTACGAGTGATTACTTGATTGAATATGAGGGGCAATTTGTATTTATCGTTAAAGATATTGTTTATCAAAAATAAATTGATTCCTTCATGTCTTTTTGTGGGTTAAGTAGACGAGCAATTTGAAAGTTCAAAATCAATGATAAACATATTTTGTACAAATGGGAGTACCATGTCATAAGTGAGTGTGCCAAACTACTTGAGCTTATAGAATAAGTTATTTTTAATTTTTTACCTTTTTTGTTGCATATGTTATCCAGTTGTCCAAGAATTTGTCTTTGCAACTTTTTATTTTTTCCTTTCCATTATTTCTACTATGGCACGATTAAATATAACTTGTGAAGGAATAAAATACATTATTGTTCTCAAAGAATTAATTTCACCAACTTAATATCTCACAGATATAGCGTGCATAATGCGTACGTGCAATTTCTTCACTATAATATGATATTATGTGGGACGGATAATAATTGATAAGTTTTAAGAAATATTCATAGAGATTATATTTTGATTATACCTCACGGTCTTTGCTTACCGAGCTTATAGATTGTTGAACAATTTCAAAAAGGCAATAACATCCCCAACCCACTTTTCATCAACAATTGGTTGGTAAATCTTATTTACAAAACTAATTCAAAGAGATTTACATGGATAAGAACCTGGCAACTCCATCGTTATCCGACACATACCTCTTACTCCTTTATAAGGAATTGCCATAAGAATAGGCCAAGTTCCAGCAAGTTTAGAAGACATTAACCTCAAACAAGAGAACAGAGAATGATTGTAAAGCAATCAACTAAAGAACTTGGTCCTCATTGAAAAAAATTAGTGAACAACTGTGCTGCATTTTCTCTCAGATTATGATAGTGTGGGAACAAAAAAGGTTTAAAACTAAATTAAACTTCAAAACAAGTGGATATATCATTTTTGTAGTATTTTCAAATAACAATGACAACTTTAGTAAGAAAAGAAGATTTTCCAAATGAATTGTTTTATTTTGCTAGAAACTTAGTTAGGAATTTTGTTGTCATAGATATTGCCTTTAAATGTTGATGTGAGATAGTGGCATTTTTCTTGCTAGATGTAGCTCTTTGGTAAAAAAAACTTATGCCCACTTTTATTTGTTGCAAACAAAAGCCTTTTATTGTATTATTCATATAGATTTTGAAGGTGATAATCTTGACAGTTGATGATGAAATGGTACAGTTCTATCACAAAATAAGAGAAATATTTGTGTTGATTAAGTTTAGAAGCATTACAAGTAATTAATTCTTTCAGTTTGAAACTTTTAAATATGTATAGATAGTAAATCCAAATATAGGTTGGAATATTTGACCCAATGTAAATACATGTTTTTTTTTTTAGAAATTTTAAGTTTTAATGATGAGTTGTACTCGAATGGGAATTCTATCTTGTTATTTCTTACTTTGTATTTCATTCTATTCAGTGAGAAATCCTTACAAAAAAATAGGTATATAGTTCTGGTGATGATAAGAAAATCATCCAAGAAAATATAGTTGGCAAAGGATTAACATGGAAATCTCAAAGGGATTCCACCTTTAGAAGATCTTCTACCATGGACATTCTCTTATTGGTTGGTAAAGTGCTTTGTCCAAATTAAACTTTTAATCAAACCATATGACTATTATTCTAGAAAACCCTATTGTGTAATAAATACAAGTTGAAAATAAAAAATAAATCTTGGTTAGGGTGTAGAACCCTATGCTTTAAAACGTGGTGAGTTGCAATTTGCCAAAATCTTTTAAAATTAAATCTTGTTTTTCATGTACAACCAAATTTTAGTCTTTTTATTTGGTACCCTCATAGGATGTTACTAATTAAAACATCGCTACATTCTATCCAACCTTTAACACTTCAAATTGTGTACTCTTCTATTTTCTTTCTTTTTGAAGAAACTTAGGAAAGACATGCAATTGCTAACCAACCTTGAAGTTTACTCACACAATATGGTCATCTTATTGAAGAAAGTAGGAGTGATTATTTGATTGAATATAAGAGGTAGTTCGTATATTTCATTAAAGATATTGTCTTCCAAAAATAAAATGATTCCTTCGTGTCTTATTGTGGGTTAAATAGAGGAGCAATTTGAAAGTTCAAAATCAATGATAAACATATTTAGTGCAAAAGGGAGATCCATGTTATAAGTAGGTGTGGCAAAATAGTTGAACTTGTAGAATAAGTTAATTTTAATTTTTTCACCTTTTTTGTTGTATATGCCATCTAATTGTCCAAGAATTTGTCTCTGCATCTTTTCATTTTTTTTCATTATTTCCACTATGGCACGATTAAATATAACTTGTGATGCTATCAAATACATAATTGTTCTCAAAGAATTAATTTCAACAACTTAAGTATCTCACATATATAGCGTGCATCATATGTACGTGCAATTTTTTCACTATAATATGATATTATGTAGGACGGATAATAATTGATAAGTTTTAGGAAATATTCCTAGAGATTATATTTTGATTAGATCTCGCTCTCTTTTCTCACTGAGCTTATCGATTGTTAAACAACTTCAATAAGGCAATAACATCATCAACCTACTTTTCATCAACAATTGGATGCTAAATCTTATTTACAAAACTAATTTAAGGAGATTTACATGGATAAGTGCTTGGTAACTCCACCGTTATCCGACACATAGCTCCTACTCCATTATAAGGAATTACCGTAAGAACATGCCAAGTTTTAGCAAGTTTAAAAGACATTAACCCCTAAACAAGAGAATGAAGAATGATTGTAAAGCAGTCAACTAAAGAATCTGGACCTCATTGAGAAGGATTAGCGAACAATTGTGCTGCATTTTCTCTCAGATTATGATAGAGTAGTAACAAAAAAGGTTTAAAACTAAATTAAACTTCAAAACAAGTGGATATATCCTTTTTGTAGTATTTTCAAATAACAATAACAAGCTTAATGAGGAAAGAAGATTTTCTAAATGAATTGTTTTCTTTTACTAGAAACTTATTTAGGAATTGTGTTGTCATAGATATTGCCTTTAAATGGTGATGTGAGACAGTGGCATTTTCCTTGCCAGATATAGCTCTTTGGTGAAAAAAAAAAACTAATGCCCACTTTTATTTGTTGCAAATAAAAGCCTTTTATTTTGTTGTTCATGCAGATTTTGAAGGCGATAATCTTGACAGTTGAGAATAAAATGGTACGGTTCTATCACAAAATAAGAGAATTGTTTGTGTTGATTAAGTTTCGAAGCATTACAAGTAATTAATTCTTTCAAGTTGAAACTTTTAAATGTGTATAGATAGTAAATCCAAAGATAGGTTATAATGTTTGACCCAATGTAAATACATGCCTTTTTTTTTAAATTTTAAGCTTTGATGATGAGATACATTCGAATGGGAATTCTTTTATGTTATTTCTTACTTTGTATTTCATTCTACTCAGTTAGCATTCCTTAAAAATAGACAGGTGTATACTTCTAGAGATGATAAGAAAATCATCCAAGAAAGTATAGTTGACAAAGGATTAACATGCAAATCTCAAGGGAATTCCACATATAGAAGATCTTCTACCATGGACGTTCTCTTATTGGTTGGTAAAGTGTTTTGTCAAAATTAAACTTTAATCAAACTATATGACCATTATTTCAGAAAACCCTTCTGTGTAATAAACACAAGTTGAAAATAAAAAATAAATCTTGGTTAGGGTGCAGAACCCTATGCTTTAGAACATGGCGAGTTACAATTTGCTAAAATCTTTCAGAATCAGATATTTTTTTTCATATATAACTAAATTTTAATTTTTTATTTGGTTACCCTCATGGGTTATTACTAATTGAAACATCGCTACATTCTACCAAACCCTTAACACTCCAAATTGTGTATTCTTCTTTTTTCAATTTTTTTTGGAAAGACTTAGGAAAGACATGCATTTGCTAACCAATCTTGGAATTTACTCACACAACAAGGTCATCGTATTGAAGAAAGTAGGAGTGATTACTTGATTGAATATGAGGGGTAGTTTGTATTTATCGTTAAAGATATTGTCTACCAAAAATAAAATGATACCTTTGTGCCTTATTGTGGGTTAAGTAGAGGAGTAATTTGAAAGTTCAAAATCAATGGAAAACATGTTTTGTGCAAAAGGGAAAACCATGTTTTAGGTGGGTGTGGCAAAGTAGTTGAGCTTGTAGAATGAGTTATTTTTAATTTTTTTTTTTACCTTTTTTGTTGCATTGGCCATCCAGTTGTCCAAGAATTTGTCTCTGCATCTTTTTATTTTTTCTTTCCATTATTTCCACTATGACATGATTAAATATAACTCGTGAAGCTATCAAATACATAATTGTTCTAAAAAAATTAATTTCAACAACTTAATTATCTCACAGATACAGCGTGCATCATGCGTTCATGCAACTTTTTCACTATAATATGATATTATGTAGGGCGGATAATAGTTGATAAACTTTATTATATTTTGATTAGATCTCACTCTCTTTTCTGACTGAACTTATAGATTGTTAAACAATTTCAATAAGGCAATAATCCTCAACCCACTTTCATCAGCAATTGGATGCTATATCTTATTTACAAAACTAATTCAAAGAGATTTACATGGATTAGTGCCTGGCTACTCCACCGTTATCCGGCACATACCTCGTGCTCCATTATAAGGGATTGCCATAAAAACAAGCCAAGTTCCAGCAAGTTTAAAAGACATTAACCCTTAAACAAGAGAAAGGGAGAACGATTGTAAAACAATCAACTAAAGAAGTTGGTCCTCATTGGGAAAGATTAGTGAACAACTGTGCTACATTTTCTCTCAAATTATGATTATGTAGCAACAAAAAAGGTCTAAAACTAAATTAAACTTCAAAACAAGCGGATATATCCTTTTTGTAGTATTTGCAAATGACAATGACAAGCTTAATGACGAAAGAAGATTTTCTAAATGAATTATTTTCTTTTACTAAAAATTTAGTTAGGAATTTTATTATCATAGATATTACCTTTAAATGTGATGTGAGACAATGACATTTTCCTTGCTAGATGTAGCAAGGAAAATAATGACGAGAAAAAAAACTAATGCCCACTTTTATTATTGTGCACTTTTTCACTATAATAAGATATTATGTAGGACGGATAATAATTGATAAGCTATAGGAAATTTTCCTAGAGATTATATTTTTTGATTAGATATCACTCTCTTTTCTCATTGAGCTTATAGATTGTTGAACAACTTCAATATGGTAATAACATCCTCGACCCACTTTTCATCAACATTTGGATGGTAAATCTTAGTTACAAAACTAATTCAAGGAGATTTATGTGGATAAATACTTGGCAACTCCGTTGTTATCCAGAACATACCTCCTACTCAATTATAAGGAATTGCCATACGAACAGAACAAGTTCTAGCAAGTAAAAAGGCATTAACCCCAAAACAAGAGAAAGGGAGAATAATTTTACAGCTATCAACTAAAGAACCTGGTCTTCGTTAAGAAAGATTAGTAAACAACTGTGTTGAATTTTCTCTCATGTTATGATTATGATAGTGTAGTAACAAAATAATTTAAAACTAAATTAAACTTCAAAACAAGTAGATATATCCATTTTGTTGTATTTTCAAAAGACAATGACAAGCTTAGTGAGGAAAGAAAATTTCTTAAATGATTTGTTTTCTTTTTGCTAGAAACTTAGTTAGGAATTTTGTGGCTTTAGATATTGCCTTTAAACGGTGATGTGAGACAGTGGCATTTTCCTTGCTAGATGTAGTTCTTTGATGACAAAAAAAAAATCATAACTAAAGCCGACTTTTATTATAGTTGCAAACAAATGCTTTCTATTGTGCTTTTCATATAGATTTTGAAGAAGATAATCTTGATAGTTGAGAATGAAATGCTACTGTTCTATCACGAAATAAGAGAAATGTTTGTGTTGATTAAGTTTAGAAGCGTTACAAAGTAATCAATTCTTTCAATTTGAAGCTTTTAGATATGTATAGACAATAAATCCAAAGATAGGTAAGAATGACCAATGTAAATACATGCCTTTTTCAAAAAAGTTTAAGTTTCCATGATGGGATGCACTTGAATAGGAATTCTTTCATGTTATTTCTTACTTTGTTTTTCATTCAACTCACTTAGCATTCCTTACAAAAAGACAGGTCTATTGTTCTAGAGATGATAAGAAAATCATCCAAGAAAGTATAGTTGGCAAAAGATTATCATGCAAATCTTAAGGGAATTCCACTTATAGAAGATCTTCTGCCATGGACATTCTCTTATAGGTTGGTAAAGTGGTTTATCCAAATTAAACTCTTAACCAAACCATATGACCATTATTCTAGAAAACCTATTGTGTAATAAACACCAATTGAAAAAAAAAAATCTTGTTAGGGTGTAGAACCCTATGCTTTAAAACATGTCAAGTTGCAATTTGCCAAAATCTTTCAGAGTTAGACCTTGTTTTTCATATATAACCAAATTTTAATCTTTTTATTTTGTTACCCTCATGGAATGTTACTAATTAGACGTCGCTACATTCTAACAAACCCTTAACTCTCTAGATTGTGTACTCTTTTTTTTTTGGAGAAACTTAGGAAAGACATGCAATTGCTAACAACCTTGGAATTTACTCACACAACATGGTCATCATATGGAAGAATGTAGGAGTGATTACTTGATTGAATATGATGGACAGTTTGTATTTATCATTAAAGATGTTGTCTACCAAAAATTAAATGATTCCTTTGTGTCTCATTGTGGGTTAAGTAGAGAAGCAATTTGAAAGTTCAAAATCAATGGTAAACATGTTTTATGCAAAAGGGAGAACCATGTTATAAGTGGGTGTGGCAAAATAGTTGAACTTGTAGAATGCGTTTTTTTTTTAATTTTTTACCTTTTCTTGTGGCATAAGCCGTTCAGTTGTCCAGAATTTGTGTTTCCATCTTTTCATTTTTTCTTTCCATTATTTCCACTATGGCACGATTAAATATAACTTGTGAAGGTATCAAATATATAATTGTTTTCAAAGAATTTATTTTAACAACTTAATTATCTCACAGATATAGCGTGCATTATGCGTACGTGCAATTTTTTACACTACAATAAGATATTATGTAGAAAATATAATAATTGATAAACTTTAGAAAATTTTCCTAGAGATTATACTTTTATTATATCTCACTTCAAAGATTTGATAACTTATACATTTTATAATAATACACCATAAACTTTTTAACTGTGGTATTCGTCAATATGTTGGAAAAGATAAAGTTATAATGCTAAAAAGTTCTTATGAAGACCATTGTAAGATCCTACATTCTATTAGAGAAACAAGATAAAGACTAATAGAATTTATTAAATTTTTTTGTTTCTTTACTATTTATTTTAATTAGAGCGTTGGCTAATGAACACACTGGTTGTTAAAATTAAGAGATCAAATTGCCAGTTTGTGACTTTAGGGCAGAAAGGAAAGGATGAGAAAACTTAAAATTATGAGAGAAAAGAAAGAAAACAAAGAGAAAAGAAGTGATTCTAATGTTATTTGGGAGTTTTGAAAAGAAATGGAATGATTTTGGGCATATAAGTCAATACAAATTCATGTAATAGCTAATTAATGGCAAGATGGGTATTTAAAAAATTTTCGTAGGCTTTCAACGAGTTCTTTTGTTTCCCACCTGAATTTGGTTTGGAAATTTTTTTTAAACTGTAGCACAAGTTTTATCATTCTAAATCCATCCCCTTCCCTTCTTTTCTATCTCCTGAAAATCGCCCCAAACATTTGACAAGTCAACTTTTCCTTCCTTTCTTATTTTTTCTATTCAAATCTTTCCATCCAAACTAGCTATAAGAGTAAAGGAGTGAAGACGTGACATACTTTAATATGTTAGCACCAAAATGGAGTACTTTAAACAAAATTTTCTAGCATAAGAGAGCTAAATTGTAGTATTTTAGTGTTATGATCTTGATTTTATAACTTTAGGCAACATATTCAAAAAGTCATATTTCAGTGTAGCATAGAGCAAACTAGTAAGTATTCCTAAAATCCGCAAGCTTATATGACAAAGCTGCACTAAATAATTGACATCGGAATCTCAAACAGTGTTGAACAACTTCAACCAAAGCAACAACATCTTCAAAACTCACCATTCATCAACATTTGGATGGTAAATCTAGTTTTACAAAACTAATTCAAGGAGATTTATATGGATAGGCATCAGGCAACTCCACCCTTATCCTACAGATACCTCCTATTCCATGATAAGGAACTGCCACAAGAATAGACCAAGTTCTAACAAGTAAAAATGACATTAATCCCAAGAAAAGAGCAAGGGAAAATAATTGTAAAGAAATCAACTAAAGAACCTTGTCCTCATTGAGAAAGATCAATTAACAACAATGAAGGATCACTAAACAATCTTGGTTAATTTGAAAATTATTGAGTTGAACAAAGACAAACACTTTGATCAAAATCCACAAATATAAGTCAAAACCCAACTTAAATTTATGCTTAGATTCGCTACCAAGGAAAAAGAAAAATAATGAGAAAAAAATTTTCATAGCAATGAAAGTGAAAAGGGACAAATTTTTTAAGAAGATTAGGAAAAATCCAAAAAGCCCAATACACCCATAGGTTGCACATCATTTCTTAGAAAAAGATATGTATATATACATGTGTGTGTGCGCATGCGTGCATGTGCGTGCGTATGTGTACAACGTGCAACCCAAGTGCACTCAAACTAATAAACAATCTAGCTTAACAAAAGCAATTCTTCAACCAATTCATGATAACTATTTTGGAGTTTGCTTATTTTAGAATTTGAAGGAAAGTAATTACTTTTTTTTTTGTAATTTTCCTTTCTTTTTTTAATTTACTTCTCTATTGCTTCTAAAAAATCATGGAAGTGATTGTACAATTTTTTATCAAAGAAGTAGATTGATAGCACTACAATACTTTAAATAGTTAGAACATCTGTTCTTGTAATTATTTAGGTATATACTGATTGTAGTATACATCATGAGAACAAACATTGATAACGTGCAATGCACGTGCTCCCATAGTAGTACAAAATAAAGTCATGCATATTCACACTCAACAATCAACTTAAATGACTGTTTAATGCTGCAGTAGTTAACCATTTGTTCAACTGCAATAGTTGTTTATTATCCCTCATTATTACCAATAAGTATATCATTATCAACAAAATAATGAAAAACATGTGAGATATTTCAAAATTCTCGAGATGTCCAAGTCATACACCCACGAAACTCCTTAATCTAGGCTAACAAAGTAGATAAAAGCATATGTAAGATTTTGCAACTTAATCGTTCATTTACAATTTGGCCATGAAGAAGTTTCTTAAATATGTTAGGACAACAAAAAGGTAGGAATCATAGCAGAATTTTTGTATAAATATTTGCTATGGTCTTTATATATGCTGTACATGTTGCCTACCACTGCAAAACAATCCGAAGAGAAGAAGTGCCCAATTAAGCCAAAAGAAGTTCTTATTCTTTGTTTTGTTGCTGTTGTTGTTATCGAGTAATAGTCCTTTGCCGTGTGGAAGAAGAGAATCGTCTAATTTGCTTGGAAGTTAAAGTCTCGTACTCAAGAGTGCATTGCTTAGGACATGCAATGCCTTCTTGTGCTGGCAAAAGGAACGTCAATCAAGATAAGTTTTTATGCAATTAAATATTCAAACACAGTTGATTCTACAAACACATATGTAATGGAACAATATGTGACATAAGATGCCTTTCTTTTCAGTGATCTCTAACTCTTAGCAAGAGACCTGCCGACAAATCTACTGTGCCAGAAGAATGTTCTTTCCATTAGTTCAAATGAATTTCATAAATTAGAACTTCATCTTAACTCAATGACAGCACCAAGGCATTGTGGCTCCAACTTATCTCTTAAATTGCAGTCCTGACAAAAAGATTTACCAGTTAAAGTTTAACTGGTCAACTGCCACGGTTGTAGGTACAACAGCAGTATACAATTGTCTCCCTAGTCTGCCACAAGGTTGTAGAAGAAATTTGAACCTAAATCCCTTTGTCTCGATCTTCTCCTCTTTCTTAATTGCAAGATCGAATACAATCTCTTGTCCTTTTGCCAATCAATCCTTAAGGCTCGCCTTTTCCTCAAGTGCGCTTAGTTGGTATTAACATTATGCATATGATTGTGAGGTTTGTGCTAACTACAATTTTAAATTGCCTTGGAGCTCAACCCAAAAGAATAAACGATTCAAATAATCTCCAAACATTTTGAAAGCGCAGACTATATTCTTCCAATATCTGCTAACCTATGATCTTGTCATTAGTTGTTCTTAGTTGCAAAACATGTGCTAGACATATTAAGGATTTAATTTTGCTTATAAAATCTAATTTCCATTTTAAGAGCTATATAAGCAAAGTCTTTAATTATCTTGTTCCAAAAACTAGTTTATGTGTTTATCATTTAGGGATTAACATGAAAAAAATCTTGAATATTTTATATATCAAGATTGTCTCATAACTCAAAGTCTTGAATAATTAATATATCGAGATTGAATACTTTATAAAATTCATGTTTTTTTGGATTAATTTATGTAGCATTTCGTATAATTGTCAAATGCAGCAATCTACTAGGAACTAATAGATTAGTAAGACTTCCCTTTTCAATTCATAGGATGCGACTTATGAGAAATTGGAGTTTTCGTGCATTTTATGGGCAATCTACGAGTTTGCTGTGAATGTAAAAACTGTATTGATAAACAATTTATAAGAATTTTTGTAAAGAGCTCATGGTCTGAGAAATATGTTTTTTGATTCGGTGGTAACAGGAGTTCAACACATACAAATTTTTCTTTACCAAAAAAATTCCAAAAACTATAGAAGATTGCATTTTCTTCCTGCCATGGGACTAGTGTGAACAAGTTAAACCCAGTGGAATTAAAAAACCAGCTGGCGTGGCATTGTTATAGATGCTGGCATATTATGTTCTCACTTGTGTTTCATCATAGATGTGAATATCATGTGTTGACTCTCTCTGATGCTTAAGTTTTTAGTGTGATGAATTTTTGAGTTTTTTTTTATTGTTGCTAATGTGAGTAAATTATTTGAAGATATTATTTTGTCTCTAATGTTTAGTCTTAGTACTATAAGTAGAATATGTGACGACCACACTTCACCCTAGGCATCGTAGGGTTTAGAGGACCGCATGCCTGACTCTCGCCAGAACTCACTACAATAAACTCCCAAAATAACATTTACTCCATCCATTCAACAATGACATTCACACTTACGTACAAAGCAATAAAGTTAAAGAAAGAATTTATCCACTAATTCTCATAGTACAAGTTTGTCTACAATAAATACAAAATGAAGACTTTAGGTTCGAGCTATCGCTAATCTTGACTTCTTTCGCTCTCATATCCCTAAGTGAAAAATAACATTTCGGTTTCAAGGTTACTCTCTTGCTCACTATTGACTCCTCTTTTTTCACAAATGAAAGTTGGAAATGAGCATGCAGCTTCTCTTCCTCTCTCTCAATTTTCAAGTGTAGAAATGAACCAAAATTTCTTTATTTTCTTCCCTCAACTTAGCTGGTTTGGAAGCAAGGAGGATGTATTCTCTCCTTCACACTCAACTCTCTCTTGGTTTGAGAGGAAAAGAAAGAAATGGAAGCCAAGTCTCTCTCTCTCTCTCTATTAGGTTCAAGGTGGAAGAACGGCAAGAAATGTTAGTTCGAAATGAGTTTTATTCTTATTCAATTTTTTTTGGATGTCATTTTTGCCAAGTGTCCATGAATTTAACAAGTGTTGTCTTGCATGCATTAGAAAGTGTTATCCTACAAGAGCCATGCATTTCTACACTATTATGTTATTACCCCACTAAATTCTTATTCTAGCTAATATTAATTTCCTAAAGGTTGATCGTACAATAATTTAAAGTGCTCTTATGCACTTAAATTATAAGGAAAGCAATTTAACACATAAATCAATCAATAATAAGGTAAATATAACACATTCAATTTTCTAGATAAAAGTATGGAATATATGGATTAATTTTTCAAGCCCTCACAGAATACTTTGAGACTAAAATAAAAAAGAAATAAGTCTAGTTCGTATAACATTAAAAAGGTAACCGTAAAAATTTTTTTTGAATTGGTAACCAAAAGCACCTCATTTAGATTTTTCTTATATTGTCCTATAAAATTAATATATTTATTAATTTTTTGGGTCCAATAATTCAAGGAAACTACTAAAATGGAATTCGACAAAAAATATTTATTTTGAAAAATTATTGCATGAGGAATAAAGAGAAGTATAGCCTTTTTTTATAAGTAAAGAGAGAAAGGTTTACAAAGAAAAAAAGTAAAATAGAGTTGATTGGGTATTTGGGCAGTATCAAAATGAGTCAAACGTATTTTAATCCCTTCCATATTGGTCCCATGACCTATTTGGGACTGCTTGGGCATAGGACCATATTTTTCAGCCCCATTTAACTCCTACCCAATTCTCGTGCATCCCACCTATTTGTCATCTCTAATTATAGTTTTGACCATTCATCTATTGACAATTGTTAGTCACAAAACCCAACTATGTCAATTTAGAAAATTTTGTCCACTTCAGTCATTTTAAGGAAGCTCAAGTAACATGCATAAGAGAAAATTTAATGTCAAAACAAAGTAGAATGGCCAACAAAAGCATTAGACCACCATCTTTCTCATTTAGAGATGGTAAATAGGCAAGATAGACTGGATTTGGGCGAGACTTAATTGGAAACTGCAAAATATGGGTTATATCCAAACAGTCCCATGTTAGTCATGGGACTAATATGGGCGGGACTAAAATGGATTGGACCCATTTTAATACCGCCTAAATATCCAATAATTCACATTTTATTTTTTAAGTCTTTTTTCTCTAATCAAATGTCTCATTTTAATATCATTTAATTAGCTTGTTCAACTTTGTAAAAGTTCTACACATTTCTATATATGTGTGTGTGTGTAGTGCGATAATTTTTCAAACTAAACAAAATTTACTAGATATGAAATTTATTAAACACCAACTCTCATGCAAATAAAAGTACATAAATAAGAACTAGTTCAGTGCTTTATATCAATTAATGATCAACTTTCTAGCTTTAACATAAGGAAACTTCACTAAACGACTAAAGGCTAAAAGTGAAGCAAACCCAACCACATCCCCATCTCCCAACACCACTCCTTTTTTTTCAGTGTTTGTCCTATACTCCTTTTCCTACTCTCTCAACTCTCGAGTTTCACTCTGTCTATCCTAAATCTACCACTCCCCACCCAACAACAATAATGTCTAGAATTGAGAATACGACTACCATTCACTCCATTTCTCCTCTTGAGATATAAGCATTTATATTAACTACTTTATTAGGATTGCTACGTAATCGGTAATATTCCTAGTCTTCTAGCACTAGTGGAGCATCCATTCCACCACCACCATCATTCACTTTTCTAGATCTACTGCTTAACAATGTTTTGAAAATCGGACCGGACCAGCCGGTTCGACCGGTTGAACCGCGAACCGGCCATGGCACCGGTCCGGTCCAATGGCAAAGTTGACTTTGCCAGAAAACCGGTCAAAAACCGGTCAAATCGCGAAAACCGCCGAATCGGATTGAACCGGTGGTTTCCGGTTTTCAACTTTTCCCCCTTTTTTTTTTTTTTTTACTTTTTGCAAAATGCAGCTATCTAGATTCGAACCCAAGACCTTTGTAATAGAAGACCAATGTATTAACTGTTGCACTACCACATCTTATTAGTTTTTTTGATAACTTATTTATATAAAACAAATACTCATATTTTTTTTTTTCATTTTTCTTACAAAATCCCATCCTCTCATGGCTCTTTTTTTTCAATCAAAAACTCTCTCTCTCTCTCTCTCTTCTTTTATCACTCCCTTTTTAATCAAACCTCTTTATTTTAATTTATTGATGTTTTCTTCCATCTTTTAATTTTGTTTTTGTCCATTAAATTGAAAAAAGTTAAAAAAGAATTATTTTTCTTTAACCCAAATTATTTATGCCACAACCACTCACATTTATCTCATTTTTTGTTTCTTATCAAGTTTACATTTCTATTTTCAATTCTCTTGACTTCCTTCAAACTCCAAATTTTCTTTTTTAAATTACAATCTGTAAATTCCAAAACGTAAATTAAAATTTAAGTTCACAATATCTAAATTCTCATAGACGTGAATTTTGTATAATTTCAAAATATTGTGATATTTTTAGGTTGGATTTAGATATAATTGAAATTGAGATGAAATTTATTTGTTTTAACTTATAATTTAAAAAATTTATTTTTAAAAATCCAAGTTATTAAAAAATAGTAAACCTTTCATCATATAAAGTGTTAAATTAGTCCATTACATGTCTTATTTTGTACATATATATATATTTATATAAATTATTTGTTAAAAAATTCATTGAACCGGGGTTGAACCGATCTGACCGGTTAAATCTCGACCCTTTCACTTCACCGGTTCAATTAACGGTTCGATTTTTAAAACATTGTTGCTTAAGCACACACACTCACTAGTACAGTAGTAGTTGTACTTTTGTCTTTCCTTCTACTGCCAAATACACACAAATAACAGTGCACTACTGCTACCACTAGATGCATACACTGCGGCTGACTGTTTTGGAAAATTTGATGGTTTTCGACTCTTAGGCATTCTTAAGTTTTGGGGAAAAGAAAGATTCATGAGAGTTCTAAGTAAGTCTCAATAAGACCCAGATTTTAGATAGGTATTATTGGATATATTTTCAATTAGACCCAGTCCCATATTTTACATATTTATTCCATCCAAATTAAGTTTCAGTATGGGATCTTACTGTGGGACTTATTGCCGCCTCTATTCTCACTGTATCCGAGCAAGAATCCGTGTTTATGATTCTTGAGCTATTTCATAGTGTAGCTGATGGGGTTTTCGGAGTTACCTTGTTGATGATGCTTCAGCTATTTTACTTCATTCCCTAACCTATCAAAAAGTAAAAATATAAAGTAGATCACAAGGGAAAAACTTCGTATTGCAGTTCCTAAATTCAATTTTACAAGGGGTGTTAAAAAAAGACAGCTATAGTGCGCAGATTATATTCAATAATTGCACCCAAAAAGAACAAAATTATTTGTTTTAACAATTCAATCATAGAAAGGATTAACGCCAAAGTCCTAGCTCAATTAGAAAATGCTTTCTTTAGCAGAAACAATTACAGAGGTCAAACGAAAATTTTTATTAGAGATTGATCAGTAAGGAAAAGGAAAACTGAAAGTGAAATTCTGACTAGGAAGAGTCCCCGTCGGACCTATCAACGTTCAGTCACAAGAAAAATGAGCTTTTAGGATCAAAGCTCATTTAAATTCAATGAAGGTTAGTTCGTATTGTAAAAGAACTAATCTCGAACAATGAACATGACACATTTAATAATTGAGTTCAGCTTGAACACTTTCGTGAACTAAACAAATGTGTTCGCTCATCCATACATAAATAAAAAATAGTAAAGATAAATATATACACGTTGCATATTGTCAAACACATGTATAACACCTTGCATTTTTCTACACATAAAACTAGTTTTATTCATTTTCTGGAACCAAGTTAGTAAATTGCAAATGGATTTTCGAGAACTAATGTTTTCAAACTTGATCTCAATATATTAAGTTTAACGAGCTAACCTTGAGTTCAAATTGGAATATTATTTCAAATTAACGAACAAAAATTGAACTTCATTTTAGGTTCTTTTGATAAATGAATGAATTCAAACTTTCTTTGTATCATATACAAATAAATTTGAAAATTGTACATTCATCACCATTTGATTTGTTAAAATCTTTATAAGAAAATCAGGAGATATAGCATGTAAATAAGTTGACTAATTTAGGAAAGAAAAAAAACCCTAAAGGACAACTTGGATTTTGGACATTAGTTGCAGGATGAGGAGAATAATGGGGTGGTGGCAAAAGGACTCTTTTTGAGTGATTTTTGGTATATTAGAGAGAGAGGAGAGAGAGAGAGAGAGAGAGAGAGAGAGAGAGAGAGAGAGAGAGAGAGAGAGAGAGGAGAGAGAGAGAGAGAGAGAGAGAGAGAGAGAGAGAGAGAGAGGAATTCTTCTTTTAGAAAATGAGTACATTTGTTTTAAGGGAAAGGGGTGATTATATTATGATCACTAAGAATAAGCAGGTTTGTTGCACATATGTTTTACGCATTAGTAATATCAATTTATCAGCTACAACAAAACACTGAAACAGTAATGAAATTTTATTTTCTATAAATATTCAATCCAACAATTACTCCTTACATATAAGTGTAAGATTTACTAATATCTCCCTATACCCTTTTAAAGTTTTAGAATGGTGAGTCAGTTTATTTACTACTATTTTTTAGTTTTATTTAGATCTAAATTTAGAACAGTTATTAATACTTTGAGAAGTATCCAGGATGATTACCTTTAGATGGTTGTTTACTGTAATTCCAAATCCAGATATTGACAGTATTAAATTGTTTATATCATACAAATATATACATATATACACATATATATATATACATATACATATACATACATACTAAAAGCAGCAATTTTCAATTGGAATTCCAATTGGTGTTGAATTGAGCTACTCAATTATTTTGACTGGGCCATTTATTATGACCGGATTTTGTTATTTGGTAATTTAGAGTAATTGCTGTGGTTTTTTTTTTCCCAATTGGAATTGCAATTGCTCTTGAATTAAGAGGTGCACTTGAGCGGTGCAATTATTTGATCTGGCCATTTATTTAGACTGGTTTTGTCGATTGGTAATTTAGATGAACTTCAGTGGCTTTTTAGTGGAGGGCCGGTTACTTTGTAATTTGGATTAATTGGGTATGTTTCTTGTAATTTGGCCTGCTATCATGGTGCCAGCACGAAACGCACGAAGACACCATATTGAGGGTGATTTGGCAATTTTAATTGATTCGGTTTTTATTTTGCATACACCAAAAATCACCAAAAAGGCAGAACCTACACCTGGCTCTACCCTGGAAAACTCAGCCTCTTTTCCTCAAAATATTGGCTATGATAAGAACATTTTGAAAATTGAGAATGAAATACTACTATTCTATCACGAAATAAGAGAAATATTTGTGTTGATTAAGTTTAGAAGCATTGCGAAATAATAAATTGTTTCAATTTTGAAGCTTTTAGATATGTACAAACAGTAAATCGAAAGACGTATAAGTATATTTGACCCAATGTAAATATACGCCTTTCAAAAACTTTCCTCTTCAATGGAAATTCTTTCATATTATTTCTTAATTCGTATTAATTCTACTCATTTAGCATTCCTGTAAGAAAAACAGGTATATAGTCCAAGAGAAGATAAGAATATCATCCAAGCAAGTGTAGCTGGCAAGGATTATCATGCAAATGCTAAGGGAATTCCACCTATAGAAGATTTTCTACCATGGACATTCTCTTATAAATTGAAAAATACGGCGTTCAAAGATAACTCTTAATAACGTTCAAAATTGGACCTTGTCTTTCATGTATAGCCAAATTTCAATCTTTTTATTTGGTTACCAAATGAGATGTTACTAATTAAGACAAACAGGTATATAGTTCAAGGTATAACTAAATGAATACTTTGGCATTCATTTACTCATTTAGTAGTCCTTTAAGAAAAAGAGGGCATATAGTTCAAGAAGAAGAGAAGAATATCATCCAAGCAAGTGTAGTTGGCAAGGATTATCATGCAAATGTTAAGGGGATTCCACCTATAGAAGATTTTCCACCTTGGACATTGTCCTTATAAACGGGAAAAGTACGGTGTCCAAAGATAACCCTTAACAATGTTCAAAATTGTACTTGTTTTCATTTATAACCAAATTTCAATCTTTTTTATTTGGTTACCAAATGGGATGTTACTAAATAAGACAAACCCACATTCTAACAAACCCCTAACTCTCCAGATTGCGTAATATTCTTGTTTTTCTTGGAGGAACTAAGAAAGACATGCACTAGCTAGTGGGTTTAAGTTTCGGACCAATTTGAAAGTTCAAAATCAATGACAAACATGTTTTGTGTGAAGAATTGATCAGGGAGAGCCATGCTATAAATGGGCGTAGGAAGTAGTAGTTGAGCTTTTACTTGTATCACATGAATATATTACCCTTTTTGTTGCATAAGCCATTAAATTGTCCCTTTACACTAATTGAGAGTGGAAAGAAAAAACAAACATTTCTTCGAAAGCTTCAGACGGTAAAAGAAAAAGGCAAGAGAATATATCTTTCTTGAGAGTTATGGCAGCTAGAGTTTCTTGGCGTTTGGTACTGCGGCTCCATGGCAGCCGTGACTGCTCCCCACCACAGAGGGGGGGACACACGGGCTCTTCTCCGTCCTTCATGAAAAAGTCGTTTCTCGGCATTGTTTGCACAACCCTCTTCGTTGGAGACCGCGGCATGTTCAGGCAACGTTGGCTACTCATCGGGGGGAAACCTGCTGTGGTGTTCGATGCGGCAGATATCTCAACCATTGCTTCTGCGTTCTGCTTCTCCTTGGTCGGCAAATTCTCCAGAGGCTGGCCGCCACTTCCATATCTACGTAAGTTCTTTGTTTCCCTTGACTTGAAGGATTCGGTGTTAGTGGGTCTGTGGGACTTCAGGCATGTCTGATACAATTCAAAAACGAGGCAGATTTCTCCGGGTATGGGCTAGGAATATCTGGTATGTGCATGGTTGCCCTATTAGAATGTTTAACTGGATCTCTAAATTCCATGTGGATCGGGAATCCTCCTTGGTTCCAGTGTGGTTTAATTTACCTAAGTTACCGATCCATCTGTTCGACAAGCAATGCTTATTCCATATTGTTTCCTGTCTAGGCAACCCGTTGTTTGTAGACTCCGCTACATCTTTATTTTCTCGGCCGAATGTTGCTCGTGTTTGTGTAGAGGTAGACCTGTTAAAACGGTTACCAGCGAGGGTTTGGGTCGACATGGGGGGATGGTGACGGCTTCTGGCAGCCTCTGAACCCAGAAAACTTGCCCAGGTTATTGTGAGCATTGCTACCAATAGGGACATGGTGAGGAGAACTGCCATGTGAAGCATCCTGAACTTCGTCCACCGCTGATGGAGAAGAACCAGAAATCTAGCTCGGGAGGGGGTCGTGCTGAAAAGGGATTGCAGGAGGTGAGTGCTCCTCCTCCGAGCTGCTCGGAGAAGGGGTTGCAGGTGGTGCAATCTCCCTCTCCGGTGGCTCCTGTTGTAGATACTGCTAACATAGATGGTGGAGGGCTGTATGTTTTGCTCTCGTGGAGGAGACACGGGAGCATTTGGCTTTGGCTCCAGGCGGCGGCGATACAGACCTGGTGCCAGTGGATCGCGAGACTCAGATGCCTACGGACCCACCTTCGACGCAGGGTGGGCTGACTACTTCCCTTCCTGAACTGGTGGATGAGGCGATAGAGGCGGCGGCAGATCACCTCATACATGCGATTGCTGAACAGGTTGCTAGCGAATCAGATGCTGGCGTCAGGAATGCGGCTTCAGTCCTGGCTACTAAGGCTTGTCCAACAGCGGAGGTTGAGAAGGGAGTAGCGGCTGACCTGGGAAACACATTTCAGGAGGAGGTGAGCACCTAACAGCAAGCAATGGTTGCAACTTTGAACCTATCTCCACGCAAGGCTGATGCACCTTATGATCCGCCACTGGAGGATCGGCGGAAGCATTTGGATGGTTCGATCACTCGTCGTCGTTTAAGAGAAATGGTGGTTTACCTCCACGAGCTCTTACTGCGCAGCACCATGATTAAGTCACTTTTCTGGAATGCTCGAGGGATGGACAACGCTCTTACGATAGTTCGACTACGAAAGTTGAAACGCATGTACCAAATCTCTTTGATAACTCTCTATGAGCCCTTGGTAGGTCGTGAGCATTTGGATATTGAACACCGAAAACTAGGTTTCCCGTTTGTAGTCTAGAATGATGAAAGCAAGATTTGGATATTGTTAATGCTGAATACGAATGTGACATTGCTGTGGCCTCTCCTTAGTTTTTGGTAGTAAAGATTACTCATAGTTGTTTCCGATGTCCTTTATTGCAACTTTTGTCCATGCAGCGTGTGCCTTGGAGGAACGAGAGCTGCTCTAGCAGCAGTTACTTCAGGTGAGTCAGATGGGAGTACTAACAATCTTTCTGGGGGATTTTAACGTCATTGCTAGCGCAGAGGAGAAAAAAGGAGGTTTGGCCGTTTTGGTTTGGTGAGGCGGAATCGTTCTTAAATTTCACTGATGTGCGGGTTTAACAGATTTTGGTTTCTCTAGCACCAAGTTCACTTGGTGCAATAATCGCCGGGGGAGGGCTCGGATATGGAAGCATCTGGATTGAGTTCTGGTGAATCAGTTGTGGTTGGACTTGGCGATTAACACTTTAGTGACGCATTTGCCTAGAGTGGCTTCAGATCACTCTCCGTTGCTGGTCACTTGCTTCCTTAGCGTCAACAGTGGCCCTCACAGCTTCCGGTTCCTGGAGGTGTAGAGGTCCCATGGGGATTTTATTAACGTGGTGCGCAAGGCTTGGAAGGTGGAGTGTGAGGGTCGCCCGGTTAGGGTTTTACTGTCGAAATTGAAGGTGGCTAAGGATGCGTTGCGGTTGTGAAATAAGGAGGTGTTTGGAAATGTTAACGACCGCATCCGGGAAGGGGAAGAGCGGGTCCTTTCGTTGGAAGGTTCTTTGGAGATGAATCCAACAAAGGAGGGTGAACGTATGCTTACCCAGACGCAGTGTGATCTCAAGGCAGCTCTGCTGCGGTAAGTCAGATATTGGCGTCAAAAAGCTTGTATTCGGTGGCTCAAAGAAGGGGATGCTAACACTAGGTTTTTTCATGCACAGGTTAAGCCAAAGACGCGTGCGTAGTTAGAAACACCATATAAAGGATATGAATGGCATGTGGGTGGACGAGCAGTCCCAGATAGAGTCCATGGCAATTGAGTACTTCTCTGCAGTGTTGGCGCAACAAGCACAAGTTCCAGTGGATCATTCCCTACTAGACATTATCCTCTCGATGGTATCGGAGCAAGAAAACGAGGCTCTTCAACAATTACCTACTGAAGACGAGATTCAAAGAGCGGTATTCCAGATGAATGGGGACAGTTGTTCAGGGTCTGATGGGTTTACCAGCTCTTTTTTTACTACATGTTAGGACGTTGTGAAGGGGGATGTGTGTAGAGCGGTCGGAGATTTTTTGTGGGGGCGAAGCTACCCTGGGGGTACACAGCTACGCTGTTGGTTTTGATTCCAAAAGTACCAGGTGCGTCTTCCTTCTCGGAGTTTAGGCCAATTAGTTTGTATAATTTTGTGAATAAAATTATTTCTAAATTGCTGGCACTACGCTTGGAGGCTATTCTGCCTAAGATAATCTCGCCCCAACAGAGTGGATTTGTGAAGGGTACGCAGATATTTGATAATATATTACTGGCTCTGGAAATGTGTTTGGGGTTGGGAAGGAAGGTTAGGGGTGCTAATATGGCATTGAAATTGGATATGGTCAAAACTTATGACCGGGGTCTCCTGGTGTTTCTTATTACAAGTTATGCGCAGGTTTGGGTTTGGGGATCAGTGGATAGATATGATCTGGCGGATGATCTCTTCTTGTCATTTCTTCGTATTGGTGAATGGGAAACCCTGTGACTTTTTCCACTCATCTCGGGGATTGCAGCAAGGAGATTCTCTATTTTCGACTCTGTTCATTATTGCGGTTGAGATACTTTCGAGGGGTTTGAACGCCCTGGTGGGGAATCGGCAGTTTTCGCCGTATCTGGTTGTTCGAGGTTGTCCCGTGTTGACACACCTAGTTTATGCTGATGAGAATCATTATATTTTGCAATGGGAGTACACGCTCGCTGACATGTGTGATGGACATACTAGATAAATACCAGATGACTTCAGGGCAGCTGGTGAACGCTTCTAAGAGCTGTCTCTTAGTGGGCAAGAAAGTGTCTCTTGCACGTCGTAGGGTGATCTCGCGAGTTACGGGATTCTCCGCCAAGGATCTGCCAGTCACCTACTTGGGTTGCCCTTTGTATGTTGGGAGACGGGTGAAAGAGTTGTTCAATGGTTTATTGGATAAAATCTCACAATGATTGACGGCTTGGCGAGGTCAGTGGTTATCTATGAGTGCTCGGGCTCTACTCATTAAGCATGTGTTGACCTCAATCTTGGTTCATCTCTTGGCAGTGCTGGTGCCTCCGAGGGGGGTAATTGCCGAGTTGGAGTGGATGTTTGTTAGGTTCTTTTGGGGGGAGTCAGAATTCGGTCTTAAAGACACTGGACAGCATGGTCGAAATTATGCCGACCTGTGGAGGAAGGAGGGGTAGGCTTCCGGTCTCTACAAGCGATCAGTGATGGCGTTTTCTTGTAAGTTTCGGTGGTTGTTTATGGGTGGACAGTCACTTTGGGCTAAGTTTAGTTTACGTCCTAATCAGGTGGTTATTTCGCCTAAGTTCTCTGCTAGTTGTGCTCGGATGTTTGGGTTTCGATGCTCCATGGAGATGTGATTGCAATAGGACCTATTTGGGCGGAAGTCTTCTTTTTGGTAGGATAATTGGAGTGGGCTTGGTCCACTGGCATGGAGGTTCCCAGAGTTAGCATCTGAAGCGAAAATTAATGTGTTTTGGAAGAACCAATGGGATCTTTTGGCCCTGGCATCCCTTCCTTCGAAAATTGCAGCGGCGGCAGCTGAATCCTTCTTTTGCTTTGGTACAGGTTCGAACAGTCTTGTTTGGACATTAGAACCCTTGGGAGTTTTCTCTATAAAGTCGGCCTATCAGTTAGTCCGGACAGCTGGAGCCCGGGAATGGACCTTTGCATACATCTGACACTCTGCAATTCCGTCAAAACTGTCTTTCTTCATGTGGCGATTGCTGCAGGGGCGGCTATCCGTGGATGCGGTGTTGGCTAGGGGTGACAATTTCTGACACGATCCGAAAACACGATACGAATCTAACACGAAATTAATGGGTTTGAATTGGGATTTCGGGGGTTCGGGTCAGAATCGAGTCGAACCCGATGAACCCGAAAATAAAACATGTCGATTTCGAGTCAACTCGTAGTGATCTGATATGACCCATTTATGAATTAAAAATAATTTAATAAAGATAAAAATTATTTTATCTAACTAAACTAAATCATTCTTTTTTTTTCAAAGGTATTAATTATTTAATCCTAAATGAATTTATTTAACTTGTGTGAAGTTGAAATTATTATATTTGTACAAATAATATATCATATTATTTTTTACTTTTATGCTATTTTAATTTATTTTATATTTGGTTTGGTATAAAACACTTTTACGGTGTTTAATTTATTTTAGATTTGGTTTGAAATTATTTATTTAAATTTTTATTACTTGATGATGTAATTAATTTTGTGAGAAATTGATTTTATTAGAAATTACAGTGATAAATTAATAAATTAAAATTAAATTTCAAGTCATTTCGGGTTGACCCGCCAACCCGAAATTTTCGGATTCGTGTCAGGTATCCTGACCCGTTTCGGGTTGGCGGGTCAAGTTCTGGTCAACGGATTTTTTGTTATGTTTGGTTCTCAACCCGACCCGCCAACACGAACTCGACCCAATTGCCATCCATAGTGTTGGCGAAGTTTCAGGTTCATTGCTTTTCTAAGTGCCATTGCTGCTTGCGGCCTCAGTCAGAAACATTGCAACATGTCTTCTCTACTGGCGACTTGGCAAATGTATTTTGGAGTTTTTTTGAGCAGTCGCTCGGCATCTCTTCATCCCCTGTGGTTAATGTTAGGTCGCGGTGCTTTTAGATGGTGGTTTACCTTGGTCAAATGAAGGGCACTACGATGGTTTTACAGAACGCTGCCCTTACTTATTGTATGGTTTCTATGACAGGCCAAGAACACGGCCCGTTTTGAGGGTCGGAGTATCTCGACTGGACAGGTTCGGGGATGGGTCATTCATGAGTTGCAGTTGCTGGTCCGGGTGCATTTCCCAACCATGTCACAATGGTCACTTCCATAGACGGAGCATCTTGACTCTATGTCTGCGGTGCGGAGGCCACTAACATCGACATTAGTGCGTTGGGTGTGTCCAGGGGATGGGTTTTGTTAGTTAAATATGGCTGTGCCACATTTCGTGGGGAGAGCGGCGGCGGGGTGATTAGGGACTCCTGCGGTAGGTTTATTCTGGTGTTTGCTGATTCTTTTGGTCCTGTAAATGCCTTGCATGCGGAGGCGCGCACTCTTCTACAGGGTCTCCAATTGGGGCGCCAAAAGGAGATCTCACACTTAATTGTAGAATCTGATTGTCTTGTCTTGATCAGTTGTTTACGGGGGGTCTGGGATGTTCCCGTTGTTATTCGACCTGTCGTTCGAGCTATTTGGGGGGTTGCCCCTGAGGGTTATCGGTTCTCTCACTGTTATAGAGAGGGAAACTCTGTGGCGGACTCCCTAACATCTTATGCCAACGCGTGTGGCTTCTTTGAGGTGTTCTCTACGGTAACTCAACTACTGGGCCGTACTAGAGGGTTACTAGCTCTAGATATGCAGAATTTTTGTAACTTCTGTTTTTCGTTCCGGAGGTAAGGTGGCGGCCCTCCTCCGTATTTGTACTCAGATTTAATCTCAGTTTTAATAAAAAAGCTATCTCCAAAAAAAAATCATTAAATTGTCCAAAATTTGTTTTTGCATCTTTTCAATTTCTCTTTCCATTATTTCCTGTACGGTACGATTAAATATAACTCACGAAGGTATCAAATCCAAAATTGTTTTCAAAGAATTTATTTCACCAACTTAATTATCTCATAGATATAGCGTGTATCATGCGTACGTGTAGTTTTTTACACCATAATAAGATATTATGTAGAAGAGATAATAATTAACAAGCTTTAGAAAATTTTCCTAGAGATTATACTTGATTAGATCTCACTCTCTTTTTTTCACTAAGCTTATGGAGTGTTGAACAACTTCAACAAGGAAATAACATCCACAAACTCACTTTTCATCAACATTTGCGTGGTAAATCTATTTTCAAAACCACTTCAAAGAAATTTATATGGATAAGCACCTGGCAACTCCACCGTTCTCTGGCACATACCTCCAATGCCATTACGAGGAATTGACAAAAACAAGCCAAGTTCCGGTAAGTAAAAAAGACATTAACCCCAAAACAAGTTAAAAGGAGAATAATTGTAAAGCAATGAACGAAAGAACCTGATCCAACCAAATTGGACCTTGTTTTTCATGTACAATTTAATTTTAATCTTTTTATTTAGTTACTCTCTCATGGGATGTTACTAATTAAGATGTTGCTATATTCTGCCAAACCCCTAACACTCAAGATTATGTACTCTTCTTTTTTTTTGGAGAGACTTACAAAAGACATACAATTGCTAACAAACCTTGAAATTTACTCACACAACATGGTCATCATATGGAAGAAAATAAAGTCATTACCTGGTTGACTATGAGGGCCGTTTGTATTTATCATTAAAAATGTTGTCTACCAAGTAATTATGGGTTAAGTAGAGGAGCAATTTGAAAGTTCAAAATCAATGGTAAACATGTTTTATGGAAAAGGGAAAACCATACTATAACTGGGCATGGCAAATTAGTAGTTGAACTTGTAGAATGAGTTGTCTTTGCATTCAGTTGTCCAAGAATTTGTCTTTGTACCTTTTCGATTCTTTCTTTCCATTGTTTCCACTATGACACGATTAAATATAACTTGTGAAGGAATCAAATACATAATTGTTCTTAAAGAATTTACTTCAACAACTTAATTTTCTTATAGATACAGCGTGCATCATGCATACATGCAATTTTTTTATGATAATTTGATATTATGTAGGATGGATAATAATTGATAAGCTTTAGGAAGCTTTTCTAGAGATTATATTTTGATTAGATCACACTCTCTTTTCTTATTAAACTTATAGATTGTTGAACAACTGCAACAACGCAATGACATCCTCAACCCTTTTTTCATCAACATTCGGAATGTAAATCTTATTTATAAAACTAATTCAATGAGATTTACATGAACAAATGCCAAGCAACTCCACTGTCATTCAGCATAACAAAGTAATTAATTCTTCCAATTCAAAACTTTTAATTATGTACAGACAGTGAATCCAAAGATAAGTTAGAATGTTTTACTCAATGTAAATACATGTCTTTTTTAAAAACTTTAAGTTTTAATGATGAGATGCACTTGAATGGTAATTCTTTTATGTTATTTCTTACTTTGTATTTCGTTCTACTTATTTAGTATTCCTTACAAAAAGATATGTGCATTGTTCTAGAGATGATAAGAAAATCATCCAAGAAAGTATAGTTGACAAAGGATTAATATGCAAATCGCAAGCGAATTCCACCTACAAAAGATCTTCTATCATGGACATTCTATTATTGGTTGGTTAAGTGCTTTGTCCAAATCAAACTCTTAATCAAACTATATGACCATTATTCTAGAAAACCTTACTGTGTATTAAATACAAGTTGAAAATAAAAAAACAATTCTTTGTTAGGGTGTAGAACCCAATGTTTTAAAACATGACGAGTTGCAATTTACCAAAATTTTTCAAAATTAGATCTTGTTTTTCATGTACAAACAAATTTTAATCTTTTTATTTGGCTACCCTCATGGGATGTTACTAATTAAGGTGTCGCTACATTCTAACAAACCCTTAACACTTCATATTGTGTACTCCTTTTTTTTTTCTTTTTTTCCGACAAACTTAGGAAAGACATGCAATTGCTAAACAACCTTAGAATTTATTCACACAACATGACCATCGTATTGGAGAAAGTAGGAGTGATTACTTGATTGAATATGAGGGACAATTTGTAGTTATCTTTAAAAATGTTGTCTACCAAAAGTAAATTGATTCCTTCATGTCTTATTATGGGTTAACTAGAGGAGCAATTTGAATGTTCAAAATCAATGGTAAACATGTTTGTGCAAAAGGGAGAACCATGTTATAAGTGGGCGTGGCAAAGTAGTTGGACTTGTAGAATGAGTTATTTTTAATTTTTTATCTTTTTTTGTTACATAGGCCTTCCTATTGCCCAAGAATTTGTCTCTGTATCTTCTCATTTTTTTTCCATTATTTCCACCGTAGCACGATTAAATATAACTTGTGAAGGTATTAAATACATAATCATTCTCAACGAATTTATTTCAACAATTTATTTATCTCACAAATACAGCGTGCATCAAGCGTACGTTCATGTAATTTTTTTGACAATAATATGATATTATGTAGGATAGATAATGATTGATAAGCTTTAGGGAATTTTTCTAGGTGTTATATTTTGGTGAGATCTCAATCTCTTTTCTTACAGAGCTTATAAATTGTTGAACAACTACAACAAGGCAATGACATTCTCAACCCTTTTTTCATCAACATTTGGAATGCAAATTTTATTTACAAAACTAATTCAAGGAGATTTACATGGATAAATGCCTAGCAACTCCACTGTTATTTAGCATTACAAAGTAATTAATCCTTTCAATTTAAAACTTTTAAATATGTATAGACAGCAAATCCAAAGATAGGTTAGAATGTTTGACTCAATGTAAATAAATGCCTTTTTAAAAACTTTAAATTTTAATGATGAGATGCACTCGAATAGGAAGTCTTTCATGTTATTTCTTACTTTGTATTTTATTCTTCTCAGTTTGCATTCCTTACAAAAAGACATGTGCATAGTACTAGAGATGATAAGAAAATTATCCAAGAAAGTGTAGTTGGCAAAGGATTAACATGCAATTCTCAAGAGAATTCCACCTATAGAAGATCTTCTACCATGGACATTCTCTTATTGGTTGATTAAGTGTTTTGTCCAAATTAAACTCTTAATCAAACTATATGACCATTATACCAGAAAACCCTAATGTTTAATAAACATAAATCGAAAATAAAAAATAAATCTTGGTTACTGTGTAGAACCCTACGCATTAAAACATGGCTAGTTGCATTTTGCCAAAATTTTTCAGAATTAGATCTTGTTTTTCATGTATAACCAAATTTTAATCTTTTTATTTGGCTACCCTCATGGGATGTTACTAATGAAGGCATCGCCACATTCGAACAAACCCTTGAAACTCCATATTATGTACTCCTTTTTTTTCTTTTTTTTTTTGGACAAACTTAGGAAAGACATGCAATTGCTAACCTACCTTAGAATTTACTCACACAACATAGTCATCGTATTGGAGAAAGTATGAGTGATTACTTAATTGAATATGTGAGACAGTTTGTATTTATCATTAAAGATGTTGTCATCCAAAAATAAAATGATTCCTTTGTGGCTTATTGTGGGTTAAGTAGAGGAGCAATTTGAATATTCAAAATCAATGGTAAACATGTTTTGTGCAAAGGGGAGAACAATGTTATGAGTGGCCATGACAAAGTAGTTGGAATTGTAAAATGAGTTATTTTTAATTTTTAACCTTTTATGTTGCATAGGCCTTCTAGTTGTCCAAGAATTTGTCTCTGTATCTTCTCATTTTTTTCGATTATTTCCACTGTGGCGCGATTAAATATAATTTGTGAAGGTATTAAATGCATAATTGTTCTCAACGAATTTATTTCAACAACTAATTCATCTCACAGATACAGCATGCATCATCGTACATGTAAATTTTTTGACGATGATATGATATTATGTAGAACAAATAATAATTGATAAGTTTAAGGAAATTTTTCTAGAGATTATATTTTGATTAGATCTCACTCTCTTTTCTTTCTCAGCATATAGATTGTTGAACAACTACAACAGCGCAATAAGATTCTCAACCCTTTTTTCATCAACATTTGGAAAGTAAATCTTATTCACAAAACTAATTCAAGGAAATTTACATGGATAACAGTTTGGCAACACCATTGTTATTCGGCATTACAAAGTAATTAATTTTTTCAATTTGAAACTTTTAAATATGTATAGACAGTAAATCCAAAGATAGGTTAGAATGTTTGACACATGTAAATAAAGGCCTTTTTCAAAAACTTTAAGTTTTAATGATGAGATGCACTCGAATGGGAATTCTTTCATATTATTTCTTACGTTGTATTTCGTTCTACCCAGTTAGCATTCATTACAAAAAACATGTACATAGTTCTAGAGATGATAAGAAAATCATCCAAGAAAGTACAGTTGGCAAAGAATTAACATGCAAATCTCAAGGGAATTCCATCTATAGAAGATTTTCTACCATAGACCTTCTCTTATTGTTTCGTTACTTTGTCCAAATTAAACTTTTAATCAAACTATATGAAAATTATTCTAGAAAACCCTATTATGTATTAAACACGAGTTGAAAATAAAAAATTAATCTTGGTTACGGTGTAGAACCCTATGCTTTAAAATATGGTGAGTGCAATTTGCCAAAAGTTTTCAGAATTGGATCTTGTTTTACATGTACAACCAAATTTTAATCTTTTTACTGGTTGCCCTCATGGGTTGTTTCTAATTAAGACATCGCTATAGTCTAACAAACTCTTAACACTTTATATTGTGCACTACTCTTTTTTCTTTTTTTTGGTCTGACTTAAGAAGGACATGCAATTGCTAACCAACCTTAGAATTTACTCTCACAACATGGTCATCGTATTAGAGAAAGTAGGAGTGATTACTTGACTGAATATGAGGAGTGGTTTGTATTTATCGTCAAAGATGTTGTCTACCAAAAATATAATGATTCCTTTGTGTCTTATTGTGGGTTAAGTGGATGAACAATTTGAAAGTTCAAAATTAATGGTAAACATGTTCTGTGCAAAAAGGAGAACCATGTTATAAGTGGACATGGCAAAGTAGTTGAACTTTTAGAATGAGTTATTTTTAATTTTTTAGCTTTTTTGTTGCATTGGCCATCCAGTTGTCCAAGAATTTGTCTCTGTATCGTTTCATTTTTTTCTTTCCTTTATTTCAATTATGGAGTGGTTAAATATAATGTGTGATGGTATCAAATACATAATTATTCTCAAAGAATTTATTTTAACAACTTAATTATCTCACAAATATAGTGTACATCATGCATACACACAACTTTTAAGACGATAATATGATATTAGGTAGGACGGATAATAATTGATAGGCTTTAGGAAATTTTTCTAGAGATTATATTTGGATTAGATCTCGCTCGCTCTTCTTACAGAGCTTATAGATTGTTGAACAACTACAACAAGGCAATCGTATCCTTAACTCTTTTTTCATCAACATTTGGAACGTAAATTTTGTTTACAAAACTAATTAAAAGATATTTACAGGGATAAGTGCCTGGCAACTCCACTGTTATTGGGTATTACAAAGTAATTAATTCTTTCAATTTGAAACTTTTAAATATGTACAAACAGTAAATCCAAAGATAGGTTAGAATGTTCGATCGAATGTAAATACTTGCCTTTTTTAAAAATTAAGTTTTAATGTTAAGATGCACTCGAATGAGAATTTTTTCATGTTATTTCTTACTTTGAATTTTGTTCTACTCAGTTACCATTTCTTGCAGAAAGTCATGTGCATAGTTCTCAAGATGATAAGAAAATCACACAAAAAAATATAATTGGCAAAAGATTAACATGCAAATCTCAAGGGAATTCCACCTGTAGAAGATCTTCTACCATGGACATTCTCTTTTTGGTTGGTTAAGTGGTTTGTCAAAATTAAACTCTTAATCAAACTATATGACCATTATTCCAGAAAATCCTACTGTGTAATAAACACAAATTGAAAATAAAAAATAAACTTTGGTTAGGGTGTAGAACCCGATGCTTTAAAACCAGGCCAGTTGCAATTTGCAAAAATCTTTCAGAATTACATCTTGTTCTTCATGTACAACCAAATTTTAACCTCTTTATTTGGTTGCCCTCAGGGGACGTTACTAATTAAGATGTTGCTACATTTTAACAAACCCTTAACACTCCATATTGTGTACTCCTTTTTTTCCCTCTTTTTCGGACAAATTTAGGAAAAACATGCAATTGCTAACCAACCTTAGAATTTACTCACATAATATGGTCATCGTATCGGAGAAAGTAGGAGTGATTACTTGATTGATTATGAGGGGCAATTTGTATTTATCATTCAAGATGTTGCCTACCAAAAATAAAATGATTTCTTCATGTCTTATTGTGAGATGAGTAGAGTAGCAATTTGAATGTTCAAAATCAATGGGAAATATGTTCTGTGCCAAAGGGGGAACCATGTTATAAGTGGGCGTGGTAAAGTAGTTAAAATTGTAGAATAAGTTATTTTTAATTGTTTAACTTTTTTGTTGCACAGCCGTCCAGTTGTCCAAGAATTTGTTTCTATATCTTTTTTTTTTCTTTTCATTATTACCACTATGGCATGATTAAATATAATTTATGAAGGCATGAAATACATAATTATTTTCAACGAATTTATTTCAACAACTTAATTATCCCACAGATATAACGTTCATCATGCATACATATAATTTTTTCGAAGATAACATGATATTATGCAGAATGATAATAATTGAAAAGCTTTAGGAAATTTGTCTAGAGATCATATTTTGATTAGATCTCACTCTTTTTTCTTACTGAACTTATAGATTGTTGAACAACTACAACAAGACAATAACATTCTCAACCCTTTTTTTCATCAACATTTGGAAAGTATTTGCAAAACTAATCCAAGAAGATTTACATGGATAAGTGCCTGACAACTCCACTGGTATATGGCATTACAAAGTAATTAATTCTTTTGATTTGAAACTTTTAAATATGTATTGACTGTAAATCCAAAGATAGGTTAGAATGTTTGACCCAATGTAAATAAATGCTTTTTTTTAAAAACTTTAAGTTTCAAAGTTGAGATGCACTCGAATGTGAATTCATTCATGTTATTTCTTACTTTGTATTTCGTTCTACTCAGTTAGCATTCCTTACAAAAAGACATGGTCATAGTTCAAGAGATGATAAGAAAATCATCCGAGAGAGTATAGTTGGCAAAGTTTTAACATGCAAATCTCAGGGGAATTCCACCTATAGAAATCTTCTACCATGGACATTCTTTTATTGGTTGGTTAAGCGCTTTGTCCAAATTGAACTCTTAATCAAAGTCTATGACCATTATTCCAGAAAACCCTGTTGTGTAACAAAAACAAGTTGAAAATAAAAAATAAATTTTGGTTAGGGTGTAAAATCCTATGCTTTAAAACGTGGCAAGTTGCAATCTGCCAAAATTTTTCAGAATTAGATCTTGTTTTTCATGCACAACCAAATTTTAATCTTTTTATTTGCTTACCCTCATGGGATGTTACTAATTAAGACGTCGCTATAATCTAACAAACCGTTAACACTCTATATTGTGTACTCCTTTTTTTTCTATTTTTTTCGAACAGACTTAGGAAAGACATGCAATTACTAACCAATCTTAGAATTTACTCACACGATCATTGTATTGGAGAAAGTAGGAGTGATTATTTGATTAAATATGAGGGACAGTTTATATTTGTCGTTAAAGATATTGTTTAAAGAACCATATGCTTTAAAACATGGCAAGTTGCAATTTGTCAAAAAATTTTAGAATTAGACCTAATTTTTCATGTACAACCAAATTTTAATCTTTTTATTTAGTTACCCTCATGGGATGCTACAAATTAAGACGTTGCTACAATCTAACAAACCTTTAACACTCCATATTATGTACTCTTCTTTTTTTCTTCTTGTGTCAGAGGCTTAGGAAAGACATGCAATTGTTACCAACCTTAGAATTTACTCACACAACATGGTCATAGTATAGGAGAAAGTAGGAGTAATTACTTGATTAAATATTAGGGGCAGTTTGTATTTATCGTTAAAGATGGTGTCGACCAAAAATAAAATAATTCCTTAATGTCTTATTGTGGGTTAAGTAGAGGAGCAATTTCAAAGTTCAAAATCAATGGTAAACATATTTTGTGCCAAAGGGAGAACCATGTTAGAAGTGGGCGTGGCAAAGTAATTAAACTTATAGAATGAGTTATTTTTAATTTTTCACTTTTTTTGTTGCACAGGCCATCCAATTGTCCAAGAATTTGTTTCTGTATCTTTTCATTCCTTTCTTTCCATTATTCCTATTATGGCATGATTAAATATAACCTGTGGAGGTATCAAATACACAATTGTTTTCAAAGAATTTATTTCAACAACTAAATTATCTCACAGATATAGCGGGCATCAAGTATACATGCAATTTTGTTGACGATAATATGATATTATGTTGGACGAATAATAATTGATAAGCTTTCGAAAATTTTTCCAGAGAGTATATTTTAATTAGATCTCACTCTCTTTTCTCACAGAGCTTATAGATTATTCAACAACTACAACAAGGCAATGACATCCTCAACCCTTTTTTCATCAATTTACAAAACTAATTCAATGAGATTTACATGGATTAGTGCATGGCAACTCCACTATTATTCGACATTACAAAGTAATTAATTCATTTAATATAAAACTTTTAAATATTTATAGATAGTGAATCCAAAGATTGGTTAGAATGTTTGACCCAATGTAAATACATACCTTATTTAAAAACTTTAAGTTTTAATGATGAGATGCACTCGAATGGAAATTCTTTCACGTTATTTCTTACTTTGTACTTCGTTCTACTCAGTTAGCATTCCTTACAAAAAGGCATGCGCATAGTTCTAGAGATGATAAAAAAATCATCCAAGAAAGTATAGTTGGGAAAGGATTAATATGCAAATCTCAAGGAAATTCCACCTATAGAAGATCTTCCACCATGGACATTCTCTTATTAGTTTGTCAAGTGTTTTGTCCAAATTAAATTCTTAATCAAACTATATAACCATTAATCTAGAAAACCCTACTGTGCAATAAAAACAAATTGAAAATAAAAATTAAATCTTGGTTACGGTATAGAACCCTATACTTTAATACATGGTGAGTTGCAATTTGCCAAAAGTTTTCAGAATTAGATCTTGTTTTCATGTACAACCAAATTTTAATATTTTTATTTGGTTACCCTTATGGGATGTTACTAATTAAGACGTCGCTACATTCTAACAAACCCTTAACATTCCGTATTGTGTACTCCTTTTTTTTTCTTTTGTTCAGTTAGATTTAGGAAAGACATGCAATTGCTAACCAACTATAGAATTTACTCACACAACATGGTCATCGTATTGGAGAAAGTAGGAGTCGTTACTTGATTGAGTATATGGGACAGTTTGTATTTATCGTTAAAGATGTTGTCTGCTAAAAAAAAATGATTCCTTCGTGTCTTATTGTGGGTTTAGTAGAGGCGTAATTTGAATGTTCAAAATCAATGGTAAACATGTTTCGTGCAAAAGGGTGAACCATGTTCCAAGTGGGCGTGACAAAGTTGTTGAACTTGTAGAATGAGTTATTTTTAATTTTTTACCTTTTTTCTTGCATAGGCCATCTAGTTGTCCAAGAATTTCTCTCTGTGCCTTTTCTCTTTTTTCTTTCCATTATTTCCACCATGACATGATTAAATATAGCCTGTGAAGGTATCAAATACATAATTGTTCTCAAAGAATTTATTTCAACAACTTAATTATCTCATAGATATAGCGTGTATTATGCGTACATGCAAATTTTTCGACAATAATATGATATTATGTGCGATGGATACCAATTGATAAGTAATAGGAAATTATTCTAGAGATTATATTTTGATTAGATCTCACTCCCTTTTTTTACTAAGTTTATAGATTGTTGAACAACTATAACATGACAATGACATCCTCAACCCTTTTTTCATCAACATTTTGAACATAAATTTTATTTACAGAACTAATTCAAGGAGATTTACATGGATACGTGTCTGGCAACTCCACTGTTATTCAGCATTACAAAGTAATTAATTTTTTCAATTTGAAACTTTTAAATATGTATAGATAGTAAACCCAAAGACAGGTTAGAATATTTGACCTAATGTAAATACATGTCATATTAAAAACTTTAAATTTTAATGATCAGATGCACTCGAATGGAAATTCTTTCATATTATTTCTGATTTTGTATTTCGTTCTACTCAGTTGGCATTTTTTTACAAAAAGGCATGTGCATGGTTTAATAGAAGATAAGAAAATCATCCAAGAAAGTATAGTTGTCAAAGAATTAACATGCGAATATCAAGGGAATTCCACCTATAGAAGATCTTCTACCGTGGACATTCTCTTATTATTTAGTTAAATGCTTTGTCCAAATTCAACTCTTAATCAAATCATATGGCCATTATTCACGAAAATACTATTGTGTATTGAATACAAGTTCAAAATAAAAGATAAATCTTGGTTAGGGTGTAGAACCATATCCATTAAAACATGGCAAGTTGCAATTTGCCAAAATTTTTTAGAAGAAGAACTAGTTTTTCGTGTACAACCAAATTTTAATCTTTTTATTTGGTTATCCTCATGGGATGCTACTAATTAAGATGTTGCTACATTCTAGCAAACCCTTAACACTTCATATGATGTACTGCACTTTTTTGCTTTTTTTCGAAGAGATTTAGGAAAGACATGCAATTGCTTACCAACCTTAGAATTTACTCACAAAGCATGGCATCGTACAGGGGAAAGTAGGAGTGATTACTTGATTGGCAGTTTGTATTTATCGTTAAAGATGTTGTCTACCAAAAATAAAATGATACCTTAATGTCTTATTATGGGTTAAGTAGAGGAGCAATTTGATAGTTCAAAATCAATGGTAAACATATTTTGTGCAAAAGGGAAAACCACGTTATAAGTGGGCGTGGCAAGGCAATTGAACTTGTAGAATGAGTTATTTTTATTTTTTACCTTTTTTGTTACATAGGCCATCCAGTTGTCCAAGAATTTGTTTCTGTGTCTTTTCGGTTTTTTCTATCCATTATTTCCATTATGGCATGATTAAATATATCCTGTGAAGGTACCAATTGTTCCCAAAAAATTTATTTCAACAACTTAATTATTTCATAGATACAGCGTGCATCATTCGTACATGTAATTTTTCGACAATAATATGATATTATGTAGGACAGATAATAATTGATAAAATTTACGAAATTTTTCTAGAAAATATATTTTGATTAGATCTCACTCTCTTTTCTTACTAAAATTATCGATTGTTAAACAACTACAACAAGGCAATAATATCCTTAACCCTTTTTTCATAAATATTTGGAAGGCAAGTCTTATTCACTGATCTAATTCAAGGAGATTCACATGAATAAGTGCCTGACAACTCCACTATTATTCGGCATTACAAAATAGTTAATTCTTTCAATTTGAAACTTTTAAATATATACAGACAATAAATCCAAAGATAGGTTAGAATGTTTGACCCAATGTAAATACATGCTTTATTTAAAAACTTTAAGTTTTAATGAAGAAAGGCACTCCAACGGGAATTCTTTCAATTTGTATTTATCGTTAACGATGTTGTCTACCAAAAATAAAATGATTCCTTAACGTCTTATTGTGGGCTAAGTAGAGATGCAAATTGAAAGTTCAAAATCAATGGAAAACATGTTTTGTGCAAAAGAGAGAACCATATTATAAGTGGGCGTGGCAAAGTAGTTGAAATTGTAGAATGAGTTATTTTTAATTTTTTAGCTTTTTCGTTGTATAAGCCATCCAGTTGTCCAAGAATTTATCTCTGTGCCTTTTCATTTTTTTTCTTTCCATTATTTTCATTATTGCACGATTAATTATAACTTGTGAAGGTATTAAATGCATAATTGTTCTCAAATAATTTATTTCAACAACTTAATCATCCTACATATACAGTGTGCATTATCCGTACATGAAATTTTTTCCACGATAACATGATATTACATAGGATGGATAATAATTGATAAGTTTTAGAAAAATTTTCTAGAGAATATATTTTGATTAGATCTCACTCTCTTTTCTTACTGAGCTTGTAGATTGTTTAACAGCTACAATAAAGCAATGACATCTCAACTATTTTTTCATCAATATTTTGAACATAAATTTTATTTACAAAACTAACTCAAGGGGATTTACATAAATAAGTGCCTGACGACTCCATTGTTATTCGGCATTACAAAGTAATTAATTCATTTACTTTAAAACTTTTAAATATTTATAGATAGTAAATCCAAAGATTGGTTAGAATGTTTGCCCCAATGTAAATACATGCCTTATTTAAAAACGTCAAGTTTTAATGATAAGATGCACTCGAATAGAAATTCTTTCATGTTATTTCTTACTTTGTACTTCGTTCTACTCAGTTACCATTCCTTAGAAAAAAAACATGTACATAATTCTAGAGATGATAAAAAAAAATCATCCAAGAAAGCATTGTTGGCGATGGATTAACAAGCAAATTTCAAGGGAATTCCACCTACAGAAGATTTTCTACCATGGACATTCTTTTATTGGTTGGTTAAGTGTTTTGTCCAAATTAAGCTCTTAATCAAACTATATGACCAGTATTCCGGAAAACCCTACTGTGCAATAAATACAAGTTGAAAATAAAAAATAAATCTTGGTTAGGGTGTAGAACCCTATACTTTAATACATGGCGAGTGCAATTTGTCAAAATTTTTCAGGATTAGATCTTATTTTTCATGTACAAGCAAATTTTAATATTTTTATTTGGTTACCCTTATGGGATATTACTAATTAAGACGTCGCTACATTCTAACAAATTCTTAACACTCCATATTGTGTACTTCTTTTTTTTTTTTCTTTCTTTTAGACAGACTTAGGAAAGACATGCAATTGCTAACCAACCTTAGATTTTACTCACACAACATGGTCAGTGTATTGGAGAAAGTTTGAGTGATTACTTGATTGAGTATGAGGGGTAGTTTGTACATATGGATAAAGTTGTTGTCTACTAAAAATAAAATGATTCCTTCATGTCTTATTGTGGGTTAAGTGGAGGAGTAATTTGAAGGTTCAAAATCAATGGTAAACATGTTTCGTGCAAAAAGGAGAACTATGTTATAAGTGGGTTGGCAAATTAGTAGAACTTGTAGAACGAGTTATTCTTAATTTTTTTACCTTTTTGGTTGCATAGGCCATCTAGTTGACCAAGAATTTGTCTCTGTGCCTTTTCTCTCTTTTTTTCATTATTTCCACTATGACATGATTAAATGTAACCTGTGAAGGTATCAAATACATAATTGTTCTCAAAGAATTTATTTCAATAACTTAATTATCTTATAGATACAGCGTGCATCATGCGTACAAGCAACTTTTTCGATGATAATATGATATTATGTACAATGGATACCAATTGATAAGTTTTAGAAAATTATTCTAAAGATTATATTCTGATTAGATCTCACTCACTTTTCTTACTGAGTTTATAGATTGCTGAACAACTACAACAAGGCAATGGTATCCTCAATCCTTTTTTCATCAATATTTGGAACATAAATTCTATTTACAAAACTAATTCAAGAAGATTTACATGGGTAAGTGCCTGGCAACTCCACTGTTATTCTGCATTACAAAGTAATTAATTTTTCAATTTGAAACTTTTAAATATGTATAGATAGTAAATCCAAAGATAAGTTAGAATATTTGACCTAATGTAAATACATGCCATCTTTGAAAACTTTAAGTTTTAATGATCAGATGCACTTGAATCGAAATTCTTTCATATTACTTTCTACTTTGTATTTCATTCTACTCAGTTGGCAATCTTTACAAAAAGACATGTGGATAGTTCTATAGAAGATAAGAAAATCATCCAAGAAAGTATAGTTGCCAAAGGATTAACAAGCAAATATCAAGTGTATATCTTCTACTATGGACATTCTCTTATTGTTTGGTTAAACGCTTTGCCCAAATTCAACTCTTAATCAAACTATATGACCATTATTCAAGAAAATACTACTATGTATTAAGCACAAGTTGAAAATAAAAAATAAATCTTGATTAGGGTGTAGAACCATATGCATTAAAATATGGCAAGTTGCAATTTGCCAAAATTTTTCAGAATTAGAACTAGTTTTTCGTGTACAACCAAATTTTAACCTTTTTATTTGGTCACTCTTATGGGATGCTACTAATTAAGATGTTGCTACATTCTAACAAACCTTTAACACTCCATATTATCTACTCCTCTTTTTTGCTTATTTTTTCGGAGAGATTTAGGAAAGGCATGCAATTGCTGACCAACTTTAGAATTTATTCACAGAACATGGTCATCATATAGGAGAAAGTAGGAATGATTACTCGATTGAATATAAAGGGCAGTTTGTATTTATGGTGAAAGATGTTGTCTACCAAAAATAAAATGATACATTAATGTCTTATTGTGGGTTAAATAGAGGAGCAATTTGAAAGTTCAAAATCAATGGTAAACATATTTTGTGCAAAAGGGAAAACCATGTTATAAGTGGGCGTGGCAAAGCAATTAAACTTGTAGAATGAGTTATTTTTTATTTTTTTACCTTTTTTGTTACACAGGCCATCTAGTTGTCTAAGAATTTGTTTCTGTATCTTTTCATTTTTTTTCTATTATTTCCACCATGGCATGATTAAATATATCCTGTGGAGGTATCAAATACATAATTATTCACAAAAAGTTTATTTCAACAATTTAGTTATCTCATAGATACAGCGTGCATCATTCGTACATGTAATTTTTTCGACAATAATATGATATTATGTAGGATAGATAATAATTGATAAGATTTAGTAAATTTTTCTTGAAATTATATTTTGATTAGATCTCACCCACTTTTCTTACTGAAATTATAGATTGTTGAACAACTACAACAAGGCAATAATATCCTAAACCCTTTCTTCGTCAATATTTGGAAGGCAACTCTTATTCACTGAACTAATTTAAGGAGATTCACATGAATAAGTGCTTGGCAACTCCATTGTTATTCGGCATTACGAAATAATTAAGTCTTTCAATTTGGAACTTTTAAATATGTGTAGATAGTAAATCCATAGATAGGTTAGAATGTTTGACCCAATGTAAATACATGCGTTATTTAAAAACTTTAACATTCAAAATTGGACCTTGTTTTTCATGTATAACCAAATTTCAGTCTTTTTTATTTGGTTACCAAATGGGATGTTACTAATTAAGACAAACCCACATTCTAACAAACCCCTAACTCTCCAGATTGCACAATATTCTTGTTTTTCTTGGAGTAACTTAAGAAAGACATGCAATAGCTAATGGGTTAACTAGCGGACCAATTTGAAAGTTCAAAATCAATGGCAAATATGTTTTGTACAAAGAATTGATCAAGGAGGGCCATGCTATAAATGGGCGTGGCAAAGTAGTAGTTGAGCTTTTACTTGTATAACATGAATTATATTTACCCTTTTTGTTGCATAAGCCATTAAATTGTCCAAAATTAGTTTTTGCATCTTTTCATTTTCTCTTTTCATTATTTCTAGTATCGTACGATTAAATATAACACGCAAAGGTATCAAATGCAAAATTGTTCTCAAAGAATTTATTTCAGCAACTTAATTATCTCATAGATATAGTGTGCATCATGCACACGTGCAGTTTTTTACACTATAATAAGATGTTATGTAGAAGAGATAATAATTGACAAGCTTTATAAAATTTTCCTAGAGATTATACTTGATTAGATCTCACTCTCTTTTCTCATTGAGGTTATAGAGTGTTGGACAACTTCAACAAGGTAACAACATCCACAAACTCACTTTTCATCAACATTTGGATGGTTAATCTTATTTACAAAACCAATTCAAAGAAATTTATAGGGATAAGCACCTAGCAACTCTACCGTTCTCTGGCACATACCTCCTACGCCATTATGAGGAATTGACAGAAACAAGCCAAGTTCTGGTAAGTAAAAAAGATATTAACCCCAAAACAAGAGAAAGGAAGAATAATTGTAAAGCAATCAACTAAAGAACCTGGTCCCACCAAATTGGACCTTGTTTTTCATGTACTATCTAATTTTAATCTTTTTATTTAGTTACCCTCATGGGATGTTACTAATTAAGATGTTGTTACATTCCACCAAACCCTTAACACTCTAGATTGTATACTCTTCTCGTTTTTGGAAAGACTTACGAAAGATATGCAATTGCTAACCAACCTTGGAATTTACACACACAATATGGTCATCATATTGAAGAAAATAGAAGTCATTACCTGATTGAATATGAGGGCAGTTTGTATTTATCATGAAAAATGTTGCCTACCAACTAATTGTGGGTTAAGTAGAGGAGCAATTTGAAAGTTCAAAATCAATGGTAAACATATTTTGTGCAAAAAGGAGAACCATACTATAAGTGGGCATGGCAAATTAGTAATTGAACTTGTAGCATGAGTTATTTTTAATTTCTTACCTTTTTTGTTGCATAGGCCATTTAGTTATCCAAGAATTTGTTTTTGCACCTTTTCATTTTTTTTCCATTATTTCAACCATGGCACGATTAAGTGTAACTTGTGAAGGTATTAAATATATAATTATTTTCAAAAAATTTATTTCAAAAAGTTAATTATCTCACAGATACAGTGTGCATCGTGCATCGTTCATACATGCAATTTTTTTCACTATAATAAGATATTATGTAGGACAGATAATAATTGATAAGCTTTAGGAAATTTTTCAAGAGATTATATTTTGATTAGATCTCACTCTGTCTGCTCACTGAGTTTATAGGTTATTGAACAACTTCAACAAGGCAATAACATCCTCAACCCACTTTTTATCAACATTCGGATGATAAATCTTAGTTACAAAACTAATTCAAGGAGATTTATACGGATAAGTGCCTAGCAACTCCACCGTTATCTAGCACATCCCTTCTGCTCCATTATAAAGAATTGCCATAAGAACAAGCCAAGTTCTATCAAGTAAAAAAGGTATTAACCCCAAAACAAGAGAATGGGAGAATAATTATAAAGCAATCAACTAAAGAACCTTGTCCTGAATAAGAAAGATCGGTAAACTGTGCTGCATTTCTCTCGAGTTATAATAGTGTAGTAACAAAAAGATCCAAAACTAAATCAAATTTCAAAACAAGTGGATATATCCTTTTTGTTGTATTTTCAAGTGACGATGACAAGCTTAGTGAGGAAAGAAAATTTTTTAAATGAATTGCTTTCTTTTGCTAGAAACTTAGCTAGGAATTTTGTTGTCATAGATATTGCCTTTAAATGGTAATGTGAGAAAGTGGCATTTTCCTTGCTATATGTAGTTCTTTGATGACCCAAAAAAAAAAAGAAAAAAGAAACATAACTAATGCCAACTTTTATTATAATTGCAAACAAAAGCCATCTATTGTGGTCTTCATATAGATTTTGAAGTAGATAATCTTCATAGTTGAAAATGAAATGCTACTGTTCTATTCCGAAATAAGAGAAATGTTTGTGTTGATTAAGTTTAAAAGCATTACAAAGTAATTAATTCTTTCAATTTGAAACTTTTGAATATGCATAGATAGTAAATCCAAAGATAGATAAGAATGTTTGACCCAATGTAAATACATGTCTTTTTCAAAAACTTTAAGTTTCCACGATGGGATGCACTTGAATGTGAATTCTTTCATTTTATTTCTTACTTTGTACTTTGTTATACTCACTTGGCATTCCTTAAAAAAGACAGGTGTATGGTTCCAAAAATGATAGCAAAGGATAATCATGCAAATCTTAAGGGAATTCCACCTATAGAAGATCTTCTATCATGGACATTCTCTTATAGGTCGGAAAAGTGCTTAGTCCAAAGTAAACTCTTAAAATCAAGTTATATGACCATTATTCCAGAAAACCCTACTGTGTAATAAACACAAGTTGAAAATAAAAATAAATCTTGCTTAGGGTGTAGAAACTTTTTTAAAATTAGACACTTTTTTTCAATAAATCTTGCTTTAAAATATGACGAGTTGCAATTTGCCAAAATTCTTCAGAATTAGACACTTTTTTTCTTGTACAACTAAAATTTAATCTTTTTATTTGGTTACCCTCATGGGATGTTACTAATTAAGGCTTTGCTACATTCTAACAAACCCTTAACTCTCCAAATTGTACTCTTCTTTTTTTTTTTGAGCAACTTAGGAAAGACATGCAATTGCTAACCAATCTTGGAATTTACTCACACAACATGCTCATCATATGGAAGAGTGTAGAAGTGATTACTTGATTGAATATGAGAGACAGTTTGTATTTATCGTTAAAAATGTTGTCTGCCAAATAAAAAGATTCTATCATATCTTATTGTGGGTTAAGTAGAGGAACAATTTGAAAGTTCAAAATCAATAGTAAACATGTTTTTGGCAAAAGGGAGAATCATGTTATAAGTGGGCGTGGCAAAGTAGTTGAACTATTAAAATTAGTTATTTTTAATTTTTTACCTTTTTTTGCGGCATAAGCCATTCAGTTGAACAAGAATTTGTCTATGCATCTTTTCATTTTCTTCTTTCCATTATTTCCACTATGGCACAATTAAATATAACTTGTAAAGGTATCAAATACATAATTGTTCTCAAAGAATTTATTTCAACAACTTAACTATCTCATAGATACAGCGTGCATCATGCATACATGCAGTATTTTCTACTATAATAAGATATTATGTAGCACGGATTATGATTGATAAGTTTTAGGAAATTTTCCTAAAGATTATATTATCTCACTCTCTTTACTCACTAAGCTTATAGATTGTTGATCAACTTCAACAAGGCAATAACATCCTTAACCCACTTTGCATCAACATTTGGATGGTAAATTTTATTTACAAAACTAATTCAATGAGATTTATATAGATAAGTACCTGGCAACTCCACCGTTGTCTGACACATATCTCCTACTACATTGTAAGGAATTGCTTTAAGAACAGGCCAAGCTCCAACAACTAAAAAGACATTGACCCCAAAACAAGAGATAAAGTAATCCACTAAAGAAACTGGATCTCATTGCAATGTTCTGGAATGCAAAACTCCTAACAATGCTTCATGGTTTTGGCAAAGTATTATGAGTGCTAGAGAAGACCTCCAGTGAGGGATAAGGAGAAGGATAGGGAATGGACTGTCAACTAGAATTTGGGAAGATTAGTGGATTCCAAACCAAACCGCAAGGGACCAATCACAGCCAAGCCAGAAGAATGTCAAATACACAAAGTTGTTGATCTAATTGTGGACTATAGGTGGAACAGAAACCTCATTTTCAAAACCTTCAACAAGGAGGATGCTGAAAACATTCTCAAAATTCCCATTAGCATCACAGGAAGAGAGGATAACACCTTCTGGATAGGGAACCAAAATGGAGAATATACGGTGCAATCAAGATACAAGTCAATACAATCTAAGAAAGAGCAAGAGGGAAGAGGAAGAGAACATAGGACTGAATTAAGCAGCAATCAAGCAAGACACCAGATCTGGAGGGTTTTGTGGAGCCTAAATATCATTCACAAAATTAAGATATTCATCTAGAAAGGTCTCAAAGAAGCAGTTTCAATCAAAGAGCTAATATGGAGAAAAATGATGAAAGGAGATCCAATATTCTCAGGATGTGGAGAGGATATAAAAACATTGGAACATATGCTGCTAGAATGCAATAAAGCAAATGAGATCTGGAAATTAGCCCCAGTACAATGGGATGGGATTCAAGAGTTGACTTGGAACTTCAACACCTGGTAGGCAGCATTAACTGAAACCAAACACAGAAGGGATGGATCATATGTCAGTTACAGCAAATATTCTATGGCAAATTTGGAAATGCAGGAATGAAAAAGAGTTCAACAACAAAACACAGGAACCAGTGCAGATGATCAACAAAGCCTGGAATGCCTGGATGGAGTTCAACAATGGGGTCAAAAAAGCTAGGAGCTGTAGCATAGGTAAAACAACAGTACCACAACAAACGGATGAACAAGTGGTCAAACAAAATCCGAAAAACAAACCAAGAGGTATGCAGATTAGGATTACAATTAGGTGGAACAAGGAAACAAAGACCATTGGATATGGTATTGTAACAGCTGACAGTAGGGGACAGGATGTGGTGGGATGGAAGATGAGAGAAAGAGCAAGTGAAAGTCAACTTCAACACGATACTGAAGGTGTCAAACTAGCTTTGATCAAAGCAGCAAAGCAAGGATGGAGGCTAGTATGCATTGGAGTTCTAGGTAAAGACCTTCTGCAGCAAATTCAAGGGAGTAAAACAGTGGATGTGTGGCTAGTTACCCCGATAAATGATATCCGTGAACTGAGTACTATGTTTTACAAATGCTCCTTTTGTTTAGGAAAATCTAATAGGAATGATCTTAGTTGTTTATTTAGTGCTCAAGTTTTGAACAATTGTCATGATGTAAAGTGGGTTAATCCCAACCTACTATGCTAAATGCATATTGTAAAGTATCGAGCAAGTGCTTGCCTGTATATATTTTTGTTCAATCAATACAATCCTATCGTTTTGACAATAAAAAAATTAAGAAATATCAGTAAACAACTATGCTGCATTTTTTTATTGGGTTATAGTAGTATAGTAATAAAAAGATCAAAAACTAAATTAAAATTCAAAACAAGTGAATATATTCTTTCTATTGTATTTTCAAGTGACAATGGCAAGTTTAGTGAGGACAAAAGATTTCTTAAATGAATTATTTTCTTTTGCTAGAAACTTAGTTAGGAATTTTGCTTTCATGGATATTGTCTTTAAATGATGATGTGAAATAGTGGCATTTTCCTTGCTAGATGTACCTTTTTGGTGACAAAAAAAATAATGCCCATTTTTATTATTGTTGTAAACAAAAGCATTTTATTGTGGTTTTCATATAGATTTGAAGATGATGATCTTGACAGTTGAGAATAAAATGTTACTGTTCTATCACAAAATAAGAGAAATGTTTGTGTTGATTAAATTTAGAAGTATTACAAAGTAATTAATTCTTTTAATTTGAAGCATTTAGATATATATAGACAGTAAATCCAAAGATGGGTAAGAATATTTGACTCAATGTAAATACATGCCATTTTCAAAAATGGGATGTATTTGAATAGGAATTCTTTCATATTATTTCTTACTTAATGCATTTGTATTTAGTTCAACTCACTTCACATTCCTTACAAAACGATAGGCATATAGTTCCAAAGATGATAAGAAAATCATCCAAGAAAGTATAGTCGGCAAAGAAGTATCATGCAAATCTTAATGGAATTTCACCTATAAAAGATCTTCTACCATAGACATTCTCTTATTGTTCGGTTAAGTGCTTTGTCCAAATTAAACTCTTAATCAAACTATATTATTCCAAAAAATCCTACTGTGTAATAGACACAAGTTGAAAACAAAAAATAAATCTTGTTTAGGATGTAGAACCCTAAGTCTTAAAAGATGGTGAGTTGCAATTTGCCAAAATCTTTCTGAATTAGACCTTGTTTTTCATGTACAATCGAGTTTTAATCTTTTTATTTGGTTACCCTCACGGGATGTTGCTAATTAAGACGTCGCTACATTTTAACAAACTCTTAACTCTCCAGATTATGTACTATTCTCTTTTTTTTTTTTGGATAGACTTAGGAAAGACATGCAATTGCTAACTAACATTGGAATTTACTCACACAACATGGTCATCATATGGAAGAAAGTAGCAGTCATTATTTAATTGAATATGAGGGGCACTTTGTATTTATCATTAAAAATGTTTTCTACCAAATAAAAGGATTCGTTCATGTTTTATTGTGGGTTAAGTAGAGGAGTAATTTGAAAGTTCAAATTCAATGGTAAACATGTTTTGTACAAAAGGGAGGACTATGTTATAAATGGGCACGACAAAGCAATTGAATTTGTAGAATGAGTTATTTTTAATTTTTTACCTTTTTTGGGTGCATAAGCCATTCAATTGTCCAAGAATTTGTCTTTTTATCTTTTCATTTTTTTTCCGTTATTTTTGCTATGACACGACTATATTTAACTTGCGAAGGTATCAAATGCATAATTGTTCTGAAAAAATTTATTTCAACAATTTAATTATCTCACAGATACTGCATGCATCATGCGTACATGCAATTTTTTACACTACAATAAGATATTATGTAGAAAAGATAATAATTGATAAACTTTAGAAAATTTTCCTAAAGATTATATTTTGATTAGATCTCACTCCCTTTTCTCATTGAGTTTATAGATTGTTGATCAACTTGAATAAGGCGATGACATCCTCAACCCAGTTTTCATTAACATTTGAATGGCAAATCTTATTTACAAAACTAATTTAAGGAGATTTATATGCATAAGTGCCTGGCAACTCTACCATTATCCTGCTGTGAAGATTTGAAAATTCGTTTCTTATTAGGTTCACTTATTTGTCTTGCATTTTTTGTTGTTTTAATGGTTGAATCATGATTTTTATCCTTTTGCTTTATTTAACTTGGTGCATGTCAAGTTTTATAGTGCATTGTACTAGTGTGACCAGCTAATGAGGTGTGTGTAATAAATTTGATGGATTAGAGTGAGTTTTGTGCAAAAGAGATTCTGAAACAACAGGTGTTAAGAATTAATTGGAGAAACACTAGATATTTTGTTGATTAGAGACAATTGGATAGAGATAAATTGATTTCTTGCCACTTGTCACTTATCCATAAAACCTTGACTAAAACTAATTTTTATCTTGCCACTTGTTACACCACTACAACATCTTGACTACCAAGACTAATTCTTATCTTACCACTTGTCAAACCACTACAACATCTTGACCACTAAGACTAATTCTTATCTTGTCACTTGTCAAATCACTACAACTCAACTTCTTAACCAAGACTAAACCTTATTCAACCAAAACTTTAATTTTTCACCATTTTTTCTTCTTTTTCTTTCTTGTCTTGGTTGAATAGAGAGAGAGAGAGAGAGAGAGAGAGGGAGAGGGAGAGGGAGATAAAAACTCCAAATTCAAGTCTTGATTTTTTACTTGATTAGTGAGAAAAACAAGATAAAATCCTAATCCACTCCATAAAATCGTGAATTAAGCTTGGAAGGAAGCTATTGGAGGAGTTCTTGGAGGAAGAAAGTCTTGCATCTTTCTTGATTTGCTTGCCATCATTGAGGTTGGAGGTAAAGAGGTGAGTTTGGCTAGAAACCTTAGTTTTCTTCCCTTATTTTTGAGTTTATTTGAGATATAATGTTATCGAAACTAAAGGAAGAATCTTTATGGAAAATTTCATGGTTTTGTCAAGTTATATTGTAATTTTCTAACTTTGGTGCATAATCTCTTTAGCTTAATCTAGAGTTTTATACATGTGCAATTTTGATGAAAAGGAAGGATTTCTATGGAAGGATTCATGTTGTTCTCAAGTTATATTGTCAATTTTCAATTTTGGTACATGAAGTGCATAGCCTAAATTCAAGTTATATACGTGTGATTTTGATGGTTTTTCTTACCAAGAATATATACCATATGACACATGCTATGCTAGCCATGATTTATTTTTTTTTCATGAAAATAAGGTTGAAACTTTGAAATTAGAGGAAAAGAATTTAAAGATAACTTGCTGAAAATTTTTGTTTGAGCTGAAAGTTTGGAAAGGTTTTGACATATTATGTTCAAGATACTTGCTAATATTTTGATCTTCATATGTATGTTGATTTGGAGTTTTTGAGTTTCAGGTTTGGACTAATTTTGATCTACCATTGCTCGAGTTATCTGAGAAACCCTTGATTTTCACATATAGGTTGGATTTGAGCCAAAACAAAACGATTTAAGGAAAGGAAAATGATGTTTGCCCCAAAATGTTTGATAGTTAGAAAAGTTCAGTTTTAGTGCTAAAATTTGTATGATGATTGTGACATACTTTTGCTCAAAATGCTTGTCAAGACTTTGATCTCCACATGTGTGTTGGTTTTGAGTCAAAACAAAGAGATTTAAGCGAAAGAAAGTTTTCTCCAAATCGACTTTTTGTCCAAAATTTTCAATTTTGAACATCGAAAGTCTTGACCAATTTTCTTCCAAACTCTTGATTATAATCAACATACTTTTACTCCATATTTTGATTGAGATATTGATTTAGCAAGCACGTGGTTTGCCCTTTGATTTGAATAAAAAAACTTTACCCTTTTGAAAGTTATACTAGGATTAAACGTACAAATTGCTATATTTGGTAAGTGAAACTTACTCATTTACATTGGTTTTAAGTGGTTAGACTTTTGATGTATGATATGATCACAGGACTCGAGAATGACCAAGAGAGAGAATCGAGGTTTGAAGTGAAAAGATTGAAATCAATTGGTGAGTGTTCCAATTGCTTGGTAGGACCATGTGATTTAATTGATTGATGTTTTATGTGATTTGTTGATCGAAATGTGATTTGTTTTTTGAAATTGTTAGATGTCTTGACTTGTTATTACAATAGACCAGTGTGTACTTTATCACACTCGACCTAACTTTACTTGAATGATACTCAATACACCTAGTTGATTGATAATGCTATATATCTTGAACTGCAAATAAATAGGCGAGTGTGTACCTTATCGCACTCGACCTAACTTGATTGAACTCTTGTTATCCTATTTATAAGTGAACTATTTACAAACGAACTGATATACATGTACATGACTTGAAAGTTGGTTGGAAATGTTATCTCATCGATTATACTGTGTGCTTGGAATCCTAAACCTCATCGGATATTTAGTCGAATAGAGTCAGCAAGGGCTTGATCGAGAAATTTGATGAACCATGGATAGTGTTTAGTATTTATTATTTAATCCATTGAATGCGTCCTTTGAAATTGGTATACTCGAATATTACCACCCAGTGTTCTAGTATTCTTGGAGTTCGAACCCGACAAGGGGGTTGATCGGTGGACGGAGATTGAAATTAAGTGGTGATTTACGGACATGGTTATTGCTGCATTTCAAACGTTGACGGAGTATCAACGGACTCGAAAAACACTGCTGCAGACTAATTGTTACGCCTAGAATCTGGTAAGAGCCACTGTATTAGTTGTATCAACGTTTGAATCTTGGGTGCTCTGCCTAGATCATGGTGGGAGCCACCGTATCAGTATTGTATCCTTTGCTTGCTGATGTTAAATTACTTATTTGAATATGTGAACTGTTAATGACTTTACTTGTAATTGTTCACCTTCGTCGCTTTATGATTTGATATATGTGATTGATATTTTACTAATTTGACTGCATGCTTTCTTGGAATCCCACTGGACTTTTAGGTTATCCCATTATTTGTTGTTCTTAACAGAGTGCAGGATGAGAGAGACAAGAGTATTAATAGTTTGTAATAGGAAATCTTGAACATATATTTGGCCGACACTGTATCATGGTATTCTTTTCCTTTGGCCTGTACTTTGGTTTGAATACTGGGACGATTTGTAATATATAAATGTTACATTGATGGATTTTAATGTTATTGATTTGAAAATGTTAGTAAGTGAGTCCTGATGAGAGTTGGGCAGGCAATCCGATAACCTCTGGGTACGCTCTACAGGAAGGTAGGATCGTCACATGGCACATACCGCCTACTCCATTGTACGGAATTGTCCTGAGAATAGGGCAAGTTCCAACAAGTAAGAAAGATATTAACCCAAAACAAGAGATAAAGCAATCAACTAAAGAACTTGGTCCCATCAAGAAATATTAGTGAACAATTAAGCTGCATTTTCTATCGAGTTATGATAGTGTAGTAACAAAAAGATCTAAAACTAATCCAAACTTCAAAACAAGTGGATATATTCTTTTTGTTATATTTTCTTTTCAAATGACAATGACAAGCTCAATGAGGAAAAAAGATTTCTTATACGAATTGTTTTCTTTTGCTAGAAACTTAGTTAGGAATTTTGTTGTCATAGATATTGACTTCAAATGGTGATGTGAGACAATGGCATTTTCCTTGCTATATGTAGCTCTATATTGACAAAAACAAAAACTAATGCCCACTTTATTATTGTTGCAACAAAAGCCTTTTATTGTGGTCTTAATAGAAATTTTGAAAGAGATAACCTTGACAGTTGAGAATAAAATACTACTATTCTATCAAAGAATAAGAGAAATGTTTATGTTGATTAAGTTCAAAAGCATAAGGGAATCATCATGCAAATCATAAGGGAATTCCACCTATAGAAGATCTTCTACTATGGACATTCTCTTATAGGTTGATAAAGTGCTTTGCTCAAATTAAACTCTTAATCAAACTATATTATTCCAGAAAACCCTACTGTGTAATAAATACAAGTTGAAAATAAAAAATAAATCTTGATTAGGATGTAGAACCCTCAGTTTTAAGACATGGCGAGTTGCAATTTGCCAAAATCTTTCCAAATTGGACCTTGTTTTTCATGTACAACCAATTTTTAATCTTTTTATTTGGTTACCCTCATGGGATGTTACTAAGTAACAAGTTGCTACATTCCAACAAACCCTTAACTCTCCAGATTGTGTACTCTTCTTGGTTTTTTTTTTCTTTGGAGACACTTAGGAAAGACATGCAATATCTAACCAACGTTGGAATTTACTCACACAACATGGTCATCATATGACAGAAAGTTGAAGTGATTACTTGATTGAATATAAGGAGTAGTTTGTATTTATCATTAAAGATGTTGTTTATCAAGTAAAAAGATTCTTTCGTGTTTTATTGTAGGTTAAGTACTAGAGCAATTAGAAAGTTCAAAATCAATGATAAACATGTTTTGTGCAAAAGAGAGAACCATATTATAAGTGGGCATGGCAAAGTAGTTGAATTTTTAGAATGAGTTATTTTTAATTTTTTATCTTTTTTGTTGCATAAACCATTCAGTTGTCCAAGAATTTTTCTTTGCATCTTTTCATTTTTTTTCTTTCCATTATTTTCAGTATGGCACAATTCAATATAACTTGCGAAGGTATCAAATACATAATTGTTCTCAAAAAAATTATTTCAACAATTTAATTATTTCACAGATACAGCGTGCATCATGCGTATGTGCAGTTTTTTATACTACCATAAGATATTATGTAGAAAAGATAATAATTGATAAACTTTAAAAAAAATTTTGGAGAGACTTAGGAAAGACATGCAATATCTAACCAACGTTGGAATTTACTCACACAACATGGTCATCATATGGCAAAAAGTTGAAGTGATCACTTGATTGAATATGAGGGGCAGTTTGTATTTATTATTAAAGATGTTGTTTATCAAGTAAAAAGATTCTTTTGTGTCTTATTATAGGTTAAGTAATAGAGCAATTTGAAAGTTCAAAATCAATGATAAACATGTTTTGTGCGAAAAGGAGAACCATATTATAAGTGGGCGTGACAAAGTAGTTGAATTTTTAGAATGAGTTATTTTTAATTTTTTATCTTTTTTGTTGCATAAGTCATTCAGTTGTCCAAGAATTTGTCTTTGCATCTTTTCATTTTTTTCTTTCCATTATTTCCAGTATGGCACAATTCAATATAACTTGTGAAGATATCAAATACATAATTGTTCTCAAAAAATTTATTTCAACAATTTAATTATCTCACAAATACAGCGTGCATCATGCGTATGTGCAGTGTTTTACACTACAATAAGATATTATGTAGAAAAGATAATAATTGATAAACTTTAAAAAAAATTTCTAGAGATTATACTTTGATTATATCTCATTTAAACTATTTGATAACTTATAAATTTATAATAATACACCATAAACTCTTTAACTGTGTGGTATTCATCACTATGTTGGAGAAGATAAAGTCATAAAACTAAAAAGTTCTTATGAAGACCATTGTAAGGTCCTACATTCTATTAGAGAAACTAGATAAAGACTAATAGAATTTTTTGATTTATTTGTTTCTTTAATATTTACTTTAATTACAGCATTGGCTAATGAACGCACTGGTTGCCAAAATTAAGAGATTAATGGCTCGTTTGGGAGTTTAGGATGAAAAAGAAAAGAAGAGAAAGTTTAGATTAGAAAAGAAAAGAAGAGAAGAGAATATATTGTTATATCCTTTCATATTGTTTGAGAGTTTTGGGAGAGAAAAAAAAAGAAGTAATTTTACTTTATTTGGGAGTGAAGAGAAGTAGAAGAAAAAGATTTTATTTTACAGTAGTATCCTTGAATTTAGAACTCATTTATTAGTAGAATATAATTTCACAAGGCAAACATCAAAGGTAAAACTGGTATATTAAAAAAGTTATTAAACTCCCTTTCTATTTCATCACTTTTTGCCCATAATTGGATGAAAGATTTTTTAGCTTGTGAAGGATGTCAGATCCTTCCCTTTCTTCTTCTTTCTTTTGTTATTGGAACTCCCAAATGAAAGAATACTTTACCTTTCCTTCCAACTTCTTTTTTTTCTATTCAAATCAGTTTTCCCAAACTAACTATAATAGCTAGTTTGTGACTTTAGGATAGAAAGAAAAGGATGAGAAAACTTAAATTATGAGATAAAAGAAACGAAAAGAAAAGAAGACAAGAGAAGTGATTCTAATGTTGTTTGAGAGTTTTGAAAAGAAGTTGAATGATTTTGGGCATATAAATCAATACAAATTCATGCAATAGCTTTTTAAGGGCAAGATGGGTATTTAGAAAGTATTAGTAGGCTTTCAACGAGTTTCTTTTGTTTTCCACTCGAATTTGGTGGGAAAATTTTTTTAAACTTTAGCACAGGTTTTATCCTTCGAATCCATTCCCTTCCTTTCTTTTCTATCTCATGAAAATCTCCCAAACATTTAACAAGTCAATTTTTCTTTCCTTTCTTATTTTTTCTGTTCAAATCTTTCCATCCAAACTTGCTATGAGAGTAAATGAGTGAAGACGTGACGTACTTTAATATGTTAGCTCCAAAATGAAGTACTTTAAACAAATTTTTCTAGCATAAGAGAGCTAAATTGTAGTATTTTAGTGTATGATCTTGATTTGTAACTTTAAGCAACATATTCAAAATGTCATATTCTTGTGTAGCATAGAGCAAACTAGAGAGTATTCCTAGAATCCGCAAGTTTATATGACAAAACTACACTAAATAATTGACATCAGAATCTCAAACAGTGTTGAAGAATTTCAACAAAGCAACAATGTCCTCAAACTCACTTTTCATCAACATTTGGATGGTAAATCTTATTTTACAAAACTAATTCAAGAAAATTTATATGGATAGGCATCAGGCAACTCCACCCTTATTCGGCAGATACCTCTTACTCCATGATAAGGAACTGCCACAAAAATAGACCAAGTTCTAGCAAGTAAAAATGACATTAACCCCAAGAAAAGAGAAATGGAAAATAATTGTAAAGAAATCAACTAAAGAACCTTGTCCTCATTGAGAAAGATCAATGAACAATCTTGGTTAACTGATAAATATTGAACTGAATAACAACAAACACGTCAATCAAAACCCACAAATATAAGTCAAAATCCAGCTTAAATTTATGCTTAGATTCACTATCGAGGAAAAAGAAAAATAATGAGAAAAAAAAATTCATAGCAATGAAAGTGAAAAAGGCACAAATTTTTGAAGAAGACTAGAAAAAATCCAAAAGCCTAATACACCCATAGGTTCCATATCATTTCTTAGAAAAAGATATATATATATATATATGTATGTATGTATATATGTATGTATGAATGTGTGTGTGTGCGCGCAACGTGCAACACAAGTACCCTCAAACTAATAAACAAAAGCAATTATTCAACCAATCTAGGATAACTATTTTGGAGTTTGCTTATTTTAGAATTTGGAGGAAAGTACTTATCTTTTTTTTGTAATTTTCCTTTCTTTTTAAATTTACTTCACTATTGCTACTAAAAAATCATGAGTGATGTATAATTTTTTATCAAAGAAGTAGATTGATAGCACTACAATACTTTAAATAGTTAAAACATCTATTCTTGTAATTAATTTTCGGTATATGATTATTATAGTATATATTATGAGAACAAACATTGATAACATGCAAAACACGTGCTCCCATACTAGTACGAAAAAAGTCATGCATATTCACACTCAGTAATCAACTTAAATAACTATTTAATGCTACAGCAGTTAACCATTTGTTCAACTGCAATAGTCCCTCGCTATTACCAATAAGTATATTATTATCAACAAAATAATGAAAAACATGTTAGATATTTCAAAATTCTCAAGATGTCCAAGTCATACACCCACGGAGCTCCTTAATCTAAGCCAACAAAATAAATAAAAGCATATGTAAGATTTTGCAACCTAATCGATCATTTACAATTTTGCCATGAAGAAGTTTCTTAAATATGTTATGAAAACAGAAAAGGAAGGAATCACTGCAGAAGTTTTGTATAAATATTTGCTATGGTCTTTATATATGCTCTACATGTCTGCCTGTCGCCGCAAAACAATCCAAAGAGAAGAAGTGCCCAATTAACCCAAAACAAGTTCCTCTTCTTTTTGTTGCTTCTATTGTTGATCGAGTAATAGTCCTTCACCGTATGGAAGAAGAGAATTCGTCTAATTTGCTCGAAAGTCAAAGTCTCATACTCAAGAGTGCATTGCTTAGGACATGCAATGCCTTCTTATGCTGGCAAAAGGAACGTCAATCAAGATAAGTTTGTATGCAGTTAAATATTCAAACATAGTTGATTCTATAAACATATAGGTAATAGAAGAATATGTGATATAAGATGCCTTTCTTTTCAGTGATCTCTAACTCTTAGCAAGAGACCTGCCGAGAAATCTTTGTTAGAAGAATGTTCTTCTCTTCCCGGGTTCTCCATCTTTCCATTAGTTCAAACGAATTTCATAAATCAAAACTTCATCTTAACTCAATGATAGCACCAATGCATTTTGGCTCCAACTTATCTCTTAAATTGCAGTCCTAACAAAAGGATTCTACCAGTTAAAGTTTAACTGGTCAACTGTTACGATTGAAGGTACAATCGCAGTATACAATTGTCTCTCTAATTTGCCACAAGGTTGTAGAAAAAATTTGAACCTAAATCCCTTTGTCTCGATCTTCTTCTCTCTCTTACTTGTAAGATCGAATACAATCTCTTGTCCTTTTGCCAATCAATCCTTAAGGTCTGCCTTTTGCCCAAGTGCGCTTAGTTGGTATTAACATTATGCATATGATTGTGAGGTTTGTGGTTCGACTCTCAATCTTTCTTCTTTCTTCTTCTCTTTATAACAATTTACAAGGTGTTTGCCGTTTTATACTTGCATTAGTCAAAGTCATGTATTAGTTTGCTAACTACAATTTTAAATTGCCTTGGAGCTCAACCCAAAAGAATAAATGATTCAAATAATCTCCAAACATTTTGAAAGAAAAGACTATATTCTTCCAATATCTGCTAACCTATGATCTTGTCATTAGTTGTTCTTAGTTGCAAAACATGAGCTAGATATATTAAGGATTTGATTTTTCTTTTAAAACATAATTTCCATTTTAAGAGCTATCTAAGCAAAGTCTTTAATTATCTTGTCCAAAAAAAGTTAGTTTACATGTTTATCATTTAGGGATTAACATGAAAAAATTCTTGAATATTTTATATATGGAGATTGTCTCATAACTCAAAGTCTTGAATAATTTATATATCGAGATTGAATACTTTATAAAATTCATGTTTTTTTTGGATTAATCTATGTAGCATTTCGTGTAATTGTCAAATGCACCAATGTACAAGGAACTAATAGATTAACAAGACTTCCGTTTTCAATTCATAGAATGCAACTTATGAGAAATTGGAGTTTTCGTGCATTTTATGGGCAATCTACGAGTTTCCTGTGAATGTAAAAACTGTATTGATGAACAATTTATAAGAATTTTCATAAAGAGCTCACGGTCTTAGAAATATACTTGTCGCACCTCATTTTTTTTAAAAATAAAATGACATGTTAGAAAAATGAATTTTTATTAAAAGATGAGTGAATTCAAAAAATGAGTTTTTGATTTTTAGAAAATAAATAAAGAAAAAGAACCTAAAATGGGACTTAAAAAGTACGACAATTTGGGCTCAAAATAATAGTTTAAAAAAGATTTTTAAGAAAAAATAGGAGTCGCTACTTGATATCGGGTTTAGGTGTACCAAGTCACTTAAAAATGTATTTTTAATAAAAAAAATAGATAAAACTCTTTTTAGACGACTTCAGATCTTCGAAAAACAAAAGAAAAGAGTTCGGGAGTTACGGTTGAAAAAAGAAAAGGCTTAGATTTGATAGAATCAAATCTAATGCATCCTTTCAACTTAGCCAAGACTAGTTGCGAGATTTAGTCGAAAATTTTCCTAATCCAACCTTTAAAACTTATCATATTTGGATGTTTCTACATGGATGCAAATCTAGACCTAAAGGATATCGAGAGAGTCGAAATATCTCTTCAAAGTTTAATTTATGTAAATCACATTAATTGTGACACCCAAAATGATTCTTAAAAGAGGTCACGAATATGTAAAAGATGAGACTTGAAAAAAAGAAGAATTATGATATATAATTATACATAACCTAAAAGAGAGGGATGCAACATAACGTATACAAGGGACTAAGATTCATGACTCAATTTTCCTTTTGATAGAGGGGATGAGAGCGTGCTAAGGTTAAGAAACCACACTTGTTCATTTCCTATATTTAAAATATGACTCTCCTAACCTAATCAAACAAATGGACTAGTCTATTTCTATTTTCCTAAATGGAATGCAAGTCTAAATGTCATGTTTCGCGCACATAGGGGTAAGAGAGATAATATATAGAGGAAATATCATGCAAGATGAGAAAAAGGTCTAAAAATGAAAAACATGTATGAAATGCGATGAATATCACGCAAAGAATGTGAATCTAGCACGAAAACGGACTAAAGAATCTAGCATTGGACTAACCCATTTTTACAAGTTTTCACTTACATTGGACTAGTGAAAAATCGAAAAAAAAAGACCACAACTAGCATTGGACTAGTGTGATGATGTCATGCATTTATTATAACTAAATAAATCATACCAAACATAATTAAAACGAATAAACACATAAAACATATATAACACATAACACATAAACTTAATATCTAGATGCAAAAACCCTAAAGAAAGCGAATAAACGCATAAACACACCAGTATGCAAGCACACAAGCAAAAAAAACGCGCATAAAGACCTAACTATTACATTTGGGACCCTAACTACAATCTGATGGGGGAATTTGAAAAAATAATAATCTAACTATTACATTTATCTAACTAATTACATTTTGGCAAAACTAAAACCTATCTATTACATAATCTAGCTAAATACATGTCTTGGGGCATCTATCTATTATAATTTGGCATTTAAATGCCTTTCAAATAATCATCAAAATTAAATAAAATAAATGAAACTTAAAATGAGTAAATAAAAGAAAAGGCAATCAAAACATACAATTACACACACAAAAACACATAGGAGCACATAAGAGGATTTAAAATAATAAAAGAAGGTACCTTTCTTGAAGTAGTGATTAAATGATGTTGGATTTGTCCTATTTATACTCTAAAATCAACAAAATGGTCAAGACACCATTTAATTAACAAATAAATGATAAAGAAGTGGAAATAACCATGAAATCTACTAATTAAAGCATTTAAATGAAGTATAATTAACAATTAAAGAAAATAAGCAACTTATAGTTAAGAAATTAAAGTTGTTAGGGACCTAATTACAAAATTGAGAAAGTTTTTAGGGTCAAATTATAATTATTACAAAGATTAGATGTCAATATTAAAGAAAAATAAAATTTAGAGACCAAATTGCAATTAAATTAAGGATCAATTGAAATAAATCTAAAATTTTTAGAAATGAAATTACTTAAAAGTACAGGGACTAATCTACAATTTTCGTCATCAGATTTCTTGATAAAAGGCCACTGGGCCATTTTTATTTCCTCTTGTTGGCTAAAAACCCTTTGGCCCGATGGAAAATCCAAGGAAAAAGGTGGACCAGCTCGTTGTTTTTATCCATCAAGCCCAACTGAAATACATTGGGTTTTAAATGTCAAAACCCAACCAAAATAAAACAAAACCCACTATCACAACCCAAACAAATTACCCTTAAACCAAACCCTAAACTATTTTACCAAAACCCAACAAGATAATATATCAACTAAAAATCATTAACCCTAATTATGCCCTAAAAACGGAAAATAAATTGCTCAAAAATATACTTAAAATGTACAAAAGAAGATTAAAGTTTAAAAGGGGCAGAATTGATTCATTTTCAGAGGTTTTGGGCCATAATGTAATTAGGTAAATATTAAGGGGTTCAAATGTAAATATCTGAAAAACTCCATGCAAGGCTATCGCAGCTTTCTGCGATTGCTGCCATTCTTCAAGTGCCGCAAGAACACACATGAAACCTCAAGAATCATCACCAGATTTTTGCTTAAAAGAAACAAGCCGCAAGTTTGGGTAAGAACCCAATCCAAAATCATGCACCCCAAGCATCAATACAAGATTTCTATTCCTAAATGCAAGTTTCAAATCCCAGCACAAAATCACAAAAATCATGCATCATGAACCAAAAAGAGCCAGATTTCTGAGCTTTTTATGTGCAAACAAGTTGTAAAAAGAGAGGAAAGCGAATTAGGATTACCTCTTGATGCTTCATGGAGCCAAATGAACGCGGAGGGGCTGAAGAAAATTCATCCGAATGCAAGATTGGGACCAGCAAACCTCTGCTGACGAGTGTCTAAGAACTGATGATTGGAGGATTTCGAGCTGATATTTGAGAGATCTGGAGATGTTATTTAGAGAATTTTTCCGAACAAAAGTTGTTCATTGGTGAATATATATAGTGTAGAAATGAAAAAATCGCCTAAAAAACTAAAATCGAGATTGAATTTTGATCCAAAAGAGGGTCGGAAAACCAGCCCTGGCTCAAAATTTTTCTGGAAATTTTCTGCACTTTTTTCTTCCTTTGTTTCTCTCTGTTTTCTCTGTTTTCTTGTTTTTTCTCTTTTTCCGCCACCTCCCTTGTCTTTCTTACCCTAATGCTCCGTTATGAACTCTTTTTATATGAAACAAAGCTCCCAAAACTCTCATCTAAACAGTGGACATAAAGCTGGGTTTTTGGGGCATTATAGGGCCATTAGATGGCTGATTTTCTAGATCTCTCATGATGATTCCGGTTGATATGAGTTGGCATTGTACTAGCAAGGCTTGGAGGAAAGAAAAAGGCGAAAAAAATCAAGTGGAAATTGGGCGAAAAATGGCAGCTGCAATTCCACTTCCTTGTACTGGTTTCCTACTCCTGGGCTGCAAAAATGAGAGGATGACGCGCGCGCGTGGTTGAAATTAATTAATTTTTTTTGGCAAAACTGCATTTTCATTTCTGTTTTTTTTTTCTTTTCATTTCAGCTTTTTCCTACAAAAATAAAAATAAAAATGATTGTTTAAACAATGATATAAAAAAAGACATAATAAAAATTTACAAAATTTTGGAAAAAATATGGTGTCTACAATGCTTTGATTCATGGAGTAACAGGAGTTCAACACATACAAATTTTTCTTTACCAAAAGAATTCCCAAAAAATATAGAAGATTGCTTTTTCTTACTGCCATGAGATCAGTGTGAGCAAGGTAAACCCAATGGAATTAAAAAACCAGCTGGCATGGCATGGTGCAGAAGACATTGTAGTGCTACTCGTTGGGCAAAGTCCTTGTAGTGTGTGTGTGTGTGTATATACAGAAGTTAAGTCATTACACAGATCTGGGGTAGCTCACACCCCTCAGCTCATCAATCAAAATTGGTCTTAGTTTAGAAGGGCAGTCAACAAAAGTTGAAAAGTATGACAAAAGCTTTTTCCACCGATCCTTGCAAGCGTGTCCGCAATATTTTTTGCTTTCCGATAAATATGCTTCATTCGGACTTGGCGGAAATTAGATATTCAAGTCCCATTCCAGGCAAATATGCTTCTAGCGTATTTTCGCCAACTAAAGTGAACCTCCTTGAATCTGCAATTGTTGATCTATATTGTTGCAGTCTTGCAGATATGTCATGGACTCCAAGCCATGCACTATGCTTTGATTCTTTCTTGTCCTTGCTTCAGGAGAAATGAATGGTCGCATTGCAAATCATCGCTATAGAACCCAGATTTTCCATTCTGTCCCAGGATTTTCTAGCTCTGGAGAGATGAAAAAAACTATATGACCTGTGAAGCAAGAACGCATTTAATATTTGTAGTAGTTAACACATAAAGAATAGCAAGACCAAAGAAATAAATAACGTGGAATCCATTATGTGTTTTGACACATGCAAAATTTAGGTGTCGATACTTGCATATGAGAAAATGAGCATATGATCGTCTGCATTTAGGTGTCGATACTTGCAAATAATCAATTGACAAATTTTCATAATATTTCAATCCATATGTACCATATATATCTTTTCATATTGCTACGTTAGCTGTATAACAAGTGCACCGCAGGTAACCCACTATAACAAGTGCATACAGCCATATTTCTTTCGGGTAAAATACCCTTTACCTCCTGTGGTTTAGCGATTTTCTATATAATTCTCCTATAATTTCAAAATCTATATACAATCCCCTTATAATTTAGATTAAAGTGTTAATGTAGCGGATTTGATCTTCATAACGGAACCCAAATAAATGTCGAGAATATCTTTGTTTAAAAATTAAAATGATTGAATTGACCAACATATATAAACTTAATATACATGACACTTTAACCCCTTGTGATTTTATATTTTATTACATAACCCCCTTATGATTTAGTACTTTACCACATAACTCCCTTATGGTTTTCAAAATATATACATAACCCCTTGTGATTAATTAATAATTTCCAACTTCACAAAGGGGCACTTTTGATATTTTAATTGACTCTGTTATGGAATGGAAATTATGTAACTTTGACACTTTAGTTCAAATTATGAGGGAGTTATATATAGCTTTTGAAATACTTTGTGAATCATATTCAAACTAATTTTGTGAATCATATTCAAACAACTTTGTTTCTAAAATTCTATATATACATATACATACATACATACATACATATATATTTTTATATATATTTATAGGATTCTTCTAACAGGTACCTATAAGGCACCCGTTAATACACCTACATTCCACCCATACATATATATTTATATATATATTTATAGGATTCTTCTAACAGGTGCCTATAAGGCACCCGTTAATACACCTACATTCCACCCAACCAGCCAACCTACCATGTATATACACATGCTAATAATTCTACTATCTCTTATATTTATACAATTTCAATAGTTAGTCTCCTTGCATATATATGCTTTCCATAATTAATCTAATATTTCTAAAAATCTAACATCTAAAGTACATCTTAACATCTAAAATACATCTGAAGACAAACCGATATACATATATATATATATATATATATATATATATATATATATATGTGTGTGTGTGTGTATATATACTTCATTGTTCAGAATAGGCCTATCTAATAGCAGTAATTAAATTAAATTTAATTAAGTTTTGCAATGGCCAAGATTGGGTTGCTAATAGTTGCACTAATAGGCATGTCAGCACTAAGTGTCCACCTTCATTTAGAAGCACTGGCAGATGATGATTCAGTTCCAGGATCCTTTGCCCAGTTGGTGGCTGCAGATGTCGACCATGCAACACCAACTCGAGCCTCTTCTTCATGGTATCCCTTCTCATAATCGTAAACCAATGAAGGGTTGCGATGCCAAATGTTTTCCACCATATTGCGTTTCTCCCAAGTCAAATGTAATTAAATAAGAATCCTACTGTAATTATATTGCTCCCTAATCAACTGAAAATGATTATGTGGTAAGGACACATGAATTTGAAATTATGTATGCTCTAAAGACAATCACTTTTAGGAATTCTTTTGAACTATTTATGCATTAATAAATAACATCTTTATCATATTGATTGTTTGTATATTTATACTTGTATGATAAATTCCCTAGAATAAACTTGATCAATAAAATCATAAATGTTGTGATGATGAGGTTCATTTGATTAAATATGAAATTTGTTTTAAATATCTCTAGTCAAAGTATTAACAAGATTGAATTTATATTATTAATACAGTTAAACTAGCAAATACTATGTCGCTTCTATTAGAGAAGTAGTAAAGCTCATCTACTATAGTGTGTGAGATACCTAAATTAGTAAATGAGTGCTTGATAGCATAATTAAGTTCATTATATTGATCCACATAGAGATTTCTTTTGTGCCAAAAGAATTAATCTCTAAATGACGTTTTATATAAGTGATTCTTTGATTTAGAATTATCATGGTACCTTGAGTATAGATTGTTATACTCTGTGTTATTTGTTTGCTCCCATAAAGGGAATACTCAAAAAATTAACATAGGGGTATATACTTGAAATACGGAAAGGTAGTGAATAATCGTTAATAATTTACCACCTCTTGTGAAAGAGGAGTTATCTCATTTACAAGTACTTGTAGAAATATAAGTCAAGAAATCTTAGTACTTAGTGAATAAATCTTCGAAAGGTGTTTCTATGTACTTATTCTTTTGGGAGTTATATTTTGGTACAAGAAAAAGAACATTAATCATATAGTGAAATTGACATGACTTATTCCATGAATAATGTGGATAAGTGTGATAAAAGGATATTAATTGTATGGTATATGTTCATTGAAAGGTAAAGTCATCCACTTGACTTTCTCATTACTTGGGTGGTCATGATACATTACTAGATGCCAATTTTGATCTGTAAGAATGAGTTGATTGATTAGTTAAATCAATGATAAATTAAAAGAGTTTTAATTTATCTAGTTCTTATTAATTAGAAACTATGATTAGTTCTTATTGTTAATGTATTTGGGAACCTAATGGGCCACACACATTAAGAACTTATTTAATTGGATTAAATGAATTTCAAGTGGGGACTTGAAGGATAAGTATTATAACTTGTTGTTTAATTTGTAAGACAAATTAAACTTGAGGGACTTATAGTGCAAATAAATTTAAATCTTCCAAATACAGGTGTTGTATTAGAACAAGGAAGTTGAATTCTATTGGAAACTGGTTTCAGGTTTCCAATAAAGATATGGATAACTTATTTATTTATAAATACTCACTAAACTTTTACTTGCAAGACTAATGGATACCCAAATTATCTTGTGAGATTTTTGAGAAAAATCTTGAGAGAAAAAATACCTAAAATTCGTCCAAAAAAATAAGAAAAAAATCGCATCTCTTAGTTCTTTTATTAGGGCAAGTTTTTCATGGTGAAAAAACTAGGGTTTTCTCAACCAATTTGTGAGAAATGTCTTGGCAATAACTAGCACTAATCTAGATTAAGCTAATTCGGGTTTGGAAGTTTTGGCTAAAAGTTCGTGTGGATCACTGTTAGAGGCTGAACATTTGAGTGGCTACACGGATCTCTCGCATCTCTGTGCATCAAACGCTCATGTGTTTCTTCATTGATTGAGGTAATACACTTAAACACCCTCTTTGTTGCATATGTTTTGTCATGGCTAAAGGTTTTGTGAGGGATCAAAAATTTTAATTTTCTGTTGCTTGAACTCTAGGATTCCTTACAAAATTGGTAGTCTGTTTTAATCTCATCCCAAATATTTCTCTTTCCAACTTCTTGTACTATACCGTGCTTGTTGTTTCCAATGTTCTTAGAAACATTATTATGCTTCGGAAAATGTTATATTTAAGCTAGTAATTTTTATCGCTAGTAACTCGATAAGTTTTACGAAATGCTTTTGTTTCGCTTGGTTCTCAAAAATTGGCAAAACTGTTCCAACCATTCAAAAAATGGAAGACTCAAGAGCTAGTGAGAAATAAATTCGTGATGAATTTGTTTCGATGAAGAAAATTATGTCTGCAGCAACGGAAAAATAGTGAGAAAGAAAAGAGAAGCCATCATAATCGATTGGGCCTCTTCAACAAAATTAATTGTCGGTCGGGACGGAAACAATTTAATAGATTTTTCTCACCTATCCTATAGAATAATTGACATGATACTGATATCTCATACAATTCCAAAGAACGTATTCCCTGAAGTTATGGGAAGTAAGTAACAAAATCAAAATTTCTAATTTTTTTCCCTCTAATTAGATGAGAATATTTGAGGTATTACTAATTTGTCGTATGCAAAAAATCTTGGTTCAACACATTATAAATTGAAAACCCATTTGCAACACAGCACTGCTAAGTCTTGTATTAAAGAAAACACTTATCTATTTGGTTACACTTTTGGTGAAAAATCACCCTTCTTAAGAATAAGTTTTCAGTTGTAATTCTAGAAAAATAAAAAGAAGCAAGAAAATGGAAATAAGTAACTTCCTTTCACGTTAGGCATGCGCCTGCGGTGTATAATCAAATATGAATGTTCTTTAGCTACTTTTGAAGAAACGTTGGTGAAAAATTGAAGGTATATAGTGGTGAATTCGGATGAATTAATAAGAGAGGTATTATTCCTCAGGTTGTAGTTGGAAAGGATTGAGTCTATAGTTATTGGCATCATATGTGTCAATTGAAGTTAGAGTGTTATTACTAAGGTTCTCCTCTGAAACGGCAGATTCCGGTGGTTTCATTGTTGAGAATTTGAGTTGTAAAAATTCGTGAATTAACTTATCGGGCCCCTTGAAAATTAATTTTTAGTGTAAGTTATACCCCTCAAATGTCAAATATTTTGCAAGTTAGGCTTTGTTCCCATTTGTTTTAGATTTTACAGAATTTGATTATGAAAAGTGATTATATGTAAAATCTAATTATGGAAAGTGATTATGTGTAACAATTAGAATCAGTGAAAGCTTCTCTTTGATTGACTATGAATTTTATTTTTTTCTAATCATTTAAAAAATTTATAATCTAAATACAAGAGGAAACAACAACATCATGAAAACCGATTATCTTACCAAAATTTCTTTATCAAGGCTAGAGCTTCGAAATTCAGAACAATGAGCTGTGGGCATAGCCGCACAGTTCAATTCTCAAGGGCAGATTGGTCCTTCGCTCCTTGCTAATCAATCACAAGAAAGAACGAATTGAGCTTAATTTGGGCCCCATAGTTGAGGATAAATTAATGCTAAATAGTGTTTCGCTATCTCCCTGTTTACTACCCAGATTAGACATGCATTCCCAACCAAACTCATATTAGTTTTCCATGTTAAGGTGAAGACTGACAAGGGCTTCTTTTTTCCTTTTGTTTTCAGTACCAAGAACTCGAAATAGGTCCATCAAACATATATATTGGGATATTGGGATGGAGAGAAACACACTAAGGACTAGCTTGATCATGGCGCCTTGGGCTGGTCTTCCTGAGGATCTTTTCAGGGCAATCTTGGAGAAATTGAGCTTTGGTGACCTAGTTCGTTCGAGTGCAGTTTGCAAAGATTGGTGGGACAATAGTAAAGGAATTAAGCGTAAAAGCAGTCTACCATGGATATTCTACTTAGAGAGGGGTCTATACCTTGTCCAACCAAAGCTGTTTGACCCTTGTTCCAGGGAATCATACGACCTTAAAACTGCCAATCGGACAAAGATATTCGACTTCATCGAAGCTGCAAAATTATGCGCTTCGAAAAAAGGCTGGTTGCTTTTTGCTAGGAAGGTTAAGGTACCATGTGAGACCTTATTTTTAGTCTACAGTCCTATTTCCAATGATTACTTCTGGCTCCCCGCTTTGATGGATCATCATTCTGATGTTGCTACTTTTTCCACAAACCCTACTGCTCCAGATTGTGTATTTTTCATATCGTATCGACATCTTGGCGATACTTACATTGCTACACATTCTTTCGGTAAGGATAACTGGTGTGCACAAAAAGTTGAGGTTGGTGATATTCTATACGATCAACCAATTTCAAGTGTGGTTTATAGTGAACAAAAAGGAGAGTTTTATTGTGTTTGTGTCGGAGGAGAACTAGCAAAATTTGCCATTGTTGGCCGCCGTTGGAACGTGATCACACAAAACCGTCGACCTCTAGAAGAATTAGCAGCAAAAACATGGCAGCATCAATGGTTAGTCCCAGGATCAATCAGGCATTGGTTATTTCAATACGAGGGTCAGCTTCTACTAGTTTTCCTTGTTAGAAATTTGAGGGATGTGAAATATATGTTTAGTATTTCCTATTTCGACTGGTCCCAGAATAGGTGGGCTGTCAAGGATAATGTGGGTAACTTTGCAGTAATGCTTTCCTGCCTTTCGAGTAATTCTCCTTCTGCGCTACTATCCAGAGTTGAGGATGCAGAAGATTGTTTATGCAAGCATCAAGTCTCCTCGGTTAGCAACTTGAAGGTTTATGGGTACAGGCCTCTATTTACCTGTGAACAATATCTAGTTGAACCTCCTTGTGCTATAGGAGATTGATCCCATTGGTTTTCCTTTTCTGTTAACAATGTTTAATTGAGCCTTTGTGCCATAGGAAATTGATCTTGTTGGTTTTCCGTTTTTGTTTTAATGGATTTTGCATTTCATAGTGCCATTAACTTTGACAAATTTTATGATAGATAAACAATTCCTGCTTTGGCTTTGCATTTTGACGTGGCCAATCAGGAAATTATTTGACACGAATCCATCGTTAATCCCTTTCTTGGGTGGTTACTGCTGAAAATAATAGACATACACTCAATGCCCAAAATTTGCGAAACTCTAAACCAAATCTGACATTATTCAATTCATTATGCTTTATTGGTTGCTTCACATAATTTGCATTTGCTAAAATACATACCCTTCTGCATAAAAAAAAATACTTCACTTATACCACCTGATTTTAGCAATAACCCATTGAATATATTAGTACACAATGCCCTCGTTCAAATATAAATGTGTAAATTACAAATAAACCCTTTGTGGTTTCATCTATTACCACATAACCTCCCCAACATTTCAAAATATCCATTTTACCCCTTATATTTTCATATAAAATGGAAACTTGATGGAAAATAACTTATATAATATCATTAGTTTGCATACCAATAGTGCCCTCACTTAAATGTTAAATCAAACGATGACTTAATCACCGTATATAAAACTATAGGGGGATTATGTGGATAAATGCAAAACTTATAAGGGATAAAGTGGATATTTATGTAATTCATAAAGGGTTAAATAGATATTAATTATGATTTTATGACACGCACTTTTGAAGCATGTCACATATAATCGCTAAAACTAATTGTGCATTCTGCCCATTTTCTACTTTACATGAAACTATAGGGGAGTTATATGATTATTTTAAAACATTATGGAGATCATCTAGCATTATGCTAAACCACTGGGGGTTATATGTAATTTCTTGGAAATACTTGAGGCCCCCGGTCAGCTAGTACAGCGTTCAAGAACAAGCATACATAAAAAAATATAGCAGGGAAAATTAGCCATCGTTACTCGGTCACAATATCACGGACCATTGAAATCCAAAATTGGAAACATATGCAGCCTGGATCACTGAGAATCCAGTTCTCAAGGAAAGCATTTTAACCGTAATTGAAATTCGAACTCTGAGTTGACTTTTAGAGTAGTTATTGATTAAACTGTTTACAATGATATGGGAATAAAAATTTATGTGCATGATTGATTCAACCTACACTGAATTCATTGTTCCTTTATCAATGGTATGCTTTTGACATTACTAGGATTATTTATGTGGTTGCATATTAATGTTTAGAACTAAATTAGGTGTTTCTTTTTTCTTTCTAAAGGAACCAGTACAACAAAACTTTAAAAAAAAAAAATTCTCAAACATGTACACAGAAAGAAAAAGTGAGCAATTTAATGATCTACGACTTCTTTTTTCTAAATTTCCCTCGTCATCATTTTCCCCTCTTCTTCTTAATAAACGTTTGGGGTTAGGATAAACGTTTTTTATTCTAGTTTGCTAGACCTTACTAACATCCAACTAATTAAAGGACAAGTGTGTTTGGATAGCCAATGTTTTTGAATAAACGTTGTTTGTTACATTACTAAACACATTTTTAAATCACTTATTATTTTTAACAACTTTTTAGGTTACATGTATCATATTACAAAAAGTCCACAATCACCAAAAGTGTTACAAATTAATTTAAAGTATTTTTCCAAATAATTTACAACACAAACAGTTGTTATATAAGTCGGACAGACAGAAATACTCAGCCTTTGAAAACCTAACAAACATATTATAAGTTAAATGTTGATGATTGAATGTTTTTTTCTTGGAGATGCTAAGTTATAATTGTCATCCATGTTCATGGGTAGAGCCATGCTATGTTGATGGTGGCTGTCAACTTTTAAAATTATGATTATAACTTGTAAAAGTTTCTATTTTTATTTATTTGACTCACGTTTGCACCCTTGAATTTAAAAATACTTCCTTTATTTTTTTTAACATCGCCCCCCAAATTTTTTATTTTCGAAATTTCCTTCCTACTTTAGGTTGCTCCTCAAATTAATAGTAGAAAATTTTGCTTTTTTTTGTGAGAAATTTTACTTTTATCCTATTGTAAGTTCACAAATTTACCATGGAATAGAAAAAAAATTTATAAAAATTTTGACTTATTATTAGTGGTATCTAAAAATCATTTTGTTAGAATTCTTTAGTAACATGTTCCTCTATTCTTATGGTTGGAAGCCTAAGAGGTACCTAGTGTGGCTTATAATGGAACAAAAATGATGAGTTGTATTGTGTTACTCACAGTTGTTGGCCGACAATTGTTTGCCGTTGGTTATTTAAATATGAATTTTATTGTGTTTATCATGATGGGAGAAATCCAGCAAGATAAGCCATTTTTGGCCGAAATTGGAGCTACACGAAATTGTCGTCCCATGAAAGCATTGGCAAAACGAACACGGCATCATCACCAGGTCCACACATGATCAATTGACCCTCGGTTATTTGAATTTGATGGGATTATCAGCAAAATTCATATAAAGTATTTTCTTTCTTTGACCGGTCCCAAAATCGATAGTCTAATTTCCGAGAAGACCTTATCTAGTGGTTAAAGTTAAAACTTTACGAATTAGATGTCTGCATTCAAATCATATACATATTCTTGCTCTCTACTTTTTAAATTCCACTCATTTTCGACTATCAATTTATAAAAAATAAAAAAAATAACGTGTAGGCAGGATTAGTAGAAATATTTTCCAACCCTCCCACATAATATTTTTTTTGTAAACTCTTGTCCACAGTTGAGGATGTAGAAGATTGTCTGGACCAGGATGCACTCTTATCAGTCTCGTTAGCCATCAATTTGAAGGTTTTCACGTTTACGCCTGTATTTAGCTATAAACAGTGTCTAGTTGAACCTTGTGCTATAGGAAATTGATCAGATTCCTTTCTTTATTTTTATGGGGTTTTACATGTTAGTGCAATCAATATTGTCAAAATTTATCCTGGACATGTAAAAATGTTTTTTAAGATTATCTTATTATTATATTTTTATTGGATGATAGAAATAGTTTTAGAAAATGGCATACTTTTCTGCCCTCCGCTCATAAGCGCAAATAATATCTTTTAGGTGTTTATGATTCCTTTCTAGTTGGTTTTGAATCTCTTTAGCTAATTCTGTAAAGGAAAATCCTGCTCTAAATGATATATTACTTACACGACAAACACAAAATAAATGATGGTCTGACTGCCTTAATTTTAAATATTTTTATAATTTGTATCTATGACTTAAACATGCTGATTTTAAGAATTCTCAAATTTACATCTGTTGCTTGTATCTGAGGATCGGTTAATGTGGTTCCTGATGCACAAAATATGCTAAACATTTCATGGAAAGTATTTCAAAGTTTATTTAGATTCTTTTTCTTTTCATACAATTTGGGGTGGAGAACTCAATTCCAAAAGCTTTGGTGTCATATCATTCTGGGATGTTGGAGTTATGGTCTAACAATCAAAAACAAAGAAAGATTTAGGAGAGAATTTCAAAACCTTCATTTCCTTTGACAAGAAAAGATAAAAAAAAAAAAAAAAAGCAACCTAAGAAAGAAAGAAACAGGAAAGAAAAAGGATTACTGCCAAGCTTTTCTATTCAACAATATACAGGGAGGGCACAAGATCCAGTTTGTATAGAAGTATATAAATTCCTCGTTCCAAATAACAGAGTTTGACAGTAGAAATAACTTCTTTAACGAGTTCAAAGCTTTATCATTGGATGCAATGAAACTTAGAAGATTATACAGTGCAATATGAGACTAAACCTGTAGAGAAATCAAAACCTTGCATTGTGACAAAGTAGGCAAACCCACCTTAATAAGGTACAAAAAGATTAAAGAAACAGAATCCAGCTACAAAATATAGCTCTGTGTCGAAATTTCCAGTAGATTTATCACCCCCCGTCATCTCTTATTTCTATCACAAATTAAACCTTATCAATGATAAATTATTTCTGGTGACTTTTGCTTTCAGCTGCTACATTGAATCAACCAATGAAATGCAATTTTTTTGGCCGAGATCTTGTCAACCTTGGCAGCCTGCCCCAATATGTTTTATGAAGGAATTGATAAAAACAATAATTAGTAGGCAATAGGAAATGAAAAAATAATCTAATCCCGGTATTAAAATCAGCGAACAATTCACGGTATTAAAATTCCCTACTCCCTAATTCTTTTTTTAAGCCCGATACAATTTACGCGACCATTAATGAGATGTTTGAATCATTTACATCTGTGTACTAGCAAAAAGTTGAGTTTCTAAGAGTATTTGCTGAAAGCCAATTACAGAGACTACATTGGTTTAGTTCTCCTGAAGAAGTGGAGGAACTAACAGGAATCCATTCAATTTCTCCAGTTTCCAGAATCAAATCTTTGATTGTTTGAGCTACTCATCTCTCCTCCCTCTACTGCAAGGATTCACTTGCTAACTTTTTTTTTTTTTTAAAGAAGAAACTTTCCACAAAATTTCCCTTTCATTAAAAACTTCCACATGAGTCAGTTTACATCACGGTCTTATTTCCAGAAAATTCACAGTTTATGTATTAGTGGAGAAAAGTCTAAAGACAATGCTTCTTGCAATCTGTACACAAGCTTCTTTACTTTCTGTTTATCATTTTACAAATATTTGCACCAATATTATAGGAGCGTTGTGAGCAGGTTAGCTCCAAGTGTTGCTGAATTGGTAACCCATTCTCTGACTAACACAAGGCATCAGACTTTGCACAGAGACAGACTCATCCGAAAACAAAAAATAACGTTGAATAACTTATTAGCACTTGAGTAGTTTAAGCGGCATGCTAAAATGCAGTGATAATTTACTTAGCAAATAAAAAATGGCAGCTATCCTAATATTTTGTGTAGTACAATCTAGAGGTGCAAACAGGTATTGAAGGCCTTGTTTCAGCAACCACATGTAACACACTTATTCCATACAAAAGTAACATCTTCTGGGACTAGGCGGCCAGCAGATTAATGTTTGTTGTGTAAGCACTGAGTTGTTTGGGTGCATACTGAAAGATACAAGCACTAGTACGAACAGCCTAAGAAAAGGTACTAGTTTGGATGAAGTATTAATCCAATGCACATGCGGCACATTAGTAACTACAGATTATTATGAAACCATCAAACTTCACTAAGAGTGCCAAAGACACACACACAGAGAATAAAAGAGAGGCAATGAAAACAGACAGTGGAAACAAACCTGAGAAGAGACAATAGACACACCTTTAGAACCTCAATTCAGGTTTTCTGATAGGTTGGTATAGAAACACCAGACTCTTCAGTCAGCTCCTTGTAAGCATTCTGCAATCTTTGAGTCACAGGTCCAATTCGGCCATCACCAACTATGCGCCCATCAATTCTAATAACCTGGTGCAGGTTCGTGACATTACATCATTCATCAACATAAGCAAAACCAGCAGCATATGTTATTAAAAAATGATGCAGAGGATTTTGATGATTTTAGATCTTTCATTGTCTAATTACAAAATGACGCGTGGTCTGACGCTACAATGAGTATATTAAGAAGATTTAATTGACTACACTACAATGAACATATTAAGAAATCAGGATTTTGAACAGCAACCCCTCTTAAGTAGAAGATGGATTAAATATGACATCAATTCAAACACCATTTTGAGCTGCATTTTTAACAAGTGCATTTTAGTATTACCCAACCATATAAAGCCAATTTGGATTTTGACAGAATATGTAGCTATAGGAAGAACAAGTTAGGCTTCTATTGCCACCCAAAGAACAGATTACAAACCAAAGTCTTTTGATGAATGCCTTAGTTCAGTCAAAGAAAAATTGAAAACAATAAAAAATGACAAGAAGCTGGGTGATAAACAATTGAAACATAAAATTCACTAGATCACAGAATGCCCACACTGATTAAATGATGAAGTTTGTTTATTAAAAGGCTATAAAGATGATGTTAGTAGTTTGTACTCAAGGATATGAAAACACAGACATACCGGGCTAAGCTCTCCCACGGTTCCAGTAGTCCAGACCTGGAAGCAAGACAACTAGTTAGAACAGCACACTGTCCAGGAATGAAGCTTAAAAATCACAATGTACTTGAGAGGTGATAGGATTTAAGAAGGTGATGGCAAGTTTCAGAAATTTATCATTAGTCGGTTGATGTAGCAAGGATTGTTTCATCATTTTGCCAGTTCGATGTGCATCATCACAAGTGTTAAATGACAGAAAGAATGGAACCGCAGAAGAAGACAAAAAAGGGTTAGCAAACCCTTTGCTTCATCTTTATGCGTAGGAATATACTACTTCCTGAAGGAGTTCCAACCACAGGAAAATAGAAAAATGAGCTAACTGTGACACTTCCATTTACTGAGTCATGGTGCCAGGATGGTCATGCAAGTCCAAACTAACTTTTGAAAGGGTATCCAAACATTACTGGTGTAAGTTTCTCTGAATCTTGCAGTTACTTGTAAACCTCAGTGTGTAAAATAAAGAAGGATGCTTTTTTATATTTCTGACAGAAATCCTCACGTATGTGTGAAGAAGTATATGCAACCTTTCGCAATGGATATCATTAGTGTAAACATGAGATCAGCCCTCTTGATGAGGTTTTTGGCCTGATAGAACAAGCTCCACCTTAGTAATTTCTTAAGCATTCACAAACTTTGCCAAGCTCAAGATTCACTATAAGAAAGCAGAGTAGAAAAATTTCTTAATGGGATGTTCAGCTAGCATCTAGAAGAACAAAACCAGACCTCATCTGCAGTATGAAATTCGGATAAGCTAAGACGCCGCTCTTGTAAATCCAACTGCTCCTTTACCACAAGGTCAATAACCTGCAGAACTTAAAGAATATTTACGATCAAGCATATGGATACCGCAAAATTTACCATTACACTTAGCAAGCAGATGTCATAAAGCATTTGCATGAGATGGCAACATGTGGAACTTTGTCCTTCATATGCTAACCGAAGATATTCATGATTTTATCTGGGTCTAGTCTATATGGAGAATATATTGGAGTTTATATGCTTTAAGATAGGAACCCTTACAACCATCCTAGCTATTCATGGCTTATACAGGACTACTACTATAACCATTTATCTACAGTATGATAAAAAATATTTCTGTAGGTGTTACTGTCCAAGAAATATAAGCCACATCCATAAGAGTCATGCACTTGCAGACATCCCAAAACAAATATCAGATCAACAATAAGAAAAACGATAGGTAACAAGTTCTGATTACATCATCATTGAAGATGAAACATTCATGAGAAGAAGTAAATGGCCATGCAATGCCGGTTTTCTGGATGTTCGGAAGCAGACACGCGCCAACTGCATACAACTTTAGCTTGCGAATTGGAAGAGAATGCAAAACAAGCATCAACTGGTGCCTTGCTTTACTAATGTTTATGTCTTTATGTGTTAGAATTGACTTCTGAGAAAATTATGATACCACTCCTGAAATGTAGATAGATGCCTTTCTTCAGAATTTTACATCCAACAGAATATTATGGAGCTTACCGTTGCTCGAGTCACCCCAGGAAGACAATAATCAGCATGAGGTGTCAGAACACGACCTTTCTTGACTAAGAACTGCAACAGTAACATTACAATACTTCATCAGGAAACCAATCAGAAATTTCTCTTTTAAATAGTTCAAAGAGGCATGAGAAAAATTGCACATCTGGGAGCAACTAGACTACCCCCTAACATCGTACAAACACAGTAGCTTTATTAGTGCAGAGCTGATTGATAGACAACTAGAAACAAATAAGGCGGGCTGCAACAAGCCTGGACTTGATAATTGCCACAAAACCCAAAGACCCACATGAAGGGGAGGGAGAGGGGTGGAGAGAGAGAGAGAGAGAGAGACTGAATAGAGTGAATATGTTATCTAGGATTGACAATTCCTCATGCTGTGAGCTCATCTCTAGGAGGCTCCAAGAAAAACCCATTAAAGAGAAAAGGAAGGGGAGGGGAGCCAAAAAAATCAATAAAAACCAAGAGAAACAAAGGATATGCAGCTGGCATGTAAACTTACAATATTTGTAGCATTTGTTTCTGACACATAACCATCTTTATCGAGCATAATGGCATCATCAGCCTTGGCGTTATTCCCCTCTATCTGCACCAAATTGGCAACACTAACGTATCATTGTTGCATATCAACAGGAAGAGTATGGCTTGCCACCCCATTCCTTTTAATGAAATTGTTGACTGGACATCTTTTTACCATTATTCTTCTCCATGATTGAATGCTTCAAAGTTTTCTTTTTTTCATTCTTCCAAGTTTGCTTTTCAGTTTGAAAATATGTCAATTTTTAAAATACAGCAGATAAAAAAAACCATTCGCATTATTTTCTTCCTGGTAACTGTTACAGAATTAAATATAGGAATTTATTTTGAATAGCTTGATTATTGGGATAGCGTAATTATAGGAATAGCTTGATTATAGGGATAGCTTAATTATAGGAATAACTTGATTATAGGGATAGCTTAATTATAGGACTCTACCTGATTGATAGTTAACTTTCCTAACATAGAGGTGTTAGTTCATGTATATATATGTAACATTTTCTCTCAATGAATGGGTGAAATATATTCCATCCAAAACTTCATTATCATGGTATCAGAGCCCTACCATCAAGGTTAGGGTCTCTGTCTGCTGCCAGAAAATTCATTAGTCATCATTGGGTTCATCTGGTTCTGTATAGGACACATCTGTGTTCTATTCTTCACTCTTATTTTAAAGAGTTCAGATCTGTCCTTTTTTTCTGTTAATTCTGAACCCATGACAGAAACGAAATCTGTCATTACGTCTGATGTGGTTCCTGTGATGTCTAAGATCACGGACCACAAACTCAACAATTCTAACTATCTTGATTGGAGTAAAACGGTTCGTCTTTATCTGCGAAGCATTGATAAAGACAATCATCTGACTGATGATCCTTCAAAAGATGGTTCAAGACAGACATGGCTAAGGGAAGATGCTAGATTGTTCCTGCAAATACGGAATTCTATTGACAGTGAGGTAATTAGCTTAATTAATCACTGTGAATTTGTTAAGGAGTTAATGGAGTATTTAGAATTTTTGTATTCTGGTAAAGGGAATATTTCTCGCATATATGAGGTGTGTCAAGCCTTTTATCGTGCAGAGAAACAAGATAAGTCCATCATGACTTATTTTATGGATTTTGAGAAAACTTATGAGGAGCTTAATCTGTTATTACCGTTTAGTTCTGATGTGAAAGTTCAGCAAACTCAACGGGAACAGATGGCAATTATGAGTTTTTTTGGCTGGTCTTTCACCTGAATTTGAAGCTGCTAAATCTCAGATTCTTTCGAGTCCTGAGATCTCATCCTTGCAAGATGTGTTTAGTAGGGTGCGGGTGCTTCGCACAGAGAATTCCCAGTCTGTTCAGTCCAGCAGTGCTCTTGTTAGTCAAACTAACAAATATGAATTTGGAAAACAGCAATACAAAGATGGTGGTAAAGGAATTGACACGCGGGGACAGAATGGAGAAGTGGTTGTGTGTCACTATTGTCATAAGCCGGGTCATATGAAGCGTGATTGCAAGAAATTGCAGTACAGGAATCAGAGAACTCAATCTGCACATATTGCTTCTACCAATGATGCGATTAACCATGAAAAGTCTGTTACGATCTCTGCAGATGAATTTGCTAAATTTTCTCAGTATCAAGAATCATTAAAGTCTTCATCTACTCCCGTAACTGCCATCGCTGAGTCAGGTAAACCAAACACATGCCTTGTGTCCTTGTCCTCCAAATGGGTAATTGATTCTGGTGCCACAGATCATATGACAGGTAATTCTAGTCTATTTTCTACCTTTCAGTCACACACATCTGCACCTACAGTTACCTTAGCTGATGGGTCAAAATCTCGTGTTCTTGGATCAGGCTCAGTTAACCCCACTCCATTAATCTCATTGTCATCTGTCTTAAGTTTGCCTGAGTTGTCTTTTAATCTAATTTCTGTGAGTACCTTAATTGTTCTGCTCAATTCTTTCCTGACTATTGCTTGTTTCAGGATCTTACGACGAAACAGATTATTAGTAAAGGGCATGAATCTGGAGGTCTTTACATCCTGACACACAGATACCAAAGTCCATAGCTTGTTCTGGAATTGTAACTCCATTTGAAACACATTGTAGGCTGGGTCATCCTTCTCTCTCGTTGTTAAAGACACTTTGTCCACAATTTCAGAGTTTGTCTTCATTAGATTGTGAGTCTTGTCAGTTTGCCAAACATCATCGTGTTAATCTGAGTCCTAGGGTCAATAAACGAGCGGATGCTCCTTTTGCATTAGTTCATTCGGATGTCTGGGGACCTAGTCCAGTCATTTCTAAAACTGGATTCAAGTATTTTGTTACTTTTGTTGATGACCATTCTCGTATGACTTGGTTATATTTAATGAAAAATCGGTCAGAGTTGTTTTCTCATTTTTGTGTTGAGGTTAAGACTCAATTTAAGCGTTCTGTACAAATATTGCGAAGTGACAACGCCAAAGAATATTTATTCGCACCTTTTCAATCTTATATGGTGCAAAATGGCATTATTCATCAAATCTCTTGTGTGGATACACCATCCCAAAATGGGGTCGCAGAACGAAAGAATAGACATTTGCTCGAAACTGCAAGAGCCTTATCATTTCAAATGCATGTTCCTAAACATTTTTGGGCTGATGCAGTGTCCACAGCTTGCTTTCTCATCAATCGTCTGCCTTCATCTGTTCTGAATGGTGGGACTCCTTATAATACTCTTTTTCCAAATAGACCTTTATTTCCCATCGAACCTAAAATCTTTGGGTGTACATGTTTTGTCCGCGACTCTCGTCCCCAAGTCACTAAATTAGACCCCAAATCATTGAAATGTATTTTTCTTGGTTATTCCCGTGTCCAAAAAGGATATAGATGTTATTGTCCTAGTCTCGGCAGGTAAATTGTGTCAGTTGATGTTACTTTTCTTGAAAATACACCTTTTACCCCATCCTCATCTCATTCATGTCAGGAGGAGGATGATGATTTGTTAATCTATACCGTCACATCTTCAAGTTCTTCCCCTGCTAAACCTCCAATTACTCAGGTATATTCTCGACGACAAAAGCCTCCTGATACATGCCTTGAACCAGTTCCTTCGTTACCAGATCCTGTCTCAAGTGATGATCTTCCTATTGCTCTTCGCAAAGGTAAGCGTCAATGCACTTATCCTGTGTCTTCATGTGTATCTTATAATCATTTACCCACCTCTTCTTGTTCCTTTATTACATCTATTGATTCTATCTCCCTTCCTAAATCTGTTCATGAAGCCCTATCCCATCCCGGATGGCGCAATGCCATGATAGAGGAGATGAATGCTCTAGATGGTAATGAGACTTGGAACTTAGTAAATTAACCTAAATCTGTTCATGAAGCCCTATCCCATCCCGGATGGCGCAATGCCATGATAGAGGAGATGAATGCTCTAGATGGTAATGAGACTTGGAACTTAGTAAATTTACCTGCAGGGAAGAAGGCTATTGGGAGTAAGTGGGTTTTTGCAGTTAAATTCAATCCTGATGGGTCGGTTGCTAGGTTGAAAGCTCGCCTTGTTGCCAAAGGCTATGCCCAAATCTATGGAGAGGATTATTTTGACACTTTTTCCCTTGTTGCTAAGTTAACATCTGTCAGGTTATTTATTTCTATGGCAGCCACTCATAATTGGTCTTTGCATCAACTAGATATCAAGAATGCCTTTCTTCATGGAGACCTCCAAGAGGAAGTTTATATGGAACAACCACCAGGGTTTGTTGCTCAGGGGGAGTCTGGGAAGGTTTGTCATCTTCGGAAGTCCTTGTATGGACTAAACAAAGTCCTCGTGCTTGGTTTGGAAAATTTAGTCTAGCAGTTGAAAGGTTTGGGATGCAGAAAAGCAAATCTGATCATTCTATTTTCTACAAACAGTCTGAAACGGGTATTATTTGTTGGTAGTATACGTGGATGATATTGTTATCACTGGGAATGATGCTGCAGGTATTTCATCTCTTAAAACTTTTCTCCATAGTCAATTTCAGACAAAGGATTTGGGACTGTTAAAGTATTTTTTGGGTATTGAGGTAGCAAAGAGTAGGAAGGGGATATTCCTGTCCCAAAGAAAATATGTTCTTGACTTACTATCTGAAACGGGAAAATTGGGGGGCTAAACCAGCTAGTACCCCAATGATTCCTAACTTGCAACTCACAAAAGAAGGTGAATTGTTAGAAGATCCTGGGAGGTATAGAAGATTGGTTGGAAAGTTGAATTATCTTACAGTGACTCGTCCAGATATCGCGTATTCAGTTAGTATTGTTAGTCAATATATATCTAATCCTACTGTTAATCATTGGGCAGCTGTAGAGCAAATTGTGTTATTTAAAAGGAGCTCCTGGACGTGGTATTCTTTATAAAAATCATGGTCATACTAGGATTGAGTGTTTTTCAGATGCTGATTGGGCAGGATCCAAGGCAGATCGGAGATCCACAACTAGATTTTGTGTCTTTGTTGGAGGAAACCTGGTCTCATGGAAAAGTAAGAAGCAGAATGTTGTCTCACGATCGAGTGCAGAGTCAGAATATAGAGCTATGGCACAATCGATTTGTGAAATCATGTGGATAAATCAACTTCTAACTGAAGTAGGCCTCAAAACCTCAATGCCTGCAAAATTGTGGTGTGATAACCAAGCGGCTCTTCATATTGCATCCAATCCCGTATTTCATGAGCGAACAAACACATCGAAATAGATTGTCATTTTGTTCGTGAGAAAATACAGCAGGGTTTGATTTCTACAGGATTTTGTAAGGACTGGAGAACAATTGGAGATCTCTTTACGAAGGCTCTACATGGGGTTCGAGTTGATTACCTTTGTAAACAAGCTGGGCATGAGCAACATCTATGCTCCAGCTTGAGGGGGAGTGTTACAGAATTAAATATAGGAATTTATTTTGAATAGCTTGATTATTGGGATAGCGTAATTATAGGAATAGCTTGATTATAGGGATAGCTTAATTATAGGAATAACTTGATTATAGGGATAGCTTAATTATAGGACTCTACCTGATTGATAGTTAACTTTCCTAACATAGAGGTGTTAGTTCATGTATATATATGTAACATTTTCTCTCAATGAATGGGTGGAAATATATTTCCATCCAAAACTTCGTTATCAGTAACAAATTCGAATTATGATACAAAATGAAAAAGCATGAGAGAGAGAGGGGCACGAAGGTAATTACTGAAGAGGAGTTCTCTGATATTATATGTACATCGTGTTGCATGATGTGACATCTTAGTCAAGAATAGGATTCCAATCATATGAAGTTGACAGGAAAAACATTGGATTAGGTACTTTTGTAATCTCTTTCAAGAATAAGTTGCAGACCTGGAATAAGATTATACCTTGGCAAGAATGTTGTTAAGAAGGTTGTTATGGTGAATCTTGGAATCCAGATTCTGCAAAAGTGAACATTGATTTCATTGTCTCATATAAAAATTTAGTCAAAGGAAGCTTTGTATTATGATCTTTGGAAAGATTGTTTATCAATATTAACTGTAGACGGAAAGATGGCACAATCGATCATTTTTCGCCTATAAAGTTTTCTAGAGATGAAAGACAACACCGCTAGCCAAGTATATACTAGATGATGCAGTAAATGAAACACAAATGTTAATGTGGTCACCTGGGGAATCAACTGCTAGACTCTGTAGAAGTTATTCCTAAGGAAGAAATACGTGTGTACCAACAATATCATCACAAAATCTGAAGAACTAGCTTTACATCAGATGATCTAATTACCACAGCAAATCTATGATATGGAATGCCTCTGTTATTGTGGTCTACATCCATCATTCTTGTACATTTTCTTGCCAGTAAAATTGCATTGTAGGTGGTGCAATCTTTTGTCAATGGATATCATACATCTGTGGCTGGAAGTAATGGCCGTTTTTGGGTTCAGGTGAGCTAATGACAACAATGGTGGCGATAATATATTAAAAATAACAGGGATACACTTTCCAACTTAATGCATATTATAACTAAGATAAGGAAAAATTCTTATTCAAATTAAAAAATTTTATATTTTCCCAATTCAAAACAAGTTCCATCCAACGACAAGGAGCATCAACAGAAAACAGGACAAACGGGCTTCAGTAATTGCTTGTCTCAAGCACTTATGGAAAAAAAAAATAGTCCTAATTTATTAACAAATAAGCTTCCATAATCGGCTGATTATATTGAACTGAATTTAACTGGCATAGAGTGAATTCTTTGTGAAACTTGCTGATGATAGCCACATGCTTTGAATATACCCCAGATGGATTTTCTTTCCCATATATCTATTCAGCAGATGAGTTTGAGTATCAAACAGAATATTCTGACAATGGAAAGCCATACAGAGTGCAGTCATGATGTTGAGGAAGCACGTGTTTGACATTAGGTCACTGAGCATAATGCATGATGTTGCAAGCAAGCCAGAAATACAATGCTCATGGATAATGGGATCAGTATAAGAAATTAAGATGCCAGATGTCATATGTCATAACGTAAATAGGGACAACACGAATATTCTGATGATTAAAATTACACATGCTAGTCCATGCATAACTCCAATCCCTCTCATGGAAAACAATCATAATTGTCAAACCCTTTAATTTGTTGATGAGATCAGTTCTAAATGAGAGGAATAATATGGCATAAAGTAGAAGGCAACAACAGAAACCATTTAAAAACATTACATTTGGTGAATTACGACGTGTGGCTGCTGTCACCAGAGTTTATTCCCCTTGTATTATCATAGACTGGCAGTTTCCACTCAGCAAGCACTGCCAAAACCCAAAGGAGACAATTACAGTAAAGTAAAATAGCCAATATTGCTATATTAGATGCCTTAATTTAGGATTGGTTCTCAAGCATATCTTATGGGCAAAATTTTCTGCTCAAGTAGAGTAACTGCCAGAGCTAATTGGAAAGGCAAACTTGGAAAGAGAAATTTCTTGTAAAGAATCAGATTGTTGCATTTTTTTTTTTTTGGAAATGAAAAGTGACAAAGTAGCTGATACATTAACTAAACATATTCCCTCTAAATGCTATAGATGGTGCAAATATATGAGGTAGAGTCTCTCAGAAGCAACCTATCCTCAACAGCACATGGAAACTCTATCAGTCAGATGCCAGTATAAGAAAAATTGTTAGTCACAGAGCCTCAACAAGCTCTCTAAGACTGTTTATCAAGATGCATATCTGCATCTTTTAGTCTGGTTTGAAGGGTTTGAGGACCAAGTAATAATTTTAAAAATTATCAAAAATTGCCTAGGTCATTGCCGATACCCAAATCCATGGTCAGTTTGTCAAGAAAGGCAACAATCTGTTGTGGATTCAGTCATTCTTTTAAAAGATTTTAGGTTGCATAGGTCTCTCTGGTGTAAAAATAAGCTTCCGTGAATGGAAAAAGTTGTAGGCTTCTTCAAGAATCAGGGAAAAGTACACAGCCTAGACAATGTTTGAATTGCAAATGAAGCTTGCTATACCTCATTGACTGTCTCACAGTTTTTTTTTTTTTTTTTTTGTTGACAGTCTCACATGTCAGAAGTAACTTGGATATATTATGGCACTAGCAACTAGTTAACTTGTAGAACTTGTATCATTATATCATTCCTTCATAACGTTATAAAAAATGGAAGTGTTAGGCCAAAAGACATTAAAAACAACAGAAAAATTTGAGGCACAAATGTACTGGTAAAAACAACTAAATAGAAATCTTTTGGATATTCAACTGGGCAAGAAGGCTCAACTTGATGATCTCCTTATGGAATATGTTTTATTTGGTTTAAGGAACATATACATGTATAAAGGAGATCAATGATGATTCTTCAGAAAGAACAAGATACCAAGAAACAGACAGAATTCCAACCTAGTACCACACCAGCAATTCTTTTAAAGCAACAATACCATGTAGTAACCAAAATAAAAGTGAGATACACAATAATTAGAGCCATGCCCTTGGCAGATAACATCTATGAAAATTTTAAGTCCATCATACCAATCAAAGTACATCCATAAAGATTGAATGCTGGGCTCATTCCAGAGGTAACCTGTGAAAAATCAATAAAATGTTAGTCACAAAGTTTTAGTAAATTTGTAAAATAAATATTTTCACAACAAAAAAGAAAATGGACACTTCTATATAGTAAATCTCCACAGTTACAATGATAAAGATATATGAGAAGTAGAAACCTTCTTGCCACGAGTCATAGTTAGTCGGATGTGTGCATTATCAAACATCCCATTATAGATGAGAGTTTTAAATATAGCTTCCTTAACCTGCATAATGTAGCAGAATCACTCTCAAGAATTAACATTTTTCAGCATCAGACATTCAAGGGTATTTTAGGTGTTCTATTATGGTAAAATCCCAGTAGAGTTGTTTACAATTATAGCTTCATAATGCCAGGAGATAAGAAAATGAAAGAAGTATATTGAGTCATCACCTCGTCACGAGTTGGTACATTGCTGAAAGCTAAAGCTTTTGCTGAGTCAAACAATCTGACAAGAGACATGAACTTAGTAATTTAGATTTCTTTATTTACTCTGTTAAAATGGTCATCTTTTACTCCTACAAGGCATTCATCTTTAACACTACACTGCATAAATCCAGAACAAATTTTGAACCAGGCAACTTAAATAAGAGATGACAAATACTCACCCTTCTATTAAACAATCATACAAGCAATTGCACTTCTAAAAAGAATGTCAACTACTTTACAGGAAGTATGATTGTGGATTCTGCTAGGTTGGCTTTATGCTACCAATTTAAATAAGAAATGATAAAAGGTCAGTTTTCTAGTAGCAATCATAAAAACAAAATTTGCTCGTGCAAAGAATGTGAACTACTTTACAAGACGTAAGATTGAGGATTACATTGCCTGTATGCTACAATTTAAATAATTACAAGAATATTATTTCAGCAGAAAAGACATTACATTCAGTAAAAAGTATAACAAGTACGAAGGATACCAACCAACAGCTCATTTAGACATCACCAGATTTGAGAAGCATTAGCCACTCAATTCAAAAACACTCACTTCTGCGATGGTGAAAGGAGAAGGATTCAAAAGAGTGATACAAGGATCGAGAAAAAATTGCATCAGTTTCTTCATTTAGCAGTTACAAATTTAGTTAATTTTTGCCGCTTGTCCATTATCGAAGCTAGTATACTCAAGGAATCATCAGCTAGAAGAAAGATACTTTGATCTAGCAAAGGCGCTAAATGTTTATATATTAAATTTTAATAAAGAGCTTAGAAATCAAATATATAAAATTAATCATCCACAAACATAGTCAACCATTTTTGACAATTTTGTCAAATCCTTAGTGTTTGTAGTTCGAAACCCTTCTGTCTCTGGGCAAAGTATATTACAGTAATTCAGAAATGCAGGGAGTATGAAAACCAAGTATTCCAAAAATTCTGTTAACTTCATTTAACTAACCTGTCCAAGTGCTCCTCAAGCTTAAATATCTTTCCTTTATACACCCGCAGCCCCTCCCAAACTGCATCGCCACCTTGTACAACTGAGTCTAAGACTGAAACCTTTACAATTCCAGTAGTAAGGGTCAGATTCATTAACCTTGAAGATACATTAATCACTAAATAGGGTTTATTTTGCATTGTAATTTCATAAAGTGTTTTCCCCCCAAGTTCCGTAAAGAAGTACCCTTGCACTCTCACGAGGCACAATTTCATCTCCAACCCAAGCAAGCAGCTTCTCATTAGCAGGAACAGGAAGACTTGGAGGAGGCAAAGAAGACCTCCGTTTTACTCGGTGCCTAAGCATGTTGTAGAAAGGCAAACTCTGCTCCAGCAGGTCATACAGGGGTTGTGGAAGGGGCTGAAAAAACACAAGAAATATAGAATCAAAGGGAAACTAGAAATAGTTTTCAGAGATTTTTAATGCATTGTACAGATTATCTGCTATGATTCTCCAATGCACGTGCATATTGAGCTAATAAAATTAAATGGTCATCTGATGATTCTGTGTTGCCCCTTCTATATCTCATGCTAAGAATAGCACTTCTAATTTCAAAATCATGCTTATAATCTAGCATCCTAAATCATACGAACAACAGAATTCTAAGCTGTTTGAAGCACTGGTTATTCTATAAACAGATCAACTCAAGGAATCTCAAGTTTAAGAAACTCCATCTCTCACTTTCTAAACAACTATTGAAGCATAAGTGTTCATAAATCTAACAGGAGAACAAGATGATGCTAGTGACTTGTGTATATCTGTCATAATGCTATGAAAGAGAAACAGAAGAATTAATAAAGAGTGAGGTAATCCGAAAGCCAGTACAGAAAGTGGAAAAGAGAGTAAAGATGTTTGGATTAAAAAGGTCTGTAGAAAGATTTGTCAAGCTAAAATGTCGACAAATGCAAACAAGTTGGATTCCACAGAACATACTATGGCATCATAAGTCTAAGATTCTGTAAGCTTCCAACTCAAAGTGCATGAACACATTTGAGGAACAACACTTGAGTTGTCCTTATAAGTCAATATATAATATTGGAAGCCACTCAAAATGTAGTTGACTGCAATACAACCTACCGAAGGATACTTTGTATTGGGTGTGAAACATGTTGATTCACGTACACTTTTGTACCACCATGGGGCCCACAAACCATCAAATGATTTTGGTCCAGCTTCCCATCTACAAATACAAAGTTTAAATTGGTCAACAGTCAATATTAATATTATCTTCCGCAACTACCATAAGACATGGCATTCAATTAAAAAAACAAAGAACAACGTGGAAGCAGGGGCAAAAATAAAGCCTATATTCTGCATTAGATAGAGTAACATATTATCAGACTTTTTGCAAGATAGGAATCTGTATATATGCCTGTTTGTATGTGCATGCATGTGGATCTATTTATCCCAAAATGAATTCCTGAGTATACATGCTTGTTTTGCAAATCTAAAAAGTTTATCAAGAAGACTACTAAATAAGGTCATAGCTGTAAAATGCATTAAGGAATTATCTTCTTGACTGACTAACCTTTTGGTACCAGAATTTACGTGATAATATAGTTCTACAATGCCATAATATTAGTATCTTCTGTGGATTCTCAGTGACATTTTATGATAAAATCAAATATTTGTGAATCCCAGATAATAATGTCACGTAGTGAACAGTTTCTGCTGCTTGATCAATGCCAATTTTATATGCAGTAATCTCCAAAAGGCATGTACTTCCAGCTATTTGTGGTGTATGTCTACAAAGAAAACAAAATGGATTGACCCAACTCAGAGGACCAAGAACATGTGTGATTCAATTTCTTTTTATCCAAGAACATGTATCATTCATTTTGTCCACATCACCTAACACAAATCAAGCTGTTTGTTACAAAACTGAAGGATGAAATACCAACTTAACATAATAATTTACAATGACGTTTACTAATAATTTAGAAGCAAAGCTTAAGAGCAAAGGTTGTTTGAGCATCGCTTTGGCTTACTTAAGCATTGAATCTTGAAAAGGAATGCCAAGATCTTCACAAAGTCCACGTAAAGCAAACTGCAGAAGGACAATAGGCAACAAAAATGTTTACTTAAAGTAGTAGAAGGATTCAGCTGTTCAATATCAGGTAATAATGTACAAGTGATATTCAGTGCACCCTAATAACTACAAATACGTGGATGAAGATTTTCAAAACTAGTCAAATAAAAGCAATCTTCTATCATCTAACAATCACGCTTTTAAAAGGTTTACATGTTAGCTTAAAATTCCCAAAAATGATGTGAAATGGTTCGGCCATTTTTAACTTTCAAGTAGTATAAGACCTTCTATCAAGATAAAACTCTATTTATTGTAACCAAATTAAAAAGAAAATGAAGGGCAAGGCAGCAAGTGAGCAGAGCAGCATAGGAGGGGGAAGGAGAAAGAATGCAACTATAGTCAACCTCTGTCCCCCTAACATAGAACCCCATGGTTCTAAGGAGTAAGCTAGAAGCCCTAGGCTAACTTCCAACATGATGAAGCCCATTTAGGCAAGAGTTCCACAATAGATGGAACTGTTTTGGCAGAAACTAGTACTCTAGATTCCACATTAAAAGCTAAAGAAGAAGAGTAGAGTATCTGTTTGTTTTCTTGATTTATGTGTCGTCTCTCACTCCTATTTTATTCTTTTCTAGGCCAACACAACTATCTTTGTACTTCTTTGTGTAAAATGAAATCAAGATAGGAGCATAAAGAATTTAGTGCCATGACCATCCTATATTATTTAGACCATGGGCCACTTAGTTGGTAATAACCTGACATCCCGGATAAAATCACAATTCAAAACTTTACTTTGGGGGAAATGACCAGAAGGCACAAAAAAGCAGTCAAACTCCCATATGAAGGAGAAGTGGAAAGACAATGCCTCAAGGAAAACCATACAGAAGGGGAAAATTCTTCAGGACCTCAGGATCCGCTTGCAGTTCTGCCGCATCAATGATTGCTGGAGGCTTTCCCAATTCGCATAGCAGACTGTATATGGAGACCAATCCTGCCAATCCCAGTTCAGAAAAGGATGGGGGCACAACCTTATCAAAGGATGGCTGACAACCAATATAGGAAATCAATTCAGAAAAATGACAATAATACACAAAGATCTACTCAGAAACAAGAACAGACAAAAAAAAAGTTGTTGCCATACAGACTTTTACACTTAATCATAATATCTGAAGCATATTCTCAGGCTTTTGCCTTGAAGTAACTACTAAAATAAACCTGTTAATAACCTATAACTGAACAAAAGTGCAGTTAGATAAGGAAAGAGTATTTTAGTGTTGAATTAAAATGCAATTTGCAAAGTAAATCTCAAGTCTAATAGATGAAACTTAAAGGTAATACAGTACATACTCACCAAAATTTCAAGAGGATTCCGGATAAGTATGAAGTGCTTTCCTTTCTTCATCAAATCTTCACTCAAACCAGGTAGAAGTTGTTTAGCCAAATGCTATAAATTAGATGAAGAAAAAACACAAATTAGTTCTTACAATTTCATGAAAAATCATCAAAAAAATCTTATCCTTCAACATTAAACAAATGATTCTTGATATTGATGATACACAAAACTCAAACATATATTGAATTTCAACAAACTTCAAAGCCAGAAGAAGTGCAAATTGTATCAAAATCTGTGTACATCAATCCTCAGCCCAATATTCTTCCTCACTGGAATCAGAAGCTGGTCATATATCACTAAGCCTAATTTGTCTTTCCAACTCTTCATCTGCTTTGAAAGGTTTTGTACTTCACATATTCTACTAGGTACTAGTTTTTTAAAAGAAAATATGGAAAAAGAAAAACACTGAGAACAACAATCACCTATTTCAACACCGCCAAAACATAATAACAACAAAACAGGAAACTTCACTGAGTATATTTCGCATCTGATAACTACATTAACCTAAAACATGATGCAGTCACATGATGAGAAAATCTTTTTTAATGAAAATTGAAGGCAAATAGACCAAAATATGGGACAGATTCGCAGGAACAGAGAGGCAAGCAAAGAGTCTGCAATATGGAGTATCAGAAGACTACCTTACAAAACCGATACTTCTTTCCTCCAGGACCAAAAATAATCTCCCTGACCACCTTATTTCCATCAGATTCCTGTTCATTTCAGAATAACAACTAGATTACAATGACTGAAGCTTATAAGAAGCTCAATAACAAAATAGAACATATGCCATCCTATGGAAATCAGGTTAATGTAAAGAACCTGATAAAAAAAATAATAAAAGTAAGAAAGTAAGTCTTCGAAAAATACAGTTGTCTAAGCTGAAAAAAAGCACAGCTTTTATGCAATAAACTTCCAACCTGCTCTTGTATGTGCTACTAATTGGCAACTTTTATGCGTGGAAAGCTTCATCAAATTATCAACTGATTTAGAGCTGCAAATCTAGTTATCTACAATTTTCAGAATGCAGTCTATGTAATTCGTTATAGTTCAACTTGAGAAAATGAATGTGAGACCCCTGAAGTCCCACATCAAATGTTTGTAAAGGATGTGATTAGTATACAATATCCTAGGTCAATGAGTTACTTGGATTAAGCATTCAGGTCACGGGTAACAAATAATTTGAATTATGCAGTTGGTGTGTAATAATGTGACTTCAGCAGGTTTTAGTCCCCAAATCCTAGGTGACTGTATCCGTATAGGTGGTCCAAGAAGACTTCTGTCAGTAATTTATTCATAACAAGATCTTCCTACAATTTCCATTTTCTCTGCTTTATTTGACATGACATGGCGTGAATAGGCCTAGACTTTCATTTAATCAAACCTTACCAATACAACAATCTAACAAGTGCACGTCTGCTCTACCTTAAACTCTTCAACTCCACCCACAAAGAAGCAAAAATCTTAGCCTCCTAGTAGAGGAATTACTTAGGCCTCAATGCTTTAACAAAATTCCTGGTGATCACCATCACTTAAGATCAACACCATAACCTAATATATGTCTCCTATAGCTTCACAGATCAAAATTCTCTCCCAAGCCTGATATACCTGATCTTCAGCTCATCAAAGAAATTTTCTGCAGATAGCAACAAGGTCATTGGTACTACACAAACTTCCTCAAGATATACTCAATGCTGAAGTTTGTACTTTTTAAATACCACCTAGAAAGCTACCTGGCTAAGCACCTCAAAACATTGTTTGAACCCATAACTTTGCTAGAAGCATAAAATTAATTATCCCATAGTTCAGTAATAAGCACAATCCAGCACATGTCAGCATCACAAGGCAAAGCTAGAATAAGACTAGTAAAGAAGCAAAATTCAAACTAGGGGAATAAACTATGAATTTGGACTGCTGAATTTGAGAAGAAACACAATTAAAGAAATGGATTCCGCAATTCAAACTGCACATGCTAGAGCTCCATATGGGCGTACCAACTTGGAAAGAAGTTCTTGTTGGTATGGCCTTTCTAACCCCGTTACGCGCAGGAAATTCGCATATAGTGGTTCATCAAGCACCTCTGTATCATCTCTCTGCGCAAATCAAATTAAAAGTTTACACAAGCCATTAAGAAACAATGATCAATTATCAATAGTACACTTCTCTCCCTCACATAACAATCAAATTATCTACACAGAACTGTGAGAGTGGACTACGAAAATCTTTTGACTAATTGGTCAATGAAGCTACACAATCCTGTGATTAGTTGATCTACACGCAACTAAGCTACTAAATTGAATTGTAAATAAAGGCATTTGTACTGTATTGTCAGTTTCTTATCTCTGCTGTTTGCTATCAAAGTACTTGTCATGACACTCTAACCATGAAGTTTACTTAGCAACTGAACTTCGTGTTAATGAGGTTGTGAAACCTGAATTCCAGATAGTTTGTTAAGCATATGCAGCCATGAGGTACAATTTTTATCAATTACAAGCATGGTTAATCTTTCTCTAATGTAGCATACAACAATTGTACTCTGGAAGACCACCTGTTTAGTACATTAGTTCTAATGCCTCCTAAAAGAAGTGGGCCATACCTGGACACTTTAATTCCCAAAAGTTCAACCAAGAGACTATACGTGCAAGTTTTGCAGAGATGAGCTAATCAAATAAGTTACATTTGGACGAGACTTCTTCATATCACTTTTTGGCAGTTTTGGTTGCACAATATACCCTGCTATGAACAGACTGACGTTTTGTGATAACTACAAAAATCTACTTTCTGGTTGTTAAAATTAGAGTGAGGTTATCTCAAGGTCATATCAAGTTTAAAAAATGCTTTTGGCACAGGCAGCTCTCTACCATCTATCTCTCCCTGTATGCCAGCAACAAGTGGATGTGGGATTGCAAAAGTACCCTACTCCATGCTATGAAAATATTAGCTATAGAATTTCAGTTTGGAGGTTGTGGAAACTAGCCATACGGGCCAAACAACAGGGGAGGTCACTGTAATTAAACTGAGTAGCTAACCTGGTGATTAAACAGTTGGGAAGCAACATATATACTTTCAGTTAGCACAAACTAGAATCAATGCAAACACGTGAAATAAACAATTCAAATATTGACTAATGAAGTCAAGAAATCCAAGAGAGTGAGACTGGAGACAACCGCTATTAGGCCAAAATCACCAACAATTGACATTCTTATAACGCAGTCGAGTATTCATTCCACACTCTACAACATATAATGTGAACTGCGTATCTATTACCAAAACAATCAAAAGCACCACAGAAGAAGGAAAAAAGAACAGAGTAGATGGAAACAATGGAAACAAATTTGAAAAGGGACTCAAATAAAGCGAAAACAAGACATAATCCGCCTCTGAAAATGAATATATTTAGAATAAAAGGAGAAGAGAGAGAGAGAGAGACAGAAACATTCATGAATGCCACTATTTTATAAAAGCGGTTGACAAGGATTCAACACCTGGGCAAAAGAGTACATGAGGCTGGTGCTGAGAGACCTGGGAGCAGACCATGAATGAATCACCTCAATTCCTCCATCGTTTTCTGCCATGTTTTCTGGTTGTTTTCTTTCTGGGATTGCGGTGATTGGAAAGGAAAGTACAGCGACGAACTGGGACGGGTTCTTGTGTTCTTGAAAAGGATTGAAGATGGTTGAGTTGCCGAGTAGGAGTAATAAATTTCGACTTTTCAGTGTGCCAAGTTACCGCCCTTACTCACTGACGCATGTGTGTCCTAATCGTGACCGACGGTAGTGCTGGCATTGCAGTCGGCTTTTTGTTCTTGTCGGACGGCAAACGGTACAAATTTTGTTAGCCGTTGGTTTGCTAAATCTCAGATGACAGATGTCGATTTGGTTTTCTTGATTTATTTCTTTTTCCAGAGGGGAATCCAGCGGTTCTCTCTTGACAAATGAGGGAAGCTACGGCTTCGGTCCAGAGTGGGAAGTATTTGGAAAGAAAAGTCCTGTAGTAAAAGGACAATACCATTTAAGCCCTCCCCTGAGGTTTTCAAAATATCATAAACCTCCCCTAAAATTAATTAGTTTTAACAAATCAATCCAATTCAAATAGAAAAACAATATAAAATTGGTATTAAGAGAGAGAAAAAAAAATTCGATTCCATGACAGCCCTCAAGTTTTTGCATTAGATAGTTAATTTACTATGATCAATATACATCTATTTTAAATTTATCAAATACGAGGGGGTGTTAGTGAAATTGCTTACAAAAGCAATTTATTAATGATAGTTGTGTACCTAATCAAAATTTGTGTCATGGACATCAGACATGAGGAAAAAAAACCTAGAAAAAGGGTTGTAGCACTCGAAGTAACTCTACCTAAAGTAGTAGCTAGTAAAACCTACCAACCACACGTCACAAATAAATGTTCTACTTTAATTATTCGGTTATTCGTTTCCTACGAAAGTCAATTTTTAATTTTTAATTGAATGACAACAATTCTTTAACTGGTTATTACTAGACTAGTTAGTATTGTCGGACCGCTTCCCGTGCCCCAAGAGCTGCCATTAGGCAGATCCGGATTCTCAGCTGTCACGGTAGTGATTGGAGGCAGCGATTCATGCTTGATAGATGGAGTAATTAAAAATTAGATGATGAAAATTGAATTTGTAGGCAAAATTTTCAATAAGTGGCAAAAGTTATCGCATTTCTTTGTATGTTATTTATCTTAGTGCCAACATTCATTGTATCAGGACGGTTTTGTATGTTGTTATTTTAAAGTTAATATTCATTGTATCAGTGCGTTTTTGTATGTTATAATCTTAGTATAACATTTATTGTATGAATAAATCTTTCTTATACTGACAGTGTATACATTATCAGCGTTAGATGATTGACAACTATACAAAATTTGAATTAGAATGACATTTATTGTATGAATAAATCTTTCCTACATTGACGGTGTATACACTATCATCGTTGGATTCATGACATGTGTGCAAAAGTTGAATTTTAAATTCAAATTTTGCATAGTTGTCAATCATCTAACGCTGATAGTGTATACACTGCCAGTGTAGAAAAGATTAATTCTTATTTGTATTAGAATCCACATTATATGATAGATTTCTGGTATTTTCATCTACCCTTCAACTTCTGATTCACCTTATTAGACAAGGGAACCTTTATTGGGGTATTTTAATACAAGATCAAATGGTATTGACCAAATTTTGAATGAGTTATAGCTTCTAAAGAATTTATTTTGGGAATTATGGGGAGTTACATTCTGGGAGTTATAATTCTTTTTAAAAGGGTTATATATCTTACGTCTTAAATGAGAGAGTTATGATATCTAGATTCCTAACTTCACTAACAAATTTTATACTAATTATATAAGTTACAATTTGCAAAATTCGTCAAACATTATATTTAGACATATTATTTATATTTAATATTAAGTGTGTATGTGTAATAGGTCTATCGATTGGACGAGTTCCAAAATTTTCACACAGTTAAAAATATAAAAATTGAGTTCATTCAAATTTCAATCATCCAAGCTAAGCTCTTTTACATCATTAGGCTTTAGGCATCAATATGGGCTTGCCCAAATTGAACAACTTCCTATTTTAAAACTATATTTTCTAAAAATACAAGATATTAATTAAATAAGTTTAAAGTTTAAGATTTAAAAAAAAAAGATTAATCATAATTATTATTATACATTTCAAAATAGTTGTAACTTTTTAAATAATGCTTAATTATTTATATCAGTTTTATTTAATAAATATTTATATATAATTTTTACATTAAATGTATAATTATATGGGCCAAGGTTATATCTGGTTGAACTTAGAGCATTATCCAAGCTCAACCCATTTTAACTGGGTCAATATTTTGAGTTCTCGCCTTGCCAGCCTATAAACATTGGTAGCCAAACCCTGGTCCAAGATTGGGTCAATCCAACCCTATTGCCAGTCCTATTACATAAGAAATAAATTGTGTAGAATTTTCTCAAAATTACATTTCTCCTAATTAATGCACTCTTTGTAATTTGATTATGTTCGATTGTGCAACTACTTTTGATTGTGTTTGATTGTATAGAAAAGCTTATATTTCTTTTGATTGTACAGGTTAAAGAGAAATAATAACCTTGAATTTGCTTGAACTTTTTACATAAAAATTCCATCAGGTCTAAATCGTTTTAAAGAGAGCATCTCATGCTAAGTTACTAAGATGGTAAAATATTACATTATTTACTTAATGTTGAAGTAAGATGAGATATTCAATTATAATTAAGAGAAATTATTTTCAATTTGCTTGATTATATTTGGTCTAAGAACCAACCACCTTTAAGATTAAGAATGTTGCCATCATTAAAATAATAATAACAACTAATGTTAAGGGCACAGCCAAAGTATGTGCAATTTAAAAATAATTTAAACGAATTAATATTATATGATTTTTATTTTTTTTTACATAAATACAATTTAAATAAGTTTATTAAAATTACTATAATGTTATACTAATTCGGTAGTTACAATAGGTAGGGTGGTTATGAGTAGTTATATTGGCAAAATATGATTAGGTAATTAAGTTAAAAATTAGCTTCTATAAGAATAAAATTGAAAGTTCAAAAAATGACAACGAAAAGTTTGCACCGACGGCCACCCCTCTAGTTTTATATATTGTATAGATAATCAATGCTAATATTTTATGCAGAAACAGAATGACTTAGTTGATTTCTACAATTAGTACATGTAGCACTTCTTTCTTGGATAGTATCTGACAAAAACTCACTCAAGAAGCTCTGTAGTTTTCAACTTCCTCAACATATTGCAGCAATCAAGGGTGAAAAAGCGAACCAAATGTTAAGAGCAGACCAAAACAGCAAAGAAAGCATATAGTTGAAAAATCTGCTAAACTCAAATTTGATCGTTCTTGGGCTTATCAGAGCAACTATGATGCTATTAGAAATCACAAAGACGTGTGTGTTACAAAACAGGAAACAATTAGATTCGTAGCGTTTCAGGTCATAAAAGATTGCATGTCCTGGCCCATGAGTTGCAATATCTGCAAGAGAAGTTGTATTATTGTTGCTCTTTGAGTCCACCGGAAGGGTGAAGTGCGACCTCAAATGTTGCTGTTGCAATCAGGCATGCCATTACAATTAGCCATTGCTTCCTGGGGGCATATGATCATTCTCTGTTCCTCGATTATCTGTACATTTTTTTTTTATCAGTTTGTGGTTGTCTTGATGCTGTCAAGGCAGCAGCAGCAGATGGTTGAGGTTGCGTTTGATTCAGAGACCTCTGGCGTCCATCATAACGAATCGTCTCTGCGATTTTTAGTTCGATGAAATTGGAGGGACAGATGATAGGGACATCCAACCATGTTTAGCCCGAAGGAGTTTACTGCATTGATCTTCAGGCATTTCTCAGTCATTAAGTACTCTATAATCTGTAGATTGACAAAAGTTTTAGTATAAAACTTTAAGGTGCGATAGAATTTATATAGAGTACATGTTAGGATCAAAGGAGGACCCCCTGGGGGAGCACATGGATTGGGGATGTTCGTAACATAGGCTTAGACCTTGTCGAAGCATCTGAACTTTTGCATTTCAAGATTTAAAACTAAGCAATGATTTCTAGAAGGAATGATAATAAATACTATGTGGTTAGGTTTATGCCACTCTAAAGAAATCCTTTCGCAGTCTTCCGTCAAACTTGGCAAGTGAAATTGTTAGGGCAACTCACTCTCTTCCCTCCTTTTTTTTCCACTTTATTTATTGGTGCGTTAGATGTTATCACTGTTTTCTTTTTATTTTTTTTAACAGGAAAGAGGTGGGATTTAAGGAATGGAAAAGGAGCACGGAAATTTGAACTAAGATTTCTAATTATATATATTATAATTATATGCACATATAATATACATTTATAAATATATTTATAAATAATATAAATATATTATTATATAATATTAATAATTTTATAATATATATTACACATATATAATTATAATAATTAACTAAAACCATTTATCAACCATATATTCATTTTGCCACTTCTAGCTATGAAAGAAAGAATAGGTGATTCCACAAAATTAAATTGGCATGTGAGAAAGTTACGAAGAAAAGAATAGATAGTCTCACAAGATTCTATCTTGCTTTTTTATAAATATTTGCAATCACTATATTTGTTTTCTGTTTTTTTAAGTTAAGTGAATGTATATGAATGACATGAATAATTCATTTAAATCTACCAACATAATTAGATTTAAATAAATTATTTATTTAAAATCATTGAATTTATATGGATTATTCAAATCCATTTAAGGTTGATTTATATGGATGGATTGATGGATATGAATTCATTTTGCCACTTCTAGGAGATCCGACCTTTTATGGGTAAAAATAAAAAATGGACAGAATTATTTGTTTAACTACAAATAAGATCTAACATTTTTGCTTTTAAAATGATGGATTCGGGCAAAATATGGTCGGAAAAGGTTCGGACACGAAATTTTATCCACTTGAAAAACGATTTTTCCTTAAAAAGGTTTTTTTTATTTCCCCAGCAACAAAAAAGTCTTTGGCGCAAAATAACAAACACGTCGTCTGCAAGCATACTCTGTTCAGAAAGGCCATGGAAATCCAAGAAAACCAGCAAGCAGTAGACATTTCTAAGCCTCCGTATCTACATCTGATTTCCGCCTTTCTTGCAATGGAACCCCCTGACGTCCTAATCTCCTTGGCAAGGTAAACAAATGCTATCATTTTGTGCGGAACGGTAAATTTCTGGGGCTCACATGCAAAGTTTTTGAACAACTGTCAGGAAGTGTGGTGGTGGTTTGATTGGGGAAAGAATACAGGGCTTCATTTGGAACAATTGTATTAACAGTACAGTAAGTTAATGAAATTTTTGAATTTTTTGACTGGTCCTCTTTCTTTCTTCCTCTTCTTCTTCTTCTTTTTTTTGGGGAGAGGTTTTCATGTATCTGTTTAGGTAGGGGATGGTGGTTGCCAGCAGGGGCCTTACTTGAAAAGGGTTTTAAAGAAGCTAATTGGCGAAATTGAGTCAGATGGAGGTGTTGTGTTGGATGAATTATATGAGCATTATGCTTTTATCATGACTTCTTTAAAGGTAGTGATTTTTTCTTAAAATTTTTTTTCTTGTTATATTTTATGGCCTTCTTGCAAAAGTTTATTTGAAAGATAAGTATTTTTTTTTTGGGTTCAATTTTTGTGGGTTTTCCAGGGTGACAACTTTTCAGGAGGGAACTCAAGGGTTTTGAAAAGAATTTCATTTCTTTTTCCTGATGGTGAGGATTTTATGTTTATATACCTTGCATTTATTCTCTTTTGTTATTGTGATTACTAATAGTTTTTGCGTTGATTTGGCACTTGTAGAATGTTGTGAACTTTCAAGTTGTCCGAAATCTAAGAAGTTGGAAGTGTCACTTCATTGTTCAGTGAACATGCTTGAAGGAGATACAGGGTATACCCTTTTTCCTTTTAATTTTAAATGTTGATGAGGGAATCCAATTTTGTAAAGATTGCAATGAGAAAATATATTTGGAAAGAGGTTGCTTTCTTTACTGTTGCATAGGTATTATTTTGCCAATCTCACCCCCGCTGCTGGATAGAAGTAGTGCAGAAAGTGAACAAATTATCAATATGCTTTCTTGACTGATGAATGTGGAGATGTTAATAGTTCCCAAATACATGCTTTCTTCGTTTAAAATTTCTATTCTACTTGTCTCTTCAAACCAACCCTAGGGAAATGATAATGTTTGTCACATTTTTTATTTACACTGTGAGGTGCTAATTCTCCAGTGTCTGGGAAGGGAATTGTTGTGTGAGATTTTCCATACTGTATGGCCCTCTTCATACTCCACGTTGATTGTCAAGTTTTACCTTTGTTATGCCCATTCTGCTTCTCGTTTCTCCCCAACTAATGAATAGATCTTGGCGGAATTGCCACCTATGAAATTGAGCTCAATCTTGAACAAAGACATACCATTTCTCTCTCCCCCCCCCCCCCCCCTCTCTCTTTTTTTGGCCAGGAGGATGTGGAAAAGGATACAAGAACTTTCATGTTGTTTTTTCAATGTCCATCAGTGCAAGTGGCATGCTTCTTCTCAAAAGGACAGACCATAAGTTGACAAAGAAAGAATAGTAGTTTCATATTTGAATACGTAACTGAATAAGAAGGCCAACTAGCTTGGCTGGGATTCCTGAATCATGGATGCAAGATAGACTCTGGGTGATAGACAACTTGTATCTTACCTTGATTTCAGACTGGTCATTCAGAGACCTTATATACGCAGTTGCTCTTTTTTCTGATTTGAGATGTTCATTACAGCAGGACATGAATTTGTAGTTCAAATATGGTGAAAATGATTACTCTTTTTAAGTAAGAAAATGTTTCTTACTGAGTTTACCAGGTTTGGTTTGCTTAACATTGAGTTGCAGGAAAAGTTTTGAAGGGTGGATGTACTGGATTAAAAATGAGAAAAGAAGTGGTCTTGGGAGTTGGGAAAACCTGGAGAAGGATTTTTCTGTATCTTTGACCATAAGTAAGACTAAGGTTGCGTTTTGTTACTTGGGAAGTCAAATGTTCAGTAAATGAAAATAACTTAAACAGACTGGTTAGTGTACTCCCTGGGCCCCCGGGGCCTGCAAAACAAAGAAAAAGATAAAAATAAGAAATCTAATTAGACCTGAAGTGGGGGAGCCTCGTGCAATAATAGTGTCTTTTATTTGCATGTTCTCATTGGCATGTTTCTTAACTTAGCATATATGTATGAGTAGGCAAACATTGAGTTGCTGAAATGCAACCTACTGATTTGTTCAAATGCAAAAATGCAATATAGGAGAAAATGCTATATCCTCAAAAAACATTTTTGTTCTTATTTTCTTAGGAATGAAGTTCGACAAGATTTTCTTTTAATCTCCCTATTAGTGGTTTTCTATATTCTGACCATTGTTCTTTTTATATTTTTAATGTCTAATGTACTTTAGTTGGTCTGAGATCGGTTTGTGACCTCATTGGATTTCCTTTCTGTCATGGTCTAAACAGGTGTTCAATCTGGCCCTCAAGTCTTTTCCTCTCAGAGTTTATACTTTCTTTCCCAAACATATTTTCCAATAGATCTTGTTTTGAGGTGAGGTATGCCTTCCAGAATTTAGTTGCTGTTCTGTTTTTCCATCTTTCACTCCCTGGGAAGAGTGTGAATTTTGACTTGCAAATTCTGCTTATTCATCTTCATTTTTCTAATCATGATTATGTTATATTCCTAGTGGAATTTTATTTTTGTGGTAATTGACCAAGAAACAGGTTGGTTCAGGTGTAGGTTTGGTTGGTATATGTTTGGCCCACGTGAAAGCTTCTGCTGTAAGTCTCTCCCTAACTCAAGCCATTATGTGTATGTTTATGGTTTCTGCAAGGAGTCAGTGTGCTTTTCTCACAAACTCTTTCTCTCCTCTCTAATTGTTATGCATGTATTACAGTTCGTTGAAGGAACCAGCATGCTTTTTGTTGAATTAAAAAAAAAATGCATCCATATGCTTTTGACCATCTTTCTTATTGATTTTATGTAAGGCCTTCTTCCATCTTTATCCAGAGACTTTTATTTACTCTTAATACATTGAAGATCATACCGTGAACCCTTCTCGTTTCTGTGCAATTAAGACGCATATAGAATTTGAGTTGTGCGCCTAAAAGTTTCATTTTTATCGTTGAGGGCACTGGTTGGCATTTACTGGCAGCGGGATATATTCCAATTCTCAGATTGATGTTCAATTATGTAATTACCTGATGCAAGGTACTTCACCTCTTATGAAGGCCTGTATACAAATAGCAATCATCTGATTTTGGTAATTTTCATGGGCTTTGTTCAGAATCCTCTTAACTCTTTGAATTGGAGAAATGTTGACAGCTTGGTTAGAGATGAAGTATTATTTCTTGTGTTGAAGCCTGGTTGTAGCAAATCAATGCAAGTTGCAATGAACTGTTCCAATAACTATTTTGGGAAAGCTAAACCTCCATAAAGAGAGCTCAAGATTTATAAGTACAGTTTTGATAATTCTTATGATTTTGCAAACAAAGCTTGAATACTTCTGAGATGCTTAATTCAATTCACTGAAAAGTGTTGAATTCTTGGTTTGATCAACAAATTTTTTACCGTTTATACCATTGACACCTATACCTGCATTTTGGTGCCTCCATTCACGTTGATTCCACAGTAGGTTTGACATATTTATTGAGATTACGATTGATGTTAGATCTATTTATCAGGAAAGATTCAGCTTACAAAATTGGATTGGCAGCTTTAGGAATAGAATTGGTAATTTATTATTCCAGTACATTTTTTATGCGGTTACTGTGTCGCAATGTTCCTTAGGTAATAATATCTCTATGGGTCTTACTGTTTGAGATCTCAAATAATTCCCAATATTGGCATTTTAACTCCTCTGTTTGGAGCACTTATATAATTTGTTGATTAATTTGATCATACTATGTGTGGCGTCTAAATATCCACAATTATTATGGTCTTCAGTAGATGGATTCTAGCAACTAGGAGAAAGCTTCAGAGTCCAAATTTCACCTTTAAAAATATAATCTTGAAATGTAGATATCTTGGTCAATGTTGCCAAAGAAAATTTGATTCCTGCTGAGGCTTGGACTGCTTCTAGCTGGGTAAACTTCTTGAGAGTCTTTCTGAGCAAGAGCTATATATGGGAATACATCTAAACTTATCAACCATTTCTGTCTCAGTTGCTACTAGTAGATAAAATTGTCCAATAAAACTGCTTTTATCATTGGTTAAACAGTATGTTTACTGTCTTTTCAAGAACATCCTTCTCAAGTTTTGTTAAATGGCATGATTTTTTATGCATTTATTTCCCTCTCATCAGAGTGAAAAGATTCTTGAGAGCATATAAAAGACTTCTGATACCATCATCATAATTGATTTCTTTATGCAGGTGGTTTTGAGTGATGGCGACCTGTCCACTTTATCCAATATGAGGCTTAATTTGGAGTCAAATCTGCTCAGCACAAGAATTGATGTACCAGAATGCAAAAAAGATGCAAGTACAGTAAGTATAGGACTTTGGTTCCTACATATGTGGGTTTTCTTAGTATTGTGTTCTGGTTTCCTAAAACTAGCAGAGCTAAATTGTAAAGAAACTGATTTCCTTTATAAGTATTGTGTTCTGGTTTCCTAAAACTAGCAGAGCTAAATTGTAAAGAAACTGATTTCCTTTATAATGCTCAACTTCAGTGTATATGCTTAGCTTATGCTACTGAATACTGAACTAAAGAGGAAAGTCACATTGTTGGATTCTTTTCATAACATGAAACTTACATCCATGGTCAACTCCTTGTGAGTTTAGTAGCAAGAGGACGTGCAATAAAGCATTGAATGACTGAATGACATATTATGTTCAAGCGAAGATTTAATTTTTCTGATGTGCAATTTTATGAGAATTTATTCTGAGATGCTTTTATAATGGTTATATAACCACTACTTACAAGGTTAAACAAGGAATATAAGTATCTGAAAACCTTGCATTTTCAAGACATTTCATATTTCTGCTGTCATTTTGATGAGGTTTGGTCCTTCCTAAAATTTGGAGGTAATTTCTGCGAAGGGCTAGAAGCTTTTCATTGTTATAAAGCTTGCCTTGCTGTTCATGGATTTACTTTACTAGGACAAGGACAAGCAGGTAATCAACTTGACATAATTTTGGTTGCAGGTGCAGTGTGTTCATTTACCGTGGGAATCTGCAACAGAAATTGAGCTGCAAAACTTTGCACCAGACATAATGTAAGTTCTTTTGCTTTTTGTTTCTTTTTGTTGTTGTTGTTGTTTTTTTTTTTTTTTTAAATACAGTAGAAATCTATTTGGCTTCTATGAGACTGTGAAAATTGTTCCAGGCCTTTGGTTCTCTTTTCTGATGTAGAAAGGAACTTGTTAGTTTTGCAATGATTAGTTTGTCCATGTATCATCAATGTTCCAACTTTTAGAATGCTTTCCAGGGAACTAAGAGAGATTTTTTTTTTTTGGCATATTTTAGCTGGGGAAGTTACTGATTGCTCCATGTTCATATTCTGTCCCTGCTTTACCCTCCCAACCCAAGTATCCATACTGGCATCTTTCTCTCTCACACATCTTCCTTTAAATCTGTTCTGGTATCCTGTACTTTACCCTCCCAACCCAAGTATCCATACTGGCATCTTTCTCTCTCACACATCTTCCTTTAAATCTGTTCTGGTATCCTGTACTTTCCTGCTGCCAATTCTCAACCACTTGCTAAATGTTGATTTGCTTGGTGTGAGTTGTTACCCTTAGAAGCCAGTATTTGTAATACTTTATGCACGTCATTACAAAACCCACCTTATTGTGCATTCTACCCATGCCCCACTTTTAAAAGCCACCTCCCTTTGTGCATTGCACTTATCTGTCATGGTTTCTTGGTGCTAATTGCACCTTAAGCAGTTCACAACTACAGCATTGAGATCTAACATATGACATCCTTTTTCCAGTTCATGTAAATTAGACTTCCTAGTTTTTTCTGCTTTTCCTCTCCTATAGCTCAAAGTAAGCCTTGTAACCTTCTCTACTATTCTGCAGTGTGGGTGCAGATGTCATTTATGACCCATTATACCTTCCCCATCTTGTTCGAGTACTGACTGTTCTTCTGAAACGTGGAACATCATTCCCTAATCATGGAAGTGTTCGCTGTGTGGGATGTCAACCAGATTCCGAATGTATCAGCAGTGAAGTTCAACATGCGGATTTCGAGTTTGATAGCAGCAAAGGGAAAGCCGAGAGTTGCAGCGCTCCATGTGTTGAGGACAAAGGTGACGCGTTGGAGAGACGCCCTGTAGCATATATTGCGTCTGTGATTCGTAACATTGAGACATTCAATTACTTTCTTGAGCTAACGAAGGAGGCAAACCTTACTGTCGCCGACATTTACTGAGAATTCGAAGCCATTTGATTTGCTTCCCTATGCAAAATCATATCAGCGATCCACCATACGGATTTTTAGCATTTCATACAATTAACTTGTGCCAAGTTTCTGTACTCCATGCAGAGATACCCTCTCTGGTGCCAGCTTGGTGTATCAATTTTGTATCAGACGTTGCAGATAGTAATCTAGTAATTATTTGGGTAAATTACTAGTAACCCACTGTGATTTTGCATATTATCACAACCTTTTAAGATATTTACATATCTTCCCTGTGATTTGATATGAAGTCTAAGGTGAATGTAAAGTACTTCCATTCAGTTGACCTCCAAAAACGTGTGTGATAAAACACTATAAAATCTATTCCAACTTCCCTGTGGTTTTGCATATATTGACATGATTTCCTAATAACTTTATGTGAAGTCATTATGCTGTTGTAGGCAACCATATCTAAGTAGAAGGGTGAATTGTTACAGGCAATCATATGCTGCAGCTTGGGTCCAAGAATTGACTTTGGGTAGCTCATGATAATGAGCAGCCACCGTTGCCATGTTCTTATGGCTTTTCTGGGAAACTGCAATGCTGCTTATATCATATGAGGATAGGAAGGTGGATTCCTTGAGCTTTATAGATGGATTCACTGCAAGTAGAAGAGAAAGATATATGAACAAAGTCACGCTTAATAGCCAATCGTTTTGTACTGCTTTAATAAATCACACAGAAAAGCTATCATTCTAACTAGTTTCGTTAATAAATTTTATGACAAACTTAACCAAACCAGGCCTGCAAATTTTGATCTTTCATCCAACAAATGAGTTGAGATCCCTTCATTGGTATATTCCGCTTTCTGGCAGTTCAATTTGAAGCATAGGAAACCACTAATCCTTTATTTGTCAAAACAAAGAAAGAAAAGAAAAACTTTTAGGGTCCAAAAAGGTAAATACAGGCTTTAGTTGGGCAATTCACGTAATTCTCTTCAACTCGGCAATGGCATATTTTGCCCACAAGTGTACACGTATGCTAACTATAAAATAGAGGTCCGAATGCCTGTTTTTCCGTTAAGACGTCGCTGATCATCATTTTCGACTCCAAAGTTTTCTCTCTCTAGATTTTGGCGGGAAATCTTCAAAAAAATCCTGGAATTCTCATTCAGTCTTCTTCTCCGATCAGGTCTAGTTCCCCCTGCTTATGCATTTTCGGTCTGTAAACTGTGAATGTGTAGTTCAAAACCGAACTTTGATCAATAATCGATTGAATATTTTTAGTTGAATTTTGTGGTCGATTTTCAGGTTCCCATCAATTCATACACAGAAAATGTCGAAAATCAAAGTTTGTGCGCTATTCAGACCTCTTAATCAGAAAGAAAGAGCCGATCACTGCGATTCCATCTGCATACACCGCGTAGACTCGGAATCCTTCATATTCAAGGTTCTAATTTTCAATTTCAACAATAATGTTAGTATGTGTTCGTAAGTTGTATGCTTTCTACTAAAATTGTATCCCGTTGAGCTGTCGAAGCATAATTTCAAGTGATAAATTTGTGAAATAAGAAAATTTTGTGAATTTTGTCAATGTATGGTAGGATGAGAAGGAGGACTTCAATTTTAGCTTCGATAGAGTTTTCTATCCAGGATCTCCGCAATCTGACGTGTATGATTTTATTGCTCTGCCTCTTGTGCAAGGTATCAAATTTCTATTGATTCTCTGGTTTCAGCTTTCTACAATGAGATTATTGAATGTTGTTAGCGCTTTTATATTTTTTAATGTTTGGTAGATGTTGGTTTAAACAAAAGATGAGACAAACTGTAGATTAGAATTTCTAAGTTGATCAGAAGTGAAAAAAAAAAAGAACTGAAATATTAAAGTTGATCTGGTCCTTATACTGGAAGATTAGTAAGATTACGACTCAAAAACTCTATATCTTGGTTACATCCAAAGATTGAAGACGTTAGCGGTTGATGTTAGTAGATTCAACATCTCGTTTTGTGTTTGTAAACCAGGAACGAATTCATCTCTTGTTGTCTATAGTCAGTAAACCTTCAGCTTAAGCTGATCCATTTTTTTTATGAAACAGGCAGTATTAGTGGAACAATTGGATTTGCTTTCACTTCCTACATTTGTCTTTTAACAAGAACTTTAACCTGTAATTCTTGTTCGCATCTTTTTAATTTTTTGTTTTTTGGTTCAACAGCTGCTGTTGATGGAATTAATGGGGCAATTATCACCTATGGACAGGTAGTCATGATTCAACACTTCCCATTTTTGTCTTTTCACGTCTGCAGTGCCTTTGTAGCAATATATTGAGTATTCTACAAGCAGATTTAACAAACTTCTTGATTGCAGAACATGCATCTCAGAATAAATAATTGCAGAATTAATAAACATGAGATGTCCACTTTGTAGCGTTTCTTAATTGTTGCTTTAACCATCATAACTACAGCATACTTATGATCATGAGGAAAAATTAAGATAAATCAAGAATTGTATGAAAGAAGGCATAAAGTTCCAGATGTTCGAGATTGTAGCTGCTTCTGTCTTGTTTTGTTCTTAAATTTTACATAGAATGAGGCACTTGATTAAAATAAGTGAGGTTAAGTTCCCAAAAAGTGAGGTTAAGTTCCCAAATGTCAGAAATAATAGTATGCAGCTGCCACGGCGGATAATGTTGATCAATATTTATTTTCTTGATTTGCTGGTATCATGCTTTTCATGATGAAAACTCTGTTTAGTTATTGAGCGTTCTGATATTGGTGAATACCTGACATTATTCCTCAATTTCTATCAAGAGTTCAGCTAACGAAATTCTACATATGCTGCATTATGGTAGTTCTCAAAATCCTGCAGTAGCTTAACTGCTGAAGTCAAAAGTAGTGATCTGATAATACATTTATTTGAGTTTTTTATCAGCAAAAAGAAGCTTTTGTCTCACCATATTCTCATGAAACCAACTAATTTCTTTTCCAAATGTTGATAGTTTCTTCCCCATCTTAACTTTCATCATAGTTAAGTTGTGGAATATATATGCTAGAAATTGGACTTCAAGAGTCATGCTGGTGATTTAAGTATCAAAATGTCCTTCGTTCACATGTTCTAGAGTTATGAAGTGTATATGGTCATTTTACTACAGAAGAATAAGTTGTACATGTGTCAAATAATATTTTATTTCTTCTTCTTATTTTTTTTCAATTGGTTGGTGTGTGTTGGGGTTGGGGGGAGGGAAATGGCAGGTTCAGCTAGCAGACCCTGATTCGAGTTTGAATGAAAATTTTGGTTGATGTGTCTAATTATTTCTAATTAATATTGTAGGATATCTTCTTGTTTTTCAATTATGTTAAGCTTCAATTAAGGTCCAAGAAGAACATTGATTTGTTCTATTCATCACGTAGCTAATGTACTCATTTTTTGTAGGCAATGATTTGGCTAGATAATGAGGAACTGTTGATGTATTATGAAATTCAATTCGAGTAAAAATATCAGATCAGGGCGAGTTTGAGCACTATACTGTTTGCTGGAGACATTTGCGGATAAAGCCAAATTATATGGCATGCTTCCATTAACATCACCAACTTTAGAGATCACGATTGAAAATTGCATTTTTTGCATCACGAAGTTTCCTTCAGAGACTTATTAATAGATTTCTTGGTTACTTGAAAACCATTTGAATTTAATGAAGCTGTTGTATATTATTGGCAACAGACTGGAGCAGGGAAGACATATACCATGGAGGTAAGAGGATGATGCTACACAGTCTAGTGAAGCTGCAGTAGGTAGATGCATGTTAAACTAGGAGTTTCATTGAATTCTCTCAACTTTAGGGGCCTAGCATCATGGATGGAGATGAGAAGAACAAAGGACTGCTGCCAAAAGTGGTGAATGGCCTTTTCGAGGCTATCGCACTTTCAGATGAGACGGCCAGCTCCATGATCAAGTTATCCATGGTGTGTAGAAAGTTTTATTAATTGCGTACTTGAGAATTGCAATTTCATTTTTTGACTTTATTCATGCTATATGACTTACCTGTTGATTTGATGCTTACAGGTTGAGATTTACATGGAGAAAGTAAGGTCCGTTCTCAATGGAACATGCTTCTTGGACTTGCGGTTTGCAGTACCTAACCTGTACACTAATTTAGAGATAATAATGTTCTTAATAATAAGCGTTCTCCCTTCTTTTAGGGACCTGTTTGAATTAGTCAATGACAACATACAGATTAAGGAGAATAGGCAGCAGGGGATATTTCTTTATGGAGCTACAGAGGTAAGATATGCTACCTTCTCCATCCTAATTGTTCATCCTAATCTGATTATGGTGCACCTTTGCCAGTAATAAGAATAGTCTATATGAGCCTGAGGAAGACAGGTTCATAGAAGTCTCTACCACAATTTGGTTTTATTTGGTCTTTGTATCCTGTGCTTAAGTGCACATATTTTAAGCATTAGAGGAACAAGAACTGGCACTTTTCTACTGCCAGTCCTAAATCCTTCGCAGGGTAGTGCAAGCTTGGTATTTGCTCGTGTTGACTAGAGCTCCTTCATTGGAAATTTTTAACATAGACCTTTAGTGGGTTTTTTAGCTTAATCTTTTGCATCCAAAGAGACTAGGCGTTCATCTGTTAATTCACTCATATGCTTTGTCATGTTGGCTGCTTGCTTTTGTAAATTTTTGCTCATTTATATCTTGTTAGATCTCAGGAGTGTATGTTTTCTCTTTTACAGATTAATGTTACCAATTGTACAGAAGCACTACAAAGTCTATGTGTACGATATCTATTCTTGACCTTTTCCATGTGTTAAAGTACCAGAACAGATGTTTTATAGCTGATTGAATTGCAGAATGGGATAGCTAACAGAGCAGTTGGAGAAACCCGTATCCTTGTATCTTTTTATTATTGTTTCTGGCTTTCCAATAATTCCCTTTCCTTTGTCTTGTACCTTTCTAAATATTATAGACGTCTTAGATTCTTTTTTATGCATATCACTTTGTATGGTTTAACAAGTCCAGAAATGAATATGGCTAGCAGCAGAAGTCATTGCGTTTACACGTTCACCGTCCAGCAAGAAATCACAAAGACTAGAAGGTATACATTACTATGCATTGTGAAGACTTGTATGAAATGAAACTTGAAGATGTTGAATCTGTGAACAGGATGAAATCTGGAAAGTTGATACTTGTGGACTTGGCTGGATCTGAGAAAGTTGAAAAAACTGGAGCTGAAGGTAGAGTTCTTGAAGAAGCCAAGTCCATCAACAAATCCCTTTCAGCTCTGGGGAATGTAATAAATGCTCTGACTGGTGGTTCCCCCGGAAAAGCAAATCATGTTCCCTATCGAGATTCTAAACTTACCAGGATCCTACAGGATGTTTTTGTTAGTTTCCTTTCCTGAATTCCAATTGTTTGTTGTGCTTCCGCTCCTCTTAGGGCCAATAAGCTTCCATTTTACAGGGAGGTAAATCCCAAACAGCTTTGCTTTGCTGCTGCTCACCAAGTCCTTCAAATGCTCCTGAAAGCCTGTCCACTCTTCGATTTGGTGCGAGGCATGTCATTCTACCTGTCTTGAAAGTTTTATACAGTTTCTCATTATAGATAACTGAAAGTTACACAGATATTCTTTGGTATCCTTCTGTTTTCACACAATTCTTCGGATCCTGGTGTTCTATATGTTGCACGAAGGGAAACTAGTGAAAGATATTTCTGTTTAATTGGCAGAGCAAAGCACATAAAGGCATCAATATGTGTAAATTCTCCAGAAGACATAATTGCCAAAAAGCATGAAGCAGTGTCTCTAAATAAAGATGAGCTACGTGAGAGGATACTCAACAAGGTCTTATCTGAATTGTGTTCACCAAAGTAAATCTGACTTCTGTATTTCAATTTTATCTTATATGCTTTTCATGCCTAAGGAACTTTCTATAATTTATGCAGTTGAAGGAGAATTTCAAAGCTGAAGATGTGGATTTGCTAGAGCAGCTGTTTATACTGGATGATATTTTCTTTGATCCCGGTTCTGTTGAAGAGGTGGAAGCTGCTTACAAAGACATTACATTAAGAACAATTTCACTGTTGCAAAAAGCTGTTGAAGATCTGAATTCCAAGGTTGAAGAGGTAAGAGGGATATAGAAAATGCTTTCTTGCTTTCTTTAGGCAGAACACAAGAAGCTAATCCATCCAGCATATTATGTTTGATTTAATTTGAAATTTTAATTACAAAAAGAAACTAGTTACCATAGCGAAATCGGTCTTCATAGATGTGGTCTCTTATTATGACTGAGTTGTGACATGGTAGGATGCATTGCACGTAATTTAAGTTGTTTGGGTTATGGTTGGAAAATATACAACGGTCATAGGTGATGGTTTTAAACTTACTTTTGCGGTTCAAATTTGTCCAGCTTACAGAACAGAATGCCATTCTAAAGGCCAAATTGAGGGCTACTGAAATGTCTTACCCTCTGCACAAAGAAGCAAAAGGAAGTGCAAGCTTTTTGAGTGGGACTTTCGGCATCAACCTTTGGGTTCCTTCATTCTTCCATGTAACAAATTAAGATAACAGCTGCATGGTTATTGAATACAAGATTTTTTTGTTCTTCACGCTCTTCTAAGGTTCTTTACATGGATCACTGGTTGCTATGTTACTTTTGTTTAGGAGTTCAACTTCAAACATTCAAAATGAGAAGCACAGTTTAAAAGCTGATTGGCTTGATTAGTGACAATTTCGAATTTTTTATTCATTTTATTCTTTAGCTGCCTTTGAAGTTGTGCTTGATGTTTGGTATCTATTACTGAATTTACGCATGTGTACTTGGAAGAGTTTCTTTGAATCGTGTTGTTAACGTTTCAACCAAAGTCTGCACCCTGCGGCCCGTGACCAATTGACATCTACAGTATGTGATTGCCTAAGGTGCGCTATGCAGAAATGCCACTTAATATGTGGACTGAAAGGAAATTGACAACCTTGAGGTTTGAAAATTTTAGAACGAAAAAGCGTACAGACAATGGTGAAGAGTAGACTCAGGTGAAAGGCAGAGATGGTGAGTCCATTAGAATAGCATGACCTTCCTGAGGGAGCGTCTGTTGGGGTATATCTTCATCTCCATGCATTATGGTACTCGCTCTCACCTGGACTTCCTTAAGCTTTGCTCCTCATAAACGCGGATTTTCTTTCAACACAAGTTGTTACATGAGCATAAAATTTTCTGTCAACCTATCTATTCATTTCTGTAAAAAGGAACTGAAAATTGCTGAGGTCAAGTTTTTGATATCCTTTGGTGTGAGGTTAAAACTAAATGACCTCAAAATTGACAGGAACGTACGAGAAGATGATCCAGCTTGGCTCCAAAGGGAGGTCTCCCTCCTCCCAAGCATGAAAGAGGGGTCCCTTACTGAGTTGAGAATGATCTCTTACCGTCCTCATTTAGCTGTAAATTCTGCAAGGCAATGTTAGTCCTCACTCCATAATATGGTAGGTAAGTGCCCCCTAGTTTTCATAAGTTGTCAAGTCTCTCAAAGTTGAAATCACGCTGACCTCTATCCCCCAGTATGTTTTGGATTCTTAATTCGTCCATTGAAAAGATTTGTTTCACATTTCGACTTTGCTTTCCTGGTTCACTTTTCTATGGCAATTACCAGAAGGACAAAAATTACTCGGACGTGAATTTTGGGCGTCCCTCTTTCTCGATAAATGAAAAGATCTTACGCTCGTATAGGCTCTAGTTTTACAGGCTGCATTTGGTAAGGTTCTTTTTTGTCAGTTGCTAATTATTTGGGACCAATTGTTGTGTTTCCCCATGAAGGGATAATTATTCTTGTTACTTGAAGACATGTTTCTTTTTCTTTCTTGTGACTTGAAGATTTTGGAATGATGCATTTTCCTCACCCGTGATATGGAAAAGGAAGAAAAAACACGTAAAGTATTCCCCACACGTGGAAGTTAAAACAGAAAAGTATGGCTTGCAGAATTGCTCTTTAAAAAACTGGTCCTGCTTCTTCTTCTTGATATTTAGGAGACTTATTCATAGATCATGGATAATGCAGTTATGTTCCCCCCCCCCCCCCCCCAAAAAAAATTTTCCGTTGATTCCTTGTCGGCAGAGCTTAAGAACCCAAGCTAGCTAAACTGGTAAAGTGATTGGTTCAGCGGATTGGCCGATCAAGATTAAATTACAGGATAGGGCAAAGTTAAAAATATGTTTGTAACTTCATAATGTATTTTTTTTTTGCATATATTTTGATGTAAAGTTCTATGGTTTCTTTAAGATAGCATTCCCTCAATATAAATCACTTAATGATGATATTTGTTTAAAATTTGAATTTTCGAAATTGTTATAATTTAAGAGTCAAAAACACTTATATCACCATTTAACTATAAATTTAATTCAATGGTACGATACCTAAAAGAGACTTTACAACCCTCTCGATTCTAATGGTACAGAAAATGGTACTATTATTAGCAATAAAGTTATCAGCCACTAGAATACTTCGATTAACACTTCGTGCACTCAAAGCACATATTCTCTCAATAAGATCCATTTACAACAATTCTTTGCGCTTTTTTTGCTTGAAAACAAAAGCTCTTTCTTTAAATCTTTTTGTATTTACTCTTTTTAAGTTTGACTCTTGCTTAAGAAATAGTAACAAATAAAAAGATGATTTCCTTCCAACAAGTTTTTGCCCCCCTTGTTTTCATGACTACGTTCAACCGTGGGTGTGTTGCCACTTGTAGACTGCAGTAATGTGGATGTCTAATGAATGGATCTACACTGAAATCCAATAAATAATAATACGCTTTTATACGAGCTAACATTACATGTTGACGACAATCTATGTCTTCAACATCCATGTACAGTAAATGGTAATTGTGCTGAATAAGATACAAGTAACCCCCAATAAGCGCAGCCCATATCTTTAAGACTACAAGGATTAAATATACACCCAGTAATTGATCAATAGGGACCCTTCTATTTTTGGGCTTTCCCATAATTTAAGATAACTTTAGATGCACACAAAAGCCTACCAGATATTCCTTTTTCAATGGGGTATGCCAGCCGGTTGAGTGGTTCAATTCACAGCCAAAACACAGAAAAGCCTTCGAGCTGTGTCTCAAACTGGACATGGCTTCAAAGGCTTCCACTATCCACATTTTCACCTTATTCTTGATTTGCATTCCCATCTCCAATTCAATTGACTTCAATTACCCTGCAGTGTTCAACTTTGGTGATTCAAATTCTGACACGGGTGGCCTTGTTGCTGGTGTGGGAGAATCCCTTCTTCCACCAAATGGCCAAACTTACTTCAAAAAACCATCTGGCAGGTTCTGCGATGGCCGTTTGATCATAGATTTTTTAAGTAAGATTTCTCCTACAGGGCTGCATTTTTTGTTTCGTCTACTTCAGCTTCAAGCATTTCCCCTGTTTCTCTGCTTTAAGGAAGTCTTTCTCCATTTTGCAGTGGATGCACTGGAACTTCCATATCTAAATCCTTACTTGGATTCCATCGGTGCGCCGAGTTTCAAAAGGGGATGTGATTTCGCTGTTGCTGCTTCTACCATACTTCCAGCAACAGCTCATGCTATTAGCCCATTTTCATTTGGGGTTCAAGTGGACCAGTTCATCAGATTCAAGAGCCGAGTTCTTGACCTTCAGCCTAAAGGTATGTTGAACAGATGCATATCTTCAAAGATAAGTTAAAATGATATTTTGCATCACAAGCTAGTACAAATACAAGTACTGAAGGACAATTTAATTGTGTAACGTAAATTTTGATTGACTCGATTGCAGGTAGGAAAGCAGACAAGTATATTCCAGCAGCAGATGTTTTCCAGAAGGGGCTTTACACTTTCGATATAGGCCAGAATGATCTTGCTGGTGCCTTTTATTCGAAGACATACGATCAAATTATTGCTTCAATCCCAACCATTTTAGCAGAATTTGAAGCTGGCATTAAGGTTGGTAAAATGTAGACAACACTCTCAAATGTTAGTTAATTTCTTCTGCATCAAGCTTGGCATACATAATTATGCCATGTACTAATATTATCATAGTTTTAGAACTATAATAAACTTATAGTAACTAAAGCCCCATTTGGACAGCCATTTTTCGCCGAAAAATTACGTCGTTTCCGTGATCACATTTTCCTATTACCTTTTTTCCTCACATACATCAAATCGCTACAGTAATTTTTCTACAAAAAAATCCAAGAAAATGCAATCCAAACAAGTTCTCATCCAAATTAGTAACATGATAAAAGTATCTAAAGAGTCTAGCTACTTTGCACAACCAAAAAAAAAAAAAAAAAAAAAAAAAAAAAAATATATATATATATATATATATATATATATATATAAGATAACAACACGAGTTTTATTCCTTAAAAATGCCAATAGTAATTCTATGTATATCATTCGTAATTGTCGTATAATCATATTGTAAATAATTTATCGTATCTAAATGTGCCTCCTTCGTGGATTTTTTGTTTGCTTTGGCAGAAATTATATGATGAAGGAGCAAGGAATTTTTGGATTCACAACACGGGTCCTCTTGGTTGCTTAGCTCAAAATATTGCCAAATTTGGAACTGATCCATCCAAGCTTGACGAGCTTGGATGTGTCATCACCCACAATCAAGCTTCCAAACTTCTAAACCTCCAGCTTTATGCACTTTGCAAGAAGTTGCAAGGCCAATATTCAGACGCAAATGTTACACATGTTGATATATTCTCAATTAAATCCAATCTCATTGCCAACTACTCCAAATACGGTCAGTATTTTTACACCCTTTATTTGCTTATATTTGCGCATGATATTTTGCTCAACTTTAACTTGAATCCAAAGGTTTTAACTAACTTTTATTTCTTGATACAAAATTAAAAGAACTTCAACTTAAATATTTTATGTCTGGTACAATAGAGATCGTGATTAGATTAGGGAAATTGAATGTGCAAATTCTTTCAGCCAATTTCTTACATTTCAGCATCCCCAGCCAATTTATTTGGGACATGTGTAGGCGGGCTTGATAGTTGATAGACGTGTTTCATCGGACGTAGTCCCAATCATTACTTGCCCCATCATGCGGATTTAAGTATTCTTAAGCAATCAGCAACCCTTTAAGTACCACCAAAAAAAAAAAAAAAAACTTTTTCTTGGCCAGAGCAATAATAGAAAACAAAGAATGTGTGTAATCAGAGATTGTTCGTTACTTGTTGAAATGCTATCATAGGATGCCCATTTGAAGTCAAATTGTGAAATTCCTGTCACCTGTTTTAACTATTGGTTTTTGGATTCTTTATCGGCTTTAACAAGTTCTTGGCTCTATCATTTTGACCGTTAAATCACAAGCATAACCTACCAGTAAAGTTGGTTCAATTTAAACTTAACAATATTGGCATGATAGTCTAATGAATATTCTTTATGGTCTAGACAACACTGAAAACAGATTTTATCCTGCTTTTTTAGTTCCTAGTTTCAGTGACTCATTAATGGTAGGTTTCAGAATTTTAGGTGGAATGGACTAGTTGGTAGGCACTTGGTACTAGTACTACACTCAAGAAATTCAAACCACTACAATCTGTCTTTGAATTGTGGAATCCCCACATCATTTGTTTGGACACTAAATTCTACTCCCTCCGTTTTATTTTACTGGTCATTGTCAGCTTGGCACACAGTTTAAGAAATTTAATTTTTGATCAACTATTAAAAACTCTTTCCGTGATTAACTCTTAACTTAAATTCAAAATGTTTTACATTAGTTTGTTAGAACATTTAATGTTGAAACATAAGTTTACTGCTCTTTTTGGAAATTGAATGAAGTGTAAAATAGGGAGGTTATTCTTTTTTTCATTTTCCTTTTAAGACCATGACAAATAATTTGGAACAAATCAAACTAGAAATCAAGACTAATAAAATGGGGCGGAGGGAGTATTAAATAGGAAGTAATCTGTGGATGCTAGTGAATAGCGTCAAGAATTATGAATATGTACTATTTTCATAACAAAGTTCTGCAGCATAAAGAAATCTGATTGCGTGAGACTACATTAAACTTGCAGGATTTGAACAACCTATGATGGTTTGCTGTGGAACTGGAGGTCCACCATTGAACTATGACAGCCGGATAACCTGTGGCCAAACCAAGGTTCTGAATGGAACATCAGTGACAGTGAAAGCATGCAATGACAGTACTGAATATGTAAACTGGGATGGAATTCATTACACTGAAGCTGCAAATCATTTTGTGGCTTCCCAAATTCTCACTGGAAAATATTCTGATCCACCCTTTGCGGATCAGATGCCCTTCCTACTTAAACTCAAGTTTTGAGAACCAAAAAGCAACCAAAAAAGAGAAAAAAAAAATGAAGATATGCTTCTCATTTTTTTCTGTAATGGAACTAAATTTATTGAAGAATCTGAAATAAAGAAAGTCATTTTCTCAACCGAAGGGAAGTTCGAAGCAAAGAAAAAAAAAAAGAATTTAAGTGTTTTCTTGACTGCGGTCTTGTTCGTTCCATGAAAAACATCAATAAAGTTGCGGAAAAAAGTGGGAGTATTGTGACGGATAGGGTCTTAGTAAAAGTTGCTCCCTCTTTTCCATAAAGATTATCACTATTGACTTGTTTCAGGTGAAATGGTCTCTTGGAATTATGGTCTCTTATTAGTACCTCTAGAATTTCAATGTAAAAATTGAGTAGCCTGCTGAAATTCCCAACTAGAATTAACATGTAGAAACTTGCGTGCTTCAAAATTTGAAAAGGAGTGTATGCAAAATGCTGCTCCATAAAAATCAATTTGAAAAGCATTCGAAATTGGAAAGAGTGCCAACTATAGCAACCACTGCGATGAAGAGTGCAATTGATATCTTGCAAACTTCACATAATTGAAGAAGAGCAAGGGAAGAAGAAAACAAAGAAATGTTAGAGAGATGGATTCACTCACTTTGTCACTTTTCAATGACCATTTTGTACAATATCTTTATACCTCTTTGCTCAGCTATGAGCAAAATAAGAATCCAACTAAAACTACAAATTGAGATCAGTTCATTTCTTGGAGACATAAGCATAGTATTGAGCCATGGGAACAACAAATGCGATCACTAATAAACCTCCAACAACAAGTGTGAATTGCCCTCTTTTCTCCTCAGTTTCCTCCCTGGATTTGAAGTTAGATTCTCTTTTGTTATCCTTGAATTTGGGGCCACCAGGGTCAGGAAGCCCATCAATTGCAGAAACTAGACGCTTGGCACTGCTGTATACTGCTTCATTGTATTTCTCGTCAGTTGCTAGCACTACAGAAAGGAAAAAAACATGATCATAGTTAGCAGGCACTTAACTGCTTGGCAGTTGGCATGGCAAATAAAAGTTGTCCTTCATGCATTGTTTAGCTTATCCTCCATTCTAGATATTGGTTATTTTGACTAGGGAACAGAAGAAACATAGACAACAATTTTAGGGCAATGTTCATCCCTGAGACAGGCTCCAGATGTTGCATACCCCAGATGAAGCCCATAACTAAACCCAAGTATGCATGCAATCGCCGTTTCTATCTCCTGAACTTGACCCTTTATCTGCAGCTACTAACTTAGTTGAAGAATGGGTACACAATGGAGCTTCTTCATTTGGTTCTCTAATTGAAATAACCCAAATAAACAAAGAGAAATGGAAAATAAGTTTGACAATGTATTTTCGACTGAAGGAGCTTTACTGCTTAAGCCAGTATGTGCACATTGTCTTACCTCAGACTCAGATAAGCTGGACCTTAATTTCCGAAAGTTTCCCAAAATTCCGGGGATTTCCTTTGCAAATCCCTTTAAGATTCTTATGTTATTTCATTTGGATTGAACATGTGGAAGAAACGGTTCCTGCTTCGACCGGGGAGTGGGATGAGGCACAGAGAAGTATATTTGACAGGTGTATTTTGGATCCAGAGATGGAATGTCCTACTTTCTAATCGAATTGGCATATAAACTAGTAATTCCAAGCAAAATGAAGACATGATCACCTATTGGAAAGCTTCTGCCATAAATAATAGGAGTCCTACAATAATCTCTGATGCAAGCACTGGTGTTGAGGGCATATCCACAGTATAAGACTTGAAACCTAGCTCATCTACGGCATCAAACTCGGACATCTATTCTAAACAATCAAAAATAGGCACAATCAAGATGAAGTTTATTAATTGTGTTTGGTAAATTACTAATACTATAGAGATTCAGGATGTAATAGGAAAATAATATTCTGGTTTCTGTCTGATAACATGTCTGTGGTAAAATAATGCCTTTTGGCAGAATGTTCTCATTCCTACATTTTCTTTGTTGTAAGAAATGAAAGTCTTTCTCCACTTTTTGTTAACCAAGAAACATGAACATTTTGGTATGAAGGTTGCCCCAGTATTTTTAGTTTACATACACAATGGCAATAATAGCAGAAGCTACACTGCTACCAGCAGAAAACAAGTGCAGTGAAAGTAAAGTGAACCAAAAGAAGAAGAAAGAAGAACTATACCTGGAAGATTTTCAGAGACAGTGGCATCAAGAACAGAATCACCAACAGCCTGAACAAATTCAGGGCCTCCAGTAATTGCGCCTTCCTTTTGACTGGTGACAAGAACGACTACCCCCTTATTATTGCCTTCTTCAAGAGAAGGGTACCAACGTTCTAAAACTTGGTCAGCATACTCAAAAGCATCAGCTTTGCTCTACAACCAAAGAACATGAACAATTACAAACCTTTCCCTTAACAGCACCCGGTATTACTTGAACTGTTAAGGTTTGAATTTCACCATAGCACCTAAAATGGTTTGCATGCAATCCATTTAAAGGGAAATGTTCCAGCTCTGATGGTATATTGTAGATTACTTCTAGTCTAGTAAAATTGTTGCAAATTCAACATATTTGGTACTTCATATTAAACCTTTCTCGTTCTCATTTTAGTTCCCTGTGCAAAATATATGCACAGGGCATAAACTGCATTATCTCAAGGAAACTTAGAAGTGGAAGTCAAATGAATCTAAAGTACTGAACAAAAATGAAACATAGGAGACTAATCTTTGACAAGTCCGGATTCTGGCAAACACCAAGGAAGCAATATTCCAACTCTCTCTAATCCTTGTTTGACACAAGAGACATAGACGTGGAGCATTCCGAGTCTTGATAAATTGGTAAAGTAATTCAGCATCACACAAGACAAACAAGGAGGAATTCATGGTGAAAGACAACAAATTAGTTCACACAAAAAGTCCATTTTATGTCTTCCGAGAGGGGAAAAGATAAAAGATATTCAAAATGATGAAATTAAGGGAAAGGCAGAGTAAAAAGGTTTACAGTGAGTTTTCGGACAGTGATGACATTAATGTGGTACCCTTTTCTTGATTCAAGATCAGATAACAATCTTTTCAAGTCGGATTTTGTGAGCCTGCTAAGAACATTAGCATCATCAACCACATATGATTCTGTTGGTGGACCGTCATTTAGTACATCAAATTCAGATGCAAATGCAGAGTGAGTAGGTAAGATTGGGCAGTAACTGAGTGCAAGAGAAATTGCTAGAGCTGCAAGACCTTGCCGGACATGAGAAAGCCAATTTGTAGGAGATGAAGAAGACTGTTTATCACTAACAGATAACTGAGTTGGTTGTTTCTTGAGGCAAGAGCAAATGGTACTACTACTTTTACTGAGTACTAGGGAAGTTGGTTTGGATTGAAGGGATGAAATCTTGGGGTTGAAGAGTGGGCAGAATGAAGAAGGGGAGAGGATGGTTTCCATGGCAGGGGGAAACTAAAACAGCAACAGATCAGGATTAGAGGGATATGAAAGAGAAGAATTTGGACATTGGAAGTTGGAAACAGAAAGTGATTTTCCTTCTCTTGCTCAGATATTTTTCTGACGAATTTTTGGGATTCATATTTTTGAGTGGCTTGAATTCTTGGCTGGATTTGAATCAGATAACGTTCTAATTTCTGAACCATGGAAAAAGGATAGGGGCCTTTTGGACTAATAACATACACTGTTTTGGCGGGTATACAACATACACTGTTTTGGCGGTTGGCTTGGAAGAATTCCTAAATCAAACACGTCTTAATGGCTAAAATACAAATGAAATACCTAAAATTGAGCAAGTGATTGTCTGAATTCTTTTTAGTTGAACACTGAAAAATATTTATATAGTCATGACTTGAGGACTCAACATTCTCTTGCTGGACTAATAGGTATAGGAATGATATTACTTGGGAAAAAATACTCTTAAGTTGCCAAAGTTTCTTTCAACTACTATTACTAATTAACTTTCGGAGCTTTTCCAATATGATTTTAAATAAATTGTTGTAATTAAAAAAATCTCGAAATGTGGTTAAAGTGTTTTCGCAATTGGAAATAAAGACAAGCGCAGAATATTCAAACACAAATATTGAGAGTGGTATAATTTATTTGACAAAAAAAAAAAGAGAGGTATAATTGATTCACATATAACAAATATTTAAAGTTGGAATTTGGTTTCAAATCATAACAAATATACTACCATATCCCAAAAAAAAGAAGGGGTTAAGTCTGAACTCTGGATGACAACAAAGCTGTAGAAACTCTAAAAAGCCTGTCAAATTTATTATCTTTTGCAAAACTCAAAAGAGTCTATTAAATTTGGTAACTTTTCATTGTATTATCTATGGAACATGTTATTGCCTTTTCTTCATCGTTGTGCAATAGCTATAAAATAAAACAACAAAAGCAAAACAATTAAACTCTATTATAGTCTCAGAAACATTATGAGTTTGGAATCATAAATAATGTAAAAGATTCAAATTGTCCAACAGTTTGAGGAATAAGGCTTCGTGCGAAAAATTGAGGAATAAGAATAGTTGATTAAATTTAGATTAGGAATTTAATCAAATTGTTTAGTTATATTCAAATATCAATAGTCCAAAGGGCTAATTCTATTTTGCACCCTAAATTTATATCACTTTCCCATTTTTATACCCTAAAGTTTAGTTCTGAACACTTTACACCCCAAATTCCCAAAATTAGACACTTTGCACCTTGAACTTTCAAAATTATCATGCTTAAATCCAAATAATAAAAACTTAGAAAAATTAAGTGCATAGAGGATATAACAAATCAATGATAATATGCCGAAAATGGTCAAAAGGTACCACGGTATCATAGTTAAAAAAAAAAGATACTTTGGCATTAACTTGCACCATTATTTATCTCATTAATTTTACTAACAATATTAGTAATTAAAGCCATACATTGTCAATCTAGGGATGGCAACAGGGCGGGGTTGGGGCGGGGGACCTCTCCCCCATCCCCCGCCCCGCTTCCCCCGCGGGTGCTCCCGTGGGGCTAATAAAAATTTATTATAGTTAAATTTTAGCAAATAATTAAGTACTAAAAATATCAACATATCACCAAATTATTATTCATTGTAATTTTATAATTGAAACTTATAAAAACAATCAAACAAAAGTTATTTGAATACAATCCAACATGATGAAATAAATATAACTAAAGTAGTCAAGTTTCACTTTTGGCACAAATACAATCACTAATTCATTATTGTACTTGTGTTTTTTTTAAGAAAAAAATGTTATTGTATTAAGTGTAATTCGGGATTTAGTATAAATGTATTAGTAAATTTAGTATAACAATTAATAATTTGTATTAGTACACATATATAATTATTAGTATAATTGATAATATCAATTATATTACATATACTAATATACATTATATAATACATATAATTAATAATTCATTATCATAAGTTTTAACTAATTAAATTATAGATTATATATATAATTATATACATATATATTTTATATATTTATTTTTTTAAAGCGGGTGGCGGGGCGGGGGATGGGGGGGTACACTCCCCGTCCCCCGTCCCCCGTCCCCCGCCCCGTTTCTAAGCGGGGGGGAAAAAATTCCCTCCGCCCCCGCCCCAACCCCTGCCCCATTAGTCCCCCACGGGGCGGGTGCCTGCGGTCACCCGCACCCATTGTCATCCTTAATTGTCATTAATTTTTACAATCCTTTATCTGGTTAATTTTGCAAACGTAGCTATTGATTGGATTTAAATGGGATAAATTTGACAGTTAGGATGCAAAATGTTTAAAATTAAAATTAAAATTATAAAGTGAAAAAGTGATATAAGGTGGCGTTTGGTTCACACCTTGGAATTGAATTTGGGTTTGGAATCATTCATTCTGGGTTTGGAATGAGTCAGTCATTCCAATACATCTGTTTGATTCAATACCATGAATGTATATCATTACTATAGTTGATATTTGGTTCGTTGGCTCTTTCGAAATGGAATATAAGAAATTTTCACTAATTAAATGTATTATTATAAATGTATTGGTAAATTTAGTATAACTACTTAATAATTTCTATTAGTAAACATATATAATTATTAGTATAATTGATAATATCAATTATATTACATATATTAATATATATTATATAATGCATATAACTAATAATATCCTTATTATAAGTTTGTAACTAATTAAATTAAATATTATATATATATATATAATTATATAATATATATAAATATTAATTATACTAATATATTAAATAATTATAATGTATATTATATATTAAATATAATAATTATTATATATTATTATAATAAAAATAAATATATAATATATTATTATAATAAAAATAAATATATAATATATTATTATTATATACACATATAATATATTATAATTATATGCAATGCATTTGGTATTTCTGTGCATACTTCTCTTTTTATTATTTCTTCTAATTCTAAAATTCGTTTTTGCATAGTTGTTTATTTTAATTGTTCTTCTATTTTTAAATATGTTTTTTCCTCTTTAAAATAATTGATTTGTTGTTTAAGATGTTGAATAGTATTTATTGTTTTATAGATAGAAGATGATTGTAATACTAGTAATTCTTTTTGTTTTATTGGTGTTAGAAATTTAAAAGTTATAGTTTTTTCCATAATATTTGTGTGAACTCCTTCACTATTTACAGCAAAAGGATATATTTGAATAAAGAAGGGTGTTCCTAATATTATGTCTATGTGAATATTTTTTACTATAATAAAATTATGTCTTATACAATAATTATTATTGCATATTGATCTGTGACAGCCCCACCTTCCTCTAAGGCGAACCAAAGGGTTCGGCGGACCGCCTGCCCAACTCTCGCCAGGACTCGTTCACTCACATAAAATAAAATAAGAAAAGCCTCGAGAATAAGCGAAAACAATACCCAAACTTGAACCATATAAATACATTCATCTCAATGTCAACCACAAGTACAGTCCCAAATGTATACCAAATCTCTGAATTCACGATACAGTCCACCTTATCCAAGCACTAGAGCGGAAATAAAAGCCAAAACAAAACAATTCAAAACAAAACTAGGTTATTCTATTCTATACAGGCCCCTCGCCCATGCTTGCTACCCCTGTAAGGAAAACAAAAGGCGTGGAATGAGCTAAAAGCCCAACGAGATTCTATATACACAACCAAGCAGTTAAACAAGGACATTAAGCATGTAATAACAAGTAATCCAGATAACATTTACGATATAAAGCAATAGTAACACATACAATAAAAGGATACATGCTCACGAGGAGCTATTCGTTCGTTCGTCCATTCATGCGCCTAATATTGTCCTTATTTCTCCGATCATTAAAACATTATTTGTAAGTGAAAACTCCTTCATTTTCTTGTCGTTCGTTCATTCATTTCATTCCCCAATCTCCGCCAACTTCGTGGTCATACTCGAGTATACCAAACATTCATCCAGGGTCACTAATCGCCCGACCGAGTCCGCTTCTGGCTCGAGTCGACCAGTAACAAAGGGCAAGGGCTCAGTTCAGCCAGAAGGCTTACATTCATGCACAAGTAACATTTAATCATTCAATCATTGAAAGTTCACGTTCATTTAGGGCGAGTGCGATAAAGTACACACTCGCCTAGTAAAAATCATTTCTGAAAATATTGGAAACATAACCTACTTCAATCACGTATTAAAACAACAATCCAAATAGTCACAATAGTTCACATAGTCATTAGAAACAAATTGTATATAGAACACTCACCTAAATAAGCAAAACGTCCAAAGTATCCTTTCGGATATCACCCTTAGTCACCAAGCAACCCTAAGAATAATCATGAGAACATATTATGGTCCAACCAATAAAATGTTTGATGAATCAAGGAAAATTCGAATAATTACTAGTACGAAATATAAGTATGATTTTGAAAGTGAAAAGAGTGCATTTAGTCCAAAAGACATGAGTAAAATAGTCGTAAAACTTATGTCCGCTCTTAAAATTTTGAAATCGCCATTTGAGTGCAAATTCGGGCAGCACGCCCTTTGTATTTACCTATTTTCCAGCCATTTATGGCTTCATCATTTTCCTCAATCAGCCCCCAAAATCACACACAAATAATCTCATTACAATAGCCGTTCAATAGGCTAAAAGTCATTTAATAACAAAACTAAGCTAGAAAAGTGACCGGAATTAAGGTTTAAGACAAGGAGCAAAATGGCAGGTTTGACATCTTTTAGTGTATTGGTCACAACCGAAACTGCACTGATCGGATTGAGGTAAAATTTATACTGTTTCGAAGCTAAGACATTGTTCTACAATTCTTATGAAGACACCTCAACCCAGTTCTGAACCTAACCTAGTCAAATTTACCCAAACAGCCCCAGATTTTCCAGTTCGAAACTCACTGTGAAAGTCAACTAGCAGTCTTGACTCATTCAATCATATCTCAACACACACAACTCCGATTCAGGTGATTCCAAAGCCATTTGAAATCTAAGATACAAGGCTACAATTCTTAAGAAGACATCAAAAGCTAATTCATTCATATTCCCATCCAAACGAGCCAATTATAGATACTGATTTCCAGTTTTGGCAGAAACAGGGCAGCAGGGATAAAATAGTCATTTCACAGGCTACAGTGCTCCGATTGAGCTGAAATTTTACAGGCATAATCTACACTCAATTCTCTACAACTTTCATGTTTTGAGCAAGGGCTGATTTGGTCTCCCTCAAGGACAAACATACAGTTTAAAAACAGGGCAGATTACTATCACATGGAAACCCTAAGCTGGAATTTGTGCATGTAATCTAGAAAATTTCTTTAGGCAAAGTATTCTAACCTACAAAACTTTAATAATTCATATCAAAACAATAGAAACCCTCAAGTATCATGTGAGATCAGAATTTTCACCATAAAACAAAAATCCACCATAAAACTACTTCAAACCATGAAAATCTTCCACAAAGTAGCATATTTAGCCACTAAGAACCACTAATTTACCATTATTAAGGACAAAGGGTAAATTTCTTGACAAAGTACCTTGGATTCTCAAGAAAAATGGTAGCTTAAGCTTCTTCCTCCCACAATAACTCCACAATCACCTTAGAAACTACTTGGACTAGCACTTTTATGGAGTGATTTGTGATTTAATCGGTTGGAACTCAAGATTATAGCAAGAAATTGAAGTGAAGGATGAAGGTTTCTCTCTCTCTTTTGCTCTCCAAATTTCGGCCAAGAGGAGGAAATAATGGATTGATTTTTGGTCAAATTTGCTATTTGGTAAAGGTAAGAAAGTTAGGCAAAGTTAGGCAAGTCCATCCTCAAGTAAGGTCGCAACACGTGGCGTCCTTTAGGTTTTAAGTTTATCTTCTTTCCTCCAATGGTTAATCTATCTAGCTAACCTCTAATTATCTCCTAACACCTTGTAAAATAATAACACTTAATATTTCGTCACCTAATCGACAAAATTATATCGCACTTACGGGTCCCACATTCAAGAATGCGCTTCAAATTAACGTACACTAACTTATACCAGGACAATGATTTTAAAACTGTACTTACTTGTAAAATGCATAGAACATTTAATATTTTCAAGGGCAGTAATAAAATGTGGGCAAAAAAAATAAAATAATATTTGGAAAACGTGAAAATTTTCGGGTTCTCACATGATCCCTTAGGAAATTTATATTTTACTTGTAATTTTTCTCCATTTGCAGCTCTTAATTTTTCATTTGTTCTTTCACAATACTTTGTTGGGATTAATCCTTCTTTTATACAACTTTGATCTGCTTCACTATCTAATAATGCTACAAATGTTTTCTTAAAATCTTCTACCATTACTATTACTAATGCATACCATTTTTGAAATGTTATTCTCTCAATTATATTTAAATATTATTTTTCATCTGATGGGTTTTCAGAAATAACTATTTCATTTGTTTTTGATGTAGAGGGTTGATCTATAGGTTGATGTTTTATTAATGATATTCTTGCTTCGATTTTTAAGTAAACATGTATAATTATTAGTATAATTGATAATATCAATTATATTACATATATTAATATGCATTATATAATATATATAACTAATAGTATCATTATTATAAGTTTGTAACTAATAAAATTAAATATTATATATAATTGAATATAATTATACAAATATTATAATATAAATATATAATTATAATGTATATTATATATTAAATATAATTATTATATATTATTATATTTATAATAATAAATATAAATATAATTATATAATGTATTATTATTATATACACATATAATATATTATAATTATGTGCACATATAATATACATTTATAAATATATTTATAAATAATATAAATATCTTATTATACAATATTAACAAATTCATAATATATATTATAACAATATAATTATATTTAATTAAATAATTATAATATATATAATATATTATGTATGTGTATATAATAATTATATTTATATTTATTATTATAAATAAATTATAATAAGTATACTAATATTAAAATAAAATATATAATTATAATTAAATATTGTAATTATATAATATATATTATATATATAATTATATAGATATGTATATAATTATATATTAATTTTTTAACGAATGGCCAGATGAGCCCCGTTTCTAAACAGGATTTGGATTTTTTTTAAAACCCTCCAGGTTACTTGGGAATTAGAGAACTCCACATTTTTAGATATGATTTCAAAATTCCAATTCTGATAATAGTAATCCAAACAATAATTATGAAATTTATTCTAATTTTTCATTCCGAAACCCTCTTACCAAATGCACTTGAATTTGTCCTTGTCCAAATATGTCTCCAAAACCGTCAAATTTACTTTGCGTGCAATCTCGCTATTTTCCCTCTTTATAATTTTCTCCACATCCTGAATTCCATTTTTTGAAATTACCACCGACACCCTAAGTGCAAAAGATTCCCACAGATAAAATCCCCAAGAACTGTCCCACATTATCATTTCCCCACATCACCAGCCATGAATCCCACTCCCCGTCTCCATCCCCATCGTTTCATGGCCATGTCCACTTTCCTCCTCTCCCTCTCTCCGAAACCCCCTCAAAACCCCATTTCAAGAAAGCCCATTTCACCTCTCAAGCACCCCAGCATTCTTATCTCAAGGAGGCTTGGTATTATTTTCACTACCACTTCACTGAGCTCTGTCCTCTCCTTGGCCCTTCAATGCCCTCAAATCCCCCCATCTTCTGCTGCTGAAGCATCATCAACTTCTTTTCTATCAGGAATTGCCAATACCAAATCTTGGTTTCAGTTCTATGGCGATGGATTTGCCATCCGGGTCCCACCTCAGTTTGAAGACATCTTGGAGCCTGAGGTTTGGAACCAATTCTTTTAAGCTTGTTCTTTTTTAAATATTTGTTTAGTAATTCATTGGTATTATTGGACTGATGTCACACTTTGCTAAGCTGCATTTATGTAACATTTTTTGGTGTTCAGTGAAACTCTCCATTTTTTCAAAAAAGCTAGATTAGATCCATTAGGGAACTTTCTTCTCATTCTTTTTTTTTAAAGGTTCAAAATGATTTGTTGGAAAAATTAAAAAATAAATTCCGTATGCTCATACAATGATCTTATCCACTCTGTAGAGTTCACATATTACAGTATTCCAACTAGCCAAACTTACTTATGGGAAACTCATGAGATTGACTGTAAAGTTGTTAAGATCAGTAAAAGCCGTAACTTTCCTGAAGCAATTCATTCTAACTCTGAGTTTCTTCAAAATTACAATTATAATGAACAAAATCAAGCTAAAATGCTGTGGAACATCTTGAAAGGACTTCCATTGCAGCTGAAGCAAATTTCAAAGTTTTCTTTAAGTTTACTGTTTGCTAGTAATGTTTTAGTTTTACCAGCAGATGAATTGTAATCTTGTTTAGAGGCTTTCTTTCTAAATCTTGCAGCTTCCTTTGAATATGTTTTGGTACCAAATACTCACTATTTGGTAAAAGTGCATACTAATCACCAAATGCAGTTATGATGCAGTAACACTATGATATCTCAATTAACCAGCTTCATACGTTTTGATAGTGGTCTTCTGCTAATATCTTAGATATCTCATTTTTGTTAATGTACAGGGTCTAATCTTTTCTGTGTTATAGGATTATAACGCTGGACTGTCTCTGTATGGAGATAAGGCAAAGCCAAAGACTTTTGCTGCGCGATTTGCATCTCCAGATGGGTAATTGTTCTGATGTTTGGTTTCATTTACAATTGCCTTGTCCTGTTCCTTTTTTGTTTCACTTGTGAAAAATATCTTTTGAGAACCCCAGAATTTCCGGCAAAATACATAAACTGAAGTGAACACTATAGAATGTAATGACTTTTTCTTATGAACAATTTAGCATGTGATTGAGATTGCTCGTCAAAGATATGGCTCTCAGTTGCAATGGTAATGCAGCTGAGCAGGTTTTATGGGGTTAAGAAGTTAGGTGGAAAATAGTCCCTCTAATTTTGGTAGGTTGGTGTGGAGAGGCACTTAGTAGACATTAACATACCTGATATTTTCAGGTCTCATTAGAGTGTTTTATTGATTTTTAATGGGTTTTCAGTTTGTGAAGTTGGCTCATTTGGTGACAATATGGTAGCACTTTCTTGCTATCAAGTTTTATGTCTTATCCTGGTTATTCAACTAAAGTAAAGATTTTCTAGAGATCTGATTAATGCAATGTTCTTGGTGTTAACTATGCTTGTGAAATCTAATTCCACTTCTTTCTTGCATAGAGGCCTGCAATAGTATCTGTTCTAGTTGATCAACTGCTTGTGGCAGGAAACATTTACTGATGCCTCTTTGTCCTAACCCTTTCTCGTTATTTGACCTTGTACCATTATAATATTGATTTGTCAAAGTAATTCTTCAAGAATGTTGCTTGCTAGGACTTTGAAATTGCTACACAGTAACTTTCAAGAGAACAAACGTAATATTGGTTCTCTCTTGCCTATTACCTTCCGTCCTTCCTTTTAAGAGCAAGTGATGGAGTCCTTTCTCTTTTTGGTACAATGAATTGCTCTGATATGGTATGCTGCTAATTTGGCTGGGTAACCACCCATTTGTTAGATACTACGGAATGACAATGGTAATGGATATAAAAATTCCTCAATGTTAATGGTTGTTGGTCAAACCTTTTTAGGTTGTTTGGTTTAATCTCCAAGGTTATAGTTTGTTTTCCCTCCCTTCATCAGTCTCATTCTTCCTTCCTTTATCTCTTTCCATAACAAGCTCCCTCTTTTATTGCTACTGTCCAACTCCACCTCTAACAGCCAAATGCGTCGCCAGCTAAGGCACCTCCAGCCCTTCTGAAAATGAAATTGAGATCAAACTCAGATTAGTACCCTTGATGTGAAAATTCCTCAATGACAATGGTAATGGATATGAAAATTCCTCGATGTCAATGGGTGTTGGTCAAACCTTTTTAGGTTGTTTGGTTTAATCTCCATCAGTAATGGGTCACAGTTTTTTTTCCTTCATCAATTTCATTCTTCCTTCCTTTATCTGTTTCCATAGCAAGCTTCCTCTTTTATTGCTACTGTCCAACTCCACCTCTAACAGACAAGTGCGCTGCCAGCTAAGGCACCTCCAGCCCTTCTCAAAATGAAATTGAGATCAAACTCAGATTAGTACTCTTGATGTGGAAGAGGTAAATCTGAATTAATATAACTCAAAGTAGGCCATAGAATATAAGACAAACTTATAAAATTTAGATTGACACCTACTGCACCAAAGTTGAAACAAATACCAGACTCATGAAATTTAGCCCGTTAACCAAAACAACCATGATCACTGCCACAAAATCTTCACTGCCATGTTGCCATGTTGTTATGCATTGTAATTAGGAGGTGCCAAAGAGAAGGGGAATCAATGAGAATTCAGGAGTTAAGGGCCCAAAAGAGAAGGGCATATTGCTGAGAATTTCAGGAGGGAAGAGGCCAAAAGAAGGGGAAATTGATGAGAGTTTCCAGGCGGTGAGGGGAAGGGGTGCACTGGAGAAAGAAACTTGGAAGAGATCCACTGTTGTGTTCTTTTTTCCTTTTCTTTTTTGTTTTTGTTTGCACTTCAAATTCTTTTGTGGGCTGAAAGTGCCTATGCCCAATTTGGTCTATAATGGCCATTGCCTAATTTTAGGCTTTTTGAAAGTGATAGATACATATCCATAGAGCTAAACTAAACATCATGTATGGGTGTCAATACCAGCTATACCCAGTGGGGAGTGTCAAAACCCGTGAACCAAATGGGTGGCAAGACTTTTTGAGTCCAGGAATCCCTATGCTTATTAGCTTTTAGCTTGTATATTTTTGTTTTGGCCCTTAAGATAAAGGCTTAGTACTAAACTTTGACCACTCTTCCAACAGTCACTGCCACCTTCTTTTCCCAACAGGCATAAGGATTGTCATTTCAGCTTGTTCTTCTTGGTTGTTTCTAGGAGTCTAGTTATTGTACCGTACTTGGTGACTTAAGAGGAGATAGAGAACCTTGTTTTCCTAACCTCAGTCCTTTTCTCTTGGACTGCCTTGTCTTTCTGGCTGCCTTTTGGGTTGAAAATTTTGCACAAAGGCAATATCAATATCAAATTACTGACATATGGCTGTGGAAGAAGAGATGTAGAATATGGTATTTTCCATTGTCTTTCGGCTGAGTGACTGATTTATATAGATACGTCTCCTCGCAAGAAAGGGCTTTGAATTCATGTCTTTATGTTGTCTGCCCCTCCATCATCCAGCGCCTAAAAGGAACCTATTTAGTTGTTGCAGCCCTTCTAAAGTATTTTAAGTTGGATCAGAATCTGAATGTATTGAAGCTTGTATAGAAGAAATCAATGTGAAAATGTTCTTGGCATTCTCAAGTTATTACTTTGGGAAAAATGAACAGTTGAGACAACAGAATGTTACTGAGTTGCTAATATTACAAAGTTTAACTTTTGCCTTCTTCAGGAATTTATGTTTGGTTTGCCATAAATTCCCCTGGTGATTGATCAGACAGGATTTTGAGTGAATTTTAAGGGCTTTGTTGAGTACATTCTGTAGCATCTCTATGTTTTCCATTATCACTTTACTCGCTTGATCATCTACCTCTTCATCTTCCTTCACCATTCCATGTAATGGTAATTTTTTAATTTTTTTTAAGTTACTGGAGTTTTAGACTTGAATTTGTGTTTATTAACAATCAATTTTTACACTTTTGGCTTGTGATCCAGATCCGAAGTGTTAAGTGTTGTCATTCGCCCTTCTAATCAACTGAAGATCACATTCTTAGAGGTTGGTAAGTGGAATTATAGTGCTTACTCTGAATTAATTTCAGTAACACCAGAAACTGATTTACTTTTGTCACTCTTATTGCTTTATTGTCGCATTTGAAGCATCTACTTTCTGGTAGTTGAGCTAGATAAGAAGATGTTCCAAAACAGAAAATTCTTTGGCTGCCTACACATTGAGAAACTAAGCTAACATTCATTCTTGTTTGCCTTTTGTTTCCGTCAAGATAACTGTCATGTGCTGTCATTTCTCTTTGCCAAATGATCATTTTCAAAGGAAAGGCTCTTGAGGGGTAGTCTATACCTCTATTTTATGTGAGCAGAGCAATTCATGCATTCAAGTACCACTTTGTGTTTCTCAATAATATAGAGGCGAGCTTTTGGAAGAAAGGGGAGCAAAGGGGATGGGGATAGCGAGAATCAAACTTTCAATAAGTGCTCTATGTTCAATTCTTGCAAAATGGAACCTTTTCTTTTAATATATATCCTATTGCATGTATTTGGTTATTGTTAACGAAGTTTTGGATGGAATATCTTTCACTCCTTCATTGAGAGAAAATGTTACATATATATACATGAACTAACACCTCTATGTTAGGAAAGTTAACTATCAACCAGCTAGAGTCCTATAATTAAGCTATCCCTATAATCAAGTTATTCCTATAATTAAGCTATCCCTATAATCAAGCTATTCCTATAATTATGCTATCCCAATAATCAAGCTATTCAAAATAAATTCCTATATTTAATTCTGTAACACTCCCCCTCAAGCTGGAGCATAGATGTTGCTCATGCCCAGCTTGTTACAAAGTTAATCAACTCGAACCCCATGTAGAGCCTTCGTAAAGAGATCTCCCAATAGAGGAGCCGCCGGAGGACTAAGGGAGCTACTAGGAGCTGATATAATTGGGGTCACAACCCCACGCTTAGTACCATGTTAAAGGCAGTTGCCTCTCCTTTGTAATCAAAAAAAAAAAAAAGAGATCTCCCAATTGTTCTCCAATCCTTACAAATCCTGTAGAAATCAAGCCCCGCTGTATTTTCTCACGAACAAAATGACAATCTATTTCGATGTATTTTGTTCGCTCCTGAAATACGGGATTGGATGCAATATGAAGAGCCGCTTGGTTATCACACCACAATTTTGCAGGCATTGAGGTTTTGAGACCTACTTCAGTTAGAAGTTGATTTATCCACATGATTTCACAAATCGATTGTGCCATAGCTCTATATTCTGACTCTGCACTCGATCGGGAGACGACATTCTGCTTTTTACTTTTCCATGAGACCAGGTTTCCTCCAACAAAGACACAAAATCCAGTTGTGGATCTCCGATCTGCCTTGGATCCTGCCCAATCAGCATCTGAAAAACACTCAATCCTAGTATAACCATGATTTTTATATAGAATACCGCGTCCTGGAGCTCCTTTTACATAACACAAAATTTGTTCCACAGCTGCCCAATGATTAACAGTAGGATTAGACATATATTGACTAACAACACTAACTGAATACGCGATATTTGGACGAGTCACTGTAAGATAATTCAACTTTCCAACCAATCTTCTATACCTCCCAGGATCTTCTAACAATTCACCTTCTTTTGTGAGCTGCAAGTTAGGAATCATTGGGGTACTAGCTGGTTTAGCCCCCAATTTTCCTGTTTCAGATAGTAAGTCAAGAACATATTTTCTTTGGGACAGGAATATCCCCTTCCTACTCTTTGCTACCTTAATACCCAAAAAATACTTTAACAATCCCAAATCCTTTGTCTGAAATTGACTATGGAGAAAAGTTTTAAGAGATGAAATACCTGCAGCATCATTTCCAGTGATAACAATATCATCTACATATACTACCAACAAAATAATACTAGCTTCAGACTGTTTGTAGAAAACAGAATGATCAGATTTGCTTTTCTGCATCCCAAACCTTTCAATTGCTAAACTAAATTTTCCAAACCAAGCACGAGGACTTTGTTTCAGTCCATACAAGGACTTCCGAAGATGACAAACCTTCCCAGACTCTCCCTGAGCAACAAACCCTGGTGGTTGCTCCATATAAACTTCCTCTTGGAGGTCTCCATGAAGAATTTCATTCTTGATATTTAGTTGATGCAAAGGCCAATTATGAGTGGCTGCCATAGAAATGAATAACCTGACCGATGTTAACTTAGCAACAGGGGAAAAAGTGTCAGAATAATCCTCTCCATAGATTTGGACATAGCCTTTGGCAACAAGGCGAGCTTTCAACCTAGCAACCGACCTATTAGAATTGAATTTGACTGCAAAAACCCACTTACTCCCAATAGCCTTCTTCCCTGCAGGTAAATTTACTAAGTTCCAAGTATCATTACCATCTAGAGCATTCATCTCCTCTATCATAGCATTGCGCCATCCGGGATGGGATAGGGCTTCATGAACAGTTTTAGGAAGGGAGATAGAATCAATAGATGTAATAAAGGAACAAGAAGAGGTGGGTAAATGATTATAAGATACACACGAAAACACATGATAAGTGCATTGACGCTTACCTTTGCGAAGAGCAATAGGAAGATCATCACTTGAGACAGGATCTGGTAACGAAGGAATTGGTTAAGGGCATGCATCAGGAGGCTTTTGTCGTCGAGAATATACCTGAGTAATTGGAGGTTTAGCAGGGGAAGAGCTTGAAGATGTGATAGTATAGATTAACAAATCATCATCCTCGTCCTGACATGAATGAGATGAGGATGGGGTAAAAGGTGTATTTTCAAGAAAAGTAACATCAACTGACACAATGTACCTGCCGAGACTAGGACAATAACATTTATATCCTTTTTGGACACGGGAATAACCAAGAAAAATGCAGTTCAATGATTTGGGGTCTAATTTAGTGACTTGGGGACGAGAGTCGTGGACAAAACATGTACACCCAAAGATTTTAGGTTCGATGGGAAACAAAGGTCTATTTGGAAAAAAAAGTATTATAAGGAGTCCCACCATTCAGAACAGATGAAGGTAGACGATTGATTAGAAAGCAAGCTGTGGACACTGCATCAGCCCAAAAATGTTTAGGAACATGCATTTGAAATGATAAGGCTCTTGCAGTTTCGAGCAAATGTCTATTCTTTCGTTCTGCGACCCCATTTTGGGATGGTGTATCCACACAAGAGGTTTGATGAATAATGCCATTTTGCACCATATAAAATTGAAAAGGTGCGAATAAATATTCTTTGGCATTGTCACTTCACAGTATTTGTACAGAACGCTTAAATTGAGTCTTAATCTCAGCAGAAAAAGCACAAAAATGAGAAAACAACTCTGACCGATTTTTCATTTAATATAACCAAGTTATACGAGAATGGTCATCGACAAAAGTAACAAAATACTTGAATCCAGTTTTAGAAATGACTGGACTAGGTCTCCAGACATCCGAATGAACTAATGCAAAAGGAGCATCTGCTCGTTTATTGACCCTAGGACTCAGATTAACACGATGATGTTTGGCAAACTGACAAGACTCACAATCTAATGAAGATAAACTCTGAAATTGTGGACAAAGTGTCTTTAACAATGGGAGAGAAGGATGACCCAGCCTACAATGTGCTTCAAATGGAGTTACAATTCCAGAACAAGCTATGGACTTTGGTATCTGTGTATCAAGGATGTAAAGACATCCAGATTCATGCCTTTTACCAATAATCTGCTTCGTTGTAAGATCCTGAAATAAGCAATAGTCAGGAAAGAATTGGGCAGAACAATTAAGGGCACGAGTAAGTTTACTCACAGAAATTAGATTAAAAGACAACTCAGACAAACTTAAGACAGATGACAATGAGATTAATGGAGTGGGGTTAACTGAGTCTGATCCAAGAACACGAGATTTTGACCCATCAGCTAAGTTAACTGTAGGTGCAGATGTGTGTGGCTGAAAGGTAGAAAATAGACTAGAATTACCTGTCATATGATCTGTGGCACCAGAATTAATTATCCATTTGGAGGACGAGGACACAAGGCATGTGTTTGGTTTACCTGACTCAGCGATGGTAGTTACGGGAGTAGATGAAGACTTTAATGATTTTTGATACTGAGAAAATTTAGCAAATTCATCTGCAGAGATTGTAACAGACTTTTCATGGTTAATCGCATCATTGGTAGAAGCAATATGTGCGGATTGAGTTCTCTGATTCCTGTACTGCAATTTCTTGCAATCACGCTTCATATGACCCGACTTGTGACAATAGTGACATATAACCACTTTTGCATTCTGTCCTCGCGTGTCAATTCCTTTACCACCACCTTTGTATTGCTGTTTTCTAAATTCATATTTGTTAGTTTGACTAACAAGAGCACTGCTGGACTGAACAAACTGGGAATTCTCTGTGCGAAGCACCCTACTAAACACATCTTGCAAGGATGAGATCAGTTGGTAGGAATTAGCTGTAATTAGTTTAAGATACAACTGTGTAATTAAGTCTAAAATAGCTGCTATAATTAGTCTAAGAATACAGCGATGTAATTAGTCTAAGATAACTGCTATAATTAGTCTAAGAATACAGCGATGTAATTAGTCTAAAATAGCTGCTATAATTAGTCTAAGAATACAGCTGTATATAGTTTGTAATTACAGACTATATACAGCTGTATATGGCTGACCATTTAACCTAATTACTTGTATAAATAGATCAATGAAATATATGAAAAATATACTTTTCAGCATAATTAATAACTATTTGTTGAATTTTCAAGCCGCAATATTTGACATTTGTGTGACACAATTCTCATCCCACATCGAAGCAAGTAGTAGGAAAGACTCCTTTGTGAGCCTATAAATATAAGAGACTTACGAAAGTTTTAGGTGCACCATTCAAGAGAGCATTATATGAGCTATTAGTTTCTTTGATCATCTGACTCATTTATAGTCAAATATTTTAGTCTCTCTTGTTTTGAATTTAGAAATATTTCCTAACCCTTTTGTAGGTACATTTTAAGCCTAGGAACCACTTTCCTACAGTTTTTGTATATCTTCTTCATAGTGAATTATTTGCTCCTCCTCCGTCCGTGGACGTAGGTCAATTTGACCGAATTACGTAAATTTCTCTGTCTTTTATTTTATTTTGTTATTTGTCTTTATTGAGTTGTCACAATTCTTTTATATTGTCGGTTTTACTGCCTAAGTATTATATGACTGGTATCTACTGTCTAATCTTTATATGGTCGGTTATATCGTCTATTTTATTCTAATTTTAATTTGTTTATTCTTGGACCAATCATAACAAACTGGTATCAGAGTTAGTTGATATATTTTGTCCGACAGGTTCATCTCGTGGGGCCCGTTCAACCTGTGGGGCCCGTTTATCTCATGAGGTCTGCTCACTCTGTGGGGTCCGTTAGAAGAACAATGAACACCAACTCACGAGATGAGCGGGCCCCACAGGATGAACGGGTCCCACAAGGTGAACCTGTCGGACAAAATATATCAACCAACTCTGATACCAGTTTGTTAGGACTGACCCAGGAATAAACAAACTAAAGTTAGAATAAAATAGGCGGTATAATCGATCATATAAAGATTAGGCGGTAGACACTAGTCATATAATTCTTAGGCGGTAAAATCGACCATATAAAATGGTTGTGGCAACCCAATAAAGACAAATAGCAAAGCAAAATAAAAGACACAGAAATTTACCTGATTCGGTCAAATTGACCTACGTCCACGGGTGGAGGAGGAGCAAATATTTCATTATGAAAAACATATACAAAAATCGTAGGAAAGTGGTTTTTAGGCTTAAAAAGCACCTACAAAAGGTTTAGAAAATATTGTTAAACTCAAAACAAGAGAGTCTAAAATATTTGACTATAAATGAGTTAGATGACCCAAGAAACTAATAGCCCATTTAATGCTCTCTTGAGTGGTGCACTTAAAACTTTCGTAAGTCTCTTATATTTATAGGCTCACGAAGGAGCCTTTCCTGCTGCTTGCTTTGATGTGGGATGGAAATTTTGCCACACAAATGTCAAACATTGCGGTTTGAAAATTCAACAAATAGTTATTAATTATGCTGAAAAGTACATTTTTCACATATTTCATTGATCTATTTATACAAGTAATTAGGTTAAATGATCAGCCATGTACAGCTGTATATAGTCTGTAATACAAGTAACTAGATTAAATGGTCAGCCATGTACAGCTGTATATAGTCTGTAATTACAGACTATATGCAGCTGTATTTTTAGACTAATTATAGTAGCTATTTTAGACTAATTATATAGCTGTATTCTTAGACTAATTATAACAGCTATCTTAGATTTAATTACATAATTGTATTTTAGACTAATTATAGCTAATTCCTACCAACTCTCCCCTTCAAGTTGGGGCATAGATATCACAAATGCCCAACTTGGATAGAGATGCATTGAATATGCTACTAGTAACAACATGAGTCATAATATCAGCCAACTGATCTGAACTTCTAGTATAGGGAATTTCAATTGTCCCGAAATCAAGATTATCTTTGATGTAGTTCCTATCAATTTCAACATGCTTTGTTCGATCATGTTGAACAGGATTATTTGCAATCTTAATGGCTGCCATATTATCACAAAATAATACCATAGGATCTTTTGGACCAAACCCAATCTCCTTTAAGAGAATTTTCAGCCAAGAGAGTTCTGTGATAGCATGATGCATAGCTCGATATTCAGCCTCTGCACTAGATAATGAAACCACGTTCTGTTTTTTACTTTTCCAAGACACCAGTTTGCCTCCAACAAAAGCTAAATATCCAGAAGTTGATTTTCTATCCAACTTGCTACCAGTAAAACCAGAGTTTGTCTATCCAACAACATCAAAATGTTCGTGTTTGGAGAATAAGACACCTTTTCCTGGAGCTGATTTCAAGTAAGCCAAGATTCGATTAATAGCATTCATGTGTTGATCACTTGGATTGTGCATAAACTGGCTAACAACACTGACTGCATATGCTAAATCTGGCCTTGTATGAGTTAAATAGATTAGTCTACCCACGATCCTTTGATATCTTTCCTTGTTTGTTGGAATCTGATCAGAAAAGAAGGTTAGGCCATGATTCACTTCAATCGGAGTATCTATCGGCTCACAAGCAGACATACCAGTTTCAACTAGGAGTTCCAATGCATACTTTCTTTGGGAAAGGAAGAGTCCTTGCTTAGACCGTGATACTTCAATGCCAAGAAAATATTTAAGAGCCCCCAAATCTTTAATCTCAAATTCTTTGGCCAAGTAGCTTCGAAGGTTCTCAATTTCTTCTTTGTTATTACCTGTTACAATCATATCATCAACATAGACAAGCAGCACGGTAATATCATTGTAGTTACGTTTATAGAACAATGTATGATCTGCTGAAGCTTGCTTGAATCCATACTCCTCCATGGCATGACTCAATCTTCCAAACCATGCCCTTGGTGATTGTTTTAATCCATACAATGCCTTTTTCAGTTTGCACACCTTTCCTTCTTCTAGCGTAAACCCCTGAGGAGGAGTCATGAAAACTTCCTCAGTCAACTCACCATGAAGAAAGGCATTCTTCACATCAAATTGTCGTAGAGGCCAGTCTAAATTAATTGCAAGTGACAATATGACACGAACAGTGTTCATCTTGGCAACCGGTGCAAATGTCTCTTGATAGTCAATACCATAGGTTTGAGTGTAACCTTTTGCAACCAGTCTAGCTTTGTATCTTTCAACTGTCCCATCAGACTTGTATTTGACATTGAATACCCATTTACACCCTACGGTCTTCTTTCCCATTGGTAACTCAACCATTTCCCAAGTAGAATTCTTTTGGAGAGCCATCATTTCTTCTACAATTGCATCTTTCCACTTAGGATCATCAAGGGCTTCCTGAAAATGACTAGGAACATATACAGAAGACAACTGACGAGCAAATGTCAAGTTAGCCTTAGACAAACGGTGATAGGATATAAAATCAGAAATTGGATAAGAAACATTGGAAGCTTTTGACAAACCAAGTCTATCAGGTTCTTTTCATTCACGAAGAGGATATCTTCTATTCTGATCAATATTAGGATATGAGTCAAGACTTTCAGAAGAAGTACATACCTTAGTGTCAATCTTGGAAGATTCATTCGATAGCATGGTAGTATCATCAAGGGAGGTATTATCATTAAGGGAGGTACAAGAATCAGGAGGCATAACAGTGATATCTTTTGTTCTCCTAGAATATCCTTTCTCAAAAAGATGAGCTGGTCTCTCACTATTAGTTTCAATTTTATTTTCCTGACCATCATCTAAAACTAAGGATTCTCAGGACTCGAAAGAATCTGAGATTTAGCAGCTTCAAATTCAGGTGAAAGACCAGCCAAAAAACTCATAATTGCCATCTGTTCCCGTTGAGTTTGCTGAACTTTCACATCAGAACTAAACGGTAATAACAGATTAAGCTCCTCATAAGTTTTCTTAAAATCTATAAAATAAGTCATGATGGACTTATCTTGTTTCTCTGCACGATAAAAGGCTCGACACACCTCATATATGCGAGAAATATTCCCTTTACCAGAATACAAAAATTCTAAATACTCTATTGACTCCTTAATAAATTCACAGTGATTAATTAAGCTAATTACCTCACTGTCAATAGAATTCCGTATTTGCAAGAACAATCTAGCATCTTTCCTTAGCCATGTCTGTCTTGAACCATCTTCTGGAGGACCATCAGTCAGATGATTGTCTTTATCAATGCTTCGCAGATAAAGACGAACCGTTTTACTCCAATCAAGATAGTTAGAATTGTTAAGTTTGTGGTCCGTGATCTTAGACATCACAGGAACCACATCAAACGTAATGACAGATTTCGTTTCTGCCATGGGTTCAGAATTAACAGAAAAAAAAGGACAGATCACGGACAGATCTGAACTCTTTAAAATAAGAGTGAAGAATAGAACACAGATGTGTCCTATACAAAACCAAATGAACCGAATGATGACTAATGAATTTTCTGGCAGTGGACAGAGACCCTAACCTTGATGGTAGGGCTCTAATACCATGTTAACGAAGTTTTGGATGGAATATCTTTCACTCCTTCATTGAGAGAAAATGTTACATATATATACATGAACTAACACCTCTATGTTAGGAAAGTTAACTATCAACCAGCTAGAGTCCTATAATTAAGCTATCCCTATAATCAAGTTATTCCTATAATTAAGCTATCCCTATAATCAAGCTATTCCTATAATTACGCTATCCCAATAATCATGTTATTCAAAATAAATTTCTATATTTAATTCTGTAACAGTTATCATGTAGCAAAAATGGAAGAAAAGTTAGTTCATGCCCACCTGAAGCCTTTCTTTGGGATATTCAAGTATTTACTAATGTTGTTTGAGTAAACACGCGTCGCCATGCTGGGTCCAAATAGATGGTTGTTTTTTGGGATTTTGTATAGAACTTCACTATAGATCATGACAGTGGTTTTAGGAGTTTTTCCAAAACACCATATAATTGATGAATTTTTGAAAGCACTCCCTTCCCCCCCCTCCAACAACCCACCACCCTCGCTTCTCCCCACATCATCTTTCCCCCTATCCACCTCCTTCTCCTTCCCCTCTTCTCCTCCACTTCTCCTCCTTCCCCATATCCACCACCCCCTCCCCACTTTGCCCCTTCTTCCATCCAAGCCACCATACCCACCCCACTTTCCCCCTCCACTCTTTCCCTCCTCACCCCTTCCTCTAAAAGAGGGGAAAAAAGGGGGCGGATGTGGCCGCTTTGGTGGAGGGGAAAAGAACAGAAGGGAAGAGAAAAGTAGGAGGGAGGGGGTAGAAGAAGTGGTGGCAGAAAAGGAGGGAGAGAGTGGTGGAGAGGGGGTCAAGAGTGGTAGGGAGGAGGTGGACTATGTTACTTGGACTCTTCATTTGACTCCAAAGTACTCGTGTTGACATGACTTGATGCTGGTGCCAGTATGGGATACAAGTTTGACACATCAAAAACTTTGACTTTTGTGAGATGTGATGTTGATGGGGAGGAGACATGGTTGAGAAAACTAATGGATATAGAAGACTTGTTACACTGGAATCCTTAATGAGCTATGATTTAGAATTCTCCAATCTTTATTGGGCTATAACTTGTATGTTTGGCTATACTCTATAAATTACATAGGCAAATTTCTTAAATTAATGCCGAAAAATAAATTTGCCCCTCATTTCTTCGATCCATTTCTCAATCTAGTGCACCAAACTTAAATTTTTATTTCATTCTTTTGAAATAGTGTGCTCAAATCTCACAAAATTATATTTGCATTTCAATCCCTAGATAGAGACTTAAATGTCAAATTTTTTTAATAACCGTAAAAGGGTGTGCGATACCTCTCATAATTATAATTCATTAGAGGTACTGTACACTGCTCTGTGTGGCACCCCACAATATTAAAAAAATTTCCATTAATGATTTAAAAAAATATTGCCCTATTATAGCCGTTGCAATATATATATATATATATGTATTTTAAAATCATTTGAGGTGCCACATTGCACTGATGGAAATTTTTTTTTATATTGTGAGTGTGCTGCACCTCTAACAGATTGTAATTGTGAATGATGCGGCATATCTCACTGTCATTAAAAAAAAATTTCATTTCAATTCAAAGATTGAAATGCAAATACAATTTTGTGAGAGATGCCACATACAATGTTTCAAAAAAATGAAAAAGAATTATTTAAATAAATGTGGCATCACTAGATTGAGAAACGAATTGGAGATTTCCTCATTTAAAGGACAAATTTATTTTTTAGTATTCATTTAAGAAATTTGCCAAATCATATGTTTACTAGAAATTTTGACGTACCCATGTACTCGTGTTTTGAGTCCTTAGAAGTGTCTGCATATCCTAATTTTAGGGCTAATTCCTTTGAATATCGATGAAAAAAAATTGCACATATGTTGTTCTGACAGGATTTTCTTCAACTATACCTGCCGTGTTTAGTGAATGTAGGGTTGGGAAAATATTTTTTTAAAAAAAATAAAATCTAAAGGCTACCGGGCTGACTTAGCTCGACAACCTAGCTAATTTTTTTTTTTAAAAAAAAATTGAATGACTCAGCCCGGCAGAAATGATGCCAAAGAAAAAAAGGATGAAATCTGTAGGGCATGTCAGGTGATTCTTTTCAAAAAGAAAGCTGGCCCTGCGTGTAGTAGCTGCCACTTGTGCCCGGAAGACTGTTCAGGGACAAGGGAGGCGTGTAGTAACCATCACTAGTGCCCAGAAGACTGTTTATAGTTTTCTTAATAAGTGCTAACCATTTTTTTAGCTGGCCCGTTGTCTTCTGTACCAAGACATTACTAGCGTTTAAAGGAACAATTTCTTGAAACCTAAATGTCCAAGGGATTAGAGAGGAGTACTCATGAAATTTGGTTACTTAATTGAGATGTCATTAGAGATAATCAAGGGCGATCTGTTTGTTGATCAAACTCACCCGAGAACGTAGATGTCAGCAGGAGGTGATACACGTAGCCGGTATTCTAGATTCAAATTTTCCCAACCTTGCCGTGCTTAGTCAGCTTGGCAGCCTTCAGGTGTTTTTTTAAAAAAAGAATTTTCCCAAGTTGGCAGATAGAGTTGAAGAAAAGCACCCTATCAGAACAATATTTGTGTGATTTTTCATTGATATTCAAAGGAATCAGCCTAATTTTAGATAGTGGATGAATTAGACACTTAAACACATACTTGAATTCAACACTCCTAGCCAACTCCTAGTAACGTAGGTGGTGGAAGTGGGAATGGCGGTAGAAGAATGAATGGATGTGGGTTTTTTGGTATTTTTGGGTGTTTTCATTGGTGGTTTTTTTAAAATTTGAGTGTTTTTACAAGTTACTGTAGATAGTGTTTAAATAAAACTTTTGCGCATCTAAAACAAGACTAAAACACGCCAAACCCCCCACCCCCGACATATTTTAGCATAATGGGAGCTCACACCTTAAAATTTGTGCAATTTAGAAAAATAAATTTAGCAAGGGAACTAAAAAGAAAATGACATAATAAAAGGAGTGAAAATTATTGGAAGTTGTTGTTATTAGGTAGCCATGTGATAGTAGCATGTGATTGAGCATATTTTTGGTACGATCATGCCTTATGTTTATTGATATATAGGCAAAAGTAGCTTTTGAATGTTTTCTAGGTCTTTTCAAATTTATTCTAGAGGATTCATGAAAGTATATATGCCATGTTTTTTCTTATGTGGTGTAACCCTAGTTACTACCATTGATGAGTTTGGATTCAAGTTGAGCTTATATAGCTAATATTTGTACTGAGTGTCCTAATGATGCCCAAATGTATTAGGTTTCAATTATGAAAAGATTTGAGCATAGCGGATTTAGGCATTTGGTGGAACGGGAGAGGAGGTGCTCTAGAGGGGAGTAAGTTCTTTCAACGTTATGATTGATGTTATTGGAATGTTGAATGCCTTGAAACATGGACAAACAGTGGGCCTGTATTGGCTTTCATTGTAGGAAAATTCTTAGGTAGACCTTGGTCCATGGGCCTTGGGATTTGGTGTGTTTGCGGTTGTAAGTGCACAATGGGTGGCCTAAACTGTCCGATTTGGATCGTTCATTTCAAATTCCTTCTTCCTTTTTCATCAAAGCAAAGAACATCTTTCTCACCTATCCCAGGTGTGTTCTTACCAAAGAACAAACATTAGATGTAATTAGGAACATCCAGTTCCCTATTTCTCCAATTTATATACGAGTTGCTCAAGAAACCCACCAAAATGGATCTTCTCGTCTACATTGTCTAATTCAATTCACAGGTAAATTTCGCACTGAATCTGCAAGATTCTTCGATATCAAATCACCCAATCAAATTCAATATTTCATCCAAATGTTCAAGGCGCAAGGAATTCATTCGCAGATAGGGATTACATATCAAAATGCAAAGACTTTGTCGAATGGGGAAACTTCCGACCAGATGACCAGAGCAGATTTTCATCTGACAAAACGAGGGAGGTATATGCCGCTGCGCTTGCCAAGAACGATAAGGGAATGACCCTTGATGTCATCAAGAAGGGCAATTTTCGATCATTCATCATTCACTACGACAAATTATCGAGTAATCTCGACAGAATATTCCAGAAGCTACCAGAACCATACATGGCTCTCTTCCCTCAGGCCGAATGCATTCTTACGTTCTTGATAAATTGGGCCACTCAAAATGTAATTGGGTCTACTAACAGACCACACAGGCGCATGTCCATAATAATCGAAAGCTAAAGTCGAACAGGTAAAACATGTTGGACTAGAAGTCTCAATTCTCAGACACACAATTACTATGCAGGTCATATTGATCTGGCTTATCACTGTGACAATGCGTGGTATAATATCATAGATGACGTAAACTCTCAATTTCTTAAACACTAGAAAGAATTCCTCGGGGCACAACGAGATTGGTCATCCAAGTGCAAATATATCAAACCAAGGAAAATAAAAGGGAGAATTTCAACTATTGTGCTCTGTAATTCTGGTCCCAATTCTTCGTATTATGACTAATTAAGTGCACCAGATCGCGTGAATCTCTTCAACTGGACTAAGCACAATGCAGCATTCTACTTTCTCGAACAACTCCTATTCGCACACACAAATCAAAATCAGGCACCACCTGTTCAAGAAGAATAAGAGGCAGACAACAACAGTTAAGTTCGCGTGTGGCTGTATATTCCTCTAGTGGAATTGATGCAATAAAGGACACTACGTTCCAGACCAGTCCCACCACGTGATCGGTGTCAATTGGGGTAAATTACAACCTCCGCAAGGGAGTCCTGATCAGGAGCCTTACCCACATCTTGCCGAGGCTAATCAGGAGCCATGCCCACATCTTGTTGAGGCTGAGTCTCTTGCGGAGGTTGTAGTTTGCTCGAATTGACATCGACTACGTGGTGGGACTGGTCTGGAACGTAGTGTCCCTTATTGCATCAATTCCACTAGAGGAATATACAGCCACACGCGAACTTAACTGTTGTTGTCCGCCTCTTCTTCTTCTTGAACAGGTGGTGCCTGATTTTGATTTGTGTGTGCGAATAGGAGTTGTTCGAGAAAGTAGAATGCTGCATTGTGCTTAGTCCAATTGAAGAGATTCACGCGATCTGGTGCACTTAATTAGTCATAATACGAAGAATTGGGACCAGAATTACAGAGCACAATAGTTGAAATTCTCCCTTTTATTTTCCTTGGTTTGATATATTTGCACTTGGATGACCAATCTCGTTGTGCCCCTAGGAATTCTTTCTAGTGTTTAAGAAATTGAGAGTTTACGTCATCTATGATGTTATACCACGCATTGTCACAGTGATAAGCCAGATCAATATGACCTGCATAGTAATTGTGTGTCTGAGAATTGAGACTTCTAGTCCAACATGTTTTACCTGTTCGACTTTATCTTTCGATTATTATGGACATGCGCCTGTGTGGTCTGTTAGTAGACCCAATTACATTTTGAGTGGCCCAATTTATCAAGAACGTAAGAATGCGTTCGGCCTGAGGGAAGAGAGCCATGTATGGTTCTGGTAGCTTCTGGAATATTCTGTCGAGATTACTCGATAATTTGTCGTAGTGAATGATGAATGATCGAAAATTGCCCTTCTTGATGACATCAAGGGTCATTCCCTTATTGTTCTTGGTAAGCGCAGCGGCATATACCTCTCTCGTTTTGTCAGATGAGAATCTGCTCTGGTCATCTGGTCGGAAGTTTCCCCATTCGACAAAGTCTTTGCATTTTGATATGTAATCCCTATCTGCGGATGAATTCCTTGCGCCTTGAATATTTGGATGGAACATTGAATTTGAATTGGGTGATTTGATATCGAAGAACCTTGCAGATTCAGTGTGAAATTTAACTGTGAATTGAATCAGACAATGTAGACGAGAAGATCCATTTTGGTGGGTTTTTTGAGCAACTCGTATGTAAATGAGAGAAATAGGGAACTAGATGTTCCTTATTGCATCTAATGCTTGTTCTTCAACAAATCCTTGACATCCCACTATAGACCGTGGTTGGCCTAGGAGTTTTCCTTCAGTTCAACCCAATAATCCTAACTCAAAAGGAGTCAAATCCCTTTTTATATGGGTTTAACATCATAAATGAAGCGCTAGTGGTTATTTAGGTGGACTTGGCCATAATCTGCACCTTGTTTGAAGCATGTAAGTCATTGTAAAACTTTGTCAATGAAGAGCAAGAGTGATTACTAAGAATATTTGCTCAAGAAGTAATCTCTAAGTGATATAACTATTTCCCCTCTTATGTGATTTGGGAAATATATAGAAAGAGCAACCCACCTTTTCTTTTCTGCAGTTGGCATCCTTGTATTTGTCAAACTTTGGTTGGCTTCAGTTCTTTTGTGCTAGATGTGGCATAATTTGGTTATGGGCATGGCCAATTCATTTTCCCCTGTTTCTGTTGAGTTTAAAATGGGTGCTATGGCACCAATAGCACTCAAGAAAGAAGAACTATGGCTTGATCTTAAATTGAGATTTGAGAATAGGAATAAAATAGTCCAGCCGAGTTACACAGTCTGTACCATATGTGACATTGACACCTAATTTTTATGTTCTGTGGGTATTCCATGTGCAATAAGAATTTAGCATGTTGTTCGTGTGCAACCAAGTCTGAACTTGGATTTTGGCCAATATATTCAAGTTTACAATTCTGGTGGTTTGAGCAATCATGATAACCTGTCCCCATACATAGTAAGGTTAGTTTTCTAATCCTCCTACAACACATAAAAGTTGTCCATTTCTAAAAGCATGAACAACCCCTTTTGGCACATCATACTTCTTTCTGGCACCCTTGATTTTTTCCTGCAAAGGGGAAACTCATATGGAGAATATGGGTAATATTTAAAGCATACAGACATCTGATTAACTTATATATTGAGTTTGCCCCACAAGGTGAACATACCCATACATGCCTTAGTTTGTATCATACTTCCATATGTATATGTATTATACACAACCTTTCCAGATTGAGGCATAAGACATAGGAGAAGCATAAGCAAGCATACCAAACCGAAAATTGTTCCATTTGTCAAACAAGGCGCTATGTGACAAGATGCTAAATTCGCCCCCCCCCCCCCCCACCACCACCAAAAATCTTTTGGAGTTCTGGAGCTTCTTTCACAATAAAAACTCATTTCAAATCTGACACATCCTTGGAGGAGAGAAGCTTGTCTTACAAACAGTAAACTTGAAAGCTCTCAAAAAGTTTCCTGCCATTTCTGTCACTTGATTGCATGCTTCTTTAACACTACTTCCATTTGCATGCATCAAAATGATGTGATATGTAGTGTAATGCATGCAATGTTGTAATAAATTATTCCATGGTTAGTATGAAGTAATTTGACAAAAGCTGCAGAATATTTTATCATACTTTAGCTTTCTGTTTTTGTAAAAGGAGATTTTCATTGCCACAAGAGAGTTCTTGAGCTCTTGTATGTGGGGCTTCGAGCTTGATCCAGTGCTTGCTAACTCCTACTCCCTGGAGGAGATAATCCCCTTTCACTAAAGCAAAAGCTCTCAGGATCTGCTACTTTTGTAGCATTATCGCAAGTAAAAGGTACTAAATACTAAAAATGAGATAATTTAAGTATCTGAGCTCATCAGACATTGATTTGTCCAATTAGCTTCATCATGAAATGTTGACAATGATGTCAATCTTTTAGAAACCAATCTGAAAATGCTTCTCTTTCACCTTAAGCAAAAATGAAACAGTTGCTGTAAGAATTATGCTTGCTGTTTATGACATACCCATAGTTTAAAACTGAATATTCTGATAATATTTTTTTAATATGATTTATTTGGGCTTACATACACTATTATTACAAATTCTATTCCAAATTAAAGAAATAATGATGCTTTTATTTGGTTCCCTTAGATATAAAAATTGATTTTTCAAATATCAACCTGAAAGTCGCTTTTGGAGAGGAATTGACTTCCTTATTTCCCCTTTTCTTGTTTTCTTTCTTTTTTTTTTTCTCCTTTTGCAATTCACAAGACGCACACAGGGTGACGTAACCAAATACACATGGACCAGCATGAGTATTCGCATGACACCAACACAATAAACCAAGGTCTTGAGCTTTTTACATGTTTTCAGAAGGAAACAAATGAGTAGTCATACGAAGGAGAGAAATAGACAGACCAAGTGTCAGATGTGAATGAAGTAAGATACTGTTACTGTAAGAGACGGACAAGTGGCTGCTCAAATAGTGCCTGCATGTTGGTAGAATACTTGGCAGTTTGCTACAAGTGTGCTGTGAAAATACAGCTGCAAAAGCCTTGAAAGTTTGCTACAATTCTTCAGTCAAAATACAGTTGTAAATTCCAAATTATATCCATCCAACTTCCTCCCAGCTCCCCATGACAATTTAGTTTCTGTGGATTAGTTGTTTAGTTTTTCTAGCTAGTGGTCCTAAGTTACGCCATATGACTAGCAGGTGTTCAGTGTCAAATAAGTATATGATTTCTGAGTTCCTTTTTATAAAGCTGGAACTTGAAGCAGTATACGTATGAGTTCCTTTCTACTGCTTCAAAGACCCATACAAAGTTTTCAATTTCTAGCTGATACCACTTGATGACTAAGGTGAATGACTGATCTAAAGAAAGTAATTGGAATGTCATGGGGAGGTGGTGAGAAGTTGGATAGCTTTTGCCTGCTTATTTGCAGCTGCAATTTGACAACATAATGGTAGCAAACATCCAAGGCTTATGCAGCTGGACTTCGACAGCATACTTGTAGGCAATAAAGCTTGTATCGCAGCTTCTGTTGGCTGTAGATGGGAAATTACTGCAATCAAGATTGAAGTAAGGTCCATCAATATTTGTGGTTGTACTTTTGAGGTGTGGAGGAAGAGGAATTAAGGTGTTGGGTGTGAACTGCAAACGGAAAGAAGAAAAGTAATCATGAGGAGGAAAACAGAAGTTGCTTTCTTATAAATTAACTTTAAAGCTGATTTTTGACAAATCGATTTCTATTTTACAGAAATCAATCAAAACCAGCAATGGTTGCTTGACTTTGATATGAAAAACAATATTGGTGTAAATAACTCATGTCAATTAGCTATTTCCGTTTTTCATTTTTTGTGCATATGCACAAAACCTTTTTGGAAAGGGAACAGATTGTGCAGTCCTGTTACTAAATTTACAATTGGCTACATATAATTTTTTGAGCAGGCCAAAGATGTTACTGATTTGGGCTCCATAAAGGAGGCAGCTAAAATATTTGTTCCAGGTATTTTGGTATTAGTTGATTTACCTGCTTTTTACTTTCGAGCAAAGGCCTGAACATCATTCCATCCATCAAGATAATTCATGGTCTATCCCTCAGATCTTTCTTTCATTTTCAGAAGTGACTTGTCTGTTTTTTGGTGTTGATATTTCAATTCCAAACATGGCCTGGCAGGTGGAGCAACCCTTTATTCTGCCCGCACAATAAAAATAAAGGAGGATGAAGGATTTAGGTAAGAACAGGTTTCTTAAAGCATATCAGTACACATTGCTATCCTGTTTATGAACGGATTCTAAATACTATACGAGAGAAAAACTTTAAGCTTTAAAAGGTGTAAATGGAAAATTAGGATATTCGTCAACCATAGAAGTACCTGTTTTTCTTTCTTCCCTGCACTTTCAGACTAGAAAGCTTTCTTGACTTCAATATCTTTACAGGAAAACCACCTCTCATTACTGTTATTCCTGCAATTTAAGTATAACTGTGTCCTTATATCTTTCCATAATATTTGCATTTCAGGACTTACTACTTTTATGAGTTTGGTAGAGATGAGCAACATGTTGCACTTGTAGCTGCTGTAAATAGTGGAAAAGTATGTTGCTTCGATTCTCTTAAATAGCTTTGATTCTTTTTGTCCTGACAAATTAGAGTGCTCATTCTGCTGCTTAGTACACTTTTGTAATTTCATCTCTCACTATTGCTTGCAGATCACTGGATTCAACAATTTCCTAAATGAATTAAATTATCCTCTAATCTTGAATTTATGTTTCTCTTCTTAACTAACTTTTTTGACTCATTTGGTGTGCATTTGTTTCATCAATATTCTTGTCTGCTTTAAATGTTTTAGGCCATTATTGCTGGAGCTACTGCACCACAGTACAAGTGGAATGATGACGGTGTGAAGCTTCGTTCTGCTGCTGTCTCGTTGACAGTCTTATAGCCTATAATCTGGTGCTAAGATTTCATAAACCGGGTTTCCTTTTGACTAGGACAAAGAAGATGCTACAGATAACAGCTAAAAGTAAATATTGACACTGTCATCAGTTATCTCAAGCCTTTTCAGTAATAGGCATTATGAATAATATCTGCTGAGGATGCATGGTATAGGCAAAAACTTTCTTCTTTGCCATAGCAGCATATAGGAGTAGAGATATATACATGTGTTGTATGCATATGGCAAGAGATTTACTTGAGCTGGAAAGGGGCCTAAATTTTTGGTTGTAGTAGTTTCAAACAGGAAGCTGAGAATGATTGGTCCATTCTTTTTTGGGTGCTGAGATTTTTGTTAGTAGGCTGGTTGTTATATCTTGTCAGCTCCAAGACATGTAATCAACTTTTCATGCCTTCAAATTTTCATCTTCATTGGTTGTTATGTTTGCTTCTTTTAGGAGTAAAGGGTGGATCTTTCTAAAATTTGAGCGGACATTGGTGAAAGAGACCAAACAAACCACTGTATTATTAGCAAAAAACCTGCCATTTCATTAATTTCTTTTTCCCCAAAGGCTTGTTTATCTTAATATTTTTTTTGGAGTGGCTGTAAAATCATGTTTGAATCTTTGACGTGCATAAGAATCTGTCTAAGACTCAGGCATGTTATTCCTTTATAAATAAATATTTCATAGATATAAAACTCAATCATGCGATATTGTACATTTATCCTCTTTAACTAGGCATTACTGCACACGACCTGAACTCTCTGATGTTAGATGAATCCTTGAAAGGTTTTTGCATCAGGCTGCTGCTTTTCTTGTTTTCTTCTCACTATCTCGTTGTTATTACCAAGGTTTGAACCCATCACAGGTTTTGCAGTGTTGACGATAGATCCTTAATCATTGCATTGATTTCATTCTCATTTTGGAGTTATCAAATTGCACAAGAAATCCTAAACAGGAAACTATACTATTCAGCTTAAGCTGACCGAGGAGAGAATTACATGCTTAATGCTCGTACAAAATATGAACTAGGTCTACCAGTAGACTATCTCACGACCAAATAGGACTCGCCTGTGTGGGATCAAATTTGTTTGAGACGGCCTATTGGTAAACCTGGTCTATATAAAAAAAAAAAGAAGAAAAAAAGAAAAATGGTATGAAATCTTATTCTGTTAGATGAAGTTGGAAACTCCACTATTTCCCCCTAATTTTCTTCCTATCCTACTTAGTAGTTAATACACAAAGTTTGATGTCTTCATAAAAATTTAAACATAGACTTTCACTTGACTTATTTCAATTCCTTGTTGAAACTGTGGAGCGTTTGTTGAACCTTACCCGTTAGGTTAGGTCCTTTGTTGCGTGTCAATAGAAATTTCCATTTTCCCTAGCAAAAGATGGTTGGTTAGTGCAAAATTGCTAGTCTCATCTCCTTAAATCTTGTGGCATTTTGAACTAATCTATCATTGTGAAAATCTCTATTCTCATCATCACATGACAGTTCTAGCTGATGAAGCATTCGCATTATCTTGTCAAACATAACATTTTGACAAGCACTAGATTTTTTCCACCCAAGACAAGCATAAATTTGAGTCTCGTTATCAAATTGTATTCCCAAGATTCAATCATCAGCTATGTTATGCTTACCTTCAAGACTGATTAAGAAGGACAAGCTTGATTCAGTGACAATTGAAACACAAGTCTTTGGAGTGGAGCGTGATAGCTGATAACCAAATGACCTTATCGTATTCAAATTCCCAATCCTACAGTGGAGTTCCTTTCCTAGCTGAAAAGTCAAGAAAGTTTGCAATTTCTTCTCCGAAATAAGACCTACTGAGTCAGTATCTAGTACAGATAGAGCCGTGGTCTTATTGTCAAGTACCGAGTTTTTGATTTGTCTGTTTTCCCTTTTGGGGTAGTTCTGTTTCTATATTCCATTGAGTTTGTGGTTGTTAATAGTTCCTTGCAAAAATCCATGGTAAGGGTTAATTCTTGATCATCGGGGATAAATCATTTGCATGGATTTCATAGCTATCCCTTGCATTGTGCAGGGAAGAGTAAGTAACCACTTCGGTTTCTGCCTTTTTGGCAATATTTTTACCTGTGCCATCAAATTTGACACTTCAGGAGGAAAGGTAGATGGCTTGATGTTGCCTGCACCACTCTCAACAAATTAGGTTGGACTAAATGTAGAATATCAAGCTAAGCGTAGAAATTACAAGGTTTGAAATTTATCAACGCTATCATAATTTTTCTTTCCAAGATCATTGTAGACCATTTCAGACTAAATCAGATGCCCCCTCTTGTCATAAGCAAGTGAAAATCTTCAAAAATTGTGTGAGAGCCACCTAACAGCCCTACCAACTTGTTATCACTTGCCTGAAAAATGAAGCCCATTAAATGCACTAATTGACAGATCCGAAGGAAAAATGTGATTCAGAAGCTGTAGAAAAATCTTACCAGTGACGGACAGTTCTTTTTTTTTTCCCAACAACAAGACAATGCAACCTTCAACTACCAGTCTTCCCTCCTGCCAAACTCTAATGAAATCAAGTTTCATCGTTCCTTTGCTTAAAAAAAAAAAAAAAGAAGTTTCATCGTACCTTTGCTTAATTTCCTGATAAGTGACCGTAGTTTTTATGCACAAAAATTAATGATCACCAGTTCTTTTCGCATATAAGCAGTCAACAGTAGTTTAGATCATAGTAATAGCTAAGTTTAGTTGAATACTACACTGTGAAGCCTCAGACAACTTCCATGTCCAGCATGGTGCAAACTTTATCTTCCATGGCCAACACCATACTTGACCAATCAACTGTTATAGCTGTTACTGTATTTGTGGCTCTCCTCTGTGCATGCATAGTTATCGGTCACCTGCTGGAAGAGAATCGATGGGCTAATGAATCAATAGCTGCCCTTCTTCTGGTTAGTAAAAGCCAGTCTAGTTTTATCTTTTTTCAAGTTTTTTTAAGCTAAATTTCAATGGATTCCAATGTGATTCGAGTATACATTATTGTAGTATATACGAACTTAGACCGAGTTTTCACGTGTAGGGATTGGCTTCTGGAGCTGTGGTATTGCTAGTCAGTAAAGGCCCAAAGTTCACGAGTGTTGGTTTTCAATGAGGAGTTATTCTTCATATATCTGTTGCCCCCAATCATTTTCAATGCTGGGTAAGAGCCTTATCCATCCATCATTTTGCTGTTTAAGATTAGGTTGTTTTGGTTGAAGTCTGGTTCAGCTTTTGAAATTGCAGCAGTAGAACCGTTCATGTTTAAATATCAAGGACATAGTCTAATTCTTAGCCAGAAATATTTGAATTAAGCGGCCGCGATGACTCCTGTATCTAACTTTTCCAACTTTGAAATGTTTGCAGTTTCCAGGTCAAGAAAAAACGATTTTTCAAAAATTTCTCGGTGATATTGTTGTTTGGGATATTCGGAACAATTTATCTTTCTGCCTTATAACTCTGGGTAACATCTAGTCTCTATTGCTGTTTCTACTGTTTCTTGCTTTCCAAATTCAAGTAGTTTACCAAATTTATCAAGGTTAGTACCTACTAATCTAATAATTGTAACTGAAAAGCGCTATCAAAAGAAATTTTCACCATTCCATGAACTTCAATCCAAGTACAGCATTGATTTCTGGACCAAAACTCACACCAGTTCTTTTAAAATAGTTTGTGTTTCATAGTATGCAATGCCAATCACTCGCTGTCAAACAGAAGTTAAAAGAAAAATATAAAATAAATTGCTTTGCATGAAATTTCCTCTTTGCTGCCACTTCTAAAAACTATTCTTTTCTAGTAGCCTTGCTACAATGATTGAGTTGCTTTTCTTTCATGAATGAACTCTTAGTACAACAAAATAAAAAACATGGTCATCCTATGTGAAAGCTCAAAAAAAATTTTTTTTCCGGAATAATGCTAGTTAAATATTTTCCTTCTGCACATATTCTAAATCACAATAATGCTGCTTGAAACTGGCATAGATTCTAATAGTACCTCTTGTCTTGAAGTTGAAGTGCAGAAGAGCAAACACCTTTTGACTTTGTATCAAGACTTTAATTCAGCTTCATATTTTGAATGCAGATTTTACTTTGGAAATAGCAATATATGTTCAGGAATTGGATTTAATTCCTCAACAAATAGAAATATACTAACTTTATTTGTTCATGATAATTTGCAGGTGCCTTTCTAATGTTTAAAAAGATTGGTATAACATCCTTGACTATGAAAGATTGTCTAGGTAACAAAAACAGACAAATAAAGATTTCATCAAAGGCCATCTATATTCACTAACCAGGCCATTTTATGCTGCAGCTATTGGTGCAATATTGTCGGCAACAGATTCAGTATGTACATTGCAGGTACATTTACATACTTTCAGCTATTGATCATAAACCTGTCATGTTAGGAAGATGGTTACATTTTCCACTAATTCTCGCCACACACCATGCAAAAGGTCCTCAGTCAAGAGCCAAAACACCCTTCCTTTACAGCGCTGTTTTTGGTGAGGGGGTGGTTGAATGATGGCAACCTCCATTGTACTTTTCAATGCAGTCCAGTCAATTGACTTCAGTGATATCGATGGCTTGACAGCCATTAAAGTTGTTGGGAAACTTCTTATACCTCTTCTTCACGAGTACTATTCTGGGTATTGCTGTAAGTATACCCTCAGAAAACATAAATTCGAGCGATATGTAACTCATGATTGTGATGATACATTAACTGATCTACTATGTATAAGCTAGTTTATATATTATCTTCCAGAGAAACAAAAAATTGTGTTAAGTTAGCAAATTGATAACTTGTTCTTTTACAATAAATTACTATACTAGTAATTGGAAAAGCAATAACAGTACCGTATTCTCATCTTTGAGGAAGCAAAATAAGATTCCCCTAAAAGAATTTTTTTTTTTTAAAATGAAACATGACTGGAATCTCCCACAAACTTCTTGATCTTTCATCTCCTCTATTTGATAGTTTAACTTGGTCTCTTGTGCATCTATATTAGGTGGGACTCTTGAGTGCTTTTGGGATAAAGACACTGTACTTTGGGAGGTAATGTTTTGTTGGTACTATGCCTTGTTCATAAATATCTTCTTTTGGAGCTTGGGAAGAATATCAGTTACAAACATGTTGACAAGAATTCCTTCTGTTCTGAGGCATGAAATAGTTTTTGGACAATTTACTTTTGTTGATATTTTAGTGTGAAAATAAGTAGACTAGTTCACAGCTTACTGGATCTAGAAGTACATGACCACAAAACTATGTCAGCAACGTTGAATATGACTATGACAGCACAATCTGTATAAACTACTCGAGAAAACAAAAGATTCAGGTACCAATTTGAGTTTTCTAGAATCAAGATGTACTTGTGGAAAGGTAAATTAAAAGGGCGACAATACAATATCAAATCAACATTTTAACTGCATTCCTGTCATGATACTCATCTTTATAAGACTTTTCATATTGATAGGCATTCAACGGATAGAGAAGTTGCAATCATGATGCTCTTGGCATATCTATCATATATGGTGGCTGAGGTACCAATATATACTGGTTTCCACACCCTTCTACATATATTGTAGACTTGTTTTCCACTTTTTTGTTTTGCTATACTAATAGTGCATTCCATGATGCCTTTTGTCACTAGTCTACTGTTGCCCAAAGGAGACACTGAAACCAATTCCTCATGAAATAGGATTTGGTCAAAGACCAGTTTTTTCATATACATTATGTCTTCAAAGTTCTCATCCAAAACAGATGATTTGATCACTTATATACAAGTCAAAAGCTGTAAGTAAATGGTTTAATGACAAAAAGGTTTAAGATGGATGACTTGAAGTTAAAAGGCCCCAAGTTTGAGTCCCTCTAGCTTGAGAGTTGATCATTTAGTCACGTAGTAATCTGCATGGTGATTAAAAAGTAGGTAAAAGTAGAACTTTTTCTTTTCCAACTAATTGATGCTCGATTATGTGAGAGAACTCGGACACAGATAGTTTCACCCCTTTTTTCCTTTGGATCCGTCATTTTCATTACCTTTGGATCCATCATTTTCATTACCATAGTCTTTGTACATCTTTATCTGTTTATTTGCAGAAATGATCTTTCAGTTAACCATATGCCAATAAAATCTAATGCTTCTCTATTCCATCTTCCATCCCACATTATCTAGTATAAAATATGCCTTACTTGCAGAACTGTTTTTTATAATTGTTTTCTGGAATCTAACATGCCATGCCCCAGATGATTGGGGAATATTCCGAATAATATTTCAAGATGGATTGATGGCAGAATATTGTTAAAAGTAATAGAACATACACATCCCTAAACCACTTCCACTTCCACGTAACGTAAACCACTTCCACGTCTAGAGCAGCATAGTTTTCTAGAGTAACTAGGATGGAATGTTTAAACCATTATCATTGCAATTCCATGGCTACTTGTGTTCCTGAAAATTGATGAAAGTGATTTCTCATCTTGCAGCTGTTGTCGCTAAGTGGAATTCTGACAATTTTCTTCTGTGGTATTGTCATGTCACATTACACATGGCACAACGTAACTGAAAGCTCTCGTGTAACAACCAAGTGAGAATTTACTACTGATTGAATTTCTATGATCTCCCTGTTGTATAAAGCATGGGCATCAGTTCTATTGGTAGGGACTATCTTGTTGCATAATATAGGCTTCATGATTATTGGACTGAATGTTTAAAGGGGCAATGTGTCTTGCAGAAACTAGCATGCATCAGGTTTAGAACAATTTAATGCCAATAACTTAATCAAGAAATCAAACCTCTGAAATTTCTTTTCTTGACCTTTTACAAAACCAAAAGTGTTATATTCAAGAGATTACCAGCTCTCTCTTTGGTAGAGGAAACACTTGCAATAGACCAAATTATTTGTTTCATCTCTGGGATCTACTCTTTGAAAATTTTCCACCATCCATATTTGAGTTTTAGCTCTCATTACACTCCGCCTAGTTTCTGATCAGGTTTCTAGGTCACAGAGCGCTTTTGAGAATCAAACAACAAGTGAAACATCTTTTAGAAGTATAATGACTCTGAAGTATCCTGACATCAGATTTTAACTTGATTTCATAAAATTGCTTTGAGAATTACCATTTGATATTCTAGACATTGCCAGGCATGGCATTTGCCACACTATCCTTCATAGCAGAAACTTTTATATTCATTTACGTGGGAATGGATGCATTGGACATCACAAAGTGGAAAGAAAGCAATGCGAGGTAAGGTTACTACCTTGTTTTCTTTTCCTCGAGTCGAAGATGCTTTGGTGAGTTTTGCAATGGACTTCACTAATTTGTGTTTCAGTGCAGGAACTTCAATTATTGTTAGTTTGGCTTTGTTTTGCACTCGTATTGGTAGGAAGAGCCTGCCTTTGTTTATCCTATTTCTTGCATTCTAAATTGCACTAAACAAGGCAGTGAAGAGATTGAGCTAAAGAAGCAGGTATGTCTTGGATACCATGTTAATACACTTTTTCTTACTAGCTATTCTCCTCCTCCTCCTGCTAACCTTTTAGCATTTCAGTTCATTATATGGTGGGCAGGTCTAATAAGAGGTGCAGTCACTATTGCTTTAACCTACACCAGGTGAATAAGATGAATTCTTGAATTCTTGATCAAGTGGTGAGAAGTACATTTAATTCCAATCTAATTGAAGTATCAATCTGCAACTTCAGTTTCTCATCGTCTGGGACAAAATCAGCAAATGTGGACTCTATGATGATTACTTGTATCATCATTGTTGTACTATTTAGTACAGTGGTAAGTTTTACCATTAAACATGAAGGCTCAAACAGTGTAGATACTTTTTTTCTACACTCTATATATTATAGTCTGTTCATTTTCTTTTGTAAGTCAAATTTTTTCCTTTCTGGAACATTTTTGACAGGTTTTTGGTTCCGTGACAAAGCCTCTGATTCAAGCAGTGCTACTAAACAATGCAAACCCATTGACTTCTATGGAAAATGATTTTGTAAGTTTAGAAGACCTGAGACTCTTGTCTCTGGAAAATGGAGGGCCAGCAGATAATGGCAACAACCAATCAGCCCCAAGACGAAGTAAACTCCAATTGTTCATCAGACATCCAACATCAACTGTTCATCACCTTTGGAGGAAATTTGATGATAAATTCATGAGACCAGTTTTCGGTGGACGAGGCTTTGTTCCTTTTGTTCCAGGTTCACCAAGAAGCACAGCAGGAGAAACCTCCGATTTAAACAACTCAAACTGACAACTACATTCAGGAATGAATTTTGTGGCGATTGCTCAAATACAGCCATTTTCAGGTTGACAGAAAAAGATCAAGCCAACAATTCCAAGAATTTCTGCCCTGTTTAAGCATATCTGATGATACGCTAAGAAGCCTGTGGAAATATGTATTTTGTTTGTTTCAATCTACCACTTGAACATGTGCTTGGTATCAGCTTAAATTACTTTCATGGGACTAGTTTGATACAAGATGATAGTATTCATGTAAACTGACATATTTGAAATCACTCACAAATTAACCCTACACTCCCACAGGCTCCAACAGGAAAGTTAAAAGAGTCATTTATCAGCTAGTGCCATTAGGTTTGGACTGTGTTTAGCAAATATCTGAGGTATAGAGTGATTAACAAAAAGCAGTTGAAATCAGAAGTACTCAAGGTATTGTACTCTTGCATAACTCGAATGGCAAGCCGCCAAACACACCGCACCCCCCCCCCCCGGGGCGGCTCCCAATCTTAGCCAAAATTGTTTTGAAATGTGTATCCTAATTGAAGTCAATCAACTGAACCTCAGATAGGTCAACTTGGCGAGTCAAGAACATGTTATTTTGAGTAAACTGAAGGCGTGGTTACTAATCTGGGCAAATTAGAACGTGATCCCACTGAGTAAAGGTCACGCCTTTAGGTGGGGCTTTGGAAGCGTTTATAAGGTCACTAATTCAAATCCTCCTCCATATACGTCTTCTTTTTCAGGGTAGTTTCTCCGATTGTTTTATCACTGCATCAGAAGCAAGTTAACATGGAGGGACAGCTGAAGAAAACAAAGGTAGGAAAGACAAAAGTACCAGTCAACGTTTAAGTCCAGTAATGAGAATTTGCCAAGGATATGAATAACAAATTTTTGAGATCGTTATTTACTATACAAACATTTCAAGTAACCAGGAGCACTGGTCTGAGTAGCCCAACTTTTGATGCAATATACTATATCATCTAACCTCTGAATACAAACATCACATCCCCTCTTTCACATGTTTCTGGCAATGAGAAAACCGAAATGGCTTTGAGTCATTTGCAGGCAATATCCTATTCCCACCTCAGTTTGTACTGGATATCCATTTTATAACAAAGTCACCATAGTAAATGAAAATTCTTAAATTATCCTCAACCAAAGGGCTTGATACTGAAATTTTATAAGGATCCACCAAATTGTTGTCTATGAGAACTAAAGCAACTAAACTGTCCCTTCCAAATATTAGCAAGCTTATATGGTCATTCCCTTTCAAATATTAGGAGGTTCAATCCAGATTGTCAGGTCATGTTTGAGGTCGAAAGTACCACTAGATGTCAGTATTTTATGCTGCGGATCCTTCAATTGCTTATCCTTTAACGAGTACACCTTCAAGTCATGGGTTTCATAGTCAAAGTAGCAAATACAGTCTGCAAGGTCAACTTGATCCCCAACAGCTTGTACTACAAACGAATTACTACTTACGCATAATGCCCACTTTCCTAAGCTTATCCCAGCAATCCATTTCATGTGAGACTCATCATATCTGAAAATACACCAATTGGCGTCCTCATCTGCAGTTGCCAAGAGAATCTGTCCCCTGTGTTCAACCAGGTGATAGCTAACAAAGGAGCTTTTAGAATCGCGTTTGGGGAAACCTTTCAGTAAGTACACTGCAATATTTCCCAGAATAACTAAGCAGCCCAACCATTCCATCCTCAAAAACATAATAGAGTACCCCCTCGATGGTATAACATGCTCAATACTTCTGCTGCAGCTTTTCTCTCGGCAATTATTAGTTTGGTCCAACTTTTATCACCAAAACGGTAAGTGCCAAGGTGTGTCTTGCCCCAACTACGATAGAAAACAAAGATTATGCAGTTCGACGAAGTAGGGATTGTAGAGAAAGTTGCCACATCTATCTGATGTCCCAATCTGGGTACTGATAAAACAAGGTTGGAAAAAGGGTTACAAAAGGTGACAGTTCCGGCAGTGTGTGCACAGTCCACTATAAGCAACCAGCCCTCTTTGGAAGCACAAACCTCTGGCCATCGGTAGAAAAAGAAGGCCAACCTCTTTCTGATATATTATAACTAGCCTTGTGAATCTTTCCACCATAAGAGTCATAAATCTCGCATGCAAAGGTAACATCTCGATCAGATGAGTCATCCCATGGATCCGGCGAGATTGCAGAATAGCAATGCTTAGAGAAATAGGCCATTGCCATCAGCGGTCTCCCAGAAAGCTGCCAACTTTTACAAATTGCACCAAACCTTACTTGATCAGAAAGGCATAACTTGCTCTTGATAATCCTCAACATGTCTTCGTGAAGATCTGCCCAAGGTCTGTATTCAGTCTTCTGCTTTTTTCTAGGATGCACCTCTGCTTCTTTGCTCCAACAACAATGGTTGACCTCCTTCTGTACCTCAAAGTCCTCTCACTAATTTTATCCCCTCCCATCTCCTAAAAATGGGCCTTTTGGCCCTTTTCTCCTCTTAGAGCCAATCCTAACGCAGCAGAAGGTCCAAAAGCAGCTACAGATACCAAATAAAAGATCTACAGGGTGATGCTGGTGATGCCATGACGCTGTTAGAACCCTAATATTATTCTGGGTAGAAAATCCCATTAGATCCTTCTTGATGTTCAGAATCAAACAGGAAAAAGTGGAACATGATGTTCATCAAAGCAAAGTGAATTTAGCACTAATGAAACTGGTAAATACAAAGCAATCCAAAAAATAAACAGCCTGTAAATTCTTCCATGGTCAACAACGTGGAAAATAGGCACATTCACATAAATTTAAGGAATGCAAACAGATTTCTTAGTTCATGAACAGTTTTTGTTAGCAAAAGACCAGAACTCCACCCACTCAACTACAATCTGGATTCCTAATTTCCATCTATTTTTCTCAAGGTTTCTCCCAATATAAAATGTTAACAACCAAAATCATTAAACACAACACACAGCTCACTGATTAAAGTATCAGGGGATATACGTAAACTCAACAAATGAGCTAAAATTGCTAGTTTTCCATACATAGTTGTAAATCAAGACTCCATTTCCCATTGCTTAAGCTAATAAACTTAATCAATGAAAACTTTAATTCTGCCCAAAATGCAGTAAGCAAAACCTTTCTCATTCCCTTCAAGGCAACTAAAAACAAACAACCCGCAGCATTTTCTTAATCAACTTCACCAAAATGACAATCCAATTCAACAAAACAAAAGCTTCACAGAAAACAAATAAATCTTAAAAAAATGTTAATACCAAAAAAATTCCCCAATTTCACAATTCTCCCCACAGATTTTTTTTTTCTGTCTTTGTCACAAAATTTAGGGAAACAGGAAAAACAAAAACCCCCCCAAAATCCAATAGCAAAAGGTATAAAAATCGTCACGAAAGCATAACCTTTAACCCGTAAGTATCATAAAACTTTACAAACAAATTCAAACGGCTACCCTTTTTAATAGCTACCCTTACCGGAAAGTTGCCGCCGCCGCCGCCGCCGCCGATCACACCTCGAGGGTAGCGGGCGGAAAAAGATTGTATTTTGGATAGGAGTGATGGAAAAGAAATAGAGAGATTTTTCTAGTGGCTAACAGGATATGAACAATAGGAAATGAACCAGCTGAACATGCATTATACAGTTGCATTATTAGCATTTATACTGGTCCCAAATTTGAATTATAAAGGGTTAATTTCCCACTAAAGATTTTTTTTCCATTAAAGATTTGAAAATTTGATTTTCCAACCAAGCACCAACGAAAAATTATTCTTTTTCTATTTTTATCTTTAACGATTATATCTCGTTTAATGATTATGTTTATATCTCATTAATATAAAAATAATTTAAACGATTGTGTAATATAAACGTTACGCTTACTTATATAAAGATAATATAGACGTTTGTATAAACGTTACGTTTACGTTACGTCTTTTATAAATTAAAGATTAGGAAATTTAATTTTCCAACCAAGCACCAACGAAAAATTGTCCTTTTTCTATATTTAGCGTCATCTCGAGACATTACATTTATACCTCATTTTGAATGATTATATTGACACGTAATCATTTAAATCTTTACATTTAAATCTTATATACATTGAATGATTATCTTTACGTTTAAATCTTATATACATTTAAAGGTCGCAACAGGTGGGCACCCCACCCCGAAGGGGCAGAAATAGGGCGAGGCGGGGCAACATACACCCGGCCCATTCCATGCATACAAAAAATTATATATATTTAAATTTATAGATGTATATATAATACATATAGATACATAATATAATAAATTAGTTATAATCCAATTCTTTATATTTAATAATATAATTAATAACATAATTGTATATCTCTAACATAATCTGTGGCTATTTTTTTTATTTTAGTACAAGTTACTTGTTCTACTTCCGAAGGGATATCATGTAATACATTGTTTGATGAAGAAGATGATGTTGATTGTGTTACTGAATAGGTATTAAAGAAATTTAATTTATCTAAATTGATTTTCTTCAATTTTTTGTTATACACTATAGCTTGGTGACAAGCTTCTTCTTTTATTTTGGCATCAAATGTCAAGGTTGCTTTATCAAGTGAATTATCACATCTCGAAATTGATCAAGAGCAAATGTTCTGAAGTTGTTGTGCTAGGTTGATGAAGAGAAAAGCTGGACTTATTGCTGAGTGTCTTTAGTTTGTTAAATAGGAGAAATCAACTTGATTGAGTTTGTTGAATAAGGGAATGTAACTTGACTTATTGTGTTTTGTTTCCATCTTCACGGCTATTAATCTTATTTGGTGTTGTTTACAATTATATTATTGTAAGCGAACATACAATTGTGACTTGGTCCTATCACATCTCAATTGGATGTTTTTATGTCATTTTCATGGTATTGATAAGTTGCTAATCTTCTTTAGTTATTAATAATTACAATTCGTTGAATGGTCTAAGGTTGAGTACTTTTTTTTTTTTCAAAAGTGGCAGTATATTTCACATCTACTAAACTTTAGTTACAAAAGTTTGAGCAACTGCTCGCAAATTCTTCCCTGGCCACATTCATCAGCTAGACAGGGAAGAAGTTCCTCCAAGAGGTTCTTTACAAAAGTTAGTGACAAACTGTGCCAAAGTGTGACTTACATAGTTGAAATTCCTTTTAACAAAAGAAAAACAACATTTCTCAAAAGAGCAGCACAATACGGAGATGTCTTCAAGTATTGTGCCAAACCATTTATCATTCCAATCTTTCTTTGCTATCTTGTCCAGTATCTCCTTACAATCTGACTCAAATTCCACTCTTTTCCAGCCTTCCAGTGTGGCTATTTCCATGGCTTTCCTTATCGCTAGGACTTCTTCCATCTTCACATTTCGGCTGCATGTTCTTGGGACAGCCCATGTTGCTATCAACCTTCCTTTGTTATCTCTTGCAACTATTCCCCATCCTGCCTTTCTCAATTTTTTATTGAAAGTTGCATCAGTGTTGATCTTTATGCTCCCTTTCTCAGGGGGTTCCCATTTTTTGCATTCAATCTTGTCTCTGGTCAACTTATTTCCTTCACCATCCCGATTCTTTGTTACTTTATTGTATTCTCTCTATTCTCCCAAAGCTTTGTTGACCGGAAAGAAAGGGTCCCTTTCCACCTCATTAAATTGGCTGTCATTTCTTGCCTTCCAGAATTACCATAGCAAGTTTGCTGTCAGAATAATATGATCACGCATCTCCTCTCTCTTTGTTGATTGCATGAGTTCTTCCCACCAATGCCAGAAAGAATTTGTTAGACCCTTTAACCCGTCCCATTGTATCGGTGCTGCTTTCCAGATCAGTGCTAGCTTTTTGCAATGGAATAGCATATGTTCCAAAGTTTCCATTGCTTCTCTACATCTGTTACACATGGGACTTTTCCAGTTTTGTTCGCCACTACTTCATTGACTGGTAAGACCCCTCTTAAGCACTTCCATATGAAATGTTTTAGTTCGTGCTTCATGTTGAGCCCTCATGATTCCTTCCATACTCTGGACCCCTGCATGTTCTTACTCTAATTCGATTCTCCCTTATCCTCTCTCCTCCTTCTCTGCTTCAACTGTTTTGCCTATATATACCCAGATTTTATACTATAGATTCCTTTCTCATTTCCCACCCAATACATCCCATCTCTCCCTCCTATTTTACTCATGGGAATTGTCATTATCTTATTGACATCCCTCGCCTGCAATGTCTTTTCCAGCAACATTTGATCTTATTCTCCATTCTTTATGAGTTCACTCACCTTCTGCACCATGCTATCTTTTAGCTTTACTGTTCTTACATTCCCATCCCTTCCTTTTGGAAACCATCTGTCCTTCCATATGTTAACATTTTTTCCATCACCAATCCTTTTCCTCCTTCCTGATTCGAGGACATACCTTGAACTGAGCAAACTCCTCCACATCCAAGAGTCTGATGGTTTGGATTCCATTTTCCATAATGACTTCCCTCTAAAATACCTTGATTTCAATGTTTAGCTTACTAGCAAATTTGGTTGTGATACAATTCTCTAGAGTTATTTTGCTAGCATAGCATCATTGAAACTTTCTAAATCTCTGAATCCTAATCCACCTTTTCCTTTCACCTTTGATAACTTCTCCCAATTGACCCAGTGTACCTTTCTTCCCTTTTCTCCCTCTCCCCACCAAAACTTTGCCATTTCACTACTAATTGCTCTACACAGCCCCTTTGGTAATTTGCAGCAGTTCATAGCATATGATGGCATGGTCATAGCTAGTGATTGAGTAGGACTTCTTTTCCTACTGGATTGGGCAATTTTTGCTTCCAGTTATTTAGTTTCTTTGTAATGTTCTCCTTTATGTACTTGAACGCTACATTCTTTGATCTCCAAACACCATGAGCAATTTTTGCTTCCAGTTATTTAGTTTCTTTGTAATGTTCTCCTTTATGTACTTGAACACTGCATTCTTTGATCTCCCAATCACCATAGGCAATCCCAAGTATTGGCTCTTTTTGACTTGTTTCATTCCCCCGATGACTTGTAGGGCCTGTTGTCTCACTTCCTCCCTTGTATTTTTGTTGAACAAAATTGAGGATTTTTCTGCATTTATCACTTGGCCAGATGCTTTCCCATATTCCTTTGTCAATCTGAATCACAACTTTTGCTTCCTGCATACTTGCTTTACAGAAAATTAAAGAGTTATTCGCAAAGAAAAGATGTGTTAGATTTCGGCCTTTATGTGCAATTTTCATGCCAGAAATTTGATGTCTGTCCTTTGGTATATTTAAGAGACTAGTGAAGCCTTCTGCATAGATTAGGAAAAGGTAAAGGGAGAGGAGGTCCCCTTGTCTTATCTCTCTAATGGGTCTAATATAACCATTTTTCTCCCTATTTATATTAACACTATAGGAAACAGAAGTTACGCATTCCATTATCCACTTAATCCACTTCATTCAAAAGCCCATTTTTTTCATGATTTTGGCTATGAAGCACCATTCTACTCGATCATATGCTTTGGACATGTTCAATTTGATAGCCATGCAAGCTTCTTTACCATTCCTTTTACCATTTAACCAGTGGATATATTCATGAGCCATTAGTACATTGTCAATGATTTGCCTTCCAAGTACAAAGGCTGATTGATTCTGACTTATGCACTGTCCTAGTATAGGCTTCAGTCTATTAACTAGTATCTTAGTGATGATCTTATAAGCCATATTGCACAAACTAATAGGCCTAAACTGAGACACTAACATTGGGTGTTCTACTTTGGGGATCAGGGAAATAAGTGTTTCATTGAAGGCTTTCAGAAGTTTACCAGAATGAAAAAACTCAATACAACATTTTTAATAATACTCCAGAATTTTTGAAAAAGGAAATGGGACATAGCATCAGGTCCTGGTGCCTTATTAGGATGCATGGAGAAGACTGCTTCCTTTATCTCTATTTTTGATATTGGTCTAGTCAGTCTCCTATTCATCTAGTCAGAAATAGTATGTGGAATTCTCCTCAGAATCTCACCTCTCCCCCTGGATTTGATATGGTGAAAATCTTTTTGAAATAAGCTGCTATCGCCTCTTCCACTTCCTCTTTAGATTCACACTAGCTTCCATCCTCTTTCTAGAGTATAGATATATTGTTTTTCTTCCTTCTAGCAGCTACAGTTGCATGAAAAATATGAGGAATTTTTGTCTCCCTTTTTCAGCCATTTGACTCTAGCTTTTTGGCTCCAGTATATTTCTTCTCTCTTGTAATCTTTTCCTAAATCCTTGCTTAGTCTAAGGTTGAGTACTTGAGTATGTCTTTATTGAATATTTTCAAATAAAATGAATAATAAAATTGTCCTATAGATGGTAGATTGTTAATTATGGTAGATTGATTTCTTTTCCCACGGGAAAAATGAAGTGAGGGATCGGGAGGGGAGGAAGGGGGTTATTTGACAACGGGACGGGGGGCGAGGGATCCCATTACCACCCTTATATACATTGACATGTTTCATTTTGAATAATTACCTTAACTTTTTAGAGTAAAACTTATATACACTAATAGTATATATATATTATTACATTTTGATTCCATAATTTAAATGTAAAAATTAAATTTTAAATTCAAATACATATAATTATAATTAAATATGAAATAAAAATAATTAAAAATACATTTTAGGCTATTAAAGACTTATATTATTTAACACTCGTGCTAAATTTGAATTTTGAAGAGTTATGCTAATTTTAATTATGATTTTTTTATTTTAGATTGGATTTTGTTTTCCAATTTTGCTCCATTTGGAAAACAAAATACTTTAACTTAATAGCACTATACAAAAAATAAAAATAAAATAAAGAGAAATGCTATTTGCACTCCTACTTTTGTTAATCACATTTACATTATCATTTTAATCACATAGTTTTATTTATTAGATTATATGATAAAATAAATGATAATTTTAAAAAAATAAAAAATAAATGATAGAAGTACAAATAACAAAAAAAAAGGAGTGCAAATAACGCTCTGTTTGGATTGAATTATTTAAGTGTATTTGAAATATATTTTACAAAAAGTGTCTGGATTCACTGGATATTTTACCTGGCATGTTGTTTTTATGTGTTTATTATCTTTGCATTGTCAGCCCTGTCATCTACACCCTTTCTATGCACACCGATACATGTCAACCCGATAGATGACTCAGATTACCTTATCTGTTGGGTCCTCAATATGAGACCCATCAAAGTAGTCAACAAACAAAAAAATCACAACTCACACCTCAACATTTACTCTTTCGTATAGCCACTTTTACTGAACATTTACTTACTTCCATCACTACAATTTCTTCCACCTTCATTGGCGAGAAAATCACACCTTTAGATCTGTTCTCCATTCGCCTCAGCTCGCAATAGTGGCATTTTACTGGATAGAGCACCTTACTGGATTTTAGCCGATTCACAAAGTGGCATTTTCTTGACGAATACAAGAAAGGCTCGTCGGCAAATCAGAGTTCAACCAACACCAGCTTTTGTCTATATACAGAATTCGGTAGTCGTCTCTAAGGTACCATGACAGCACCCACATCTTGCTCAGTTGCTGCATTCGCTTTTCCATTACCAATATATTGTGTACTCCATAGTATTAATTGAAGCAATATTGGATCGAATTGTACTCCTTAAGCATATTGCCTCATTTTTTGAAAACAACACAGTCCAGATTTGTGATGTCTATTTTGCTTTCTGTCTAGCACAATATTCATAAAGATTCAAATATGTCAATTCCCTTAACAACTTTTAGCTGTCGCAACACTACTACTTATCCCTAATATAAATATGTACCCGGTACTGTTTCATTTGAATATCGATTTGGGAAGGGGAGAAAAGACCCTCAAAGTACACATCAATTTTTGGGGCTATATGTTTGCTTTGAATCTCTTGTTGCAAAGAGGAGAAAAGACCCTCAAATGCCCTGTTTTGGTATTAAGCATTTTCCTTTCTACTATTGCAACCTCCTGCATCAGGTTTGGGATTAAGCATCTTCGTCCATGAACCTTATAGTTGCTGAATTTATTATTCTGTTCACTCCAAAATTGCTTTCATTCATGTAACAGTCATTTGAAGCCCTGCTCCTTTGATGGAAGAAGGCACTCAGTTAAACTTTGATTTTTTTTTTACATAAATTGTTTGCACAGTGTAGTTTAAGTAAAAAAAAATATGTACAATTGTCCTGATTTAATGTATGTTGTTTAGTTATCTAGGGTAAACGTAGCAATTAGCAATCATCCTCAATTACTATTTTTTTTCTCTCTTAGTCGTTGTATTACACACATAGCAATTGAATCACTTCAACAACAACTCGGGGAAAAAGCATATAGCTCCTCCTATCTCGCTGCTTTTGAAATAGTTGATTTTTTTTGTATTGTAAAGGCCATGTCAAAGAGCTTCCAGTGATGCCCCTCAGCAAACAGAACAACCAGCTCAAGTGTAGTTAGTGTAAGGCCTGGTTCACATTCTTTGAACTACAACTTCCTACTCCGTTGCATTATCAATTTCACATATTTGTTTGTCTTCAGCTTCTCCTATTAGCTGCACTTCCATTTGCACAGTCCAGTCATCCACTGATTCGAACAATCTAGAAAAGTGCATCAGTAACTTTGAAGCAAAACCAGAAGGTACGATGATTCACTCAATTTCTAGCGAATTGGAAGATTTATGTAGCTGGCTTTGTTCAACAAAGTGCTTGTCTGCTGTAGGAAATTGGTGCTAGATTCGAGTGGACTCCCGAAATGGAATGAACACTTCATTGATGCTTATATTGCCTTCAAGGTGTCCAAAAAATGGGATCGATTTAGACCGCTAGACTGGAATTATGGCCAGATAGCCAAGCATTGCGTGAAAATCATAGTCATGAAGTCATAGCAACCTAGTGCCAATCAAGATTCTACCGATTCAAGAAAAAATGGCAACTTTTTTTGCCAGCTTCATGGGACTTTTAATAAGGTCAAGACTAGCATTGGATGGGAAGAGAACGCCCAGAATTTCACTGCTAGCTCTAACCATTGGGCTGCTTTGTAGTCGGTTAGTGTTTTTTTTTCCTTACAACTCGACTATTATTAAATTGTAATAGCAATTAGGTTCCTGTTGTGCTTTACCAAACCATATACAACAATTAGGCTTTACATAAAAAACATGTTGCATGTTCACTTATAATTGCTGCCACATTAGACTTTTGATTACCTTGTCTCTTTATCGACAGTCCAACCAGGACTTTGTCGAATTCGTTGTGTCCTTCAGTTGTGGTCTATACAAGTGGTTCACTCCCATCATACTCGGGGAGATCGTTATAGGTATTCGAGCACAGTCCGCTAGCCAGCCCAGCCCATCGCTCTCGACTAGCAAGGAATTGATCAGTTCACATCCAGGAAGAGTGGAAAAGGCAAGGCCAAAGTCTCATCTTCATCCCAACCTCTTTCTAGCACCTCTCCTTAAGAAGAGAAGGATGTGTACTACATCTCGCCTATTTCGGAAGCCAGTAGTGGTAAGCAACCAGCATCTAGTTTGAGAAACTTCGGTCAGCGAGAGAGCTCCAGAGGCATGAAATCCACCCGATCGTCTATGGATAGAATCGAAAATGCATTAAGCATGATCGGGAACTTCACAGATGTGGCGATCTGTGACTGAAAGGACCGCATGGATAGAGATGAAATGTACAAAGTTGAGCACTGTCAAAACATTGTCTCCAACATGAATGTCCCTGTTGAGTGAAAGGTGGAAACAAACTCCTATCTCACCAAAGATGCAAATTTAGGTCAACGCATTCTCTTTATGCAGTACGATCATGCTAGACAGATTGCATATGTCGCAAGACATATGAGGAAGAAAAGTTTGGCATAGTAAACAATTCATTTCTAGCAGGAACAATGACTGTTATACTTGCTGGTTGAATTGGAAGTTAATTATTGCATGATTTAATGTATGTATTTGGCTGCTGTGCTTGTGTTCTTTAATAATGGACTATAGTTGTGCTTTGAGGAAATGTGGCGTTGACCATTTTCGAACTAGTGGTCATGCTCATTTCTGAAAGCATCCAGTTTATTTAGTGTGGCTAAAAAAAACTTGAATATGTTATTATATCTACAATTCCAATTTCTAAATTTGTGAAGTAGTAGTGTAGTGGGGTCACTAATTATTTCCCCACTTGTGTTACTATATGATGTTTATTTGTCTAACTTCTAAATTGTTATGTACAAATTTAAGTTGGACAGACGTATGTCTTGTTGTTTTCCCTATAGACAATTCAATTAGTTTGTTTTGTTTGCTTTCTTATCTAGTTCCCACTTTGGAAGGTGAGTAGATTGTTTTAACAACTGTAGTGACAGACATGTAAAAAAAATATGCTTGTCATGTGCAGATACAGGGGGTATCAGCTTTGCCCAGACTACTGAAAAAGATTCTAACTACGCAGGTAAAAAAGAACTAATAGCTGACAAGCATGTTGATATGAATTATTGAAAGGATGAAAATATAAGTCCAAACCAAACTAATGTCATCTGCTCCACAGGAATATTGGCCTAGTTGTTAAAAGAAATGCAAATTTTTCTTTTAAAAAAAAAACAAGGCTATAAAATATAATAATATTTAAAGGCACCAATTTGATTAAAGGTCCTACTTCACAGACCAATATGAAATATAATAATATTTAAAGGACTAATATAATCAAGAGTGTATCTCTGCCACATCTTTCACAATTTGATTCCTTATATGTTCCCGGTCTTGGTTGTGCAGTCTCACCTCTCCCTAGGGTGAACCCTATGATATCAGCGGACTGCTTGCCCAACTCTCGTCGGGGTTCGGTCGATCAAAAAAACTAGTAATTCAAGATAACTAGTGGAATAAATTCAAATCAAAGTGTACAAACCCTAATGGCGTATAATCGTCAAGCCAACTTTTCAAAATTAAATTGTCAAGCTAAAGTCACACTTACCACTCCATACTATGATTACATAACATAAGTCGAACTTATGAATTCAAATTTACAAGAGTCAAAAGTAAAATCATTTTAAACAAAAGGTTACAAGATTAAAGCAAAAATAAAGCTAAGAAAGTTCTTGACCACAAGTCCATCCCTATTCTGTTAAGGAAAACAAAGGGAGTGGGGTGAGTTAAAACTCAGTGAGATTCCAAATAAAACAAGTAAGCACATAGCCAAATAAGGGCATAATATAATCAAGTAAACACCTATAGTACAATAACAATTTAGTCATAGTTCAATTCAAGAATACGGGTGACTTCCAAAAGCCAAATCCCCATGAACTTGATCATACCAGGGTCCGTTGACTCTCCGTCAACGTTTGCATTCAAAGAATATAAAGTCCGTAGAACACCACTTTCATTAATCTCCATCCACCGTCAACCCCCTACCGGGCCCGTACGCCATAAACAGTAGTTAGGTAATATTTGAGTATACCGGTTTCCAGTGATCAGTAAACAGTCCCCAAGGTTTATCGGTCGTCTCGACCAAACCCTTGCTGGCTTGATCCAACCGACTCACCTATGACGTTGGGTACCCAAACAGTAGCAGTAGTTGATGGGGTATCACCCAAACAACTCAAGTACGGTCACATAAAGAGAATTCATATCTCATAATCGCAGTATACAGAGTCTTAGTGGAAAATGAGGGAGGACGAGTGCGATAAAGTACACGCTCACCTCTAATTTTATCAAAACATGGTTTGGCTCAAACAGTCGTAATTCAAGTATTCAGATATTTTCATATAGGCAGGTAGTGGAACACTCACCTGTTAAGCAAAGTAGAGTTCAAACGTCAAGTATCTCGGTTACGACCACATTCGTTTCCCAATCCTAGGACAACTAGTGAAATCGTTAACAAATTAGGTTCATTTCTCACTCAATTGTAGGCTCATTAAGAGACCAAGTAAGTGGTTTAAAGCCATTCAGTTCATCATGCAAACTTGGCCCCAAAATACAGTAAAAGTTCATGAGAAAATAAGTTTAACAAGTGCAAGTAAGTTGGGCAAAAGAAAAGTTTCATTCAAGCTTAAAATGTTCTTCACAGGTAAAATAGTCGCGCCCGCGCAATTTTGGGAAAACGGCTATATCTCACTGTAGCAAGGTCGGAATCAGGTGCCGTTAGTGGGTTCGGAAACTAGACTCAAAGGGTTTTCCAACGGTACCAAATACACACTCTAGTTCATCTCCAATCAGTACCAGTAGCTCGGACAAGTCGGCTGATTTTCCAACTCTGGATCAGCCCTAAACCCTAGCAAAGACACACTAGTTCTAGATGCCATTTTCATTTGTTTTGGTTCAAATTCACCCAATTCAATCTTCTAGAGTTCATAAACAAGGGTCAAGTCATTTAGTATCATTGGTGTTCAAAATACAACACATAAACATGATTTAAAGGGCCATAACAGTTTAGCCAACAAGAGAAACCAAAACAGTCTACTAGTGGTCCAAGCAACCACTTTACTTGCTTAAATGTCATTCCAACTCACACATGAGCTTAACCAATGTCTAGCCAAGTTTCTTAGGCATGATTAAGGTACAAATAAACCACAAAAATCAAGGGGAAACCCCTCCTTCCAACACCGGTCAGCAAAGGAAAAGAAAATAGTCCACAAGTTCCCATATTTATCTAACCTTCATTCTTACATGATTTTCACTTAAACAACATATTAAGTATTAAATCTAAAGCAAAAAGGGTCTAAAACATGTTAATACTTCAAGAAAAACCATAAACAAAGTTCAAACATTTCATCAAACACATGGTATGCATACTAACTAACCTAACTACTACTTGTTTAAATCAAGAGATTAACCTCAAATCTCTTCCAAAACACTTGTAGTTGCCTTTAAAACTTAAGGTACATGATAAAATATCATAAAACCAAGATTTAAAGATTATTTATCTCTCTTGTAAGAAGCTTGAACCACCAAAACAATCCACCAAAATGAAAGTTTCAATATTGAAACAAACACTAGGGTTGGAGGAAAGTTTCTCAACTAACTCAAGATCCTTCTCTTTTGGTTTTTGCTCTTGATCAACTAGGGTTAGAAAGCAAGAGAAATGGAGTTTTCTCTTTTCCTTAAAAAGCTTCAAGATGGCTGAATTTTGGAGGAAGAAAAAGGAAGAAAAGTTGGTTTAATATTCCTCTAATCCTTTGGTCAAACAAGATCCCATGGCTAGGGTTTTGCCACATGACCCAATTCTTGTCAATTTCTTCCTTAATCTTTGACTAATGATATTTCAACCCTTCCAAATGTACCAATATCTATTTAACACCTCTAAACTATAATATAAAGTCCCTACCACAAATAAAAGCCACTTGGTAAAATGTAAGTGGTGAATTATTTAAAATCAACTCAAGAAAATGTTTTACTTCAAGAAAAAGGAAATGAAATATAATGCATGGAAAATGTTGTAACACATAGGGAATATAATGCAATGGCATATAATAAGTGGTCTAGAGTTTGGAATAAGGCATGTACTTAAGGAAAATTATGGTTTAAAGTGAGGGTTCTCACATTGGAGACCATAATTCTATATAGGAAGTCAGCAAAAAGTTGTCATCCCAATTTTGAAAGCGAATGAGTAATCATTAAAATGGAAACCAGGCTTTCACCTGTAGCATGCCAGCCTTAATAGAAAGTGGAAGCACAGAACATAGAGAGCCATGCAAAACTCTGGTATAATTAATGGGTGTCAGCGACTTAGTTCTTGTATAATGTGTGATGTCTGAAGGAAACTACAACTGACGCAGAACTCCTTGTTCATGCTCTGCTCTCGTTCTACAATTTCAATTTTTCTGCTATCCAAACGTCTGTGGCCTACTAACTATGAAGGTAAAGATACTCGTGTACCAAGTCCTAATGTATATGTCAATTTGTCCATATTCCCTAACTTATTATATAGCTTTCCTCTATGCATTAGGAACATGACAAATAACAATAGGAATACAGTAAGAGGATGAAGGCACTCCATATCTGTAGAAGATGAACGGGGCGAGACCATGCTACCCTTGGCAGCAGAATTAATGATACTACATCGAGACTTAAATAGGGATAAAATATCTCACCGTGACGACTCTTTAAGTGGACATGAATGGGTTGAAGAGTTGATCAATGAACATCACCGACGAAAAATGGAAAACATGCAGATAATGATTGATAATTTCTTTCGATTATGTGACATATGAGTGCAGAACGGTTATGTATCCAGATCCTATTAGCAAAGGGTTGAAATCGAGGAAACTTTGGCAATGACATTAGTCATGGTCAGTTATCGCCACACTCAGTGTGTGCTAGCCGAATGTTTCAATCGGTCAATGGAGACAATTAACCGGAACGTGCTTAGAGTTACTTTGCCTATACAGATTTGCTCCACACTAATAAGGCCGTTTGACCATGATAATGTTCACCTAAGAATAGCGAATTCAAGACATTTCTATCGATGGTTCAAGGTAAAGTTTATCGTGACTTTATATTAAGTTTCCAAGTAAAAAGGAACTGACATTTTGTGTAGCTATTAACTCTGGCCAAAGAGCATAACATTTGCCTCATTAATTTTGAGGTGCAAACAGTCCAAAATAAAATACTTGATTGACCCAAATGAACAGGGTGCCGTTGGAGTTTTGGATGACACACACATTCCGACATGTCTGTCTAGTGGAGAGCAAATGACGTATACCAATTGACATAGGATTCACTCACAAAATGTCCTAGCAGTCTATGATTTTGACATGCGTTTCAACTACATGTACGCTGGATGGGAAGGTAGTATCCATGATACTCGCATTCTTGAATCTATGTTGATGCCGCCATCAGATTTTCTGATTCCGCCTTTCAGGTCATAAGTGGTGACATTAATATTTGACACACACTTTGGGGGAAATAGTTTGACAATTAATTTTTGTGCTAACATCCCCTACAGTTTTTGGAAATATAGGCTAGTGCTACTTGGTCAATGCAGCGTATAGGAACATTCCGAATTTCTATCACCATATAAGAATGTACGTGAACGAGACCCAACTAAACGGTTGTTTAACACTCGACATTCAGAACTTCGGAATGTTATAGAGCGCACTTTTGGAGTATTGAAGGCAAGATTCAAATTCCTCATAAACGCAGTGCCGAATTTCTATATGAGCACCCAAATTAGTACGGTAATTACATGTTGTGCGTTACATAATTTTTTGAGAATAGCACAGTCTAGGGATGCTCACTGTCGCGCCCCAATTTTTAATAGAAAATAATGGATTTTATAGAAAATGATTTCGATTTAATTTTAATGGAAAATGATTTTTATTTTTTAAAGAAAATAAATAAGAAAATGAAAAGGACCTAAATGGGATTTGAAAGTGCGACGATTTGGACCCAAACTATAGTTTAAAAGGATTTTTGAATAAAATCAGAGTCGCCACTTGGTATTGAGTTAAGGGTGTACCAAGTCACCTAAAATATTTTAAATAAATAAAAAAAGTAGAAAAACCCTTTTTGACTCCAAGTCTACGTAAATCAAAAAAAAGGTTCGGGAGTCACATTTGAAGAAAGGGAAGGCAAGGATAAGAATCCAATGCACCCTTTCGACCTAACCAAGGCTAGTTGTGTGATTTAGTCAAAGATTTTCTTATTTTAACCTAAAAATTTATCACATTTGGATGTCACTATATGAATGCAAACCCTAGATCTAATGTATCGAGGGAGGTCAAAATATCTCTTCAAAACTAATATAGGTGCCAATCACATTAATTGTGATGCCCTCAAGTAAACTTTCGAAGAAGTCACGAATTGTGCAAAATATGAGACTCAAAAAGAAGTAAAAAGAAAAGAAAAATAAAATATAAAGAATTATATGAATACATGATCTAAGGGATGCATCATATCGGGCACGGGGAACTAATGTTCGTGACTCTATTTTCCCTTTAATAGAGGGAATACGAGCGTGCTAAAATTAGAAAACCAAACTCGTCCATATCCCATATCCAAGGGATATTTCTCTTAATTTAATCAGGCAAATGTACTAATCTATCTCTCATTTTTCCTATATGAAATGCAAACCTAATGTCTTGTCTCATGCATAGAATAATATAAAAGAAAAAATATCAAAATAGGGGATATGGATATAAGAGAGAATATGGATAGGGGATATATATAAGGGGAAAATGTGGGATAAGGGATATGTATATAAAGGGAAAATGGGGGGAAAATACATATATATATATATAAGGGGGAGTGTGGGGATAAAGGTTATATGTATAAAGGAACATGCAAAAATTGATAAAATATCCTAAACTAAAATATGCATGAGATGAAGTGATTTTATCACACAATCATGATCTAACGCTTGAAGGGCTCCTAATGATCTAGCATTGGACTAACCCATATCTATGGATTCTCACTAGCGTTGGACTAGTGAGAAAAGTCGGAACAAAGGGTCACAACTAGCGTTGGACTAGTGTGGTGTCGAGAAAGGGGCCACGATTAGCATTGGACTAGTGTGGTGACGTCACATATTAATTTATAACTAACTAATCATATAAAACTAATAAAAAAGCAAATAAACACATTAATTCATGTAAACATGTAGCAAATAGGTATGATATCTAGATGTAAGATCTTAAGAAAGCAATAAACACGTAACACATAGGCATGCAAGGCACTCAAAACAAAGCAAATAAAACCCTAACTATTATATTATGGGCCCTAACTACAATCTAAGAGGGGGAAAGGAATAAAAATAAATAAATAAATCTCTAACTATTACATATTCTATCTAAATACAAGTCTTGAACCCCCTAACTATTACAAATTGGCATTTAAATGCCTTTTAAATAATTAAAATTGACCTAAAATAAATATTCAAAAATTGAAACAAATAAAGCAGATAAAGAAATGAAATAAAACATTCAAAAGACATGCAATTAAACACATAAAGTCACATAAGTGCACATAGGGTCAAATAAAGCAAAATAAGGGATAGAGTGTACCTCCCTTGAATTGGGGCCCTAATGACACGAATTTACTTATTTATCCTCCAAAATAATAAAAAGGTCAAGTCATCACTTTAATTAATAAATAATCACATGAAATGAAAATAAACACTAAATTAAAAATTAAACACGAAATGGAATCACTTAAGGTATTTACATAAAATAAACCATCCATGTTCAAGAAATTAAAGCAAAAAAGGACCTAATTAAAATAACTAAAAAGTTTTAAGAGTCTAAAATGAAATACTAATATTAATGACTTAAGATGGGACCTATCGAAATCACATGCTAAAACTTCACAAAAGATGAATGAAAACTCATTTTCTATAATCAAACAAACAAAATTACCTATAATTCCTAATTATTTTACTAAACACCAAGTCAAACTATAAATCTATCAAACAATCATGCAACCTTCAAAAATTCATCTCAAAACTCATGAATGTTATGTCCAAGAATTGAATTAAAGCATGCCAAAAGCAATTAAGATTTTGAAGTACCAAAATTGATCATGTTTTTCCAAATTTCAGGCCATAGTAAAATAAGAAGAAACTTGAGGGGTTAGAAATGTAATTTTTCAGAAATTCGCATGCAAAGTTTCATGCAAGCTACGAAGAAAATGAACTTCTGCAAACTTTTCTTATGCTTTTAAACTTCAGCAACCTCGCGCGGCAGACTCTCACAAACATCTCAAATCAAAGTCCAACCTCAAGTTCTTATTCTAGGAAACAAACTCCTAGCAGAATCACTAAACATCAACAAGACTTCCCCATTTTAGTTGAAGACAACAGATTTCGGGAAACAAAAGAAAGAAATAAAAAGACAGATACAAAACTGCAAACTTGCTCAATTGAAGGAAATCTAATGTTAGTCAAATCATTCACATGCAAAGCCACGAGCAAAGTGCAAAATTTTTCTTGGAAAATTCCATACAAAGCCACGAGGAAACTTTCTTTTTCAGCAACAATGTTTCTGCAATTCTAATGCAGAAATCCCATGCAAAACTTCAAACAAAACCAGCTAACCTATCACCCAAACACCCCTTAACAACTGAACACTTCAATCAACAAATGAACCCAGCGTTGATTACAAAACTTGGATTGAAGGCATGACAAAAAGCTAGGGAAAGAGCAAGGAAACTTTAAAGGGGGGGGGGGAAGTTATATGCATTCCAAATAGATACTATACCCAGAACTATTGCCTATGAACACAAATTTCAGCAAATCACATCTTGCGGCCACATAATGTTTCAAACAAACTGGAATAACTAATGCTTCAAACTTGCAAAACAATGTCAATGTTTTGGCCTGCTGTCATACCACACTTTGCTGCAATTTATTCATAATAACACAATAGCTATCAAACCGAAAGTTTAAGCAAACCAAGACCTCTTGTGACCAAACTACACATTAGGTAAAACTGCTACAATACTTTTTATGCAGTTTCATTTCTTTTTATTCAACCGAGAGGTGTTCATGCAGAGCAATCCAAGAAAGTCTTAACAGATTCGACATGTCAACTAAAATGCAAGAACTTGGGACAAGGGGAAGAGGAAGATAAAAACGTAACTGAGTAATATGATCATGTGCTGAAACTTCGACCCAGACTTCCAAGGAAAAAACAAACCCAAAACAAGATAATGAACACTGATGGCCTTTACCACTAAGCTCTCTAACATGCCCATGACATCTCAGCCAAACAACAAACAAACCACAGATTTCAAGCAAACCGAGAGCTTCAGCAACAACAAATGATCATTGCCGCAACAAAGCAGAGAGCTCCAATCTATCAACATGGCTTGCGACAAGACCGAGAGCTCCAGCCTTGTTGTAGCAACTCTCGATTCGTCATACGAGCTCCAATATATTAACCTAGAAATGACTCAATGCAAGTCCTAACTTATTCAAACACGAAAGGCAAGAACTTGGGACAAGGGGGAGAGGGAAGATTCAACAAGGCTCCTGGACATGAAATGCAGCAAAAGTAACCTGAACCTGGAGCAGCTAACGCTTCAACATTGTAAGACGATGTCTACTGCTACAACAAACCAGGAAACTCCCCACCCACTTTCGACTAAATTTGGTTTGTGATGACAAAGTTTGTGCATGATATCCCTACCCACACAGCGAACAAGCCCACGGAATGCAAGACACGCATATAAGGGGAGGACTTAGGAGATTACAAAGGAGCAACTTGGATACTGGAACATGAAATCTGGTATGATCTTAATATACAATCTCGTGAAAGGTATCAGATGATTTCACTCACTGCCTTCATAGAACTATTCCAATCAACAGCAAAACAAATACATGAAAATGACAACCACTACAACCAAAGTATAAAAAAAACAAATGGATTGGTCAATCATTGCTGCAACAGATTTGAGCAAAGCCGAGAGCTTCAAACCTGTTGCGGTAGAAGCTCAATCTATTTCTAAGAATCCAGATCTACCCAACTACAATAAAGGATCCCACGAACAGGCGGCATAAAGCCATATTCACCAGAAATCATCCACATCAATCATAACCATGAATACACAAACCAGAAAACTGTAAATCCCCACAAAAACTCATCAGATATGGAAGCTAACATGAAAAATTTACCAAGAACCAAAGATAAGGATGGATTCCCTTCCGTTCTAGTAAATGTTTTGGGTGAACGTACGATGAACCTCTGCCTGAAGCTTTCTCCTCAGCCGAAGCCCCTTTTTTTTTAGCCGAGCCTCCTTAGAAGCTCTCTTCCTCGGTTCAGCTTTCTTGCTTTTTTTCTCAAACTTCAGCTGCAACCCCTCTTTCCTCGCTCAGTTCCTTCTCTCTTTTCCTCTCCAACTCTCCGCTTAGCCGTAGCTCTCTCTCTCTCACTTGGCTTTTTCCTTTTTTCTTTCTTCTTTCCTCAGTCGAGAGCTCTCTCGGTTCTTTCTATCTCTCTCTACCTCCCTTTTTTCCTTCAGCCGTCACTCCCTTTTTTCTTTCACCCTGTTGTTGATCTTTTTATATCAGATGAGGGTTCCAAACCCTCATCTCAAGGGTTCATATGGAACCCCAGTTCTACAGCCCATCTTTTAAGCCATTCGATTGGCTTTGTTCCATGAGATTCTTGAGGCTTGGATCAAGGCCAAGTGGAGTAGTGCTGGAATGATCCAATGGTGAAAAAAAAAACGAAGGAAAGAAATGGTGGAAAATGATAAGAAGTGGAACTGCATCTTCCCTGTACGATTCTCCATGGCTTCGTATTTGAAGCCATGGGAAAGAAATGGCGCGCTTGACGCACCCTTTTTTTTTGTACTTAATTAACAACAAATAAGGAAATGATTTTCTTAATAAATAAAAAAATAAAAAATGAAACAAGATCAATAATAAAATTAAACACAATGCTAAAATTTTGTTTTATTTTCTTCATTTTATCATTATATTTTTTTACTAATTTTCAATTAATTTTGGTAAACAAACAACTAATTTTATAAAATTGAATCTAAAAGAATGAAAGCATATTTTTGTGACCAGTTTTCTTTTCCAATAAATTTTAATGCTAAAATGTCTTAAAATAAAAATTAAGAGACTAATGAGCACAAATAAATAATAATTATCATTAAAAATAATAATAATAATAATAATGATAAATAAAACTAAATTAAAAACTTGGTATTTAAAATGCTAAAAAATGTCTAAAAACAAAATTCATGAAATTAATAAACAAAATAGGTGATAATCGTCAATAAAAATAAAATAAAAAAAATAAAATAAGATAAAAATAGATTAAAAATTTGGTGTCTACACTCACTTTCAAGAGTTTGAGGAGGAGAATCTCCATTTCGAGGTATAACCCCAACCCGGAGAAAAGGTACATATGTAGCCGTTACATATTCCTCAAGCAGAGGTTGAGGCGTGAAAGGTAGCATGAGATGCAATGGCTGATGAAATGTATGCAACCCAAGGGCGACGCAGATGCTAAAAGACAGTATCCGAAATATGGACAATATCATCATTATCCAAGGAACTAATGCCACACTAGAGCGAACTAGAATTGGTGATTGAAGTCGAATAGGTATCGTTATACTATATAAGATTGAGTTTTAGTCAAAAAATAGGTTGAATTTCAACCGCATAGGTGGGAGTTTTTTAGAAATGTGAAATGTTGTGTATTAGTTTAAAAGCTTTAGGTACAAGTTAAGAAAGCATGTATTTGGATATGTTTACCGAAATGATCCCATTTTAATACATTTAAAGTTGTCATTGATGAGCCATTTGGGAATTGATGGAATGTGTAATTAGTGTGCAACCGTTTTTGCATTTTGTACAACCCATATATGCTTGTATATTGGTGTAATTACCGGAATATCCCTTAACTACCAGTGATTCCCCTTTTCAGCCGCAGATAACCGTTTGAAATGTTGCTTTGTCTGAAACGTTTGAATGGTAATCAGATTTAGGAAATGAGCCAACGATTTCTCTATCAATGGTAGAAATCCATTTTTCTATCATTTATAATCTGCATTTATGAGTCACAGACGTTGGTCAGTTTATCCCCTTTCAACTTCAAGAATTAAGTTTTCCCTTTTTGCTTTTGTTTACAACGATTTGCCTCATCGTTTTCTCTTCTATCCGAGCTCAATTCTGAAATTACCTATTATTTCGTCATTAATTACACCTAATTCAATTGCTGAACCGTTGGTATGTTAATACCTAAACGGTTGATTATCAGTTTCTCCCTGTTCACATTCTAGGATTGGGATAATTCTACCTGATTTCATACTAATCTGTTCAGAATGCTCTTCAGTCCCAGCTACTTCTGGTGGTTCAGCGTGAGATTAGATTTCACCCCTCCCCAAATTTTTCAGTTCCTCCCTTAATTTTGTCGGTGTGTTCTTAATACCTACAATTAGTGACTCTTATCGCGTTGCCTAGTTGCAAGATAGCATTTTTTGTGTTGCTAACCCTAATTGGTTTGGGTTGGTTATAATCTTATAAGTTTGGAGCAACAGCAAGAAAGAGCTCTCGGTGGGGATTTTGAAATAAGGTTAGCTTTTTGTGTTGCTCTGCCTTTCTGCATTATCAACAACCTTCAATTTGACACAGTTTTATTGTAACGCTGTGTGAATTGATTGATTATATCGTTTTATCTTTTCATATTAAGTTTTATTTCTTCTCACAATGTACTATTGTTTGTTCAATAAAAAAACCTCTTTCCCCACATGCACCAAACACCCGCGTGATGCGCGGGCACTCCACCCTAGTATTGTAAGTAGAAACTCCAATGTCGAGCATTTATAGCCAAATTGTGGTGAACCACTTATAAGAGAAATAGCTCTTTGGTGGGAAAATGATAAATAAATGTTTTTTGCTGTCCAAACAATTATTTCAAGTAATTATTCACTGTCCATATGCTTATTTGGAACTTTTATCATTCACAAAAATCAAGTTTGAATATCCCAAATAATACACTATCCAAACGGCACTGGCTACGTTTAGATAGGAAGAATTTGGGTGATTTGGATTGAAAATTTGAATTGTTTGATTTGTAAAATCTGAAGGTTGTTTTGTGCTGATTTTTGCAATTTGAAATATGGCGGTGTGGTGGAGTATAATTGCATTCGTACGTGTAACATGTGTCAGGGATGGAACAGATTTAACTTCCTTACCTAAATACAGTACATCGGCATGCAATTTGACCGAAAGGGAATCTTCACAAATTGTTTGGGCCAATTATAGTTGCCCGGGTCCCACATATTTGAATTACTAATGTTTCACGTATGGTAGGTTTGGCACCTGGTCAACTTTGATTGGAGCCCCCCATATAACATGCTCGATTTTTGGACAGGTACTGGACAGAAGGCGAAATTGCATAGACAAGAATTTCTTGGGCTCGTAAATTAAGGGAAAGAGATCAAATTAGCATAGGATAATTAAAGTATTTTATCATAAGCCCCAAGTTTTTCCCTCCAGTTTGTCCAGCGACCAACGCAGAAAACTCTGTACAGGCTGGAATAAAGTTCAAATGACATAATGCTCAAATTACAGCTCTGGTAACACCTATATTACTATGCAATAGAAACATATTTGGATATGACAAATTATTAAAGGTACAATAATTACTCTAGGAGCCTCTAGCAAATATCAAATCACCGGTTCTAAGGGTTCATGCACGGTTTCGCCCATTGAACATATGTGTCGCCATTGTATCTCTCATGGCAATCCAATGCTCAACAACTTCAGGAGGAGAATGCAATGGCTGTATCTCGGGATATGGAGGAATTGCACCATGAATATCAGGATCTCCCTCAACCGGGGCAGCAAAGTACAAATCATTCGGATGTTGATCCCTAATGAAGTTATGCACGGCACAACAAGCAATTACTACATTTATCTGTGTTGTCATCATGTAGTTCGGAACGGCTCCCCATAAAATGGCAAATCTCCTTTTTAGGACACCGAAACTTCGCTTTATGACATTCCGCAGTGAAGAGTGTCGGTAATTAAAAAGTTCTTTCGCAGTTGCAATTCTCCCCCTCCTGCGACCACTAACATCCGCTTGGCGTCCCCTGTATGGTGGTAAGAAATCGGGCAAGTTTCGATACGCGGAATCAACCAAATAATATTCCCTATACCAATTATGAGATTCAAACGAATTAGTTTTAGTGGGGTAACTTTTCATCTATTTTTACAATTTATTCATATTGGTACAATTTCATAAGCTACTTGAAGATGATTCTGGTCCAGTTTTGTCAATTAAATGCCAGCTACACCTCTATGTAAGGGTTAATTTAAAAACATGTGAAAAAGAAAGTATTGCAAGGGATAAACATCATTCGGTTTGCTAAGGATGGGGATAAAGATATACAGTTTAGGTATTAATTTTCAAGTAGGGAGGGATTACTTGTAATACCTATAGGTGGGACGGGGAAATGATTCGGGCCGGTCAAATCCCCATCTAAGACTCGGGCATCATGTGCACTTCCCTCCCATCCGGCATACACATATACAAATCGCATATCATGATCGCACACAGCCAAAACGTTTTGCGATTGTACACCGTGTCTATTAGTGTATGCCACTTGCTGTCCTCTTGGTGCAGAAGCAGGTATATGTGTCCCATCAATTGCTCCGACGCAATCCTTGAAAAAGAAATTATTAAATAGATGAGATATAAAGTATATGAGTTGCAAGTGTTCTCATTCACGGTAAATAGATGTAATTTGTAAAGAAAAAGTTGATTGGTTGAAAGCAATTTTGACAACAGCTCCGTACTTCAAACCAAGGATAAACCGCGTGTCGTTAATAATTTTCGGATGCACTTCATCCTGCCGTCTTGGAATAATGATAAATTGCCGCGAATGTGCATAGGCCCCGAATGACTTCGTGAATATTGCGATGCACTGTCTCTGTCGAATGGTTGAAGCGATCAGCAATCATACGCATTCTCATGTTGTGGCTCATCATTGACTAGAGTCATCGCGAGTGCCTCTTCTATTGTTACCCTTTTCTGATGATGTTGGGGAACAAATCCACAGTCGCCCAACAGTTGGCACAACCTCATGAAAGAATCAACGTTTAATCTTGTTGCATCCATAATGCGAGTATGATGGCCGGACATCACTTCTGCAACCCATTGTCGTCCTGACATCGCAGACGTCCTGCACGGCACCTTCTGGATTGGACCTCCGTATGGTTCAGCATTGGGTCCAAACAGCAGCGCAGCACCAGCAGCAAATAGAAGATCATTTTCGTCCGAAGACGAGCTCGACCCTTGCATAGCATCGGATGCGCTCATTTGGAACTTTACTCGAGTTTTGTTGATGTGAAAACGATGCTTTGTCGGACTACAGTTGCTAAATGTATAGGTTATTCGAGGTCTTTTGGGATCACATGCTCTCTATCCTTTACGATTTGGGGTGTCTGTCCGTGTGAATTTCCTTTCGGAATGAGCTCTTTTTAAAGGCCCTGACCGCTTCGCAAATCAATCCACTTTTTCCCATGGGGTCCTCCGTCAGAGTTCACGTGAATAATAGTCTGCACTTATTATTCGTCTTTGGATTCCATTTCACGTGAAGTCGTAAAAGCAACTTTTGCCATTCGGTTTGTATGCGCTTCCATTACACAAAACATTTTATTGAAAGAGCACGTTAACGATTATTGACAATGCTGTATGCGACGTCAAATCTCCTACGAAGGGAATCTGGAGATGGAGAGATAAATTTTTTCCGAATCACGCCAATTCTCATGCGAGCGGGTTTGTGGAGAAGGATTTTATTTCCAACTCACGCGGCCTCTGTCTGAGCATGCCAAGACTCTGGGTTTTTGAAGGACAACCGATAGGTGTCGACAGGAAAAAGGTGTTATCCGTTCTGCATAGCATAGGGTTACTACTGCTGCAGGAGGACGGTGGATTGAGAATCTAACACTTTTGTAACATCCCCACTTTTGTAAAGTTAACCCATTTTACCCAAATGCAATCTACTTTCTTGCGCATTGCTTTTTGACTTTTGTGTACCTGGTGGCCTGGCATAATTCTGCCCACGTCTGAATTTGTAGAAGGCTCCTCTATACATGCTTCACTCATTTGTAGCATTTGGTATTATTCATATGATAAGAATAAAAAAAATGTGCTAATTTTGTTGAAGTGCATTTGGATTTCCATGTTAAAAAATGTTAATTATCATAAAGCACGTCCTGCATGTTCGGTTAAACTCTTTAAAAGCAGCTTTTGTAATAAATCACAACCTATACAAGTTCTGTCGTCAAAAGGAATTTTACCCTCCCATTTATTTATTTTTTGGTGCTTTAAGGCACAAAAAAATATTAATAGCATGACAGAACAAAAGTGATCTCCTGACCTCACTTTAACTTCTTATATTCCAATCCAAATAGATTACTCTACAGTCGAAGAAAGAGACAAATGGAATGAACGGCGGTCAAAATTATATAATTACTATCTACAAATTTTTTGAATTTGTTCTACTTCCTAATCCGTCATTACATATTATTCGCTTTTGCTTTCCACAATTTAGACGAAACAATAAATGTACTAATTCGAACTCTAATTCTCACTATTTGTATACATACTCCGGTATGATGACGTTAAGAGTCTTCAATTGTCTATTGTGTCCTACGTACAAAGCTAGACAATTTATGAAGTAATGGTTGGACTACCAAGGCTGAACAACTAAAGAATTGCGAATGAAATCTCGTGGCGTCCATATATTCCAACTCAAGGAATACGGAAATGAAAAAAAAGCTGCTGAAAAACGTGATAAATTGAGTGTCAATAGCAGAAATTCTATTACAATCAATTCCGAGCGGTGATATGAAGGGCCCTGATAATATCTATATATATATATATATTTTTAAACGACTTTAAGACATAGCTACATAATACATATATCTCTGGGTGAATTCCATCATAAAAATAGTTTACTCCTGTAGTGATCTACATAAATTTGCAATCAAATTTCACCCCTGACTCGCACTGGTGCTCTTTAATATAGGAGTAACCATATATTATATATATTTCCAAGCCGTAAGTTATTTTCCAAACTTTTCCATTACAAATAACTGCAGAACAGGAAACTCAGCATCGACATGGAATTCAAACTATTATGCAAGGCCGTAGATTTAAAATAACTGCCTTGGAAGTAAAAGTCCCAACTCAAAGCTGGTTTGCAAGCAGCTTTGAGTCAAATATACTAGAGCAATTGCCGAGCAGTCTATCTTTTTTTCAAGACAGCTCCCCCGAAGGGATACATTCGCAGTAGCCAGGTCCCGACTACTTTCCATCGGGTCCCCTCTGAGGGCCACTCTCCAGATTTATCAACCAATACTCCTGCATATCGCGACTGAGACTCAGGAAAGTCTTTCGCCACTTGTCATCCTGGAGTGCCAAAACTGCAGCGAGCTTCCTCCCCTTGTCCAACCCTTCGAACGATTCGACGACCTGGGCTGCCATATCCACATCAAATTTCTCCTTTTCGGATTCTCGACGCCCCTTGATATGCAGTTTAGAATTCGCCAGGGTGGATAGCGAGTTGGCACACTCGACGAATGGATTGTCCGTACTTCTACTTGACTTGCTTCCCCGGGATGCACTCGGCAGCGAGGTCGTGGTCCCCTGACTCGCACCTCGCTTCAATCCTACAATTGGAGCATCTTCGTTGAAACCGGAATCCTCCCCGGCGTTGTACATATCATTACCAAAGGGCGATGAGAAAAGCTGCTGACAACTTTGCCCAGCTCGCTTGCGTGGATTACAAATTGAAGGCGGTACTGAAGAGGCTTGAGCTTGACTCCCTGTGGCAGTTTCTGCTTCGAAGACCTCGTGCAGGAGTGCATATTTGTCGACGCATTGGCCAGATCTGAAGTACTTATAATCCACGTTCTCCTGAATCGAAGGCAAAACAAGAAACGTGAAACAAATACCAGAGTATTCACATCTGATGTCAACTGGTATATCAGCAAGGACAAAAAGTAAAAAAAGAGTTGTATACATTCCCTAATGCTACTAATAGATAGCCATTAGTTCGACTACCCTCACCCGGAGGACAGAATTATAGACAAAATCCCTGAAAAATTCCAGGCTTAATGGAATGGTGTGCACGCATACACATAACCACCAGCATATAGTAAGGGCTCTACAAATTCAGAACACATAAAGGATTAGGTGACCAATACTATGTCAAAGACGCATGAAACCCAAGTTATTTCGAGCACGGTTCGAAGATGAATCTGTCATGGATTTATGCGAATACAGTTCTTTCCCCTGCCGAGCAGTGTACTCAACACCGTACAGCGAACAAACAGGTAGTGGACAGTTATACAATTAGTGAATGAAACAAAACAGATATGCCAAAACTGTTTACATGCTTTGGAACTGAATTTTACGCGAATGGAAAAAATACCAGGCACAAATTGTTCCATTGAGAGGGTTCCGCCACGAAGCACCTCCTATTCTCGTCCCAACCAATACCAGTCTCGGAAGTTTGTCGCAGACCTTTTAACTTGGCAAAACAACGCCAAATCCTCTTCAACCGTGAGTGTTTAGAATGGTACACAGTCCATGCATACTGCTTCCCCCACGTCGAATTCAGGTGTGCTGCAAGCTTCATCCAATTGGCCTCTGATGCAACGTTTGGATTCCACTCCCCACTCCGTTTCCACTCGACGAATGTCATACAGAAATGAATCTCCATGTTTTCATCCCAATGGGCCTTTGCAGTGGTGTGGTCTCGTGGCATCTAAATGAGGAACCAAAACGATGGTCAGCATGAAAAACAAAAGCCCTGGTTGAAAGGAGAAGAGTCGACAGATTACAACCTTTAGTCCAATTTATGAACCGGATAATATCTTGTTTATCAGTTGTTTACAGCAAAGCAAGTGCAAAGCAAACGTACGTTTGAATGCCAGGTAACACCCATCGACATGGTTTATCTAAACATATGATATGTATAAATACGATGGAACTGCAAAGATGTTTTATAATTGCGACAATGTGATAAGAATGAAAGGCTTAAAAAAACAGGTATACAAGTACTTCTCAAAGCAAGGTATACTGAAACATTATAGAGATCATGGTCGCATACACAATGGTCTGAGATAAAATCTGGTCTTTATACGAATATAAGTACGCAGGTAATTAACTTGTCATCCAAAACAAATTTATATTTGAGATTGATGAATGGACTGATTTGACAGCAACGACCATTTATCATTCGGATAGAGTCCAAACTTACTCTAAAGTAGTTGACAAGGGACTGGATGTAGTCGTTTGAGTCTGTGACGGAGTGGACAGATGAAGCTTCGGAAAGACGGGCAGGAGTAGTAGGGCCAGACAGTGATCTCCTCCGCTTGTTGGGCATTTACTGGTGCTCTACAAACACCAAAAGGTCATGGCATGCACGGACCTCAGACCAGACCATAAACCAGCAAATTCGATTTGTTGCGGCTGGCAGTTTTCCTGTTTAAGATAGGGGAACCAAAATATTTGAGAATGTCAAATTATTATAAATCCTGCCGTTATGGTTCTACTGCTGGGTTTCGAATACAAGTTAAGCATACAGTAATGATATTTTGTTGCAGGTGGGAGCCATATTTGTCCTTGTGCAATTATAATAATAGCCGGCAATGTTTCGATTTCTCAAGGTTTCAAAAAAACTTGTGTACTGGATTGCGTCTGAAATCCAGTAAAATAGTCTAAACCTAATCGAGCATGATAAATCCATTGCTGAAGAACAAAGGCATGCAGAAGCATGGCAGATGAAGATTCCAGCAGCTAAAACCGAACCAAATTCTAACCTCAGTACTACTTTTTATTGAATTTGATCATAAGACCAGATTATCGACGAGGAAATGTAAGACAAAAGACAATTGGGGAAGTCTATGGTGAAGGAGAACCGCAAACCGAAAAGTAGTTGCACGCAGCAGCTTCAACATAAAAAAAAAATAACAAGCATGGCAGTATCCAATATGCAAACCTCATGCTGTGAAGTGATTGGGGAATTAATTTGCAAAATATCAAAGTTGAACATGATTATTAGATCCAAGATGACGTAGATTACATACGCGGTATTGTTACTGGACAACAACCATACCACCACTAGCACCAACAATTTCAAAACCCACATCCAGAATTTAACTCATCTGAATTTGAGATGAAAAAGAAGCCAAACGAACTCCTCCAATTCAACTACATTAATGTTATATATAAACGCACAAAACCAGATTCGTATATAACAGCAAATTTCATTACGTACATTAGAGATGGATCTACTAAGTACGGCCGATGAATTAGTTTTGCCGTGAATTGAAGTCCCCCATTGATTGGAGAAGCTCGCCCAAAATGGATAGGTAAAAGAATGGGATATTTGCTAAATTAAGAATCTTGGTCAACTTATGAAATTGAATCGCAAAATATTTACCAACGGCGGACAGCAAATGATTCAAACATGTGCATACCTGCCAAATCTGAATTTAATAGCTAAGTATTTGGCCTTGCAGGTTACTCGCTGCAAACCACGATGATTTCTTGTAACTGCGTTCGGTGTCTGTCTCCCGTCTCTGCCTTCCGTAAACCCAGATGATCTCCTTCGTCGTTCAAACCCACTCAGCAAATTTCGGCGCTTAATCAACCCACTTTCACTGCCTACCCACTTCAGAAAGTATATACCGAATTTACTTGTTCGCACAAGCAAATCTGCAGGAAGTATTGGGGTGAATGCTTCTGCAAGAGGAGAGAGAGGGTATGGGGTTTTTTGGGTCGAATGGTAAAATTAAACGAAGGTATTGCACGTCGTTTTGGTATAAAATCGAACGGACGGAAGAAGGGCCAGACAAAGCATGGGTGTCTGGCCCTTGATGTGATGTTAAATTCGCTTTCTGACCATTTCACGTGAAGGGTAGCTAAAGAATTCACTTCCTTTATTCAAAGCTGTGGGGTCAACCTTCACTCGGTGTCCGCGCAAACCCAGCTTCAGCCAACCCAAACTTGTATTCTGACTTGTCCAAACAAGAATTTCAAAAATTCACTTCGCGCAGTAAACTAAGTAAACCAAATTTACTATCCAAACAGATCCACTGTTATTTCCCTAAAATAAAACAACAAAAAAATGTTTTTTTTTTTGCCACCAAAACCAAAGTTCAAAAGACGTGAAATATAGATCGCGCCTTCAACTGAACCCAAAAAACAACTCTAGCGCTGCTGGTAATCCCCTGAAATCTTAAACCCTTGAAACCAAAAACCCTTCTTTCTGTCTCTGTCTCTGTCTCCTCTGTGGAAACTCAAAAATGGGTTTGGGTCCTCGATTGCAATTGATCCGGAATCTCTATCGAGCAAAAAATCCAATTCCAGAATTCTCCCGTTTGTTAGTTTCCTTTATATTTACTCCTAAGACGTTGAAAACTTTCAAGAATCGTTCTTGTGTCCCTTTATTTCAAATTTCACTTGGTATAACTGTCTTGCAGGCTTGGGAGCTCAGGAAGATATTCAAATGTCATTTCACATGGTAATTTACGCATGTATTTCTTTTTTCTTTTTTTCTCTTTTTTTTTTGAAGAAAATTTCTGTATGACTGGTTCTTTCTGGTAATATGTCTATTGCATTGGAAAAGTTTCTGCTGTGCCTTTTTTTTTTGGTTTGAATTGATTTATGCGGGTCACACAGGGAAGTGGGTTTCCCCTTCTAAAAAAGTTAAGAAGAAAGAAAATTATTTTCCTCGCTTACATTAGCTAAATTAGGCGAAATGGGATTCTTATTGTCTTTTTTGACAGTTCAGGAGTGCTTCTGGAATTTGCTTGCTGAACAAAGTTATAGGCTTTTCCTAATTTATTGATTTCTTTTTAATTTTTTTGACCATTAATTTCCTATTTGAATTCCCTTTTTATCTTAAAGATGGATTTTCCTAATGAATTTTGACTTGGCTCCTTGTTATGTGGGACTCGTAATTCTAAATTCTGGTATGGTTGATGGGCTGTAATGTTCTTTATGATCAGATTGCAAATCCTGGGGCAATTCCTCTTGTTTGGATGGAAGATATCTTAATCATCAATCATGTAATAAATGTAAGGAGAAACTTCCTACGTTTTCATTAATTCTTTCTCATTTCACCTTTTACACTTCTAGGAAAGTATTTTTTCACATTTGGTTTGTTTATTCAAAAGTTCAAGAATTTCAGGCTGACACTGTTGATTTCTCTATATTTTTCTGGCAGGGACTGTTCCACTAGCTATTTGTAGGACCATGTCGTCCTGTGTAACTAAGGACCCTAAAGGACTTCCTTGGACTCCTGGTACTAGAATCATACTTCAAGCAACAACGGTAGGTTTTTTGAAAGTGAAACGGCAATGTTGCTTCCATGTTTTGGATTATATCCTTTGCTGGTGCTTGGTCTCTTCTGGGATGACTTCTGTTCCTCCTACATGGATGCATCTACTTGAGTCTTAGTTTTGTGGATTCTGTGGTTGACTCTCTTCCACTGTTTTTTTCTCTGCTGTTTGCTGCTGCTATTTGTTTTGTCTTTAGAATTTCTTTTTTTGGTCAAATTTCCTGTCTGATAAACCGTGATGTTTGAATCTCACCGAGCATTTAACTTTTACTCATAGGTAGCTGAGCTATCCAATTTTGGCTATGCTAGATTTGTTACAACACAAGCAAAAGCTCCAGCCCAAGCACGACTAATGGTATGGGAGTTTATCCTTGATATTGCTGATTAATGGTCAATTTTTAAATTGCTCTTAGTCCGTCTGTATATGCTGTGATTGCCAAGATCTTGGTATGCAACAAGGAGTTGAGCACAAGGGTATCAAAGTTCTGATAGATAATGTTTTCATGCTTTTATTTCCCATTGTGTTATCGTCTTTTTACGAAAAAAGTTAGATAAAGTGGGAGCACAACTAGTCATAATTCTTCAATGTAACATATGGTGACAAATACTGTCCTATATCTTGTTCAAAAGGTTGTAAAAGTTGATAATTTGCTATGGTATTAGCATTCTGGTTCTCACCTAAGAAATTGTTGTTTATGGCAAATTTTTGGTTTGGAAATGATTGAGAGCTGTTAATGTTGTTTGCCAGGTGAATTATTAATGGCCAATAGATTCTGTGGGTTATGAGGTTTAGCTGCTTTACTAACGGCAAAAATGTGTAACGGAAAGTCATGTATCTGATTTGCTATTTCTATTGTCTACTAATATATTGACCATGTGTTATGGTTTTAATCATTGGTCTACCTATTGCAGTTTTTACTACATCTAGCTTAACATCTTATTCGACTGTCTGGCCCATTAGAGTGTGAAAATATCATTTTGTTCTTGATTTGTGCTTGAGTTCTTTGCTCTCTCTATTTCTTTATAAGTGCTGCCTCTTCATTTACAGCATATGAATGTCTTTCCAACTAGATTACTCTTCATCCTCCTGTGGTTAATTACCTTCTTGTTACTCCCTTGTACTTTTTAAACATCACTTTTGCATATAAATAAAAGGTAGGATGAAAAATCTAATGACATATACTACCAAAGCATCTATATTACTGCCAACTTGATATTTTACACTGAAACGAGCATCTTTCCCCTAATGCTTATGTTTGGAGAGTGAAAAGGTGATGTCCTGGGATGAGAAACATCAAAACTTGGATACCTCAATTTTTTGAGCAGAAATAGAACTGTTGAATCTGAAACAGGAAAAGTTGACATCATCCATAAACTGCAAAAGAAATATTATTAGTTAATTAGTTAATTTCTAAACTTCAATTAATTGTGTTTTGCTGAAATGGATACTTATGGTGTGGTCAATGCTTTTTCCCTCTAGTGTTCTAATACATTTAAGTGTTGGTCTTTTCAACAATCTGCTAAAGTGCAATCATGTTGTAAACCCACATATAGCAATTCTTTATTGCTCAGAGAAGTTATCTAGAGGCCATTGCAGAAATATGTTTTAAGATTACCAGGATGTATTGTCCTTTTTGACCTGTAGTAGCCTTGGTGGCATCATTTGTTTGTGCATGCTAGGTTATGAAGATATAATCAGCTGTAAAAGAAATAGTATGTTAGCTTATTGCCTCGTTTACACTCCTAATATGCAGGGAGCACTTCAGGTATCCATGCAGAGTCCTGGAATTGTGTATGAGCCTTATGCACCTCGTGAAAAGATTCCTTTCTGGAGAAGGTTAGCATACTCTTCAAGACAATGCTAATTACTATTAAAGTTTTCCTTGTGACAAGAACTTCACCATTTTAAAAGTGAAGGAGAATTCGAACTCTTTATAGTATATGGATACAAATAATTTTAGTAGCTGCAGTGATTATATATGCTACTCGAAAGAGCAAAGTGAAAAAAAGTGTACATGTACTAATGGTCAATCTGTGTTTACTAAATGTAGGTTTCAAATCTATCCAGTATTGTTTTCTATCATTTGCAACAAAATGATTCTTTGGTTATAAAATATTAATCATTCCTCAGATATATCATCCGTGAAATATCATTTCCTTCTTGGGTTTCATTTTCTTACCTATTTTGAGAACAATGCAAGCATTTAACAGATAGGCATGCTAGTGTTCCATGAACACATTGAAGATTTTCATGTACTAAGACTATTGATTTCTCATTTTTCTATGTCATTGTCCTTACCAAGGTTATGGTAGAAATTGATAGACTTACCAAGGTTATGGTAGAAATTGATAGAGTTAAAGAATGAATTTTCCTTTAAATAAAGATTAATTATGTTGTATTTTTGTTCTATTCAAGAAATTTTCATGTGCTATTTAAATAAAAAAGCAGCATGTTGTCCTTTGCTTATGATTTGACTGCTCCCCACTATTTCAAGAGCTGATCTGTTAGCTAGTTGGCAAGACATTTTGACTCTCTTGACCTCTTGTTTAACACCCTGGAGTGTTTAGAAAAATATGTCAGCATGTTCTTGAGTTCCATTGGAACTATAAATGCTCTATGATTCTTTAGGGAATTTATGGGTACAGATCAACTTGGCTTATACTTGTGTCTTGTGATTTCAGGTGGTTTACAAGAAGTGGTTGGCGTAGAACAAAAGATGATCTTATTTTAGAGGTAATGAACCCGATTGAATTTAGATTTGTCAATCTGTGAGTTCGATAGTTGTTTTATCCTTCTGGACTAATTTCATATTGCAGCAAACAGCGAAACTCACATTTGTAAGTTGTCCAAAATTACATGAATTTGTCATTTGAAAATTGTATTTCCACAGTTGTACTTATTATCTCAATAGAAGTGCTTATAGTTACCTGATGCTCCACATGCGTTTGTATGTGGATCTTATACAGAAGCTTTGATTAGATTTGAGCCATGTATAATAAATCTTTGCAGATCTTTAACCTGTTTCTTGTTGATTATTAAGTTCTTAAGACACTGATTTTGTGTTTGCAGCTCAAAACTGCGTATGCCATTGCCAAATTGCGAAAATCTGGATACTCTAAACAGAAGTTCTATAATGAAGCTTTTGACTTATACAAAGAGGTTTGCTTTTGCCATCAAGAAATTACTCTGCGGTAGAACGTTGGCAAGTTATATTTGCTGTTATCCTTTTGATTGTGGTGTTTAGTGGAATTTCTTTCTCATGGAACTTTTTCTTCTTCTGAGCTTCTCAGATAAGTACTAAAGTTGCTAATGGAGACAAAACAACGTTGAGGAAATTAGTTACAGAGAAGATGTATTCTGTACGTGTGCTTTCCTCCTAAAATGTGCTTTTTTAGGCACAATTGTATATGGACGTTAAAAACATCTACCTTTCTTGATGCTGACTTATAGGAACCACTTGAATTTGTATATGGATATAAATCCAGACGAGCTCAATTCCTTCATTGCTTATAACAGGCTCTCAAGAATGAAATCAAGCAAAGAGAATCCAGGTGGAGTAAAATGTATTGGGAACTGGTGGAACCAGCAGTTCAAATACGAACACTACGTGCTCGACTGGCAAGTATCTATGAACATTGACATAAATTCTAAACGCTGTGCTATTTTGAGCTTTATCTTTATGTGCTGAAGAGGTAACATAGATGTAGAGGCATTGCTTGTTATCCTGGTTCTACACAGATGAAATGCTAACCAATAGATTTCCTTTCCTCAGCAAGTTGTAACATCTTCCAGAGCAGAGTTTGACAAACTTGAGAATGTGTCTGGGTTACAATGTTTCTTTTGCTTCTTTGCATATTTCTTTGTGATTTTTCTTTATTTGCATGCTATTTTGGGCCAACACCAGACATGGACCTTTGTTTCCGCTGGTTGAGCTTTGAACATTTTTCGCGACACATGTGGTGTCTGGTAAAAAATGCATGTCTTGTTGATTTATGAATGCTTCATAGAAATTTTCTGTACTCTGGATGCTTCATGTGTATGAATGTGTTTGCAGGAATGCTACCTGTTTATGCATACACGCATGTTTTACTTGTTAATCTTTCTACTGCGGTCATTAGTCTTGACTTTGAGAAGGACCTTAGGTGGCAGATCTTATTTATAGCAAGTGCTGTTCCACAACGATTTGAAACTTTATGGGATTCCCTTCATGCTTTCTATCCTTAGTGTTCCACTAGTTTGTTTAATTTCCAATGTCTGGAGGGGATTTGGGTTTGTAGTATCTTCTTTCTACCAATGTCAGTTCTAGTGTAAAGGCTTAAAATTCTACCAAAAAGAGCGTCTATAGGGCAAATCGGTGTTGCTTCATAGCTGTCATCGAAATTCATATAGTTTTCAAGATACGAGTTATTATTCAAATAGCGAAAATTTAATCATTTGTTACATTTGACCTTAAGATGATTATCTTTTTCAGTATTTTCATTCTGCATTAAGGCATTTCTGTTTCTTTGCAGATTGCCATTGATCGGGATAATCTTAATAAGGCGTTTGCACAGCTTACACTTGAATTTTTGACTAAACAGGTAAATCTGCTTTGTGAGTGTGTTTAATGGTTTGTCATTGTTTGCTGAATTTTGTTTGCTGTTTTGATTATAATTTACAATGTGTTTAGTCAATTATAGTCAATTAGTTAATTCGAGCATTAGGACCATGTGCAATGGTACTTGATTCTTTTCAATTTGGTTGTTCATGCGTGCAGAGTTATAAGTAGAAATAAGTGAAATACTCTTCTTAGCATCTGTCTAAGCGGGAAACAGGACAGAAAACTAAGCATAGTTGGTTCAAGTCAAATCTTGCGGCGAACTCTAGGGTGAAAGTTGCTGAGGTGTGTGCATGTTTCAGATCTGCATAGTTGGTTAGTGATTTTTGCGAAATGTTAACGCAGCAACGGAACTAGTGATTATGGATCTGAGAGAATAAGATCAAAGCGTCCTTTTAGAGAGAGAGAGAGAGACCCTGAACTCCTGTGTTTTCTTTGGGTGATGCCAGGTGTCATGATGTGGAGGATTGTGCCAGATGTCCAAGTGTGCTGTAGAGATTGACCTTTCTACAAGTAACTTCTTTTTCTAATAGTACAACCAAATGAAATAGCAACTAACATAATAGTAAGTCCAAGGAGGGTGATTTCAATATTGGAAGGATGCCTTAGGAAGGTTATATATCTCTTATGGCCAGTGCCGTCTATGGTCTGTGTGGTCGTATTCACATGCTGGCAATTCTTTGTTTCGAATCTGGGGCCTAAAAGCAGTATTCTATTGGAAATTAGAATGCTTTTTGGGCTTGCTTATCCTAGGAGTTACAAATCTTGCATGAAGAAGCTCATCTTATAACCCCACTGCTCTGGTTCAATAGTAAAGATCATCTATAGATTGTTACGCAAGTGTCACCATTTGTGTTTGCTTGGTTCATGATCATTTTGTCTGTCTACTTTTGCCAATACACTTTTATTTATTTCTGCAGAAGTATGAGGCATATGATACAAATGGAACTGTTGTTGCTGGAGACAAGGACAAGGAGGTAGGTGCTAAATGCTTATTCTTCTTAAGTGAAGTGAATGAAAATATGCTGGTAAAATTTTGCTTAACTTTTCTGAGATGTGCTTCTAGGTGTTAGCCATGATCTGATGGAGAGTTTCAATATGAAAAAATATAGTTGTGCTGCTTGAGGGATGAATATTGTCCTTGCACGGAAGAATTGCCAGACTCTGGCACTTTAGTAAACAAATTACATGACACCAATAGAAGTTACTAATTGGGTTTATCTAGTCTTTCAAAGTTTATCACATAACATTATTTCTCAACTTTTCTTGAAGAAATGAGTGCTAATCTGTAACTTTTGTTATTATCATCATGGTTTTTTTTTTGGGGTAAGTATTATCATCATGGTTACCTGGTCCATTTACTGGGTATCTTTGTAATAAATGTACCTTGCTCTAATCCTGTTCGAAGGAAAATTAATTAGTTAAATTGCTTGGGGATAGTATTCATGCCTCCAATAAGATGCCAAAACATCTTGTAGCCCCTTAGAAGGTTTTAGTGGTAGCCCTCCTGGTTAGAGCATTTGAACATTGAACAAGTTAACCTTTTACTATCTCGTTCCTACTTTCTAGGGACCTATTTGAAAGTGCGTGTAAATAGATTACATATGCCAATGCTTCTGAGATTAGTTCTTGGACAAAAGGGGGTTGTAGATTATAGGAATCTGAAAGGTGACTAGTTGAGAACTGAATCCCCACCCTTACTGAGGATCAGTACAGGTCATGGTGGATGAACGAAAACCTACCCGTTGGTAGTTGTTCATATTAGTAGATGTTCACATTTAATTGTCATCCATGAGAGTTGGAATCTAATGCCATTTGAAATTCAGTGATGCTCAACACCTTTGATGACAAGGACTGAAGCTATTGCTTCTCTCCTAAAATAAGATAATAAGATGTACCTGACGCTTACCCTTTTGCCTCAGGTTCTTGTGCGTGAGATATGGGTTTTTGAGAAATCTCTCTTCCACCCTGGAGCATATTGGCGCCTATGTGGGCGAATCAACACTTCGTGAGGTTTTATCTGATGAGGAGATATTTTGTAAACTAAAAATTTTGAATAATGGCATCTTATTATTTTTTAGAATTTGTTTGTTCGGTAAAATTTCTGATGTAAAGGACTAATTTTATTTTTTTTTTTTTTGGCCACGAATAGCTTATACCGTGAATTCCCTGTAAGTCATTGGGCAGATTCAAATAGCTGCTTTCATGCTTGTAAAGTTGAATGAGGGGATGACGTTTTTGGAGTTTTTGAACACTGCATTTATTTTAAGTGATATTCATCCAACGACTTGTGAATTCCCAGTGGATATGTACTTTACAGCAATGATATACTCGAATTCTTGTTCGTCTAGGTGTTTAACCATTTTGGGGAATCTTAGATCATGGGTAGTCAGATCATTTATCCTTAATTGTCAAACCTTGAGACTTATTTGCTGGATCTTTGAAATAATCCATTTTGTGGAATTACATGCATGGTTCATATTAAGGTTTGTTACTACACAGGACATCAGTTTATGAACACAACCTCTTCCCGACAAAGCGGGGAGAAAGGAGGTGAAGGGAAAGAGTTTATGCACTAGATTTACTGAATGAAAAACCAGCAAAGGTAGGTTTTTCATTTTTTGTATGCTTTCTAAACCGCTGAACATTAATTTACCCTTCATATGAAGTGCTGCTTGGTAAAGCCATCTTTAAATTCAGTGTTGTGATTGGTTTCGTGGTGTTCGTTGAACATCAAAGCATACTAACATGTTTTGTTATTATCTCTGACATTCATGTATAGATAATAGTCTTGGGGGTTGTCCTCCCCCCATTCATTTCCTTACCAAATCTTGCACTTTGGCCCGTTTCAAATTTCTACAAACATATGTGTCAAATGTGCTAAATTCAGTCAAGATTAGGAATATTTTGCGGAACTCAAGAATTGGGCAAAAGTGGCTCGGGTATTCCTGGGAGCTGAAGACCATACCAGGTTAGAGATTCCTTGTGTCCTTTCTTGGCTAACTGGTCCCAAGGTTGTTGTGCATGCTAAACTTATATCCCCTACATTGTATGTTTGTAGGAATATCAACAGTCATCCTTTTTCTTACTCATGGTAATCCTTCAACTAATATTCAAGGTAACAGTCAAGCAACTGGATCTTGTATCTTCCTGAAAGCGACCTATTTCTCTAAAGCATAATCAACTTTGGGTGGATATTGGGCAGAGGAAAAAGAAAGAAGAGAACTTTTCTGGCATAAAGTAATCCTTGTTGCTTGACGTGTGGGAGATTCTCTCCCATAACACTGCGATTACCTTGCGTTCGGATGAAGCAAGCCCTCAATGTTTTTAATGCAACCTCTGAAGAATGGAGGAGGATATGGATGAATTAAAGGGCAGCCCTGAAAGCCTTGGCTTTTTTCGCATATTCATCAATTTCATCCTGCCTACAGAATGTTTTGTGCGGGATGCTTTAGCCATTTTCTGCAGACTCTTCATCTTCATAGCAAGTTCTGCAGTTCTAGCAGCACAAGACTTGAAGCAGCATTTGAGTTTGGGAGGCTTTCTTGGCCATGGATTTTATATCGTCCAGAGACTGCATGATTGGATCATGCAAACCCTGGAAGCTCAGGCCATGAAGCCTGTGACTTTAGGACGCATGCCTGGAATTGCTGCTGCGCAATCGCAACATCGAACTAGCACCAGAAAAGATCAAAATCTGCATTTGACTTCTCATACAAATCCATCTGAAGTGAAGGATTATTGTCCGAAGAATGCAGCAAAACAAACCGAATCGATAGAGTACCACTCGAGCTTCCCCAGAGATGAAAGAGAGCTATCACAACTCCCAAACAGTGTAGATGATGAAGTTCTTTCTTCTTGCTCATCCATACAGAAGAAAGATGGTGAAGATATGGCAAAAGATCAGGAGTCAACTGTGCCAACCGTCGTGCTTTTCCCTCAAAAAAGAGCTCCCAAGGAGTCGGTTAGCAAAAATGAGAATGTAGAGATATTGAAGGAAATTAAACCAAATTATTTTATTATTTAATTTCCTAAATTCTTTTAGTTTCTTATTTCAGTGTCTAGTTTTGATAAGGTATGGTTTCCGTAATTGAGGCCAGGTCCAAATAGTAATGAGTCAAGTGTTAGTCCAACTCCTAGTTGGTTTGAATTGATTACTCCGTTGGGTTAGAGTATATATATATCGCACTACTACTAGCATGTTAACACTTGAGGAGGGACGACTCCAAGGAATTGTTAGAGTTGTGAGAGCCGTGAGCACAAGAATGAAAGGTCTCCGCCTTGTCTTTTGTTGTTTTTGAGATTTGGTTTAATAAAATTATTGAGGTTTGATTGTGAGTATATTTCTTTCCCTTTTCCCACATATTTTTATACCAGAGGTACTTGAGCTGTGCAAAGCACAGCTTGGGCCCTCTAGAAATTTAGTCAAACACATAAAATCAAATTATTTTGGCACAGGATGAATGAATAGAAATATAGGAGAAAATTTGAGCATCAAAACAATTAAAATTGACAAAAGTTATTTGAACTCTCATTTTTGTTAATCGCACTTTCACTATTATTTTTATCATATAGTTTTTATTTACTGTAGGAATATAATTAACAAAATATGGAGTACAAATAAAATTTTCGTCAAAATTTATTGTGAAGAGAAATTCCATCTATGAAGTCAACCCCCCTATTTATTGTGATTTGAATAAAGATTTTTGAACCACTATTATGATGATACCCAAAAAGAAGAGAGAATTAATACATTATAAGTGCATTACTGTATTAATAGCAGTATAGTTTTAGTTGTAATTAAACCAAAAACAGTCATAATGCTTTCAGTACTTTAATAATGAGAAAAAGTTTAGAAAGCCACTAAGACATGGCATAATATTCAACATCAATATAGTTTACTATAAACTTCCATAGTTTTCTTTCTTTTGATGGAAGAAGCTAATTCATTTATTTAAATCCTGCTTAAAGGTGACAACATTATCCTACAGTTCCAGAATATAAATATCAAGGTTAGTTAAAAATATGAATTGTTACGTTTCTAGATCTACATATACAAATTAGAACTAAAGCATTTTTTTTATTGCAAAAACATCTTCCTAATCAAAATTGAATTTTCTAACGATTTTTTGTCAAGTCACACCCTAAGTTGAAAGTCTCAATTGTGAGTTCCACCACCAACTACAATCCTTGTATGCCTGCCCAATTGATACTACAACACTTGAGTAATTAAAAAACAAACAAAAATTAACATTAGTTTAAATATATACAAAATCTTATTGGATCCTTCAATTAAATTGAATAGACCATAAAGTAATTGTAAAAGTGGGGAAGGGGGAGGAAGAAAGAAACAGAGAAAAGTAGATGTAGAAGAATGCCTAATTAGATTGATCTTGGTGGAAGCATCACATGATATATCTTTTCTCCTTAAAAAAATACACAAAATTGTAGATAATTACAAAATGTGATCAAAAAACAAAGAAAAGGAAAAAAAATGTGACGTAAGAAATCAAATCGTGGGATGAGAAAATAAAAGAATGAATTTTTGTTTTATTCTTCACAGAAGATGATCATTGGTATAAAATGAATTCCAAGATCTTTTTATATATTTTAATATTTCACCTTTTATCCATGAAGAAATACCAAACAACAACGTCATCTTATAAATTTAACAAAAAAAATGCCAGTTGGCTATAATATTATGATTGAAGAATAGAGCAAATATGAGAAATTAGAGATGAAAAAAAAGGAAGAAAAGAAAATGTAAAATGGGATAAAAAAATAATAAAGGCTTTTCTTTGCTAAGTAGCTAATCATCTCAACCAAAAAAAACATGGATTAGTTTTAAAAATAAAAAATAAAAAAGGTGAGGGATGACAGCAGTTGCTGCAAGAAGAAGAAGAAGAAAAGATGGAGTTGATTTTCTGAAGAAGAAAAAATATTTTAATCCTTTTGGCCCAATTGAATCGAGAAAGGGAAGGAAAAATTTAGCTAAAATGACCAAGATTCCATTTGTCAAAAATATATGTAATACATGTGTCAAAAAGATGGGCTGCTATAGTAACTTGGCTTTCTTCTTATATATAATGAAGACGTGTTAAAATTACTTTCGCTGTGTGCGTGATTTTTCGTACTAACAAGTGGTATCAGAGTTCTAAACTTTAATTCTCGGGCTTAGGGATTGTTCGTGAAGTTGAAGTATGGATCTGTATTATTTAGCATGTTGTGTTGTTTTTATCTTCGATGGTTAAAACAATTTTGAGATTTGAAGTTAGATGATGAAAACATTTTCGAATTATTGGAATTGAAATATTGTTCAGAAGGGATTCATGGAACCTATATAAGGCATGGAATCATCAGGTGATGCACTTAAAGAGTTAGAGAGGAATAGACAATTGGATTGTAAGGCATTCCACTATCTCAACACACAAGTCCAATTGTACGTAGCGAATAAATTCATACATGCAAAGACGTCAAAGGATGCTTGAAAAGTTTTGATAAATTCTTATTGTAGTCATGGTGCATAAGAAATTTGTGCCAAGAAAGAAGAAAAAGGATTTCTTGATGAAACAAAGAAGAAGAAACTACAGAATTTATGGGTACATATGAAGATGAAGAATTTGTAGCTAAAAAAGAAATTTTGCAAGTTGTTGAGAAAGAAAGCGAAATTATTGATGTGATTGAAAATCATGACAATGTAGATATTGTTAATTTTGTTGGACTTGATGAATTTTTTGAAGAAGAAAATCAAGTGATAAAGTTGATTAAAAATAATTGTGAGGTGGAAATATTAGTTGAAGATTATGGCATTGCCAAAAACTAATGTGGTTATTGTTATGGATGAATCAAAACAAGTTCATGATGATATTGAAATTTTTGGTAGTGGAAAGTATGATTTTGTGATTTCAGGAAATTTTCTTGGTGACGTGGATGAATTAAATTATATTTGGAGTATCTAATGAAGAATGGGTGGACATGTTTGAATATTTTAACAAGGGTGATCAAGCCAAGAAATTATTCGAAAAGTACAAGTTTCGTCCATTATCACGTGTAAAGATGAAATTGGAGATCCATTGCAAGTTAGTGTTTTGTGTCGTTTATACTACAACCGAGATTTTCATGGAGATTCAAACTCGTGATGGCATTGGAAATGACAACATCAAAAACTTGGTTTAAGGGAGGCAATGAAGGAAATTAAACCAAACTATTTTATTACTTAGTTTCCTAATCCTTTTAGTTTCTTATTTCAATGTCTAGTTTTGATAAGGTATAGTTTCCGTAATTGAGTCCAGGTCCTAATAGTAATGATTCAAGTATTAGTCCAACGCCTAGTTGGTTTTAATTGATTACTCCCTTGGGTTAGTCTATATGTAGAGCACTGCTGCTAGCATATTAACACTTGAGGAGGGACTACTCCAAGAAATTGTTAGAGTCTGGTGAGAATTGTGACAGCCGTGAGCACAAGAGTGAAAGGTCTCCGACTTGTCTTTTGTTGTTTTGAGATTTGGTTTAATAAAATTAGAGTAAATTGTGGTGAATGTCACTAAACTATACACTTGTACTAGTTCAGGTCATTAAACTATTTTGTTAGTCGAAAATGTCACTGAACTAATCAAATTACATGTTTGTGTCATTCCGTGTAATTTGGCTATCAAATCAAATGGAATGGGCGTCACGTGATTTGCAGGCTCATTTTTTCAGGACCAAACTCGTCTAAACAAGTTTTGCCTGAAGTTTTTCTCCCTCGTTACTAATAGATCTCTCTCTCTCTCTCTCTCTCTCTCTCTCTTTTTCTCTCAATCATTAGCAGATAAAAGTTTAAAACTCCCTTCCCCCCAAAACCCAAATTAGGCTAAAAACTTATAGGTTCAATATAGTCTTAAACTAGCATGGTTTTAGCTCTGAAATAAGGATTTATTGTTTTGAATATGTTTGTGATTGGGAAGGAAGGGAACTCAAGTCATCGGTGAAATTTTTGTGATTGTGAAAAAATCCTTACTTAAAAAATTATAGATGTTCAAGTCATCGGTGAAAATTTTCAAAAGCTTTACCCAGAACAAAGATACCGAGCAGCGGGGATCGTGGTGGAGCCCTAGTAGTTAATCCTGCTGCCCTTCTCATGAATAAAGTGCTGAACCCAATTGTCAACAATGAAGATCTAACCACAAATAGTAATGAGAGATTCTAAGTGCATATTGCTGCATCGCCATAGCTTTGATTTGGATCATAGCATGTTGAGCAAATAGGAGACAAAAGGAAAGGAAAGAATTGGAGAGATATGATCTTTTTTCTTTTATTTGACTAATTTTTTATTGGTTGCAATTTCGAGAAGCAAGAAACAAGTAATTAAAAGCAAATTGCGTGAAATGTCACTAAACTATTGCAATGTGCTACTTTTGGTCACTCAACTTTTTTATTAGCCAAAAATGTCATTGAACTAGTAAATCTATGCAGTTTAGGTCACTCCGTGTACTTGTGCCATCATGAGAGACGAAAAGTAATTTTTTCATGGGCAATTTTGTCTGCACAACCTTTTCGTTGAAACTCTCCTACATAAATTGCCTGTAAACGTACCAGACAACTCCCAAGTTCAGTTAGAAAGTACAAACCCTTATCCTCTAATAGATTTGTCTTCAAATATGGAGTAGGAGGGGCAATATTAATAGTTGCAATTGTTGGGAATGTGTTGAAGTTTCATGAGAAGAAGATGCAAGAAAACAACTCCGACTTGCTCTTGTGGCACTAAATCCAATTTGAAGACTTCATGGACTGATAGGAACCCAGCAAGAAGATATGTTGAATGTGCTCATGGCAAGATAAGTGTGTGAAGATGTAAGAAATTCATTAAATTAGGTTAATGTGTAAATTTTTGGACATTTATCAGCTAAAAAGAACTTGGATAATTTTTTGTAGGTTGATGGTTATGGTTATTGGGATTGGTATGATGAAGAAATGTGTGAGCATTCCAAACAAGTCATACCCGGTCTTTTAAGGAGAGTAAATAGGCTGAAAACTAAGAATGAAACCTTGCAGGAGCAAGTTCTCAAGTGGCAAAATAAAGCTGAGAAAAAGGAAGTTCAAGTAAAAAATCTGAAGGAAGAAGCTTGGAAGAAAGAATAGGAAAAAAATGCTCATTGTTTTTTTTATTGCAACCTGGACAATTCTTAGTGCATCAATGTGGATTTAGAGGCCTAACAAGGGACACAAGTTTGGAAGGCTGAAAATTGATGGCTACTAGAGTATTATTGTATTTCAAATCCTAAACCAATGCTATCAAATGGTTTAATAGATAGCTCGTTTTAGTTGAGGTGGTGCTGTTGTTATATACACCTCATTTTGGTTGGTGTTGTTTACACCTTGGATTTTTGAGATTGTAGTTTATGGATAAAAGAGTGAAGTATTAGTTTTAACATATGTATTCAAAAGAAAAGTAGCTCACAAATGCATTTGCATAAAGTCAAATACAACAAAAGACCAGTGGACCTAGCAAAATGAGATCAAATATGCATACTTCCAAACAACTACCTTACAAAAGAGTTATAATTGTCACTGTCATCACCAAAAATGCCCTAATGAAAAATCCCAACAAAGACTCCGTTTGGCAAGTGAATTTTTTTAGTGCTTGTCTAAAATTTTACTGTAACTTACTGTAGAAGTTTTTTAAAAAAATTTTAAAGTGTATAAAATTTGAATATTTTAAGTGTATAGTTTAAAATTTTTGAAAAGTTTTTTGAGGTTATTGTAGCAAAAGTTTTTAAAAAAAACTTGTAGCAGACAAACTTGACAAAAAACACAAGTGCCAAATAAGGCTTTTAGCCTTGTTTCACATGTAAATAGTCTATAATTGTCCTTGACATAGAATACATCCAAATAAAAGTCATCCAAACAAAAGATTGAATACATCCAAACAACCCTAAAAAATATTCATAAGTCATTTAATCTGATCTTCCACTTCTACTGCTCCTTGATATTCCAGCCCATTTACCAATCTTGAAAGAGGGTTCTTTGCCCAAGTATTCATAGTTGGTATTGATTCTTATCTTGTCTATTTCAGATAGCTTCCTCTTTGATTGGAGAGACTATTTGTGGGCCTCTGCAGTTGACTAGTCGGTATTATTGACAAGCCTAACTCTCCTCACCTGTACACATTAGAACATAGTTATAGTAGCTATCAACTATAGTAAAACTAAAGATAAAATGGAAAATAAATTGAATATCTACAGGTGTCTTAGTCTTCCTAATCTTTTGTTTTTTCATACTATTGGTGGCATCAACACTTCAACGTTATGAGTTGATTATTTCTGCAATTCTGATGGCTCCGCAGCATGTGCACTACTTTCAGCATGTTAAGAGGTGTCATTATGTGAAGTAGCTTGCTTTTCAACTTCATGTTGCTAAGAATTGGCACCACTTGCAGGGTCGTCTTCAACTTCCTCATGAGCAAAATGAGTTGGTATTATGCTCGACACATTTTTGGTACCTTTACAAGACTTTCTAGCACATTTAGGAGTTGGAGCAGATTGACTGCAGCCTTTACCTCCATTTTCTAGAACACTTTTGCAAGTAGCAGCATTGTGGCTTGCCTGACTACATTTTCTATAGTGCATGATCACATACTTTCTTAATTTTTGCACATTGTCTCTTCCAATATAAACACCACTTCTATTTTTAGAACTATCTTTTTTTCTTGCTTTTTTGGGTCTATCAAGTTGGACACATGCAAGTAGAGGATCTAATATGGGAGTGTCACTCTGGGGCCACAGAGACTTCCTATTAATTGGATATAGAATATTTTCATATATTGGGAAGAATAGATCTTTATTATAAGACTGATCAACATAGTCATTTGAGTTCCTACAGATTGACTGCAACCTTTACCTCCATTTTCTAGAACACTTTTGCAAGTAGCAGCATTGTGACTTGCCTGACTACATTTTCTACAGTGCATGATCACATACTTTCTTAATTTTTGCACATTGTCTCTTCCAACATAAACACCACTTCTATTTTTAGAACTATCTTTTTTTCTTGTTTTTTTGGGTCTATCAGGTTGGACACATGCAAGGCGAGGATCTAATATGGGAGTGTCACTCTGGGGCCATAGAGACTTCCTATTAATTGGATATAGAATATTTTCATATATTGGGAAGAATAGATCTTTATTATAAGACTGATCAATATAGTCATTTGAGTTCCTACCAATTTTTTAGGATGGCATAAATTACATGGCAGTAGAGAAACTAGTGTTGTCAAAATCGCTCCAGAAAAAAAATTGTATTAATCTGCATAGGATCAAGTAGGATCGTGTAGGATCGTACCTCGATCCTACAATTTTTTGCAAATTTGTGAAATACGAGACTCCATTTTGCAAGTAAATGAAAACATTTGTGGTAGGTTTGTAATTTATCAAAGAATTGTAGCCTTTAATTGCAATTTTTTAACAATTTTTGCCTCAAAAAGTCAAAAAAGCTCCTATTCTTCTCCTCTACTTAGTCCTTTGTCGTTGACTCGTTTCTTCATTCTTCACTTCAGCCTTCACTTTTCAGTTTTCACTTCTTCTCCACCGCTGTAGCTCCAACCAACAAGATGAAATCATTGCGGCTTCTACCAAATACCAAGTACCAACATTTGAACAACAGGAAGAATTTGATTCAGATTCTACACAGGTTTGCACTTTACTATTCTGGTTTTGAATGCCCTGATTTGACACCGTTTTCTTTCTTCTTCTTTTTTATTTGTTTTTGTTTTGGATCTTTTCAATTGTCCAATTGGATCTTTTCACGTTCAGCGACATGATTTTGATTTGTCTACCTCTTTATAACATTGATTTGTCTAAATGCCATCAAGTGAAATTTGCAGTTACCAAACACAGAGTGCTTCAGCTCACATACATTATTGTTTGCTTACTATTGATTGCAGTAGCTAAGCATTTCATGCAAGATTGAGTTTTTAATATCTTGAGAACTTCGGGTGCTTACTTTAATTCAGCAGATAACTTTTTCTTCTTCTTAGACAAGGTTGTAAGGTGGCTTTGTGTCCAAGAAACTCATTCCTTGGAAGCACATTCCTTCAGCTGAAAAGTATTGAGTCTCACTTGAACTTATGATTTCCTGGCCTTTATTTTTTTTCTTAAGCTAGAAAGGTGCATTAATTGCCCAGATTTTCCTATTTAAAGCAGAAAGATGGGCTGCCGTGGACATATGCTTTTGAACTTTTTGTTAACAAGTTTGAAAAATCCAATTTCTTCTAAATTTTCAGTTCAAATCAACATTTAGCCTGCTTTTCTCATAGTATTACTTTGCAATGGCTATAATTGTGAAAAGAAAACAAAATGGTATAAATGAATTTCAAATGCTTGTCAAACAGTAAGTAAAAAATGCTGTATATTTATGAGTAACTTATTTATTTGATATCTTTTAGGATGTACAAAATGGTATATGAATTTCAAATTCATTAATTTAGTAAATTTAGGAGCTTTTGGTGGGATCTTACGATCCTACGATCCGATTCTGTGAAACTAAAATCGATCCTACGTAGGATCCCGATTTTATAAACCTTAAGAGAAACCCACTAATTTGTTAAAACTTGCATGTACATGTTCTGTCTTCTTAAGTTGAGGTGTGCAGCTTTCTTGACCCAAGCGTGAGTTTGCTGGTCATTATGCTCTCAACTCTTCAATGCTGCCTTATAGAACTCCACTGTTGATGCGGCTGCAATGCTCCAAAATTTCTCTTTAGCGCTTCACTAGGGTGCTTTTTCTTGAAGTTTCTGTACATATATTATACACAATATCTGTGGCAGCTTCTGGTAATAGCTCAAGTTATGCGCATCAAGACCCTACAAAAGAGTTCTAAGTTTAGTCACCTGAAAAAATATTACTTTAAAATAAATACTATAATGATAAAGTACAATATTTCTAACCTTCTGTTGGTCTGAAATAAGAAATGTATTCACTGCTGGTATAAAGTATTTCTAGATCATGAATCAGTAAACTCAAAAACCAATGCCATTACTCTCGAACCTCCTTTTCAATAATTGTCCAGGCTAATGGCCACCAACCATTATTCGGATCTGTCCTAATAGCAGTCAACAACTAGCCAAGATATGCCCTCTAGGTGTGACAGTCATTAAGAGTGACAAGTGACTAATTTACATAATAATTGAATGATATTTTATGTTATTTTTAGTCACTTTTGTTATATTATTGGAAGAAAATGAATCATTTTGGCCTATAATTGGTGAAAAATGCTTTTAAGTGATTAAATGAGCTTTTTATCACTTTTTACTTGGATTTTGTGCATTTTTGACAGTTTTTGACACATTTTCGTATTTCGGTTATAATTTGAGTTATAATAATCGGATTGAGATGATTTTTAAACCAATTTGAAGATAAGAGATAGATCTACAACTTTGGTGAAGACATCTGAATCCAGTTTGAAGGTTTTCCAGGTCAAAAAGCCGAATTACAGTAGCAAATTTCTATTGGTCGAAGCTGAAACAGAGCATTTAGCAGTCAAGGGTATTTTGGTCATTTATCAGCCTACACAGATCCAAATGAGCTGATTCTTGATGCATTGGAAAGCTAACTCAAAGGGCTACAAGTTTCATGTTTTGGTCAAGAGCTAAATCAGCTTTTATCATCAAGAAAAGTTCAGTTGAAGTTGAGGTAAAAACAGAGCAGAGCTGGAAATTGAGCAGAAATTGCACCAAAATGTCACTGTATCCAATCCGGGCCGGGAAATTGGCCGGATTTGTGGACGGATTGTGGTCAGAGAAGGTTGCTCTTTACACGAAAAAACTCAATTTCACCTCCACTAAATCACATGTAATGTTAGACATGTGAGAAACATTACTAGCTGTAAAAGGGAGATGTAAGTCTCATTCCTTGACCATTTTTCATCATTAAATAGCCAAAACCATTGCAAGACAAGAGAGACATACGGGAGAACTTGGAAAGTGCAGAAATGTAGCTCTTTCATCTTCTGAGTATTAGGTTAGCTTAGTGTAGACTAGTATAGTTCATTCATTCTTGTAGATTGACTAGATTAGGATGAAGATGGGGATGAAGAAGGAGGAGTTGAAGCTCAAGTGACATGGGTTATCTCTTCTCCAACTCTTTATCTTTTGTACTTGATTCCAAGTTTAGTTAATATACAAGTTCTAGATTTTGTGTTTAATATGTATCTTTAAAGTTTATGCCTTAGGTTTGGTTGAACTTTCTATAATTGTTAGTGTTTATTATTTGATTATTTGATTGCTTATGATTTGAGCAAGTTATTTAGTACTTTGGCTCTTTAAATCATGATTAATCTGGTACCATTAATTGTGATTATCTAAGGTGTTGTTTCCGCAATGAAAAATTGAGATTTAACACTGGTTCAAGAAGTACTAAACATAGGGAGTATAGTCACGAGAGTAGAGGTGCACCTATGTGGTTTTAGTGATTAATTTTATGTAATTTCAGTGAAGAAATGAACTTGTAGCTAATTTCATAACCATGAGAATTAGGTATGGATTAGTTATGAATATAATTGATTCACTATGAAAGTAGGATCATATGCATAAGGAAATTACACCATAACTAGCCTAGATAGTAGTTTTCAATGATCCAAAAATGACACTTGCATGAATAGTTAGGGATACCATAACTTAAGGAGCTTTCATTTGTTATTTTCTGCATAAGTTCAGTAGGTTTTTGCTTGTTATAATTCATTGATAGTCTAAATAATAGAGAAGCTTTAGTAGTATCGGTAATTGTTCAATCTTCCTCGTGGGATCGACCCGATATATACTCTAAACTACTAGTTGACCTGTATACTTGCAGTGAAACAGGTGTATTTTGGATTTTTTAACTTTATACCTATAGCAAAATCCCGTCAAAGAGCAATAAGAGGTCTACATCTCTCCCTAAATCGTTTTTCAATGGTCTCAAACAAACACTAGAATCTCATGAACCTAGGATTATTTTTGAGGATCAGGTCTTGGAGAATACTTAATATCTATGTGGTGTTGAGGTGTGTTTTTTTATAATTCTGCTGCATACCTCCCAACATCAGCATAAAGCTGAGCAGGCTGACCCTTTGATAGCAGCCTTACCATTGCAAGTGCTTTGTAATCTTTACTACTTGTGATCTCGCAGTTATATTACTCATCAATATTCTGTAACAATTGGCCTACCAGGCATGTTCATATTGGATCTAACAAACTCTTCAAACTTGTTCACTACCTAGTTGGATGCCATATTTTTGTTTCTCCAGGCATGGCTGCAATTGTTGTGGATATCATAAATTCACTTATCTACAAAGTTTTAGGTACCCAAAGTAGGAACATGGCTAGCATAAATATACCACTTTCACGGATCTGTACATTTAACTCTCATTCTTATTTTGTCATTGGTATACATATATACAGGTTTTCTACTCATAATTGCATAATTTCTGAAAGCATCTCTGAACTATTTTTGGTTCCAAATTTTTGTCCAACATGAAAATGGGGATCTATTTAATCCCTGATAGCATTGAAACTGGTGTGTCTCACTGAAACATCTTCATCTTCCGAATTTGGATCACTATTTAATTCCACTTCAACTTGATCAGCCAAGATTGGATTGTGTTTCTCTCTATTTTGAGCTACTGCAGCTTCAACTGTTGCACTTTGAGTTGCTACACCTTCATTTGTTTCACCTTGAGCTGTTGCACTTCTATTTGATGCACCTTGAGTTGTTGCACCTCCATTTCTCACTCTTTTAGCAAAACCAGAAATGGTCTCCAAAGTACGAGACCAAAGTACGAGATTTCCTACTATCTCTTTTTCTTCTATTACTGGAGATGCAATTATCCCTTTTATTTTGACTTAATAGAGTTGGGTCATTATCAACTTGGCTCTGCATTTGTGGCTCGGACTCATGTATATCATCATAGGTTGAATCACGAACAAATTGGTCACCTCCCCCAATAGTTTGGTTATCTTTATTTGCTTCATTACCAGCACTACTACCAGCACAAGTACTTGTCTTACTATTGTTGTTGGCTTAGTCACATCTCTTAGAAGATTCTTGGTATGAATCTTCATCTTCACCAGCATGGTCATGCTTTCACTCTAAAGCAGCAACTGATTTACTCGCTTTACCTCCTTTTTTTTTGTCTACGAGGTGTTGCTGCCTGTTGCTTAAGGACTTCACCATCATCCAAGATCTCCTTCATTACAACTAAACTCTTTATCCTTGAGGACTCCTCTTGTTGCTTTTTCTTCTACAACTCATATATTTCCTTAGCTGTTATATGATAACAGTATACTTCCATCAACTTGTATTCATAAACCCAACCACAGAATTGTCTAATGTCTTCATCGTTTGAAGTTCCATCAATCCATGGTTCAAATCCCTACTAGGGTCAATGTAATAATATAACATGGTATCATTATGCCCATACTCTTCAACTATTTCATTTATTTCATGAATCGACATAAAATTAGTATAGGAAAAATCGAAATAATCAATCTGTCCACCTACATAACTCTTGTATTTGTGTCCCTCAATTTTATCACCATGGTGGAATTTAATGGAAAATATAGGTTTATCAGGAACTATAACAATTGCAAAGGCAAACAACATGATTTTTGTAAATCACCATTTTTTATTGTCATACACATTGTTCTTCCTATAAAAATACTTAACCTCCAATTGTTAATTACCCGAATTGGACAACTGCCACAAAAGTTCGTTTCTTTATGAGTAAATTATCAGATGGAGGGTTTTTGTAGGTCCTTTTGCAACCTACTACTACAACAAAAGAGGATTTCACTTGTTCTTATGTCTTTATCCAAACCAACTAGATCACATTAGCAAACTCTAAACCCAGTAAACACTCGGCTAAATACTTCATTATACTCATAACTCATACATCACAATTAATCAAACATTATCCAAATCTATAAGCATGGGATTGTAGATTTCTTACCGTATAGTGTGTACAGGTCAATGAACTCATCCCTTTGCCTTTTCACCCGCTTCGCTACCATCTATCACCTGTGTTTCACTGCTAATCTTCGTCTTTGGCCGGTTTTTTTTATTCTCCTCACTGATTACTTTGATTTTGCCTAGATTAATGCGGCACGATTTTGCTGGATTCTCCTCACAATTGTGTTTTTTCATTGATTGTTTGTTTTGTCCCTTCATTGCCACAAAAATCTGTGTAGACGACATTATTCCTCAAAAAGTTATTTTCCGTCTCTCCTAATGGCATAAATAAACGGAATGACCTAAACAATACAGATTTACTACTTTAGTGACATTTTTGGCTAATAAAAAAGTTTAGTGATCAAAAGCGACACAATGCAATAGTTTAGTGACATTTCACGCGATTTGCTCTTAACAGTTTTATTTTATGTAATGCGCAAAACCTGTTTGTAAAAATGACAGAAAAAATTTGAAAAAATCCTCTTACTTTTTTTGAAAAGGTCATGCCAATTCAAAAGACAACGGTCACAAATCTTTGTCATTTAGCCCACAAAAGAATTGGTGAGATTTGATTTTTTTTCTTTTATTTGACTGATTTTTTTATTGGTTGCAATTTTGGGAAAGCAAGAAACAAGTTTGAATAAAAAGTTTCATTTTATGTAATGCCCAATACCTATTTGTAAAATGACAAAGAGAAAACTTGAAAAAATTCTCTTACTTTTCTTGAAAGGCGAAAAAGATCATGCCAATTTAGAAAACAACAATGGTGATATGAGAGACAGCAAGGAGAAACTCATTTTAGATTTGGGCACAAAATTCACAAGGATTTTATAGTGAAAAAGGAGAATAGTCTGATTATTATCTATAATGTTTAAAGAGCGAAGACAAACATCAACCAAAAAGATAAATTGACAAATTTGCCCTAAAAACTAAGCTTGCAAGTAGGAATGGCAACGGGTCGAGTTTGGAGCAGGGGACCCCTTCCATGCCCCCCACCCTACTGCCCACTACTTCCCTCCCCCCTCCCGGCCGGCCCCACCGCCCTGCTTCTCCTGCACGGTTAATAAAAATTTGTCATATAATTTTATTGTAATCAAATTTTAGCAAATATTAAGTGATAAAATATCAACACATCACCAAGTCATTAGGCATTATAATTTTACAATTGAAACCCATAAAAATAATCAAACAAAAATTATTTGAATACAATCCAACATGATGAAACAAATACAAGTAAAGTAATCGAGTTTTTCACTTTTGAAAATAAATACAATCATTAAGTCATTATTGTGTTTTTTTTCAGAAAAAAATGTTATTGTGTTAAGTATAATTAGGACTTTAGCATAAATGTATTAGTAAATTTTAGTATAACTAATTAATAATTTCTTTTAGTAGACATGTATAATTATTAGTAATAATTGATAATATCAATTATATTACATATACTAATATACATTATACATATGAAAAAGTATGTATAATTATATGTATACTTTTTTCCTACATCAGTTTCAACATCATAAAAAGAAAAAGTATATATAATTATATGTATATTACCTTGATGTTGAAGTAAAAAGGTCTCAAAATCAAGGTTTTAGTCAATTTCAAAAAAGTCCTGTTACTGTGCATAATATGAATTTAATTAAATAGTATTGAAGTGAAAGGTCTCAAAAATCAAGTTCCAAGTCAAAGTAATTTTATTGGGGCATTGAGAAAAAAATTTTAAATTAGAAAAAGATATGTGATACAAAATTATAATGTACTTTTCTAACGCTTTTTAAAGTCTAATGTTTGTTATGTGGGATAATTTACATTCCTAGTTAATTGTAATAATAGGGATATCAGTAAAAAAAAAAATAAAGAAAAGGAGACTAGATAGCCTTCTTGTATTATAAAATCTCTTCATCTTTTTATTTTTAAAAAAAAGGGAAAAAAAATCTCTTCTTCTCTTTCTTATCGAAGTAAAACTTAGCCAAGAAACCAATATGACCCTTTTGCAAATTAGTATTAATGTCACTCCATATGAAACCGTGAAAAATATATTTATTTCAAAACGAAATATTTTTGGACATTCATATTAGTTTCTAAAGGCATTTGTCAGTCTATTTTCTAAATACAAGAGTATAAGTGAGATTGATTTTTTTTTTTTGTCTACAAATAATTTTTAAAATTCCTATGCAAGAGTATAAGTAAACTATATAATCATATTGGAAAAGTAAATGTTTCACAAAAAAATAAAAAAAAAGATGAGAAGTGAATCAGAAAAAAAATAATTATAGAGAGCTTTCGAGTTGATTTGGTCTAGGAAAAAGAGGAATGCTATGTAAGTAATAAAGAATTTGGAAGTTGAAATATGAGTCCTTTCTCGTTGAATATTATTGAGAAAAAAAATTTTACAAAAAGTTTTTACTTTTTCGTAAGTACATTTTTTCAATCACTTACTCATAGATATCAAATTGCTAGAAATATATTTTCTACAAATATTTCAAAAAATAACAATCCAAATGAATTCCAAACTCACTACAGAACTTTTTGATGATAATAACACAAGGTAAAAAGGTGATTAAAAATGAAAAAAAAGTCATCCAAAAATTGTAATTAGAGTTTTTTTTAAAAAAAGTTTTTTTTTTTTGCATATAATTCTTTTCCAATATCATTAAGCAAGTTTCATTCAAAAACCAAAAGACAAGAAAAAAAAAAGGTATTACTATCTAAATTAGCTAACTCCAAAAAAAAAATCATCAAAATTGCCATTAGAGGAAAGAAATCAAATTGAGCCGTCTATCAAAGAACAAGTATTTTCCCTTTAAAAAGTAGCTGAATTCAAGATGCTGCTGAGGTAAAGTTTGCGGCAGAGCCAAATTCATAACCAAATTCTTCTGCATATTCTACGGTGCGGCTGCGGGCTGCCAAATATACTAACAAATTAATGATAAGGGTCTCATCATGGAATCTTGGCTTTTACTAAAAAGGCCTAAATGGGTGTTGGATATTCCTCTTGCAGCTCTCTCTCCCTCTCTTTTCCCCAGTTCCACTTGCTCCTTCTCCTACTGCCCCACTACATCCAACTCGAAAACTACTTGCACTTTCTCTGCCAAATCACATTCAAATCATCCTCTTTTAAGCCCACCTCTAAATTCTTGCAAACCCATATCAGGAAACTAGCCCAAAAAAACCACTGGTAAAGCTCCATCTTCAGGCTCCTTTCTTTTTGAGGTGTGGCAGAGTTGTTGAAGAGATGGAGACCCAAAAAGGAAATGATTTTCTACAAAAACCCAGTTTGATCCTCATAGTATTGACGCAAGAATTGGTTCAAAAGATTGCTTATGATGCTCTTGTCTGGAGTTCACTTCATGGCCTTGTTGTTGGTGACAGAAATTCACAGGTCATTGTTGAAAAGATTCTTGTTTTATTTTGGGGCATTATTATAGCTTAGTTTCTTCATATTATTCTGATCAACAAGATGAGATTGCAAATGAACAAGGGTTGTTTTCTTTATGGTTTTACTAATTTTCTTTTCTTATAGCTTTTAGATTGTTCTAATTGTTTGTGATTTATGTCTGCATTTGACTAATGGTGATATTTAAAATTGTGCATTCTGAATGAACGTTTCTGTTTAAGATGTCTTTTAAGTTGGATAACCAATCCTTATACTTAGTTATTTATGTGCGGAGAAAGTTATCCATTGGATAGCACTTTATTTGTTTTGTTGCTGCTGGTGAGGATGAATACAACGGACAGTCTTGGAATTGGATTGCATTTGATTTCTACATTGTGATGTTGGGTAGTATTTTAATGAATGCAGAGATCAGGAAAAATGCCTGGTGTAGGAATGGTTCATGCCCCAATTGCCTTGTTGCCATATGTCATTCCCTGAAAGTCATTGAAACAAGCTTGTGAAGTAGCTCCTATTTTTAATGAACTAGTTGATCGTGTGAGTTTGGATGGAAATTTTTTGCAGGAGTCGCTTTCTAGGTAATCTCCTCCGCTCACAAACATTCTTATGTATCTGTTACAAGTAGCTATTTAGCCTGTTTAGTTTCCCGTATTTCTAGTTGGTCTTCTTTGCTTTACATTCCCTTTCTGTGTCTTTGTGTGTGTTTGTCAAACTAATTATCCTCTCTGTTTCAATAATGCAGGACAAAGAAAGTAGACACATTTTACATCCAGACTCTTGGATATTCATTCCAAGATGTTAGAGATCAATAAGAAAAGAGGTGAGGTGCTTCTGATTATAGCATTTGACTTAGATTTCCTTTGAAATGAATTGATGTTTCACTTCCTCTAGTTATGCTGGTTGGTTCTCTCTGATTTTGCTGCTACTATAATATAGTTTGGTGATGCTTAACTTGGGGATCCACATTTTAGTGGTCTCCATGTTTCAAATCCTTTAGTTCTCCACTTGATGTTAATCTATGGTTGTGGCTGCAGATTTTATTACAGGGAAGGGGGGAAGAGGGGGTTTTCATGTGATCAAATTTACCTGTTTCTGAGTTGTGCCCTTGTGCAATTTTATTATCTTATCTTGCCATTGAAGGGGCAGGGAATACTTTTTGAATATAGTTCTTTGGTTATCTGTATACTTCATTTCATCTCAGTGGAACTGATATTTGTAAAACTAACCAATGCAAAATGATAAGAAAAGTAGATTTCCTATATTGTTTAATTTGTGGTGTTAGCATCTTTACTAACTTTACCTTAAACTGCTCTTCAGGACATACGCTTGGGATTGCATCGCTCAGGATTACATGTTAGATGAACAAACCAAATTTACTTCTTCAGATAGAGCTTAACACAATTTCATCATCTTTTCCCGGGCTGAGTTGTCTTGTCAATGAGCTTCACAGGTTATCAATTGTTACTTGTTCTTGCCTTCTCCATCTCTCTCTCTGTGTTTATGTTATTCTGGATTTTAGTGATTCTTGCATTTCAAAATTGCTCATCAAATGCCACTGCAATTGTTTATACTGAAGGTTTTGGGTATTTACATTTTGGATTAGTTGAAAGCACATCAATGGAGAGCTTTGTATGTCTTTCTATTTGCTTATCCTCTATTGTCAAAGGAAGTGATATAGCTTTAATTTTCAGTTGTAGGATGTTTATTTGCTGTTGGTTTCACTAACTTTTTAACACAGACAAAGAAAACCTTCTAGTACATTTGCTGATGAAAATCTCACGTGATTCAGTGAATGTCAAAATGTGATCAAGTTCAGTTATACAATGAAAGGAACCTTCACTTCACCCAAAGTTTTATAACAATCAAACTTGACTCGTTTTTAGTCGTTTGACAATTTCCGTCTTCTTGCAATGTTCCAAGGCTACAGCAATGAAGATCTTTATGCATAAGTGACATTTATCAAATTGTTGGCTGGGATGCATATTTTTCTAATATGATTATTAATGAAAGAATCAGCTCATAATCATTTCTTGTATTCTATTTCTATTAGAGAAAAATGCATGAGGTGTTATGAGGGTCATTACTTATTTAAACATTGACATTAGCTAAAGGACATGCAAAAAGGGTGCACCTGGGGGACATGAGTACAACAATTGACTAATTAGATGAGGAAACCTTGTTCACATATAAATCATTTGGGGGTGGAAGCCCTCGTTACTTTGATGTTTGGTTTATAGTAGTTTAATAAAGGAGGAGAAGGTCTTTGCTTGAATATTTAGCTGAATACTCTTGATTTGAGGGGTTATACCTAAAATGAGGCTACGATCTGGCTGGCTTGTATAGTCACACAACGTGTGTGTATTCATGAGAATTAAGTGAAAAGAAAAAGTCTGTCCAGAGATACAGATGATTAAGGGAAAAAAATAATTACGAAGAAAAACAAAACTTTGTGTGCTAATTTAGCAGTCCAGATTGAGATTCTTTCATCCCTCTTCCTGTGCGCAGATTGTTACTTCTTCAATTTAGAGAACAGCTCTTACTAGATCCTGAAAGAGTTCCCAGAAATAATGCTGTAAATGGATTTGCTGAAGCTTTAGCCAAAGCTTGGACTGAATATAATAACCCAAGGTTTGGTTTTAATAAATGTTTTGTTATTGTTCTCAAGCTGCTATTGTTGGGTCATACAATCTGCCACTAACTGAAAAGTGCAGTACAGGGCTGTAATTATGGTTGTGGTTCAACCTGAAGAACGCAATATGTATGACCAACATTGGCTATGTGCAGTACTCAAGGAACGATATCCTTTTCTATTCTATCATTTACGACAAGGTTATTTTCAGATCTATTTTACTTATAGTTGGTACTTTGCCCTAAAATCCATAGATGCAAGTTGTCATAGCTGAATATTGACATGTTACCCTAGATTGCATTTCCATAACTTGTTGACACATATCAAATAACAACTATTAGGAAGAGTTTAGCAGAAATTGATGCAAACAGGAGAGCTTCAGGCAGATGGAACGCTTCTTGTGTATGTATCTTATGGAACAAAAGTACAATTATGAGTGTTACATCAACTTGTGGCTCTTGTCTGAAAAAGTCAAATTCTTGGACATTGCAGAGGAGGTGAAGCGGTTGCGGTTGTCTATTTCAGAGCTGGGTATGCACCGACTGATTATCCTTCAGAGTTTGTGAGTACAGATGCTTCATGCTTGTGCTGCTGATATTTTTACCCTATGAGTTTTCATTGACTATTGCTTATCTCAATAAACATTGGTCCAAATGTGAAAACTGTTTGGTTGTTAAGGACACACACACACACACACAGATATATATATATATATATATATATATATTTGCTGTGTTTGATGTGATTATAATCACGTGTATTTGATTCTGCATCCAACTTGGTGTTTATTTATTTTTCTAAAACACTTCATCTTACGAACTTGAAGTCGCGGCTCCTATCATTGTATTGCTTATGCTCATTGAGAAGTCTTATTTTATGTATGTAGTTTGTTGATGTTATTGATTTATTTTCGGTACATCTTTTGATAGGAATGGAGAGCTAGGCTACTGATGGAGCAATCTTCTGCAATCAAGTGCCCTTCTATTGCCTATCATCTGGCAGGAACAAAGAAAATCCAACAAGAACTTGCAAAGCCAGGTGTGCTTGAAAGGTAAGACTAAAACCTTCTCAAATAAGTCATGTTGCTGTAAGATGGGGTCAGTAATTTGGTTAATAGTTGCTTGAGAGCAATTTACTGGAAAAACACTGCAATTGAGACAAATGAGAGATACAGTTATTTTTGGAGATCTTTACTTTGCTCTTAACATTCTTTCCGGTGGAGGTGAATGTAAACTTCTGGTATCACCTTTGACATCACAAGTCGTTCTTGTGGTAAACCAGAAAGTGGAAACCCCTTCAGTGCCTCTTGGTCATCGTCACACGAAAAGAGGCATTTTCATGTTTAGCTAATATGTAACCTTAAATTTCATTGAGAAATTAAATCACATCTAAATTTAATTCAGAAAAAAGCACTATCTAACCTCTCTGAGAACATGGAATGATATGGAATGTGATGAACCGTATTATTTAGTGAGTCAAGCCTCGGAGGACTCCATATTATTCTTTGCACTCTTACACAGACGATTAATTTCTCTCTTCTACCAATCGAGGTCAAACTATTTCTTGGTTCTAAACAGGTTTCTTGAGAATAAAGATGACATTTCCAAACTAAGGAGATGCTTTGCCGGGCTGTGGAGTCTAGATGACTTGCAAATTATCAAGGATGCAATTGAGAGACCTGGATTATATGTGATGAAGCCACAAAGGGAAGGAGGAGGTCTCTTTTTCTAACTATTATCACTACCCTTAGCTCTAGTACAGTGATTTGTGTTATTAACTGTGAATCAATTTCGTTTCAGGAAACAACATCTATGGTGACGATGTGAAGGAGACCCTACTGAGGTTGCACATGACAGGTAACCAAGAAGATGCAGCCTACATCCTTATGCAAAGAATTTTCCCTGCTGTTTCTCCAGCCATTCTTATGCGATATGGTGTTTCTCATAGAGATCAAACCATATCAGAACTTGGGGTTTATGGCGCTTATTTGAGGTAATTTCTGTACACCAATCAGAATTGTAGGTGCTCATTCTCTAGCCCCTCCTTATTGACCAGCTTTTTCGTCTTCAACATGCAGGAACAAAACAAAGGTCATTATGAATGACAACTGCGGTTACTTGATGCGCACAAAGGTCTCTTCCTCAAATGAGGGTGGGGTTGCAGCCGGTTTTGCAGTTCTGGATAGCATATATTTGGTTTGATTTGTGATCTTCCCAATTTTTGTATCGTAACTTCACTTGCCAAACATGTATAGTTGCGATCTAATAAAGTCCGACCCTCTAGAGAGATCTTGGTATACTTCAGCTGCCAGTGATTTAATATTGCACTAGCATGTTCTGGTGTATTGCTTTCGTTGATTTAACTCGAACATGATGGCAAGGAGAAAGATGAAGATTCTGTTTAGCTTTATGTCCATCTTGCTTTCCACTTGTTACACTTTCTCTCTAATTGTTTAAGACAAAAGTCCCTTGCTTTTCAGTGAAGATTCTAACCTTTTCTTCATCCCTGAAAAGGGTGGAAATCTGGTATGATGGATTCTAACTTGTTTACCTTTTTTCTTTAAAATTGTGGATGGTGACAATTGGAATCATTTTGTTTGTGTGTGTGTGTGTGTGTGAAGCATTTAAAAATTTTTTGGCCCTTTTTAGAGAACTATGAGAAGATTTTGAAAATTTTTATGCAATGTCAAGTTTTGCCTATGTGTCAAGTTTTTTAAATGTTAATGATACTACCATTACACTCGTAAAGATTAAAAAAATTTTGACACTTGAGTAGTGTTCTGCATGATGGTGGGCGGTTGAAATGTTAAACGTGCAGTAATATGATTACAAAATACATCTGTTGAATGGTCAGATGTGCATCTAGGGGTGTGGATCGGATTTGGGTCGAAATTGAAAATTTTGGATCTAACCCATTTTTATGTGGTAGATTCAGACGTAACTCATATATCCGACGAGTCTTGATCTTAGAGTCCTGGAATCGAATCCGACAGGTCTTGGGTCAAGTTGGATTTACCCAAAAAGAAAAGATCTAACTTTAAACAGTTAAAAATTAAATTCAAAATCAATTACAAATCTAATCTCCAAACTTAAACAAATCAAATTACAAAACTAAATCACAAGAGTCAATCCAAAATTAATCACAAATTAATCTACAAAGTCATTACTAAATTGTTAATTTGGTAAAAGAATGTATTTAGAAATATTTATATTTTATAATTATTAATATATTGTTCGGGTCTGGATCGAATACGGGTCGAAATTTTATATTCCGTATTCAACTCGTTTTTTTGTTAGAGCAAACGGGTATGAGTATGAATCCGGGTATCGGAATTATTTTTCAATCCAAATTCAGAAAAATTTATCGAATTCGGATCCAAACCCGATCCGTTGACACCCTATGTGCATCTCAGGAATCATGAAGGACTACGGTTGAATAGTCTGCAAGTAATCCCTTATAAGCAGAAGCCTACCTTTACCTTCTTTCAGTTTCTTTCCAATAGATTATCATCGATAGAGCAGGCAACAAAAGACTCAGTCAAACAATCCATCTACAATTTTAAAAAAAAAATCTATACTGCCCTGAATGAAATTCGTTACTATGCCCAGCAAAAAGATAGCAGGAGGCACCTAGGAAGAATACTAATGAATATTACGTTCTAGCAGCAGTATAACTCTCAAGTTGACTGGACATCAAATCCTAAAATGTGAAAGAACTGAAGCTATATTCACAGGTTTCGCTAACAAGCAATGGTGCATAAACGTATCAATTGAATTTCTAATGTAAGTCACAAAAAAATGCTCTAATGAGTTGATTTTAACTATACTGTCTTCTAGTCTCTCCACCCAAAGTTACGAGCTCGTTCCTCCCACAGCAGAGTCAATTTGCTCTCCTTCAGTAATGCTGCTTCAGCCCTTTCCCGTGCAGTCTCACAAGTATCCACACGTACATAGCACTTCTGTGCTTCTCTTCGGTGAAAAGATGCCATTTGCTTTGCATCCATTGTTAATTCCAAAGCATGGTCCAAGATATCCCGTGTTACATTTTGCTGTAAGCTAATCTCCTCTGAAAGTAAAGTTATGGTATCCTTCTTCAATTCCTCATTCATCTCTGGATCTTCACTAGTACAACCTGCAACCAAAACAAACCAGTGGTTAGTTTGGAAAAAAAAAAAGTTTGAGTGGTTACTGTTAGAGACTAATAAAACCCGTAAGTTGATTCCAATCTTATTGCATTTCAATGCAACTATGGTCTAAGCTACAACATTGCCTGTATCTCTGCAATGGAGATTGCAGAGAGAGAGAGAGAGAGAGAGGCATGACAGTCAATATTTGGTTGCTACTACCACTACCAGTTAGTTCTATTTTTGTAAAGACATGGAGAAATAACAGATCTTTCCAGAAATTGTTATAATGTGATTCAGAAAATAATGACATTCTCAGATTCTTCTTCTGTCATATCAATGTACAGTTTGCTTCTTTTCTATTGAGACTCAAGTATAAAGGATTTTTGTTCTTCAAGAAAAACAGGAAGATGTATAATAACCTCATCAACAAAATTGGTGAACAGTACCATATGTTTTGTGTTTCTTATAGCTAGAGCACCAAGAAAATTTTAATTCCCTTGTTTGGCGAGCAGGTTTTTGGCCAAATTTGTCTTTTACAAGTTTTTCAATAACGTTAACTACAGTAATTTTAAAAAACTTCTCGAAATTTTTAAACCATACACTTCAAAATATCCAAAAATTTACGCACTTCAAAATTTTTTTCTACAACTTCTACAATAAATTTTAAACAAACACCCAAAAAATTGACTTGCCAAACTAGGGTAGAAACATAAAGATAAGCCAAGAGGAAGGTTCAACATACCTGATGATGACACGTTAAATATACCTGCAATTGATGAAACAAAAGAACATGAGAAGTCAATATGGACAGATAAGAATGCATAGAGAAACCAAAAGAAGGAGCTGCATATGTTCAATTAAAGAAGGATCACAGCAGTTCAATACTAAAGTTATTACAGTAAGACAACTAAAATATTACAAAGAGGAAATCTTTCACTTCAAAACTTCAACATAGATCATGAAGCTTCCCTAGGAGAAGTCAGTACAATCCCCCCGATCTGACTTATCATTCTCAGTTTACTGCCTTCACCAAAATTATCTTGGCGTCCTCTCACTCAAGATAAGCCCACTGGTTACGAAACCTATTACTCCTAATTCTCTCGTTCTCTTTGCGGGTAAAAACGGCAATTTATTCACCGAAACTTGGCATTCTAATCTTGCTACGAATCAAAGAATACAGCCAACAGCCGCAGTGATTTCACATCCAAATAGTGACGAGTAAAAACGAAACATATTTCGAATAACAATCAATTCTCAATATGCACCAATGCAGAGAATACATTTTGACATATTTAACTAATGAACATTAGAGAAAACAGGAAAGAACAAAGGCGATCAACTAGTCAATCCCCTAATTCATTCAAGCAGAAGCAAAATCAGAAAACTAACCTGAAGGCAGGGTGAATGAATCCGATTGTGGGCAGTCACAAGAACATTCAGGACACGAAACCAAAGCCTTAAACTTCTTCTTAGGCTTATGAGACCGTCCAGAAGAAGATGGAGACGGTCTCCAGACGTAAACAACCAATATCAAGCCAACAAGAATCGATAGGAATCTCAAAAATCCGCCATTTCTCACTCTGTGGTTTGACGGGTGTGCCATAAATATCCTCTGCAAAAACAAGCAGATAAGAGAATAATCAAATCTTTAAACTTGTAGACAAAAGGGACCGAAAAAACACAAAAGCCTATAAGTGATCGCAAAGTGGACAACGACCCATTGTTTTAATTAAAAATCCACATCAATACCTGAATGATCAAAACTTCCACTTCAACTCAAACTCAACCATTGCACCAAGGCTTATAATAATACACTAAAACTCATATTATATCAACTGCCTGCGTAAGTTTTAAGTTTGGTCACCAAACAAGGAAATGAGAAATCTTATGGTTTGTTTTGTACGAATGCAGGGTTTGTCTTGTACGAATCAGGTCTAAAACTAACAGCAAATCGGAGTTGAGGAGGGGATGAAAAGGAGAAGTTATTGACTGGGACGAGGACTGGAATAAGATAGTTTTGTTACTGGAGAAGACTTCTACATGTGCACAAACATCACATATATGCCACGTCAAGAAACTAAGTGGTTTGTTTGCACTTTGCACCTAATAATTGTAAGGGATAATTTCAGAAACCTCCCCTGAACTTTATAATAATATCAATTGGTACCGCTAAACTTTAAGAAAAAACACATTTACGTAGTTCTTATTTTCAAGTTTTTGTAACTTTATTGACCCATTTCAAAATGAAACTATAATATAAGGTAAATATATTAAGTATAAATTATTATACATATTTATACTAACACTATTTAGAAAACGTTTATATTAACGTTTAATTGAAACAAACAAACAAACAAATAAGAACTATTTAATAAATTGTCCATATAAAATATTAAACACACAACTAATATATTCAACTAAGATTATATAAACAATTTATGGTTATAAACAATGTATTAAAAGCAAAAATATTACACTGTTTATAATATTATTAAATAGTTTATTTTCTATTTATAAAGTATTATTTACAATTTATGATAATACTAGTTTATAATAAATTGTATATTAGTTTATCAAATAATATTTGTTTATGATAATAATATATTACAATATTAGTTATAATATTTATTATCCAATAGTTTATTCATAACTAATATTAGTTTATTATAATCAATTTATAATTATTAACTATTAAATAATCAAATTTTGGCTACACAAGTTGTCCTGAACTTCTCATTTGCAGATTCATTACAGCTGAAATACAGAGACTTTTTTAGTCCCCTGGAGTATGTAGGACTCATTTTGCATCCAACTATTTACAAGTTATGGTAGTACTACTTTCGTCTGTTGTATGTGTTGGCAGGTCGTTATCAATATCTTGACAAATTCAAGACTGCCTATGTCTCATTTTGTGGTATGACTACTTCAAGCCTTGTGAAAAAAAAATTATTATATTCATAGACTTGGACGTGTACATGGACTATTCGCTATAGAATATCGGTAGAATCCTTTTCTCTTTGAATCGCCAACAATAATACTGCAGATCTATCGTACGTGCTATATTAAGCATAATTTGAGCACAATTAGTTTCTATGCACAAGATAGGAAAGGTGGTTAACAAATTAGAGTATCATATATGTTAGCCTTTTCTTTTTCTCCTTTTCCTTGCCCATTGGAGGCGGCTTTTGCATGGCTTGTTCGATTGCGGATAGACTTTGTTTGTACAAAACAATACAAATGTAGCACTATTCAATCGCTGCCAGTAAAAATGTTGTCTTGCACTACAGTATCATTGGAATTGTATTCTCATCTTTTTGATTCATTTGCTATACACTTTGTGTCATTTTATGAATAATTTTCAGTTTTTCTTGTCTTGAGGGGTTGCTATTAATGATAATAATGGGTTGCTGTTTTGAATTTTATTTTCTCCAGTTAAGTACTACTATTTCAATTATAAAGGTGTCATAAAAATGCAAATGTAAGTAATCTAGTTTTTTTGTCATTCCAATTATGCCTTTATTAATTGATGATTGAAATCTCATATTATACTCTTTTTTATTTTTTAATGATGATTAAAATTCATTATGTCATATCTGTTGATTTAGAAGAAAATAATAATTTGATGACAATAAGCATTAGAGACTAAGTAGGATCTAGTCTTAGTTGTCTATTTGTCCAAAATACCCTTCTCCCTAATAATTAGATTTATTGTATTTTAATAATAGCAATAATTATAGTAGTTAGAAAAAAAATATAAACTTTATTAAATTTCAATTATGAAGACAATAAACAAAATATAACACTCCAAACCAATGTGTCTCTTTGCATTCTATTTTTAATTTTTTTTATTTTCATTAAAAATTCTTGATCAATCACAACCTAATTAAATTTTCAAATCTTCAAAAGTATTGCTATTGATACCAAAACAAAGTGCTCTTAGGATAATAGATTCATTGTTGTTTGTGGTCTATGTCAGATTCTGCCTAAAAAATAAAAGGAAAAATCTCAATTAACTCTACCAATAAAATTCCAATTCTCAAAAAATGAATAGTTAGATAGAAAAATTTAAATGTGATGAATCGTTTATACTCCAATTTTAATAGAAGTAACACACAAAGTAATACAAGGAATTCAACTTCAAAGAATGTACATGGTCTTTTTAAAAAAAAATGGTGCATTTAACTTCATATTGAGGAATTTCATCAAGATTCTGTCAAATTCAACTTACGTAATATGAAAAATAATAGTGGTAGAGTGTGCAACCAATATTTATGCAAACAAGTATTTTCTATTTTATTTTATTTTAGTTTATTGCCCTCCCTCATCCCCACACCCTTTTCATCCCCAAGCATAGAATTCGAACCTTAAATTTGATATCAGAGAGAACCCTAAGAGTCTTCTCCTGGTCATTGGGCCAACCGTAGTGGTTAGCAAATAATTAACTTTTGCTTACCATGCAAGTTTAGGTCATCCAATTCCAAAAGGAAAATAAAAAATTGTTCATATATCTAATTAAAAATCAAACAATTTTAGGCGTATTACCATAATTTGTTTGTTGTGGAGAAAAAGAAAAAATAAAAGAAGTAGCTAGAAATATTGATAGTGTACAAACCATTCAAAATATTGATGCTTTTGTCAAATTATTTCATATTTGGTCAAATCTTTATTTTTTAATGTTAATTTTTCATCTTCTTTAATTAATTGTCCTCAAAACCATTATATAGTATTATATTATATTTAATAAACATTAATATAACTTATAAATTGAAAAGGCAAAAAAATCTTATAAACAATAAATTATATGAAACATTTATATAATAAAAAAATGGTTAAATAAATGATTATTAGTTTATGATAATATATTATTAGTTTATATTATAAATTGTATTGTGCAGTGAGCTCCTCTTTTTATATTTTGTGTTTGTTTAAAATATAGTTAGATTTGAAATGCGATTTCCACTTTTGCAATATAATTTTCATAATCTGAGTTAGATTTGTGCAATTCCAATGACTTTAATACTAAAGATAATGTACTCATGAAGGCTCCCCTTCAAAAGTTGCAATTCAAGCTTCTTTTGTTATTTTAAGCAAAAGCACAATCTTATAACAAGTGGAGCAAGAAATGACTAAATGCTTTGTGCTGATCAGTGCAAATTAAAATTCGACATCTCCACGAATCTGGGGCATGCCCATTGCCGACATCTGTACCATGGTAGATATGACAATGGTTGCTTAATTTGCTTGGATAGGAGAGGCATAATTCTGATTTGGCTGGTGTTGGCCATAGTACAGATGTATTTCTGTAATCCTCTCAGTACAGGGATAATGATTGGCCTATCTTGAAAAATGGAACTGTAAAGATATTTCTACAAATCATGGCAGATTATGATTCATTTCATAATTGATATAAGTTGTATCTTTCAAAGTTTCAAGTTGATTAAATGACAATTTTTTGCCATATGATGAAGCTATTCTTGATTTTTTTTTTTTTTTGTCAAAAAAGCTATTCTTGATTCGTCGCAGCTTTTACATAGCTTCGGCCTGAATTCACGGATTGATTACACAGTATCATATATTTACATTGAGTTTAAACTTATGATGTAATAGTTTCCTCATCAAGAAAGATTTTCTTTTTTTTTTTTGATAATCTCACCAAGAAAGATTTTGGCAGCCTTTTTTTTCCCCTAGGGGTGGATGAACAACCCTTAGGAAATGAACATAGAAAATAGGGTGAAAAAACGTTATCGGCTACTCTACTACTTGGATAAATTACATATAACCCCCCCTATGATTTCATCTATTGTCACATGGCACTCCTTAACATTTCAAAATATCCACGTCACCCCTTATGATTTTATATAAAATGGAAATTTGACAGAAAATAGTCTACATAATGTCGTCATTAGTTGAAATACTAATAGTGCTCTTATTTAAATAATAAATCAATCAACGGTTTAACCACCTTGTATAAAAGCATAAAAAGATTACGTGGATAAATGCAAAAATCATGCAGAAGTAAAATGGATATTTATACATACCATAAAAGGGTTATATGGATATTAATATTTTATCTCATGAGCTTTAAAAGCGCGTTTAGTATAAACACTGTAACTGATTATGTGTTTCGATCATTTTTCACTTAATTACATAAAACTACAAGAGGGTTATGTGACTATTTTAAAATCTTAGGGGGGTCATCTAACATTATTAAAACCACAAGGGTATAATAAGTAATTCATCCCAACTACTTAGATCCTATATATACTTCTAGTTACTCAACTATTTTTTTCCTTTAAATTGATTATTAAACTTGCAAAAAGTGATATACTTGTAACCATTCCATCTACTTTTTACAACTTTGTAAAAGTTTTAGGATCATTCATGTCCAAAATATGTTGGGGTCTACTTGAATGATGTGTTTTTTGAGTGTTTGTCAAAAATTAATAGTAGATCATTGTTATTGTCTTAGAAAAATGTAAGTATTTGTCTGAAACACCATATTTTTTCCAAAATATACCTTACCCCTCCCCATCACAAGCCACCCACCACTGGCAACCTCCATTGCATGCTATCAGTTCCACTTCTATCGCCAGTACCGTATTTAATGCTTTATTTTTTTTTTTAAACTTGTGTGTGTTCTAACCTGATTTGACCTCTTTACTTCAGGTCTTAAAACAAAGGACTTCTCATGACTTCTTTAAGCTCATCTCCTAGCATGGTTAGCTATCTCGGCGAGTCCAGTACGACTAGGCCAAGTCATAATTGGAATGGGGAGATCGATACTATATCGATCCGTGAATCGTAGATAATTTCATATTCGTAGCGACTCGCTTTAACTCGATCGATATTAGCAAATTTGAATCCGCGATGCGTGGAATCAATCAAAATATTTGAGTTAACTCGAAGTCGACTCATATATTTTTTTAAATTGTTCCTTTTATGGTATTTTTTATTTTTAGTAATTTTTTAGATTTTTAAAAAAAATTTATGTGCTATAATATGCATATCACCTGATATTCAACTGATATGTCACGACGAATGTGGACCAATCGCGACCATGACCTGCGACGGCGAAATATATTTCCTAGGCCTCCCAAGCCCAAGTTCACTTGAGAAAGAATGAGAGCCAATTTTCACCTTCTCCAAATAAATGACTTCACTCAAGTCGAAGCAAGGAAGGCACCCATGCATGCAATAACTACAGTAGAGTTCTTTTTCTCTCTTTAACTTTACCATGAGGCCTGCTGCCCAGGTGGTTTAGCCAACAGTGGGCCAAGAAATACTGAATGGTGATATAGACAGGTTTTCGAAGAATACACTAAACTGTCGATTTTTTTCATACTTGAAGAGCGTTGGGAATGAGTAGTGGATAACAACTCTATGGTATGCAATTGGTATATTGATCTTTGCAGCGTTAATGCTTTTTAGCAGTTTTGGTCTCATTATCATAAAGTAGCTCCGAAATTCACTCGGTTTCGAGATGTAGAATTTATGTTGAATCAACATTTAGCGGCGTTACTAATGCTTGGGACGTCACTCGAATCTAAGTTTCTAAAGACTAGTGAATTACCATTCTCCGCTTCACTGCACAAGATTCAATCCCAAATTTGATTTGAATGAGGACAGTGAAAGGACATGCCCTTGCTTAGTGACGCTACTACTACGCTTATGCTTAATAGGCCGCTTCGGCTTCCTCTTTGGCAACCACTTTCCTTACCTTACCTCTTTGCTAAACTCTAACTCTAAGCTACACCAATTGAGCAAGATGCTTCTACTTCTGTTTTGCTTGCTTCTCTCATACTTGTTTGCCTGAAGGCTTAGAGTCCGTTTTGTTAGGTCCAAATTAACCAAAGATCTAATCCAACAAAATTTCCATCCTGCAAAATTGAGTGCAGCTAATATGTGGCTACGACTAGGCGACGGTATTATGCCATAACAAACTTGTGTTGGTATAGAGAGAGATCCCCTAAAACTGATACTCCTAGATATTAGATGTTTTTAGGAAAAAAAGTTTCAGTGGCCCTCTAACTTTTAGTCAGGTAAATTTTTGGCTCCCCAACAATTAAGAGTAAATCGTTGATCGTTGATCTATCAAAAGTGCAAAATGTTGGACCTTCTGTCAAGTTCAACCATTAAAATTGACAGAAATTATCACCATATGAAACGCATGCCAAAATATGAAGGGCATTTTAGTCTGTCAAGTAGTTTTCTATTTGGTAAAAAGGAATTTCTTCCCGAACAAAAAGCTGTAGGAAGAAAATCTCTCCATGGCAGCTGAAGAGCTTCTACTCAAATTTTTTGTTCCATGTGGTTGCAAATAATTGATTCTTTTTCTTTTTCTTCTTTGTTTTCTCTTCCAAATTAACAGTTTAATGTTGCTGAAGAATAAAAGAGCGATCTAATGTTGCTGAAAAATCAAAGAGCGATCATGGCTGAATCCATCAGACCCACGAGAAAGATTCGGATCTTTAGTAACAACCCGAATGCTATCGATATTGATTCATCTGATGATGAAAGGGTGATTGAAAGAAGCCTAAGAGGTTTCTGAAGGAGATTATTCTCCCTACCGTGGAGTTGAAAAGTCAACCTGGTTAGTTTGTGGCTGTTGGCCCTGAAGCTGAAATCCCTGTCAAAAGAGCAACAAAAGGGAGAAAAACAACCCGAAGAAAAAGAAGTTAGCTAAACTGTGGAGTCAACCTCAATCAAAGCCTTCGTCGACCAAATACAAAGGTGTCAGGCATAGGAAATGAGGCAAATGGGTTGCAGAAATTCGCGACCCATTTATGGGAAAGAGGATTCGATGGGGTACCTATAATTCTTCACCGGAAGTTTCAAGAGATGTGCACTGGTGATGATGGTCGACGAATTACAGGAGCTTCCAACCACTTGCGCTAGAGGGAGAGAGAATGGTAAAAGAAAATAATTAAGTCAAATTGATTTTTACTCTTTTTTATCGGGTGAATAACAGCTAGAACTAAAATGCCTCTCGTATTTTGGCATGCATCTCACACCGGCATTGATTTCCATTTTATACTTTCGAAAGATTGAGGGTCAAAAGTTGACTTTTAATCATTGAAAACCAAAAGTTCACTTGATTAATAATTAAAGGGCTATTGAAACTTTTTTTTTTCCAATGTTTTGATAAGCAGATGGACATTGCACTGATATCTAGCTTTTGGGTTGAAAAAGCTCGTCGATCCAAATGAATCATTCTTCTAGTCTTTCTTCAGCTTTCCCGCACCGAAACTGATCCACAGTAGAGTGTATTCGCTTTGTGCAAGGGAAGTCAACCAAGTTCAGTTCATGAGAACGTAATAAAGTGGAGAAACCGCGACACGAGGCTTCTTACCTTAGCTGGAAGTCGTTTACTGAAGTGCCCCATTATTAAATATAAAGTAAGTGCTTTAGGAATTTACTGAATAGGTACAGAGAAAGGACTTACTTCTGTGAGATCTATTTGATAATTCGATTCAGTACTTAAATTTAATATATTTAGATCAAATTATTTGTTTGGATAAAGTATTATTTGAAATAATTACTGTAGTATTTTTTGTGATGTTATGTATATGAGATAAAATGGTGATTGAAAATATTAAAATGTGTGTTGAAAAATGTGTTTATGACACAAGTGAAATATTATTTGAAAAAATTTGATATCCAAACAAATTCATATGGCTTTATGTTCAGACACGTTTGATAATAAAAAATTGAGCATCTAAATTAATCAAGTAGTATTGAATTTTCTAGGTAAAATTTGCTCTAAAAAATAAGTAATAAACTATTCACTTATCACCGAATATGATATACACTCAAATGTATTTGATTTAATATTTAATAATTCAATCATTTAATGAATTTAAATTTTAAATTTTAAATTTTAAATTTCAGTCTTATCAAACGCAACCTAACTCTTTAATTAGCACAAAGGCAACGAAGAGCACGAGTCTAGAGAAGAAAAAATTCTTAAAAAATAGAAAATAGAATATATGGGCTTCATCAAGCTTTCGAGCAGCCCTTTCGACCGTCTGGAATATTCCTACTGAAACTATCGCTTCCTATTGCACATTAATGGATCGAGGAATTAATTGCATATACAATGAAGGTCTATAGATAAGGACAATAAAGATTGGACAGGCAGTTTCTCCCTAAAGAGAGGAAGTGCTACTCGGCTATCTATATCTATATAAATTAGATATATAACACTCCTCCCTTCATATATTTTCTGACTCCAATTAACACTCTTCCAATTAACAATTCCACTCTGATTAAAACTCCTTCAACCCAATAATAAGAGATAACAACATAATTTCATCAAAAATCGCAAATTATCATCTCTTTCATCATCCTTCTGGTATTGATCTCTTTCAACTTTCTTCTGGTATCAATTTTAGTCCTCAACTTAATTTCACCACGAAACATGCTCGCCTACAAACATTTCACCAACCCCTAAATTTCAAACTCGCCATATTGCAAAGGAGGAAACATTTTTCAGTGACACCTACGGTAAAAATTCTGTCAATTACTTAATTAAAACATTTATCTACATATTATTTGAATTAATAATTGTAATCTATATGTTTTTTGAATGGTTTCAGGTTAAATATTTTCGGATAGTTCCTTACACTCAAAGCATTAACATAGACAATATGTTCCATGAGTTATGCAAAAATTGTGGACAACCATATCAATCTCATTTTTAAAAAATGGTGTGTATCCATTGTAATGACGTAGTCAACACTATTGTCCGGTAATTATTTTCATATATCTTTAATTTTAATTACATTCTTTCATTGTATATCACAATTTCTTCTTAACAGAGACAATGTTAACATAAAAGTTAGAGATTCCAGTGGTAACCTATACCTTGCTATTCAACACAGGCATGCACGGTTCATATTTTGTTCTGAGGCTTCTTATCTTAGAGATTTAAAAGGGAAGGTATAAATTATATGTATATATTTTTATACAATATCATTCTAAAACAAATGATAATTTTGAATTCTTTATGCTCTTAATTGTTAGGAAAATGGAGGTACATTGTTCGACCAACACATTAATTTATGCAAAAATCGTGCATTCTCATTTATAGTATGAACTCCACAAAATTCAACAGAATGAATTAAACCCCCAATACTGGCATTCGTACTCAGATTTTATTGGTGTGAAGAATGTTCTCACCTTCATAGAAGATTATCAAATCGAAGGCTAAATATTTGTAAGTATTTCATTTACTTATCAAATTAAATATTCAGTTACATTTAATTGAACCCTTATGTCGCTCAATTTATGATATAGATTTCTACTTTTTTTTTAGGATCCAATTTCCATCAATGTGGCAGTTTATAAATAATGGAGATGTTCTTATCATATATTGAACTATTGCTACAAAATCTCATTTTTTTAACTATACTTTCATGTGTCCTAAATTATATGAACAATTACATACATTTCTTACTCTTTTTAAATTTCTCTCTCAATTATAATTTCTTCCAAAAATATGATCTACTGTGTATAGCACGGGCGTTTAGACTAGTGTTTCAAATGAAAGAATAGCTAGAACCGGTGAAAGGCTAGATATAAGCCTCTTGAGAGAGGACAGGTAGGGGATCGCTTATCATTTTGTTCTTTGAAACTACGTGATAGATAGTCTTCTAAACAAATTTTATCTCTAGACTATATATATCAAAAGCACTTGAGGGGTGGGGATAGGTGGGGATGAGTTGGATGGTCGTGGAAAGGGAGTATGAGTGAAATATTTCAAATTCAAACCTTCTCATGTATACTAAAATTTTTTTTAAAAAAAAAGCGCCAATAGAATTTAGTAATTTAGTTTTTCTTCCCTAATATGCCCTTATTACTAATATTAACGACTTTACTCTATTTCCAAACATAAATGTAATTCCACGTATTACTGGAGCTTTTTACATACTACCAACTTTTAAGTTTTGTTTTAGAAGTAGAATCCCCTATAGAATAGAAATTGATTTGGAAAGATTATAGGTTATAAGTTTAATTTGCTTGAAAAAAATTTTCGTTAAAATTTAATGACCTGGCATTAGTTAGGCCATATTCTTAAAAATCTTGACTAATTTCATGTATATCAACTTTCTTAAACTTGTATAAATTCTTGCCAAGTTGATTAGAAACTTTTATAAATTCAATGTCTCACTACATAACATTACATTAAACAAGTTGCATATCACTATATCAGTGGATGCATATTTAAGTACATAAGATAGTTATACAAAGAACGTAGATACAGCCGAATTTAGTTCAAAACCCTAATACTCATATTTTGATTTTCTTTTCCATGATGTTAACTGATTTCAAAAGATACACCCAAAGGTGGATATTGCTGACACCTATCCAATTCTATAATAGTATTAATAGAATAAGTGACCCATTAATGACGACATTATGTTCCCAAGGCCCTTTTCTATTTTTTGCTATTATTCATATAATACTAGCCTTTAAATTTCATTTTGGAAAATAAACTTCCTGATGTAAATCTCCATCCTGAATAGAGTTTTAAAAAATAGATACTAGAATTGGTGAAGACAAGAAAAAATTTAGCGGGATAATTTAGAAACTAAAACATGAATGGGAAAACAAAATTTATGTAATTTAATTTTACATGGAAGAAATATGAGCGAACTGTGGAGAAACGAAGAAAAAGGGAAAAAAATAAAAAGAAATGACAAAAAAGAAAGATAGATTGAGTGAATCACCAATATTATTTGGTAATTTAGTGATTTAGGTTTTTTCCAACAATACCTTTGCCATATACTCTAATTACTATTAATTATGATGTGATATCTTGAGACACTAACGCCTAAATAACTTTTGAGGTTTTCCGTAATATCTGACTTTGATGTTTTATTGAGGAATAAAATTCTATTAAGCTTCATTTGGATTGAAGAATTTGACGAAGGATTGAAATACACTCAAATCATTATAGTTGTTTAGATGATTTAAAAAACATTTAAATTTATAATTCGCCAATTATCAAAGTATATTTTTAACACTGTAATAATTTGTGATTCAGAAATTCAAATACCTTTTAAAATAATCTAAACAAGTAGAGTGATTTAAGAGGATTTTGAATTTTTTGTCAAATCCCTCAATCCAAACGAAGAGTAAACTTCCTCAAATAGAATTTTGTTTAGAATGGAATTATGCAATTATGAAGGAAAATTGTTCATTTTAAACCACTGATTCCTTTGAATTGCTCCTAGAATATAAGATGAATAGGAAAGAAATCTAGCTCTTGCTCTTTTTGAGGTCAGGTTTGGCCTCCCTAAAAATGAATATAAGATGAATAAGAAAGAATCTGCATCCCTTTCACAAGCAATCCAAGAACTCTTTGCTTTTCATCATCTTTTTCAGAATTTTCCTCCCTGCCAGCAAGCACATCAACGAAAGGCGAAAGCATCAAGATACCAAGGGCACTTTCATGATGCCTTACCCTGAAAGTAAATAAGCTTAGGATAACAGTACACTCAAAGGAAAACTAGAAATAGTACTTTTGCTTGCAAGATTACTTGCGTCTAAATTCATACAAGCATCGCTCTTACCCCCCTAAAATTGACAACATAGAAATACAGACTTAGTATAGTAGACAAACGTTGCAGCAGAAGAAGGAAAAGGGTTGAATAGAGGAACTCCCGAACATTTGGCCATCTCAGATGTGTCGATATCAATGGTGACTCGTTATTTTTATTTCAATGAATCCTTTCGAATAAAAGAAATAGCCCTTTCTATCATTGAGCCCCCGACTACTTATGATTTTGGCAAGCTCTGGACAGATGGAAACAAGAAAGTTTTGTGAGTCAGTTGTTTATTAAAATTTTCATTCAAGTAACTTGTTTTGGTTACATTTGATCAGAATCAGAAGAGCTTACAATAAAATCTCAATTGGGAAAATCACAAATATGCAAACAATCACTTGTTCTGACCATCTTCATGGTCATCTTTCTCAGCAGTTTCATGATCAGAATCAGCTAACTCAAAGAAAGTATTGAGGTACACGGACTCCTGTCATTCCAAGTATCCCTGTAATTGACCCTCAATTTTTGGTCCTCTATCATTTCAGGAGAGAACCCCCATCTTTTTAGTGTTTCATCATCATGTTGGATCGCTAAGCTGTACTCTCCACTTGCCCCTAATTCCATAACTCGAGACTCGCAATTTTTGGGACTCTTGAGAGACTCGAATTGCTCCACTGTCCACTTGAACCACTTCATCAGAAAAATACGAACAGCTAATCCATGGGATACAATCACTAGATTCAGCTCATCAGCGGGATCATGAGTTAGTCTCCTCATGTATATGTCCCTCCATAGAGATTCAAGAAAGCCTGCAAAAGTTGTACTAAATCAACTCCTCATTTACTCCGCATAATGAAAAAGATAAAGTTTATCTAAGAGAGCTTAATGGTACTTACTGGAAACGCGATCATAAACATCAGCCCCTGATTCTCCTTCAGGAAACCGATAGAAGAACCTTCCATATCTATTCCTGATCTGCTTGAGCTCCTTCATTTTCTCGTAATCTTGGAAGTTCCCAAAATCTTGCTCTCTGATCCTGCACTCCTCTCTGACTCCCCTGACTCTGTTTCTTGGAAATGCCTGGCCAATCTCCCTGAGAGTTGATCTGGTACGTTCGTAAGGAGACACATAAAAGTAGGCCTTCCAATTCTGCGAATTACCCTGCTCAGAAACCACATCCAATATGCTTCTACCAGCTTGCCTGGCTTGCTCAATCCCATTTGTGGATAATGGGATTTTGTGATCTGCTGTAATGCCATATATCTTCTCATCTGTGTTGGCCGTGCTCTCTCCATGGCGCACCAGGATTATGCGCTTTGGGAGGCACTTGTTATAGTCCTGCATTTCTGCACTGCCGTTGTTTGCCATTTCTTGCTATTGCAGATTAATGAAAGCTAATGTTTTTATGGGAGTTCATCAACTGCGAAGGTTTGACATGGTTGAGGAGGGCCATGAGCTGACCTTTATAAATTGTTTTGGCCGCGTGGGATGGGAGGAGGAAGGAGGATAGGATGGTGATAGGAACGTGGGGTTATCATTTTTTATGATTGGACGCAGCATTTGTGGCTTTTGAATTCTAGTCAAGTTTGATAGTTTTGGACGACTTCCTTTGTGTCGGGAAAAGTTTGGTCGGTGTATTTATAAATAAACGTTACCAGTTGGTCTAATCCCATCGACGGTTCGACACTAGTTTTAGAATCCATCTCGATTGCTATTTTTTATGGTTTTTATTGAAAAATATGTTCACAAAAAATGAAATGATTTTGTTGAGAAAAATAGCAGGCCGATTTTGATTGGTCAGACTTCTATCAATTATCAAAGGATTCGATCATTGGATTAAAAAAAGGGCTTAAGATAAAAGAACATAATTTTTGATGTTTGAATCAGAGAGAAATCTAATCTTGTGCTGTTTTAGGTTGAATTTGTAAAAGTAATTTCTACTATGTGAATTCCTCTAAAAGGGGAAGGATAGAAAACAAAAGGAAGGTTGAAATGGTAAAAATATCCTATTTCGGTTGCATTTTTTTGGGAGTTTTTTGAGAAAAGTTACTATAACACTTATTTAGAATACGATATATGTAAGGTAAAAAAGATTATTAGAAATTGTGTAGAAAAAATATTCATGAAAAACATTAAAAAAATTTCACCAAAAGATCACAACCCAAACAAGGTTTTGAAAGGATAACACAAAAAGACTATTGACTTAATTTGCTCAATGCTTAAAGACGACTGCCGCGTAAGAAGAAAAAGTTCTATTATCATTTTTTCCTTTTTTGTACAGGAAACCATATGAGTTTTGAGTTACGATCGTAGATAGAGAAAGACGTAAAATCCAAAGCAAGCAACATTAAATTTGACTTCTTTTTTTTTTCTTTTTGCTAACAATTTACCCAATATAAGATCACTTAAGATAATGTTGCCAATTAATATTTTCACTTATTCTTTTTTTTTTGGCATTTCTTTTTTTTTTTTAACCTATTCCTTTAATATCAACACATGGATTTATCACTTTTGAATACTTTTCCTTTATCCTTCTCAAGTATATGAATTCTAGTTGATTTTTCGATGGTTATATATTCAAACTCAATCAGCTAAAGCAAGATAGAGATGGAAACGAATACAAAAATTGGAAGAAAAGAAAGAACCCATTTTGACCAATAAACTAGTATTAATTAGCTTGCACATGGATGGCTATGAAACTAGTTGTGAAGTTATGTAAATTGGTCAAAACTTGGATAGACCCGGTCTTCAAAACTTTAAACAGTTCAGGTTGTGCTACGACATTTGATGAAATGACGTGACACAATCTGAACCATTAGTTTTTTAAAACCAAATCTATCCAAATGTGAACCATGTAGATTCAATTCAATCAAAGGTTCCTGTTCACTTCGAGTCCCTATATTCATTTCCAAATGCCTAGACGAAATGGAAATGAATATAGAAATTGAAAGAAGAGAAGAACTTTGTTGACCAATAATAATTAATTGCTTGCTCATGTATGGCTATAAAATAAATCTAGTATTTGTGTAGCTATGAAGACTGGATTGCACAAAACTATTCTGATGGAAATGAGTATAGAAAATTGGAAGAAGTGAAGAACATATGTTGACCAATTCATAATTAATTGCTTGCACTTGCATCGCTATAAAACTAGTATTTGTGCAGCTACTTAGACTCGGTTGCAGAAAACTATTCCAATACTCTCTTTTTGATGCAGCATTTGACCGAGGGCTTTACAAACAATGTGCTGCAGTTGATCAAAACTAGGCAAAACAGCTAGCTAGTTGCCCAAGTTGTGAATTAGTATAGTTTAATCCAAACAAAAATGGGAGATAATGGAGCCCTATCTTTTTGGGGCTTGGATGACCAAAGAGAAAAAAATGCATGATTTCAATGGGGCTATCCTATAGTAAATGTTAAATCCCATAAATTGCTGTCAACTCAAACTGAATGACTGAGCAAACAAAAAGCCCTATCTGAAACATTTTTCACATAACATGCAATGGAAGGATTTGCTACCATTGTTCCAACTTCCAACTTTGTACATAGGCCTACTTGGTTGGACCTTTATACACACAACCTTTTTGCTAAATCAAGGGTTTAAACCCAACAACTTGTTTATTGTGATTCATGTCCATGGAGGCATCAATGTAATGTATAATAGGTCATTTCCACAATGTTAAACTAAGAGATGTTTTCACATTATAACGTGAAAATATTTAGCTCCTAACAAGAGAATGTGGGGCGAAATAGATACAGGGGGAATTGTTGTGTGACACCTAGAAGTACAGTAAAGAAGTGACAAATAGCCTATACAACTGAACCAAAGGAGAACTGGAAAATGTACACCCCTTTCACACGCAGTCCAAGAACTCTTTGCTTTCATCATCTTCTTCAGAACTTTCATCTGTCTCAGCTAGGCTATCAAAGAAAGCATCAAGGTACCAAGGACACTTTTCATTCCAATCCCCCTTCTTGGCATGAGCTCGCCACCTCTGGTCTGCTATCATATCTGAGGATAACCCCCATGCTTGCATCTCTTCATCACTATGATTGACCGCCAAGCTATATTCTCCACCAATGCCTAATTGCATAACTCGAAACTCGCAGTTGCCAAGATTGTTTAGATACTCAAATTGTTCTGCAGTCCACTTGAACCACTTCATGAGAAAGACGCGAATAGCTAGTCCATGAGATACAATTACGAGATTTAGGTCATCAGCTGCGTTTTGTTGAAGTCTGTTCATGTCTATATCCCTCCATAAAGATTCAAGGAAACCTGTAAGTTAATCAGTCACTTATTAGTAAAAATATGCACTCAATATTTGTTAGCAACTAGTATTAACAAACAACTTTTCACAAAGACTTCATCTTTATCTAGATTCAGTAAATATCCAAATTTGAAAACTACAATTTTGTGTTAGGCAAGTAAAATTATGCCCTCTAAGCGGTCACCAGGTAAACAATACATTCAGCACTTCATCCATCAGCTTATGATGAAGAGCTCACACCAGGAAAGGTAATTATGTAAGCTCGCCACCAAGTTGGGTTTTATGAAATAATTACTGTAGCACTTTTATGATGTGATAAATGTGAGATAAAAAGATAGTTGGAAAGGTAAAATGATGATTGGAAAATGTGTTTGTGATTCAAGCAAATGTTCTTTTCCAAATAATGCCCAACCCAAACACAAATGTCCTTAGGCTGCCTGAAGTAATTCTACACATAATGGTTGCACATCATAGTGAGAAAAGAAATGCAAAGATCCCTAGATAATACAAGTTATGTCTAGGAGTAACAAGAACGCAATGTTGGCTCAAATGTAATAAATTACTCTCGAGATACAATCTCAACTCATAGTCCCTTTCAGCCTTTACTCATTTAATATACAGGGAAAATCAGATTTTGGTTGCATTGGTTTTATGTCCACAGAAGAAGCAAATGCAATCCTACAAATTACATGAGAACACAACAGTTCAAGCTTGCCACAGAAGTAGGAGATACTTGGACATATGAAATTTGAAAAAAAAAAAATGACCCAAGTTTAATCGCCAAAACTGCTAAAGAGAAAGGCCATTATGAACTTCTGATCATTCCTAAGAAAAAGTCACAAAGAAAACACCCAAATAAAATAGATAGCTTTTCTTTTAATTTGAGTTATAAAGAATAATCATGTAATGAGGAATAAACTCAAAAAAATGTGATTATGAATGGACAACCATCCAATGCAGAGAACTGATATAAAGATATGATAGATTTGACTTAATAAAAGAATTAGGATAAACTTGAATTTGAGATGCAACAAGTTTGTATCCAAAATGAAGCTAGCAAAAAAAAAAAAATTTTTTTTTTTTGAGATGTATCTCTGACTGTCTAATATGTATTGCAAACCACAATGGACAAATCGACAATCTTATCTCTTTTGATCCAGTCACTTTTGTTATTTTTAGAACCAAATGAATGTAATTATATCCATAAATAATTGAGGCACACATCTAAATAAGAAATAACAGAACAGAAAGGACCAGGAGAGCCAATGGGATATATAACGTTATAAATCACACATCTCCACTGAACAACAGCCGTACATTAGAGTTGACACAGAGAATATACTCATAAAAGCTAAACAAGAATCAGATTAGCAGGTGAAGCTTAAGAATGATCAAGAAAAGAGAGACAATTACCGGTTAAGGTGTCAGCAAAGATACTTTTGCAATCTAGACAGGTTAGTAGAAATTATCCTCACATAAAAAAAAGTGCAGAATTGAATGTAAGTTTGTGTTCTAAAGAAAATTCATATGGGTTCGAAAAGGCTGCAGATACAAAGAGCTTTTCACATACAGGACTTAGAACCAAACTCCAAAATGTGACAGTAGTGGCTGCAAGTACTGATCATGCATTCATATGCTATGCTTTGATACTTGTTTCATATTACAGCTACTGATCAGCATCTAACTTGTCATCACAATTGCTTTTTGCCCACCATTTGGTGAATTCTCCAATTTCCTGAGTTCATCAGCTATACTAAGATTCACGATGAAGTGCTTTATTGCCCATTCTTTTAAATTAAGTTTCCAATTATGTCAATCAGACTGCTTACATCTAGTCAATAAACAGCTAATTTAATAAAGTGATGCTGAGATCCTCGAAAAGGGCTGAGAAACAGTAGGAAGTCTAAACAATTAGCATCTATTACCTAGAGGACTTAATTGATGGGCTACTACTAGTTCAAATTTACAACATTTCTAGTTGGGGGTTTCACTTCGTAAAGTGTGGCGCCGATTCATCGCTCAACCACAGTTCAGGCAACAATCATCCAAGCCTTGTCTTTTTAGGTACCCCAATAGGTGTTTATGAAATGATCAACTGAATTCAACCAAATGAATCTAAACAAAGCTTATTATCTCCCACATTTACTTAATCCAGACCACTACATATATGTCTGCAAGTGCATTCCAGTTACTTAATCTGCACCACCAAATATATGTCTGCGAATGCATTCCATTGTCTAATTTCCTAAACCTTTTGGTCAAGAAATTATATCCAATTCCTCAATAACCTAAATTTGAAACTTTGACACATCTAGTAGCAAGTTTAAAAGTGTATGCTCGGTTGCTGCTGAAAATTCTAGTGTCTTTTTCAAACGCTATTCCTGTGTCCCAATGTTATATTGCTACAATTCTAAATCATACTCAACCAAATAAAATATTGATTTTCCCAACTAGCACACACTCGCATGCATTGTCATCCCACACATTATTTTATTTTATGTGTACAACTTAATGATTCAAGCTCTTTTTTTTTCCCAAACAACTACTCTAGCTAACCTGGTCAGACAACCAATAATCTTAGTACTATATCCTATATCCTGTAAATAGTAGAATCCAAGCAAAGCAAAAGGCCAAAAAAGTTGATATTTCTGCAAACATCCAAAACAACAGCAATCCAAACAATTCAAGAAATTCTAAATATCAATAGTTTAAACACTTCCAAATAAAAATAAAAACAACCCGTTACAAAAAATCAAAAACAAAGACTAATTCTTTTTTTTTTTTTGGTTTAAATTCCACTTACTGGAAACCCTGTCATAGACATCGGCAGCCGATTCGCCTTCAGGAAACCGATAAAAGAACCTCCCAAACTTCTCTCTGGTCTGTTTAATAATCTTCATCCTCTCCGCCACCTGAAAATTCCCAAAATCTTGTTCCCTAATCCTGCACTCTTCCCGGACACCGATCAGTCGACGCCTGGAAAAATGCCCGGCCGATCTCCCGGAGCGTGGAGCGCGTGCGCTCATAAGGAGAGACATAGAAGTAAATTCTCCAATTCTGAGAAGAACCCTGATCGGAAACCACCTGTCTGATGCCTAATCCGGCTTGCCGAGCTTGGGAAATGCCAGTAGAAGTTAATGGGATTTTGTAATCCGGGGTGGCAACGTATGCCGAGTCATCTTTGTTCCCTTGGCTTTCGCCATGCCGGACCAAGATTATTCTCTTGGGTAGATTTCTATGGTGAGAATGAGAATGAGATTGCTGCTGATGGACATGGTTACCAGTAGAATTACTGGTTATCATTTTGAGCAGGAAAAAGAAAATGAACCAAAAAAATGAAAAAGAAAGAAAAGATCTATGGTGGCAGAAGAACTAATATCATATGGGGTTTATATAAGTATGGAGGTGAGGGGGATTTGGTGGGATTTGAATGGGATTTTTTGGGTTTTTTTTTGCTTTTTTATTTGGTTATTTTGGGAGTGTTTGATGGGGGCAAACTGGACCAAGGGAGGAGTTTTTGATTTGTGAAAGGAATCAAACTGGACAGTGGGAAGACAGGATGAAACTTGAAGTATAATTACAGCAGGATTTAAAGGGGTTTTTCAGTTTGACCAAGAATTTACCTTTCAATGGCCGTGATGGCGATCCATGACTGACTCTGACTGACTCCATGAAAGGGGACGGGAGGTTGTTAACTTGATGCTACAATCTTTTTGTGGGTTTCATGGATATTATTGTTAAAATTGATGTACAAATTTAAGCTGTACGATACTTTTTTGGCCAATCAAGACCGTTAATAGCTCAAAACCGTTGCTATTGTGACGGTTGTGCCCCAAATTCATCTGCTCTTTTTTTTTTTAAAGCAAATTGCTGAAACCGTCTAGTACAATTTGATTGACAAATTAAATGTGTATTATTGTAATGATAGGTTATACATATATTAGAAATTACAGATCTATAATTTAACAAATACAATAGATCTAAAAAATCGTCGGTATATATGAAAAATACAAGAAATTTCACAATTTTTTTCTAATAGATAAAATCACTATAACTCCCTTTTGTGCATGTAAAAATCACTGGAATTGCTAATCATCGATTTTAATCTCCAATAATAATGATAAGATATGTTGAAATAGATTCAAAATTTAAAAAAATATTTCAAATCTTACAATCAGATATCAAATAAATTTAGACCTAACAATAAAATAAGTAAAAAAAAAATAGAATCTCCATAGGAATCCTTAGAAGAATAGTAGAAAATTCTTACTAGCAATCCTTATGAGAAACAGAAAACTCTTAATAAAAAATGAAGAGAAACTTTATTAGAAAAACAAAATAAATGAAATTCAAGGAAGAGAGAACCATGGTAATTCTCTCCCTAAGTAAAGGTTTTTGAAATGAAAAGAAGAAATAAAGAGAAGTTGGAGAGGGGGAGGAGCAGGAATATATATTATTCCAAAGCAATTCAAGATTTGATTTGGACTTAGATGCGATAAAATTGATTCTGTGATACAATATTGGATTTGATTGCAAATGTTTGTGATTTGTGTTGTTGTTATGTTGTATAATTGTTTAAATAAGTTGTGTTAGTAAGTAGTTTTAGTGAATGTTTAATTGTTGTCTAATTGTTTATGGTTTGTTTGTTTTAGCGAATAAGACACATTTGTCATGTAACTGTTTATATCGATCGTACTAGGCGCAGTTGCTGTGAACGTCCGTCTACTTATGATGTGTCCAATCATAGATTTCTTTTTTGTAAGATTCAAACATATATTGTGTGGTGTAATTGGGATTGACAATTGTAAAGAATCAAAAGATCTCATTTGGTGTTAGGGTATTTGCTTTTTTGAATTTTTCTTGAAAATGGATGATATTTTTTTATAAAGTAATTTACCTAGAATTTTAAAGCTTATCATGGAGATATATAAGTTTAGAATTTAATTTAGATAAAAGCGCAAACACTTATCAACGACAAACGTTCTGAACTGTTTATATTAATAATAAACAAATTAAAAGATAAAATCCAAACAACACTACGCCATTTTGACATAATAAAAGTTAAGCCTACATGAACAGTAATTGAATATAAATATTTATTTATATCACAAATTATACTACTAGTATTTATCATGAATTGCATCTTGTTCAAATGATGTAAATTGTTCAAGAACATTTGTGGTTTTTTTTTTTGGTTACCCGCCCGGTATCCGAAGTTTTTGCCCCGACTAATCCGGATCCGACCCGCATCGTGCACCTGACTATGATGGGTGAGTCTCTCAACAGAGGTGTCTGCATACACTAGATCTCAAACACGAGACCTGCTTAAGCGAATCCGAGCCGCTTACCACTCGGACCAACCCTATTAGTCAAGAATATTTGTGGTAACAATTGCAACTTGGGGTGCTTGTGCAGTGCATATCTAACGTTTAAATCTTCAAACTTTGACCCAAAGAATCGGAAATCAATAAAGGTTGAAATAACTTCTTGTTCAAATTTTCTAGAAAAGAAAAATTTTGTAAGTTGTACACGGAATTGTCCCACTGGGCCAAAATCAAAGTGGTCAATAAACTCAGTAGAAGAAAACCACTATAAGATTACATAAAAACATAACTGATTCTGCCCAATATAGCGTGACTAAGAAGAAGGGAGCCTGCCTGGCTATGTCTCTCATCCAAACAAAGGCATAACGTTTTCATTCCATGGCTATATCCTTGTATTTTTTCGAAATATTAATGGTTTAAAGACTAATTTTTAACTACAATATTAGAATAATACACAAATAAAAATATTTTATCTATACAATATATCAAAAATGATTCACAAATATACAAAAGAATTAAAAAAATTTAAATTCTATAACATTTTCCATCCCCAACCCCCACCCATCACCACTACCATCACTAGAGTGGTAGAGTTAACTTTAAAAGTACTTTAAAAATTTTTTAACTTTAAAAGGTACCCCAATATATATATATATATATTCCAAAAATCCCTCTAAAAATACAATAAAAATATTTATAGTAAAAATTTTCATACACGCAACTATAATAAAATATTTCAAAAATATCTTTAAAAATAGTTAATCTAAACGGAATCTCGAATTAAAAAATTATTAAGCTTTGGTCTAGTGATTAAAATCGAGATTCCATTGTATTTCTATTGAGTTGTAATTTTGACTATTTGTGAGTTAGTTTGAATTGTAAATAGTTTGTGAACTCGCACAATTTTGGGTTTCTTGTAATTTTATTTTTAAAAAAATATTTCAAATAATAAAATCAGTGTGGAGGGATTTTATTAACCTAACATCTAATTATTTTTTTGTTTCTAGGATTTGACGAAATCAGATGGGGTCCACCAATTCAAATCCTCCCAAAGGTCCCTTTGGTTCGTTTAACGTTTCCACACTGGAAAAAAAGAGCTTCTTTGGCTCTTTGATCCATAAACGTGTCTTTACGGCTGCGCCAATCTGAAATCAAGAATGCCATTTTCATTCATTCCAAATCTCCCCTTCGATTAATCTCCTCAAATTTCTTGATTTTCTTCTCCTGAACTGGAATAACTGGAAGGGATTACGAGCAAAGTGCCCGATTATTATAATTATTCTTTATTTGTTGATCTTCATTTTCCACAATTTCCGATCATGGGATTTTTGTTTTGACCATGATTTTTTCAACTAAAAGGTTGAATAATTAACGTTTTCTATGATTCGAGACAAAATGGAGGGAATGTATTCATAGAAACATCATTTTCTTGGTGAATTCTGTAAAAAAGATCATTTTTTTTTTCAAAATGATCAAAAGGTGTTTGTGGAATGTAAAAATGCAGTCTTGGTGAAGCCATTAGTTAAAGATAGCTTAACAATGGGAAGTTCCATTGCTGGGATTGTTATACCTTTGCTGCTTTTTGCAGGTAACTGGAGGGTTCAGCCTTGATAATCATATGTTCAAGATTATGTTTGCTGCATTTTACCTTTAAGTTTTGAACATAATTTTGTATTGTTAGAAAGGACAATATGATCAAAACATGTGGATGAGACTCATCAATACTTTATAATTTATGAAGAATTAGTCTTGCATGTAGAACTGATGTCTTTATGAGTACAAGTTCTTGTATCAGAAAATATGTTGATTTTGATATTAAAGGGAAATTTTCCATGGCCTTGTTGAAGGAGAGCTAAAAGTAGTGGTTGAGCTTTTGAATTTGTTGTGGATTTGAAGGTACTTTTGAAATTTGAACTTTAGTTGATCGGAAACTTGGAGAAGTGAAACTTTGCCTATGGAAGATGAGCATTGTGAGGGTAGTCATCATTGGAGAAACCCTACCTTTGGCCTGACAGAGGTGCAGTGGGAATTTTGGATATCCTTTGATTATGTTGCTGTTACACTAACTTTCGCACCTGGTATTGTAGGGACACTTGTCCCTTCTGATATCAATGAGATTCCATGATCGTTCCAGTCCACGATAAAAAACAAGAGTTGAGCTTGAAATTTTAATGAACACTAAATGCCGTTCTTGTAGTATGTTCAGTTGGCGAACCAAGCTCAAACAAGCTAAATTCCAATATTGAGTAGCTTGCTTGTCTTTCAGCCCTGAGTGTGACTCCGACACCAGGTATAGAAGGAAGTGTAATACAGGTGTAGAAAAAGAGCCAAAGCCTGTGTGGGGTCACTCCAAATATAGGTGGTGTGATTTTAGTGCAAGGTTCCCTATGTGGAGATGTGGTACACGGTAGTAGTACATAATGTTGTGTATGGACTGAAAGAAAGAATATGATGAGAGAGGATGAAATGTTTGTTATTTTTGCAAGTGGTTATTTTTTAATGCTTCTGTGATGACAAGAGGTTAATAACTGGGAACTTGGACTTTGACACTAGACTGCAGCAAAGTTGTTTTTGAGAAAACTTTGTGCAGTTACTATACCACGTCAACAAATGTATCATTAACCTCTTTCCAATGTTATGTTTCTGGGAGCATGTCGAAATATTAGGGGTTGTGAAATATTTTTTTTAACTTGCCTAATAACCACATCAGTACCTTGCTTTATTGAGTTTTTATTTTCTTCTGTAAAGAGCTGCATTGTTTCCTGGTTCATGTCTTCCACTTGTGATTCCTGCAGCTTCTCTACTTAACTGGAGTGTAATAGGTTTGGCTGATTTGTTCACTTCACTTCTCATTCTATCAACTGGTGTGGAAGGTAAGTTCTTTTTTACCACATTCTTGCTCTTTATGTAATTGGTGTATTGTTTCTATGCCGAGAAGCAACTTTCTATAAACTTTTAGGTACCTAAAACATTTTTTTATAGTCCTCTTAGTTTAAATACGCATGTGTGCTGGTTTTTAACTTGCTGAAGTTGAGGTATCACTCAGATGTTTCATGAATTCCTACATTGAATCAGATTCTTCCTAGGCAAATCTGTTCTAGCTAGGTACTCTAAAGTTATGTTAATTATATTTATGTTCTGACTTGCGAAATGGTCTTTCAATTTTTTGTACTTTTTGTTTAATTTCATAACACCTTGCATATAGTTTTTCTCTTTTCTTTTTTTTCCTCCCTCTTTTATGATTGCACATTGCTGAAAGTGAACCAAGTCTGTTATCTGTCAGCAGTTTCTGGAAAAGCTCCATAAAATTAGATGTCAAATATGAACGATTGCAGTCTCTGGCAGCAGTATGTACAATACCGTTAGTAATGCACCTAAACAATGATTAAGGTGGAAAGAGGATGAAATGAAGAAGAGTTTCAAAAAATTACCTGATATCACAAATTCTATGGTGGCGAGCTTGAGGATCCTATTTAAAGCATATAGCTATAAACATAGCTATAAACATAAGAAGTTGCTAAGAGATCCAGAAATCCAAGTTATAATACCGACGTGTAATTTCCCATGATTAATGAAAGGACCAAATTACTACTAAATTCCAGAAAACCCTAAGTTTATCAGCAGCAAACTAGCAAAACACCTATGCATATTAAAGACTCTTTGAATTATCATTTTCATTTCCTTTTTCTTTTAGACTGAAAACACCTGTTGTTTGAATAGTTCTTATAACTGTCCTCGAGGTTCTGAGAGGCCTTAGTTTATGGCTGAGCAGAGGTGTCACATCACCAGACTTCTTGTGATTTTAATTGTCTTTTATATCTCACTAGCTGTCATTCACATGTATGTTTCATGAATCTTCTTTGCTAATAAGGACATTGATCAGTCCGGGGTTAGTAGAATTATCTTACACAAATTTGGCCTCAATATAGTCTACAACTAATGAACCTTGGTTTCATGAACTAGTATTCTGTATTAGCAAACTAAACTTTGACTAAGCAATCTTGCATGATCTTGACAATTCTCACTTAACCTCTGCAATTCATCATTTAGTATTCATTGACCTGGTCAGAATGCAATTATGAGGTCCAGATCCTATTTCCCTGATTTCAGTTTCTTGAAAAAGCTTTAAAGAAGTAATTGTTTTTACATTCTATATGCACGGAATAATTTAAGAGCATACTAGTGGGAAGACCTAACTTAAATTTACAACATATCTACCAGCATACTTATGGAAGGGTGAAAAATCGTTACAAGTGTTTCAACAGAAATGAACTAATTTCCACATTCTCATTTAGTTGAATGCTACTTTAATCAAATGGGCTTTCCCACAAACAATAACTGTTAATAATTTTAGTACATGTTTGATAATTACTTAATTCAGTAGGATAATTTAATTATGATCTTTTAGGAATTATTAATACACTCTGAATATCTGTCTCTATGATCCTCTTTAATCCTTCCTTTCTGAATTGTGAGTATAATTTCGTTCTCCTGTGAATGCAAATGCTAGTGGTAGACCGTTTTTGCTTTCTAAACTGTGAAGTGTAGTTTGTTTACCCATTCAGAGAAATGTCCCAGGTCTACACTTTGATGATCCTTCAATTGGTGTTTTATGCATCCGTTTAACATTTCAATGAGAATAATGCCATCTTTTCAGGGGATAGAACTAAAGTGGCTCAAATTTGTTTACATGCTGCTTATCATTTTAATTTGCCGTCAGTCATTATGACTCCTGATGCCCTGTTATTTTCTAGGTTCATATTGCTGGAAGCATGTTATAGTTTTATGGCATGTCATCATGCTTTCTGGAGCAGTTATAATCTCGCATTTCCTTTTCCATCTTACTGTGGCTATTGAAGGTGATCATTGGGGTATAGCAGATGCTTGGTGGGCGAAATTACTTGGTTTTGTAAGGTTCCTACTGATGTTCTTTCTTCTCGACTCCTATGAATATGTTGATATGTTTCGTAGAAATTGGAATAGGTCTTTGTTCAGTCATTTGGTTGCTCATGTTAAAGTTGTATGGTTTCTGCAGAGATCAGTCCCAGAGTCCTCATGCAGTGATTTATTCCGTCCTCATTCACATAATAGTGGGTGTGGTTGCTCTAACCAAAATATATATGAGCAGAACCTTCCCTGATTCCTTAGGACAATCCTGTTTGCTTGATTTGGGTTTGTCTAGTGAAAGCCAAGGTCAGTTGACAATCCACATCAAGTATTCCTTTTCAGTGCAAAACACCCGTGAGCTCACTTCTTATTGTGTTTCTGTACATTGTCTACATGTGGAAGTGCATTTTCTTTTTCTTCTTTCTGGCCATACACTTTAGGGATGGAAGCGTTTACTAAAAAAGTTAAAGAACATAAGATTTTATAATTTATGGCAATATTACGAACAATTGAGTACTACGATTCCAGTATATTTAGTTGAAGGATCATATATGTTGGAATCATTTGCACTTTTTTTCATGAATCCTATTATGGAACTATGAGGATCATTTCATCTGCAAGATCTTAAATACAAATTCTGATCAAATGAATCATTAATCCTTTTCTCTTTTGTTAAGAAGATGGAAATAATTGCTAATTAAGTTAGTGCTAGATTGAAAGTTAGAGCCAGTTGGCATATCCAAATATAATGTTCTTGGTAAAAAGTTGTTCATTTTCAACTTCTTGCATTGATACTTGATACTTGCTTTCTTTGCTGCATGGAAGATGCTTTCCACTTCAGGTTCAAGGTCCTATGTTACTTGTTCCTGCCTGCGGTACAACTAATGTTGGGAATTAGCCACCCATCATGGGTTTCTCTGCCATTTTTCCTCTGTAGCTGCATTGGACTTGTCAAGTGGTCAATGACTAGTAAATTTCTTGGGCTCTTTTGGTGAGTATCTATTTTGTCTTTTAGTTTCTGATTGCAACTAGTTTTTATAGCTGCAATTTGCATTCAATTTTTTGCTGATTGTTGGTGCATGGATCACTGTGAAGGTGCTGGAGATATCTTTTATTCTATGCAGGCGTCAACATCATTCTGTTGTATGCATATCAGCTACCCCTTGAATTCTCAAACATGCTTGAGCAGTTTGCTGATCTCACTGGACTCTACAAGTTCTCTCTCAAATCAGATTGGCCAGAAATTTGTTCTGGTATCTCACTTTTACTTTTCTACTCCATGGTGAGCTCTCAACATTTGATGTTTTGAACAATGCCGTACCAGCAGCATTACAATTTGACTGGACTAGTTGGAAGTTTTATCTGTATACCATGTAGAAACACATTAAGTTTACTTGTCAAGCACTCCTTTTGGGAAATTGATTATTGACTTCTTGCACCAACCCCTTTATTCTATTTTAATTAATCTGGCATTGCTAGACAGAAGGATGATTTCTCTTTTCTTTTCCGAGGAAGGAATGATAATTTGAGTTTTTTATTCCCTTTCTTCAACTTGGTTAGAATTTCTTGGGTTATTATTCCTTCTTAATCACTTCCAAGCTTGATAGCGATCTTTTCACCATTCTTTCAGCTTTCATATGTCAGACATGACTTGACTGAAATAAATGAAATCTTCTCCACCAAACAAACTGACTTGACTGAGCAGCTTCTTCCTAAGACACGTTCTTTTCTCATTCATGAGCTAAGGTATGATTTAAGTGTTGATATTGTTTTCTCTTCATGTACTTTCGTACTTTAAGTTTCTTTGAAGATGTCTAGTATTTGTGCTTCACCGTGACAATGAAGTTTTCAGTATAAGCTGATAGAAATGCAAACCTTCTCAAACAATGAAGGCATACAGTTTACCTCTATAAGAAATGAATATTAGCTATTATGTATTTTTTATTTTACTTGAAACAAAGTAAATATGACACCAAATCCTAAATGTCATCAACATGTTCCAAAATTTTTTCTTTGAAAATTACAACCTTCTAAATGCGCTATTTTTTGTTTATTTTCCAATTTAGAGGTTCACTAGGTCTGTTACAAGGTGCTTATAATCAGCTGATGTTAGCTTTTCTGAAAGCCATTTGAGGTTTTCTGCCTTCTGAATATCGTTGACTGAAACAGAGTTTGCTTTCAGTTCCCCAAGTTTGATTCTCGTAAATCACCATGCTACAGAATAGTTGTTTTTTTTATAGCTGATTCTTTAATTTCTCACTTGATTTTCAGATGTAACGTGATGCGCACCAGCATTTTGCACAGTGAAGCAATTATGTGGAGATTTACTATCAACTTCTTTACTTATGGATTTCCAGTAAGAAAATAACATACATATTTGTTTTGCTTTGTTCTTGTGCATTTTATCAGAATGTGTGGAATAACTTGAGGGAAAGTTGTAGAAACTACATTTTTGTATGCCATGTTTGGTTGTTATCTATGAAGAATTTTGGTTGAAGAGTAGGGGCATTTTTTTATTTCATTTTTTTTTCAGCATCTTTTTCTTAAAGAGTATTGGAATCATTTGTATAGCCACCATATTGCCTGTAATAAATATAAAAATAAATGTGAGTAAAGATTGAATATGCTTTTGCTTGAAGCTTCAAATGGTGAAACTATTTTGGACTAACCATGCAGCAACTTTTGATTGTTGACATGGAAAATAGTAACACAAGAAATCAAGCCAAGACATGTGTACACAAAACCAAACCATGTAGTGTTTAGGTCATTGACCCATGTGCATGGGCTAAGATACCACCAGGCAGGTTCAAAGAGTAGTGGGATTATGTTAGAATGGCTCTCCAAGACATCTTACCTACTTGGCTCTCAGTAGATGAGCTTTCAGTCCCAATATGTTCCCAAATACCACTCCATATGCATGAGACCTTCCCATGATTTTATGATTCTTTGCATGCGTTCTGTAACCATAGTCAAGCCAGGAATTAACCTTCTCTAACTTCTCATGTTTTGGCCAAAAATCCTTTAAGAACATCAGAGACCTGCTTTTCCAAGAGAAAAAAGCCCTCATTCTGGCCGAGAAAAGATGCAAGTATTTTCAGATTTTTTTGGACTTTGACGGGTGCATTTTTGTATCAAAACCTTACTGTTTGGCTTGCATTGTATCTTCTTGGCTTTGGCAAAATAGTTCATGCTTTCATTTAGCGATCCTTTCTTTCAGCCCTTTCTAAGCACAGAGTCCTCGAAGTTTCCACATTTATGTGCCAGCATGGAGATAGATTAGGTAGGAAGATTGCATAGATTTTCTTGTTGCATTGGTCCTAGATGATTCTTGAACATTAAACGGCAACATGTCCAGCGAGCTTGATAAGAAGTTTAGTGCTTGAAATTTCATATTGCCCATTATCTTTGATATCATGTCAGAGTCCCAATGGTATTTCCCAATGCCAATATGACTCTTTCAACCAAATCTTATGATTTTCACGTTTAATGCAAAAGAGCAGCATGTCTATAACCTCGCAGAAATACTTAGTTCCTTTTACCTGGAACAGTTTACTGTTCTCTTTCTCGTGAGTTGACTGTCTGTCTGTCTCTCTTTTTCTTCTTCTAGCTTCCCTTGTTATTCTCTAAGCTTTAAACTTTTATTGAAGTTCAAACCAAAGTTATAATCCTAAAACTCCCCATCTATCCAGAAAAGAACAGGTGAATGTAGCTCTGCAACTGAGATGCAGAAATTGCTGCTAGTGTCCAATTCAAGCACTAAAGCTCATTATAGTTTGTCATATAGCTTATTGGACCAAAACCAGAAACTTGCTGAAAACTGCAGATTAACCATTTAATTCCATGTTTGTATCTTTCAATAGCTTATAAATAGTAGTATTACACTCAATATACGGTTGGTACGTTTCAAAATGTTGTGGACGAGATTTTCGTTATACATGAGTGGAAATTGGTTGCATGTGTAGACTGCTATGTGGAATACTTTTGACAATCATATAGATGTTTGATTGTATTATCTAGTCTCTTATTTGAAGGTACTTACAGTTTGAAGTTTGTCATTGCATCAGTTAACTTTTTATAATGCTTGATAAAGGTTTTGGTCCCTTTCCAATAACTCTGGTTCAGCACAATGGAATGTGAAATAGATCTTGTTTATAAGTTTAGTTTTTGCATTTTGCTAAATTTTGTTGTTTCTTTACATGAAGCATCTTAAGGTAGCTCTCATCTGTACATTATTTTGTTAGTGTGTAGAGGCTAAGAGTCTTGTTTTGTTTAACTGTTATCTTTTTAACATATTCCTATATCTTTTATTGCTTTTATACTCAATAATATTTTTGTTCCCAGTATTATTGGGGTTGCAGTCTTGACACGTATCATTAGATTCACTTATAACTTGTTAAATGACAGGTCTCTTTATTTGCTCTTTCCTTTTGGAGCTTTCAGTTCACAAGCCTGTGTTCATTTGGATTACTCGCATATGTTGGCTATGTTATATACGCCTTCCCATCCTTGTTTCACTTGCACCGGTTAAATAGTCTTCTTCTAGTGTTTATTCTATTATGGGCTGCTTGCACATATATCTTCAACATCATATTCACGCTGCTCAATAAGAAACTAGAAAAGGTAAGTTCTTAAATTATGTTTTGATGCATCTTTTATGTTTGAATATTTAGCAAGAGAATTATATTAAAATTTCAGGACATGGCACTGTGGGAAGCTATTGGCTTGTGGCACTACTCTAAACCAGGTTTATATCTACTAGCACAATTTTTTCCTGCAATCCTGCTTACTATGGGGAATCTTGTCAACAGCACTGTGTTTTCGTACTTGATTGATGGTGATGGGCAACCTAAATATCGGAACCTTGCTGCTCAAGGTAGGAAGTGTGGCTGCATATTTTAAGTGCTGGCATAGCAGTTCTATATGCGATCATATTGTACATCTATGGAAATAATTTGATGTGCTTTAAAGACCGCATGTTTCTTACTTTTGATTGCTTTATCATGAGAAAGTGAACTTTATGGTGAATATTAGAAAATAAAAATAAAAAAAGAAAACCAATGAAATCCAAAGCTTCATCAACGAACTCTAGTGATTTTTAGAGGAAAAAAAGAAAATTGAAAGTCAATAAATTGACATTCTTGGCTGGCCCAAATTAAGTTTCTGTTGCTAAAAATAGTAATTAAGGATTGGTAATTCATTGGCACATAAAAAGAAAAATACTATGTCAAATGGAATTGCCTCACCTCTTAAATCATGTAACTTCTCCATGGATTAAGTTTCTTCCAAGTCCCTGGGTTGTTTCATTATGGGATAATGTGGAGAAGGCTATAATGAAATTCATAATGGCTCTATTTAGCTAAAGAGAATTCCTAACAGCCCTGAAGGATATATGTAACCAAAGTTCTTCAGAGTAGGTACAATATCAAAGATGCAAATCGTAAACCTTATCTTTTAAAGAGGGATGAGTATTGTGCCGTTGCAAACCAATTATATGACTAACATCAAATCAGTTGAAGATTTTAAGATGTTAAATAGTTAAACTCATTTATCCTCAAACTAAGATTTCCTATATTTAAAAAATTACACTGATAGTAAACAAGAATAATGTTCACCCTTAAACTAAAATTTTCTTCCTAACAAATTGGACAGTTTACAAAATTCCCCTCTCTGAAAGTTGCTAATTGCTAAACACCCTCCTGCATAGACACAATTAGCACATTTATTATATGTTTCACATGATTTCCATGAGTTTTTGATATCCCTGCTTTTATTTTGCAATAGAAAGCAAAATAAATATTGACATCGGGGCATTTTAGAATTCAATCATACACATAAAACGTCTTGTTCTTTGCAAGATTTTAGTGGTACGTCATCCGGGTTTAGAATGATCAGAGACACTCTGATCTATATCGAGCATATCATTAGAGTAGTGAAGGAACTGCAAGTAGTAAAAGCTTTACTTCTTTATTACTTAAATGGTTATCGATTACTGTACTCTTCCGATGTTGAACATGTAAGCTCCGAATAAGACTGTAGCTTTAGAATTGGTTACGTGATACTGAAAGCAGCAGATTAATGCTGTTTCTGTGTTCTCACTTTTCTTATGGAAGGCTTGTGCATTTAGAATCTAAATAGTCTGCAGATTCATTGGCTACTGTTAACTTTTACATTAGCACTTATTAATTCCATTCATCCATGTCATGTTCACATTTTTATCCTTTTTGACCAATTTATAACTGTGCAGTGTTTTTCTTTTTCTTTTGGTCAATAAATTCTATGTATGTTCTAATGTTGAAGCCCTAAGATTTTATTGCCTTCTTTCTTTTGCCCTTTTAGACTGACATTCTTACTTGACAAGGCTTGTTTTCAACTCCCTGCCTCTCTTCTCTGATTGATCTGATATTCAATGCAACAACTGATGTTTGTAATTGATTTTAGAGAAAGAGGAGAAAGAAGTATTTGTCATAGCTACAATAGCATGGGGATTTCGCAAAGGTTCTCGAGCAATTGTGCTGGTGCTGTTATTTTTCATTGCACTGAGACCTGGTTTTGTTCATGCTGTATATAGTAAGTTGAACCAGATTTTCCAATTTTTCTTGTCTATAATCCTATTTGAGTCTTGTACTAGAATTCTAGAGGCCCTTGCCCTTACTGTGGAGGCTACAGAGTTCATTTATTGTTGCTTTAAATGGACTAAAGTTAGGCAATGAAGGCTGACTGTTGGTTATTCTCCCTTGACATTTCAGTGATATTCTTTATGATTTATCTATTAAGTCACACCATTAGTAGGAAGCTTCGTCAATCATTGATTCTTTTATGTGAGGCGCATTTTGCTGCACTTTTCATTCTTCAACTAAATGTGATCTCCAGAGTCCTAGAAGAGAAAGGCTCTTGGGCTGCAGAAATTTTCTCACAGTCAGGTAACTATCCTAAGATATGGTCCCCTATCTTTTAGGACATTTTTACCAGAATCTTTTAGGACCAAAGAAAAATTTTCTGCTTCAATACTGAGTGTTTTTTTTTGTTTTTTTTTAAAGCTCATCTAATCGTCCTTTCGTACATTCTATGCATGCGTTTCAGGTTTGCTTGATGGCACTAGCTCCATGGAGTTTGCGACAATTGCTGGGCTGGCATCCTTCTGTGCCATTCAAAATCATGGATTTGACATACTTTGTTCATTTTCAACAATTGTACAGTTCACTCCATTACCTCCTTTTGGCTGGAGATTTTGGAAAGCTGGGTTGAACAAATCCGTACTACTTTCAGTTTATGCTTTAATATCTAGAGGGATCGAGTATGATAACTCTCTTCCTGGTATTATAGCAATGCAATCTATACATAGAAAAAGGATTAGCTTGTTACTTCCTGGATCTTTTGCTTATAATTTCATTTTTAACTGCATAAGCATTATTCCAAAAAAATTGTTTTGGGATGTGGTTTCTAGTCCATCAGTAGTTTCATAGTGTTCTCTGAGAATATACTCGCAACATATGCCTACTCTTACATCTGGTTGTGGTTAGCAGAATTTCAAATTCTTGCTCTTAGGAGGGCAATAATATGATCACTATGATTTTGTATTTAAGCTTAAAACTAAAACAGAAGAGGACTGTAGAAAACAATTGATGATGATGTAGCTGCCTATTAAAATCTGAGGTACTGAATGTAACATGGCATTTAGATGGTAATATTTCAGTACAGATACAAGTCCCTAAGAAATAATACAAGTGGTTTTCGTTGCAATCAAAGTATGGTAAGTTTTGGATTAGTGGTTAACTAGTCCACTGGGGAAAAATATAGTCACTGATCAAGCACTAGAAAAAGCAAATTGAGAGGGCAGACTTAGCAGCTGTACTATTATTGTCCAATAAATTTGGTAGCATAAAGTTTGGTGGGCAAATGATGGTCAGATGGACTAAATATTTAACTAAATAGGATGCACAACTTGATCTTACATCTTATGCATTGCTCTTGTACAACCTCCCTGGTAAAATCTAAAATCTAATATCCTTGTTAACTTTCTGTTTTCAGAGCAAAGAACAATGTTATATCTGAGTGCAATTGGACAGAAGTTTCTCCACGCATATCGAGCGTGTGGAACCTACATTGTCTGTTTGACTGTACTTTCTCACAGTTTACCACGTAAAACCTAATTATATATCATTTGGATACCTGTTCTTCCTCCTACTATGGATGAATGGAAGACAACTAAAGGAGAAGACAAGCAGATACTGGTGGTTTCCTTTGAAAGTTTATGCAATCTTGGTTTGTATTCTCATTTATAGTCTGAATGTCTTTATCAGCTTAAAGAGATGGTTGTCTAGTTTGACAGATCTTTACCATGTCTTTGGCTTTAATCCTGATGCTTCAAGCATAGAAAATATCTGGATGTCATTGGCAGTTCTTGTTGTCATGGTCTTGTATAGCTATGAGAGGAGAAGAAGCAGGTCCTTGAATTTAGCGGATAAAGAAACAGAAGAAAATGTAAAATTTTCCTTTATGAGGCGTCTTCTTATTTGGCATTGTGAGAAAATATTATCTCTTTCCTTATTCTATGCATCAGTGTCCCCGATAAGTGCATTTGGTTTTGTTTACCTTATCGGCCTGGTCATCTTTTCAACCTTCCCAAAATCCTCCCATATTCCTTCGAAAATATTTCTAGCTTATTCGGGGTTTCATTTAGCAATGGATTATCTATTCCAGATGTGGGGTGAAAAAAGCAAAAATGCTTCCTGGTCAGACAAACTTTAATTTATCTCTCCTTTTGGGCTTACGATTGTTTGAGCATGGCTTTTTTGGTCTAGAATCAGGCATGAGATGTAAAGTTTGGTTATTGCTGCATGCTTACTCCAGTACAACATCTTTCATTGGCTGAAAAAGATGCCAAGCAACTATGGACATCATGACAAATGGGAGGAGCCTTGTGCTTTGTTTAACTTGACGGAAGAACAGCCTGTAGCAGGCCCTTCTTATGCCAAAGAAAGTGAGCCTTCTGCAGAAACGAGCGCATTTTTAAGAAAGCATAAGGGACCGATGAGTAACTCGTGGCCATCTTTAGAAACTAGTACTGGAGTTTTGGAGAATAGGAACAGAAATGATACATTCAGACGTATCTGGGGAAGCTCCAAGGACAGCTTTAAGTGGAATAAAAAGTGGATTCTTCTTTTACGAAAGGAAAGGCTCGAAATGCAAATGACCACCCTAAAAATATATTTGGCATATTGGATGGAGAACATATTTAACCTTTTTGGCCTTGAGATTAACATGATTGGATTACTCCTTGCTAGTTTTGCTGTCTTGAATGCTATTTCGCTGCTCTATGTGACATCACTTGCCGCCTGTATACTTATGACTCGGCATACTATTCGAAAACTCTGGCCAATATTTGTTCTCTCATTTGGTTCTGTTTCTCATCCTTGAATATTTGACAATTTGGGTGGGCATGGTAGACTCAAAGCAGCAGTTCCCAAAAATAGCAAAAAGGCCTTGCCACGAATGTTGGAAGAACTCTGCCCTGTTCTTTGAACACTGCAAAAAATGCTGGTTAGGTATCTATTTATATTTATGCTTTTATGATCTCTGGGGTGGGTTCTTAAACAGTAGGAATTTATCAGATTTGACTTCATTGACATACATAAGTGCTAAACCATTTTTGTCATCATGGGTGTGGTATAGTTTTCATGCAATTTGTTAGGTCTCAAATAATGGCTTTCATGCAATTCATTTGGTTCTAGTTTATGATAAAGAGGACAAATTTATTTGTAGTTTCTGGGCAAATGCTTGCCACTTCTGTGGAAGATATATTAGCATCACTACAATGAAATCATTTGTGTTTTCCAGTGATCATTTTCTCTAGGACTGTTACAAAATCTGTGACATCCTATGATCACATCCCCTTGTCAGTGGCTAATTGTTTGAGCTTTCCCTACAATCTCAGTTTCTCCATCACTCTTATTATTTTACTCATGGTTTTTGTAGGAATCATTGTTGATGATCCCAGAATGCTTATCAGCTACTACATGGTTTTCATGCTTTCATGTTTGAAACTGCGTGCTGATTACATGTCTAACCCTTCGGGAATGCATACTTACTGGCAAGTGATAATGCAAAGCAGAATGGCCGCTGCCTTTAGTGATCTCTCTTTTGAAACTAAGAGCATGTGGACATTTCTTGACTATCTGAGGCTTTATGGCTACTGTCACTTGCTGGATCTTGTCCTTGCCTTAATACTGATCACAGGAACACTTGAGTATGATATCCTTCACCTAGGTTATCTTGGTTTTGCTCTGGCATTCTTCCGTCTGAGGCTTAAGATACTAAAAGAAAGAAACAAAATCTTCAAATTCTTGCGTATATACAACTTCAGTTTGATTATTCTTTCTCTTGCTTATCAATCTCCTTTTGTTGGAGATTCTAATGAGGGAAAATGTAAGACAACTGATTACATACATGAAGTTATTGGCTTTTACAAATATGATTATGGCTTTCGAATCACATCAAAGATCTGCCGTTGTGGAGATTATCATCTTTATGTTGGTATCCCTACAATCACATATTTTTTCATCCCCGGAGTTTGATTTTGTATCTAAGTATCTTGAAGTAGAGCAGATTGATGCCTTAATTCGAGAACAGGAGAAGAGAGCTTCCTGGAAGACAGCACAGTTGCAGCACATCCGTAAATCAGTAGAGGAGAAGCGCCTTCGCAATTTGCAAGTGGAGAATATTAAATCGGAGATGCTTAATCTACAAATCAATCTTCACAGCTTGAGCACCAATGCAACCTTAAGTAGCGCTTCTCTGGGAAGTCAAGGCCAACAAGGGAGACTGAATTCATTGTCATATCACCAAAGTAGTAACTTGCAGAATGATGAGGCTAATGTGAAAAAGAATGGACAAGATTCTTACTCTTTGTTTCCCTTTGACACAAGTTCATTAAAAGGTCTGAGAAGGGGAAGCCTGTGCGTGGACTCTATGAATGCTTCCATGGGTTCTTCGCAAGAGATCTCTGAGCTAAATGAAACATCCAGTTACCTATTTCCAGGACTGGAAGAAGATTACACAGAATATAATAAAAGTAAGCATAACTTGTTAATTTCAGCATTTCACCTTGTGGGGGATGGTGTTTCTCATGCACGATCTTTTGGTAAGAAGGCAGTTAGGAATCTTGTTAACTTTTTCAATATCGAAGATGAACTGGATCTAAATGATAATGCCTCTGAGAATGAGGTTTATTACGAGCTCGAGAGTCAGAATATAGGATTTGATCCTGTGGAGCAGATGCATTCTTTTCATTCTGCTAGTGACAAAACTGTATCTGATGCTACATGTCTGCAAATTGGAATGATTTTTCGTTTTATGTGGGTCCAGATGCGAGCAAACAATGACATTCTCTGCTATTGTTGCTTTGTTCTGATATTTCTGTGGAACTTCAGTTTGCTTTCCATTGTTTACCTTGCTGCACTATTCTTATATGCTTTATGTGTAAATACTGGCCCTAGTTACATTTTCTGGTTCATCATGCTAATATATAGTGAAATCTGCATCTTGCTCCAATATCTATACCAAGTCATTATCCAACATTGTGGGCTGGGCATCGATACAAGTTTCCTTGAGGAACTGGGATTCCCTGATCATCGAATCAGGTCATCAATTGTAATAAGCAACTTGCCTCTATTTCTGGTGTACCTCTTTACGCTCATACAGACTTTCATCAGTGCAAGAGAGGGTAAATGGGCATCTATTACAGAGTTTGGTTCTCTTTCATCAGTCAAGAAAGATCCTAGGGTGTCCACATCGACTCCATATTGGTTGGAGCAAGTATATAAACTGCTTTTACCAGTAAAAGATGCAATGGAAAAGATTATTAGGAGGCTATATTGGTACTGGAAATCAGTAACAAAAGGAGCAGAAACTCCACCTTACTTTGTGCAGTTGTCCATGGAAGTTAAAGTGTGGCCAGAAGATGGGATTCAGCCAGAAAGAATTGAGTCAGGTATAAACAAGTTGTTAAAAGCTGTTATTGACATGAGATCCCAGGACACTAGACAGAATGGACCCCATATGCCGAGTAGAGTACGTATTCAGAGCATTGAAAGAAGTACTGAAAACCCTTCTGTTGCTGTGGCTGTTTTTGAGGTTGTGCTTGCCTCCTCGATGGAAGGATCAGTCCCTATGAAACTTTACCAGCCATTAACTCCTGCAGCTGACATAGCAAAAGAAATTTTAATCGCTCAGCGTACTGGGATTTTTGAAGAAATAGGATTTCCTTACCCTGTGCTCTCTGTGATTGGTGGTGGAAAAAGAGATATCGATCTATATGCATTTGTTTTCTGTGCAGATTTAGCTGTTTTCTTCTTGGTTGCCATTTTTTACCAATCAGTGATAAAAAATAAGAGTGAGCTTCTTGAAGTCTACCAGTTAGAAGATCAATTTCCAAAAGAGTTTGTGTTTGTTCTAATGGTAAGTGTCTATCATTTTGCTGTACTCCACAGACTTAGGACTTCCAAATGTTTTTTTGGAGTTCTATTAGTTTTCTATATTACATGAAAAATGACTGCAAAGTGATGCAAAAATTCAATGTAGTTGTGGGATCAAAGCCTGAAATTAATTTTCAGATTCATTTCAAATTTATGAGAATTGTCTTAGTCAATTTGCTGGTGGTAATAGTTGCATCTTCACTTGTTTCTACACTGAATTTGTTTGCAAATCAATATGTACCATCCTGAAGCATATAATTTTTGTAAGATATATAACTGCTGATCGGATTGTTTATTGGTTCCAAAGACTTGGATCACTGGGGTTTTTCAGGGGATCTTGTAGTATGAGCATAATCAGTAATGGCCATGCTACATGATGTAATGATGTTGGATGCAGATAATGAGCTATCTTCTTCTTCTTCTTCCTTTTTTTCTTTTTGCAGGTAATTTTCTTCTTGATTATGATTGATCGTATTATCTACCTCTCCTCATTTGCAACTGGAAAAGTCATTTCCTATCTTTTTAGCCTTTTTCTCTTTACATACTCGACAACAAAATATGCTTGCGGCATGCAGCCATCTCACCAACATGCTGGAAAATTTGCCCTCCGTGCTATCTACTTGACTAAGGCAATATCTCTAGCACTTCAGGCTATACAGATCCGCCACGGGCTTCCCCATAAAAGCACTTTATATCGGCAATTTTTAACCAGTAGTGTTTCAAAAGTTAACTTTCTATGTTTTCGGCTTTACCGAGCTCTGCCATTTCTTTATGAACTGCGATGTGTCCTTGACTGGTCTTGCACAACTACATCTTTGACAATGTATGATTGGTTAAAGGTAACCTACTGAAATTATCTAAGGAAATTTTTGCAGAAGATTTGGTCTTTTTCATATTTTTTCTCTTATGAAATTCATGCACAAGTCTGTACTCCTACTATCTGTATGCGTATATTCTTTCATCAGCTAAAAGAAAGGTTCGCAAAATGAGTTAGCATAGATGTTGGAGTTTTTATGAGTTCTAGAAATTGGTTTTTGCTTCATATCTTGCCTATATTCAGTCTCTAACATCTCCCATGAACATACCGTTCTTTAGGGTGGATTAATGTCATTGGTTCATGAAATTGAGTTGTCTTTTGCCTACTGATACATTACATTCTCTTTAACTTTTCCAGTACTTTTTCCTTATTTAAATGATATCTTTTAGATTTGAAGATACCTTTTCTCATTCCAGCTTTTCTTCCCTTCCAGTTGGAGGACATTTATTCAAGTCTATTTCTGGTCAAATGTAATGAGGATTTGCACAGAGTCAAGCATCACCAGGGACAAAAGCAAAGCAAAATGACAAAATTTTGCAACGGAATATGCTTGTTCTTAGTTTTGATATGTGTTATATGGGCTCCAATGCTGGTAAGATCTCAGGGAGTTGGAATCTATGGACAATTTTTTCTGCATACTAACTCAAATATCATTTTTGTGATACTTATTGCCTGATTGAAGTGAAACATGGAAATCAGGACTCCAAGATGTTTTGACTAATCCATTAAAGTCAGACAGATAAAAATTGTTGGATACATAAAAAGAAGTCAGGATATCTTTTTCTATTGGTGGATAAGATGCATTAAAGCTTTAAAACTTCTGATTTTTCGATTGAAAACCTGAGGAACTCTGAGTCTGAATATGTCATTATTTACATTATACATGCACTCCTTGTTGACAGCAGTGTTCTTGTTTCTATTCTGCTGATTGTATCTCTGCATTTATTCTTCTTTCAAGTAGTTGAATTTCCATGATAGTCGTTGATCTGTAAGAAACAGTTCATTTAAACTGCAATCAGCTGAGTAACTAAGTTTTCTCTTTGTTGGATCATTAAATCTCTTCAGATTAGAAACCCATAGAGTGTTGCAGATGTATCATGGTTTTTTTTTTGTTTGATCCATTTTTGGTGCTATTTAATTCCTGTAACTGACAGAGCATCCATTCAATTCTCTAGCATTAATTCTTTTTTCTGTTCTTTTAGAAGAAAAAAAATAAAAGGGTCTTAACGTGCTTCTGAAGAAGAATTCTTTCCATACTTTTCATGAAAGAATACTATCTATATCCAGATGTTTTATTCTTTTCTCTGTTGTTTCCAGATAATCTCTTTATTTTGCTAAGTAGAATCTTCCAATACTCTGTTGATGGTTGCTATCAGTTTGTGACATTCGTTGTGGTTTCCATCTAGATACCTTTCTGACTTTTATAGCTATTTGGTATTTCCTACTTTAATGGTGACAAGAATTTAGTAATGCTAAGTAAGTTTAGGTACTTCTATACTTCAATGTGAAGTTTTGGTTTGATTTTTAAATATCCTTTGATTTTTCCAGAGACTGTCTTGATATTTCTACATTCTGAAATTATATACTTGATCAATTCAGTGCCTCTTCTAATGTATTTCACATTTGTTTGTAACTTGCTCCTGGATCTTGCTGTACTGCCCTGTTCAAAGAATTATGTGCTAATTGCTTGATTAGGAGGAGACGGAGTACTTAACTAATCAAACCAAAGATTTCTGCCTAATGGGTTTTGATTTTCAAGATGTCTGCATGGGCATTGTGGACTAGTTGAAGATAACCTGGATACCAAAAAAACTGTCCATCTGCATCAGAATGCAGCTGGTGTTGTAACATCAGGAGCCATGAAATTGGAAACTTGGTCTCATTTTAAGAGAAATGGCACGATTAGACTGTTGCATAATTTTATGGATTTGGTTGATATAAAAATATGGATGATGATACTCTGTGTGTTTGGCTAATCGTTGGAATGTTCATTTGTTTGGTTCGAGGGTTTTGTGATATTAAATGGAAGTCACTCCACATGCATCAAGACATGCATGTTTAACTATTTATCCTCTAATTGTTGCTTTAGCAACCAAAGTGACACCATGACTAATATTCTTTAATATCATCTATTCATCCAATTACAAGAGTGACTTTTCATCTTTAGAATACAATTACCTGATAAAGTCCACATAGAAGTACAAAGTTTCTAGGATGTCTAATTCTAGTAAATTACCCATTTGGGTCCGCCCTATTGTTGTACAAGTCATTTGTTCACAGAATGTCCAATTTTGTTCTTTGCAATAGATGTACAGCAGTGGCAACCCAACGAATATTGCAAATCCTATCAAGGATGCGAGTGTTCAGATTGATATAAGGACAATCAGTGGAAAATTGACCTTGTTTGAGACAACACTTTGCAGAAAGCTGTCTTGGAATGAACTTGACACTCTAGTTGATCTGGATCCTCTGGATTTGTTAAGTTCATATAATGAGAAAGATATCCAATTAATATGTTGTGAAGCAGATGCTAGTGCATCATGGCATGTCCCTCCTGTTGTTCAAGCAAGATTCATTCAGTCTATTAATTATAGTATGAACGTTGTGTTCCACTGGCAATTCACGAGGGATAGGCCGAAAGGAAAAGAGGTGGTAAATTATGACATACACATTCAAGATGCAGATCTTCCAAAACCAGAGGAAGTAATGCAAGTCCTAAATGGTACTCTTAACAGTTTCAGGATATATAATCTCTACCCAAGATACTTCAGGGTCACTGGATCTGGTGATGTGCGATTTATTGAACAACCGGTTTGTGTTTTTTTCTTTTAATATTTTCCTTCCAAATCAAAGGATATAAAATACAAAAACCATACCGATAGAGATAAAATATGTAATGTTTGCTTATGCAGGTAAATTTAGTTACAGGTGACCTTGTACTCCATCGAGGTGATCCAGAATGGTGGTCCTTCCATGATTTAGATGTCTCAGACAGAAATGGCTGTGGAGAACTGGCTGGACCTATGGCTGTTATTGTATCTGAAGAAACTCCACGTGAGTGCTGGTGTCTCAATAAGGGCTAAAGATATTCTAGTTCTTGTTTCAGATAAGGAAATACAGTGTTGTTCTACTCTTTATTCATTCCCCTAAGTCTTCTTGTCTGTTGCTTAGAGGGTATAATCGGGGATACGTTGAGCAAATTCAGCATATGGGGTCTTTACATAACCTTTGTGCTTGCGGTTGGCCGTTTCATCAGACTTCAGTGTTCTGATCTCAGGATGAGAATTCCATTTGAGGATCTCCCCTACTGTGACAGGTATACAATGTCTGCATTTCTTACCATGTCTAATACCGGGAGGGAGCATTCTTTCTTCAACTCTTAACTAGAAACTATCCACTATCAATGTCGTTTTGTTTAAATTGATGTCTAAATTTTTGTATTCCTCGTCATACAAAACTTGTTCAATCATAAATACTAATCCAAAGAACCAAGATGGAATATCTGTATTTTCTTACTTTTCATATTAATTCCGGTATCATTTAACGAGTTAATACTATGAGAGATCTGTTTAGTAATTGAAGTGACAGTTATTTTCTTTTGAGATTGACAGTTATGTGCTTCTTTTCTGGAATATATATTCTTCTGAGGTCAGATAAGAAACACAATGCTTCGTGCAGATTGATTGCAATTTGTGAGGACATCTATGCTGCAAGAGCAGAGGGTGAGCTTGAAGTTGAGGAGGTCCTTTACTGGACACTGGTGAAAATTTATCGGTCCCCTCACATGCTGCTTGAATACACTAAACGCGACTAATCCTGCACGAGTTGCTGAACAGGAATCAATGGCAGTTTTCATCCAGCTACAATGCTGACTTTATTATCACCACTATAGAGGACGGATTGACATTTTGCCTAATGCTGTTGCTGCAAGCCAAACAATTGAAACAAATTCCTGGAAAGTTGGAATACGGCATTGTGTAAAGTGGCCTCCATGAAGCTGTTAATTGGTTTAAGAGATCGATTTCAGGATTGCTCAAGTGTTCTTGCAATTGTTGATTGATGAGAGTACAAGGAAACTATTTCTGCAATCACCAAATATCATTTATCATTGCCCTTAATGGAGCTCTTCATTGTTTTAGAGGTTGATTTCTGCTGATTGCAGAAGTCTTCTTCGAAGTGGTGATCGACTAAAGAACCAGGAAATTGTTTCTCCAATCTATGAAGGTGCATCCAACTGATAAATTCTTGCAGCTTTTGTGGCTCAAATCTTTGCCTGATGACATTCTTGATAATTGGCTCAAATCTTTTGTGGCTCTTCATTGTTTTAGAGGTTTGATTTTTTTGCATTTAGCTTTCATTCCAACCAAATATTGATACTTTCAAGAGCTGTAGTTCTTTCATATTCCTATTAAACTACAAGAAGCATTACTCAACCATAAATTTTACTACCAAACGATGCTTCACCCCAAGTAATTCATATTTAACTTTGTTCAAACTACAAATCCAACCAGAAGCTTGACATGTATGACCTTAAGATCATTGAAAGGCGGTTTAGTCCTTAACAAAAATGCACTAAACTTGTGATTTTAAGACTTCGTAGGCATATGTAAGGATTTCACTGGTTATTTGATGTTCAATTAGTAATTCAGAAGCTTTAAAACTTTTCGTTAGGAATGTGTAAGAAATTCATTGGTAATTTAGATGTTCAACTAACAATTCGGAGATATACTAACTCAATTAATGTTATTATCACAAATAAAAGTAAATGGTCGTTATTGATTAGAACAAAATTGATTTCACTAAATATTCGAGAATACGTTATACGTGTGAGTTTGTTGATACCAATATATTTTTTTTTTTTATAAAAGCAAATTTCATTAACAAATTGCTAGAAATCATCCAACACGATTTGATATACATCATTGTCCTAATGGAAGATTAAACACTCATTAGAAATTACACGTCTGCAATTTAACAAATCAGATACATTAGATCTGAAAAATAAAATAGATATAATAGAAATTTCACAATTATTTTCTAATAAATAAATCACTGCATCTCTCTTTTGTACATGTTGCAATTTTCAAATTTACTAATCAACGATTTTAAATTCCAATAATGATGATAAAATCTATCGAAATAGATTGAAGATCCAAAAATTTCAAATTTGACAACCAGATCTAAAATAAATTTAGATCTATCAATAAAATGAGACATAGATTGAAAGCTCCTATAAAAATAGAAATTTATAAAATTTTAAAGAATTGTTATGTGAAAATAGTTTTCTTCTTTGTGTGCATTTTGCCCTTCTGTGTTTTAAGCGAATATAGATATTTGTAGACACGATATCAGATAACTATAAAGTTGATCGTAGAATCAACGAAGTCAATATGTCCGAGTGGTTAAGGAGACAGACTTGAAATCTGTTGGGCTTCGCCCGCGCAGGTTCGAACCCTGCTGTCGACGCTTTGTGTTTTCCCCTTTCCAATTTTTTCAGCATTTGACATTTCCATCATTTGCTAATCAACAAAGTCGATAGCCCCTTTCCAATTTTTATCTCAGCAGTTGACATTTCCATCATTTGCTAATCAACAAAGTCGATATGTCCGAGTGGTTAAGGAGACAGACTTGAAATCTGTTGGGCTTCGCCCGCGCAGGTTCGAACCCTGCTGTCGACGCTTTGCGTTTTGCCCTTTCCAATTTTTTCAGCAGCTGACATTTCCTTCATTAAAACCAAGCAATTCCCATTTCTTTTCTTGAATTAAAAATAGTTGCATTATTTACCATTCCCATTTTTTGCCCCGAACAACTGAGAATTAAATATGCTATATATCTCAATAACTAAATAAATCCGACTCATTGAAAAATTTTAAAGCTGATTTTTGCAAAATAAAGAAAGTTCAAGAAGAGAATAATCAAGTAGAGATCAAACAAAGGGAGGGTTATGTTGGGACGATATAGTGAGAGGAATTATAAATAAGAGATTTTGATTTAAAAATCTCCTATCTAGGAACAAAAAAAGAGTAGAAATTGAACAATGACTTGGTCTAACTTTATTCTTATTAGCCACAAATTCACCCAATTACAGGATCATGATTACGTGGTTCGGTTAACAACTTTATCTTCGCATTTTAACATGCATATATATATGTGTGTGTATATGAATCTTATTTACTGCACAGGATGTGCATGAACTACCTATAAAGACCGTGTTAATGAAGGTTACAAACAAACCAAATTGCTCTAGATAAGTTGGCCACCAAAAAAGATTAAAAATCGCTCTTGAACGATAGGTTGGGTGTTTGAACCCTTACATCTACATTCAAAAGAATCTCCCTTGACCATGATAATGAAGGTTGCAAAAAAATCAAATTGCTTTTGATAAATTGGCTACCAAGAAAGGATTTAAAATCCCCCTTAATCAATGAATTGGGTGTTTGAACCTCTACATCAACATTTAAAAGAATCCAGAGAATGTGCAATACTGCACTTAAAAAAAGAACACGGAGTGCAAGCTAGCATATCCTAGATCTTTTGATAGGATATTCCTAATTATTCTTACATTTGATGGTAAGAGTTTTTTTTTTTCAAATGAAAAGGGTTGAACACAAAATCTTCTACTTATAATCCCTTCTCCTTTACCATCCAAATCAATCCTTACCCTTCGATGATAACCGGTAAGAGTATATTCCTGATCATTCTTTCATTTGATTATTTTCAAAAAAAAAAAGTATATTTGACTGCTCAATAAAATTATACTAACGTCACATCCCTTTACGTTAAAAAAACAGGGAAAAAAATTCCTTTCTTCCTTTATCATTATTTGGAGCACTCTTTATTGTCGACTTTTATCATTTAATCAAGATGTCTCATTCAGCCCCTTTTCGATGTCTGTTATTTCCCTACAAGGCTCAATGATTTGTAGCTGTACAAGTCAAATGACGGCTAATGAGTACAACCCAGATTGAGTTCTTTAATTTCCTTCTTTAACAATTCAATTAGAATGATACACCTGTTCTTTTAACAAGATGCTCAAGCACCAATATCAAAGTTTTTTTTTTTTTGGGCAGCCAGGTCAAAGTTAATACACCGTACGTAGTAAAATAACTCAATCATATGCCTATTGAAAAGACAAACTGTTTGTTTCAACAAATTAAAACCCTAGTATTACAAATAAGATGTCTAAAACCTACGTTGAAAAAGCAAAAGTTGATGTATATATATCCATGCTCTACGACGTAGGCTACCCAAAACAATAAAAAGGACAAACCTTCAAGTTTCAAGAAAAGGGGATGAGGAGTCAATGAATGTTAATCATGCATCAAATAAGTCTAACTATTACTGTTATTTTTGGCTTTAATTAATGTTCAAAAGCGAAGTTAGTTTCGGAAAACTTGAAAAAGGAAAAAACTACTAATTGTCTAATACATCACTAGACAAGTATATGATGACATTTTTGTTAAACGCCCCTCGCATTTGTTGACAAAATAGACCCAATCTAGAAGTTTTATTTATTTACTAGTTTTATTGGAGTCAAATTTAGAAGCTGCGTTATTTAGAAGCTTGTGTTTTATTTGATAATTTCTTATACAAGTGATTTTTTTTTTCATTAGGAGTGTCTGTAAAGTTTTATTGTGATATTATGTTTTTCATTGTTTGAGATTTCAATAATAGTATGAATTATTTATTTTCTTCCCTCCCACATATGAGTGTTTATTTTATCCTTCAATTGTATAACCCTGCACGTACTAATTATTATTAAAACTCTAAATTTGAGTTCCACAGTATTAAGCTAGCGTCTCCCCCACCCCCCCCCCCCAAAGAAAAACAAAAAAAAAAAGGATGAATACACATGTTAAAAAACCTATATGGTCTTGGGCAACTGCACCCGTTCATGCTGTACCATACATTTATGTGGTTGAGTAGGTCTTTGCAGGTCTGATGATTAATCGGTGATGGGAACTCATATTATTGTAGGAAAGTGATATTGCCATAATCCAATATTCATTCCCACGGCAACTTCTATTGAACTGCCAAATTTACTTAAATTTTTTAGGTACAAATTGTATGTGAACTTGACAAGGGAAAGTTTGGCATTTTTTGTGCAAATCTGTAATGTACACATCAACAGCTACTACTGTTATTTTATTGTAAAGCAAAAACCATTCCATACATTACAACCAACAAAGAGAAAAGAAAGGACTGTTCTATACATCTTGTGAGGGAAATTATTAAATTAAACTCCATCTGTCATCAATAATTAAGGAATGAGTAGTTTGATACACTCTATGTATATATATATATATATACGTACTTCTTGAAACTTTGATGTAACCTTCATTGATCAATTTGATATATAGAATTGCAATAATACTACTAATAGTTACCCATTATCTAAGGTTGCTTAGTTGTAGTTTTAATTGGTTTAATCCAGCAGCCAGGCTGAGAAGGAAAGAAAGACTGAAAGAGAAGGCTTCAAGTTGCATGTTATTTTGCCTAAGCTGTGTAACTCATGGAATTTCTAAATATAGGAATGACAGGAAGACAACTACACTGATTACTAGGACCATGATATTGTTTTACTTTTTTTTAAAAAAAAAAAAATTTCTATTTCATTCTTTTTTTTTTTGGTAAGCTATTTCATTCTTTATTTATTCTTGGGAAAAACTAAATAAATATAAATCCCTTTCTCTCACACTCACAAACACGTACTGAAATCTGTGATTGATTAGGCCATTGCTATCATTTCCCACACCTCAATCAGAGAGTAGAACTGCACAACACCCCAATCAATACATGGCTGGGGCTCCAAAACCAAAATGCATGTCACCAAACATTCTTCTTTTTGGGTTCTGATTCTTCTGAATTTCTGATAGAACTCAGCAGAAAATAGAGTCTGAAAGTTCTGATTTTTGAACAGATTTGGACATGCATGGCTTGTCTTCTTCTTCTTCTTCTTTTTTTTTTTTTCCATTTTTGATGTGGTCCATACTCACTGCATTTCTTCACCTGATTGTCACACAATGTTGCCTCCAGACATTCAAGTCATGATGGTGGCCATGGCGTCCATGGTGGTGGTGGTGGTGGTTTTGATGGTGGCTCACTTGCTCATGACATCTTAGAAAACCCTCCCCACCACCACCAGGGTTCGCCGGAATTTGCCACCCTTCAGCCCTTTCTTCCACCATCTCTTTCACTTCCTCTTCCCCAATCTGTCCTTCCTCCATTTCTTGAACATTTTTCTTGAAATTCTTGCATGTTTTCTTCTTCTTGTACTGCGCTTTCCTCCACCTCCTCTTCCTCTTCCTCCTCCTCCTCCTCTTCTTCTTCTTCTTCTTCATATTCTTCTTCAAATTCTTCTTCAAAGTCTTCATCTTCATTCTTGATGAGATGTAGTCTAAGCCTTCCATCTTCCCGAGAAGCACGCAAAATCTCCTGCCGGCCTATTTTCACTTCTTGAAGCTCTAACTTGCCGTCTTTCCTCACGGGGCGAAGGAAGAAAGTTGGCTTACCATCTTGATTCAAGGAAGATAATGGCGGTGGAAACTGCCTTACCTCTCTTTTTACATGTTCTCTTTTCCATCTTGATCCAGCCATTGATTCTCTTCTCGAACACAACGCCTCAATGGCATCTAAATTCTCAATTTGATCATCAACCCTTCTCTCATCTGAGCTCTCGAATCCTAGACTCTCTGTACAAGACATCAATCCATCTACACTCCCTCCAACAAAACCCATTCCACTAGGATCCCTCTCGGTTCTTGTTGCCAGAGTTGTACTAGTACCAAAAAGATTGGAGAAATGTGGTGTTTTCTCAATGGCATCAGGCGGTCGCTGGCCGTCGGAGGCAGTATTTTGGTGGTGGTGGTGCAAGAAGGATGGTAGGTCTACTGTTCCATTGTCATTGGTGTTTGAAGAGCCTAAGAAGTTGTGTACACTTTTCTTGCAAAAGGTAATCATTATAAAAGGTAGTATACTATCTAGTGCAAGGCAATTGACGGGTAGTTTTAGGCAGGGAAGATTTGGTTAAATGAAATCATAAAGAAAGAAAAAAAATGGTGGCCAGCTATATATATAGTGGCAGCAATATAGAAGGGAAGAGCAAGAAGAGGATGAGGGTATTAATAACATCCTCACACCAAAGATAGGGGAAGTGAGAGAGAGAGAGAGAGTTGGACAGGCGGTTGGGATGTCATGGGATGAGGCATTGAAATCTCTGAAGAAAAAGAAAGTGGTATTTTGTTTGGAGATGTTAAATGACATTCAGGCACTGATTAGTTTAAGATTTTGAGAGCATACGTGGCTTAACCAATCAATCTTTTACCATCGCGAGATGCAATTAGAGAGAACGTTGAACGGCCGAGATCATGCTGAGTTGGTAACAGTTCAATTTAAATTATAAAATCAAGATAAAGAATAAAACTTTTTATCCTTTAAATTTAGACCGGACTGATGGGATACAATCGAGACCGAGAATCAACATCTCGTATGTTTACCTAATTTTAACCAATTATCTATATTATTTAAGTGGTGTTTCAGTAATCCCAAGCTGTAATCCAAGATTAGCTCGGTGTCGTGGTGTAAATGTAATGGTGGAATGGGGTAGAAGGGCAGGTTTTGGGGAGGGTTGTTTGGTTGGGGGGAAGGGGGAGTTCTGGGTATGGTGGGAAGAGTGCCAACGAGACATATAGGAATGAGCTGGATGATGAGGAGAGGAATCGGCTTCCGGGTCCCACGTAGAAGATGGGGTTAGACTCTGGGAGTTTGGCTTTTAGACTTGGATCGGCCTTTCCTCTTCCACACTTCCATCCCCCTCCTCATCTTTTCTGTTTTTGTGTGCCTTCTTTGGCCTTTTGGTGTGCTCAAATATCTACCCCTATGATCTCCATATACTAGTATAATAGAAGGGCCTATTTTGCTGCTAGTAAGTATTTTTTGAGGATAAGATTTATTTTCTTGTATTTTCCTTCTTTTTTTTTTTGGTGATTCTTCTGAGACGATAGGGATGTGATTCAATCAAATTTGTAAAATCTTCTCTGATACGGGTATTCGTTATATTTTCCTACTAATGATAATAGAATTTTCATAGCCCGCTGAAAAAAATAAAATGATACTTATTAATTTAAGTCGAACATAAAACTCAAATATTCAAAAAATTTTGAGTTCAAAACTACGCATGAGGATTTACATATAATCTTATATATATATATATAAATATATATACTCTTTTAAACATACATGAATTTCAAGCAAATAATGTCATTACTTTGAGATGTAAATAAAATTTGAGTTGGTGACTCTAATGTATTTTCTTAATATATTTTGACATAAAATTTGAATGATTTTGGCTTGGTCTTTTTGTGTGTGCTACTATTAATTAATTTGCGAATTGGAACATCATGAATCCGAGTAGAGGAGTAGTTGGTCAAAATGCGAGGCATCTTTAGCATGGCTCGTGAACTCACCGTCTAAGCCGTCTATTGTGCAAAAGCGCGTGGCAGTTTGATGGAATAGGACTTGGATCAAAACGGATTCAGCAATTCAGGGATGGTGTTGCCTTGTGGGTTCCGCTTAGAGTGTCCTTTGGCCGATTCTTTGGTGAACTTCGTGAGTGTTTCTAAGTTGTGTGCGTGAGTGTGTTTTATCTTCGGAAAAAAATCAGCAATTCAGGGAAACGAATGATGATAAAGAATAAAGAAAAAAAAAGTAATTATCTTTCATGTTTGTTCCTCATTTTAGCTACTATTTTACTTCTTATTTATTTATTTATATATTTCTTTTTTTTAAAGAGGATCGTGATTCCCTACTTACCTCCCTTAATTACTTAATCCATGACCTATGGTTTACAGGTGAAGCATTGTTCAGCTATAAGGAGCGCGACTTGATTTGGTTGCTTTCCTAATAATATATTATTGGTGAAAACCTTATTTTGAAAAGAGAATCAATTTTAAGAAAATTCTATAACAGCATTGCTAAAACGGTCTGTCTAATGAGTACCTGTTAAGATATATTTCATGTGTTATATTTTTGAAAATATAAGGATAATTAGGGAAAGTAAATAAATATAAGGGAGTTTAGGCAAGATTAAATAGGAAAAGTATATAAATGTAAGGGAGGATAATAATTATTAGTATGTATATATATATATGATTGATTAGGCGAATACTGGGTGTGTTAACGAGTGTCCGCAGGAAAAACCCTTGTTTAAAATAACACAACTGATGTTGCTTATTCTAAAAACGTGTTGCTAAATAACACAACTGATATTGTTAGATTTTTATAGACAATCTGGGGGCATGAAATTTATTATCTTGTCTTACATATTTACACTTTAGTGAAGTAGTTTTCATCCCCTTGTTAATTATAATTAAGAGTTTGTTTGGACTGATGATTTTACGAAATTTTTTTGGAAAATAATATTGTAGAACTTTTTTTTAGATATGATGCATGTGAGATAAAATGGTCATTGAAAAAATAAAATGGTATTTAAAAAGAGTAAATCTTATATACACTGACAGTATATACACTATCACCGTTGGATTCATGAAGTGTGCAAAAGTTGAATTTCAAATTCAAATTTTGCATAATTGTCATTCATCCAACGCTGACAATGTATACACTGTCAGTGTAGGAAAGATTAATCCATTTAAAAAATGTGTTTATTATGTAGTGAAAAATTTTTCTGAGAACAAAAATCTTAATCTAAATAGGATTTCAAAATCTTTTGTTTTTCTAGATATATCCCCAACTACCCATAGTTTCATTTAGTGGTCAATCTTGAGGAGCTCAAAAACAGTAGCCATAGACACAGCATCTTCTTGTTGTATTGACCCTTAGACTTTGCATGGCTCCCCTTTTCAGAGCAGGCTGGGCACCATTTTTAATTGATTTTGACCTATCCTTGACGCAAAAAGCATATTCTGGGAACCTGCAAAAATTATATGGAGAAGCTTCTTAGATTTTTCCATTTGTGCGGTGGAAAAGCTTGCTTGTTCCTGCTGCTCCCCGGCCCAAAGTTTACTTTTCCATCGATCACACATTTCTAAGATATTTTAGAAAAGAGAATGGCTAACCAGTGAAGTTAGTAGTATTCTTTGTGGCAGTAAGATCAAAAAGGAAAAAGACGATAAGAATTATAATTTATTGCTATAAAAAATAAAAAGGATAGATGAAGATGGTTTTAATTAAATTTCTTTTTCTATATTAGTTGCCTTTTTTTTTCATTTAATGGAGAAATAATGGTACAAGGGGCTCTATTGCAAACTCTAACGTCTTGTTTGGAAAGCTATTTTCCCCCAAAAAATTATTTATGTTTTCGTGAACATATTTTTCAATTATCTTTTTATTTCATATATATTAAATCGTTAAAGTATATTTTTCTACAAAAATCCCAGAAAATAGCAATCCAAACGGGAATTTTTTTTTCTTTTTTCCTTTTCTAGACAAATTCTTAGGAAGCATTTGAATCAATTTGGATATCCTCATGAAATTGCTTCCACAATTTTGGATTAATTGTGGGCAACTTGTGGAAGCAACTTTCATGACACTGATTCCTCCTATTTGCCATGTTTTACATGTTCCGATTCCAAGTTACTTACAGCTGAAACACTTGTCTCATCGTTTTGACTGTATCGGAGTAGAAAAGTCAGCACCTGGCAACGTTGTCTCATCGTCCGACTGTATCAACGTTGTGCTTGGCCGTTCATGACAAAGGTTTGGGACATTGACATGACAAATTATCTCAGAAAAAAACAAAACTCATTGTTAAGTACTTATATTACGCACAATATTGCTCTACAAAAATCTATTTTTTTTTCATTTCGTCCTATCTTGCAACGTTCTCGTTATTTTTAGAGGGTTCATTCGAAGATATATCCTGATTCTCAATTTATTTCTTAATTGTTTTTCTTAATTTTTTGTCACTTAAATCCCCTCTGAGACAAAACCATCCCTTCTATCGTTTGGATTTTATAATTTTTTATGTCTTTATTCTTTTTTTTTTCCTTTCCCTTTTGTTTTCCTTTTCTATTTTCTTTTTCTCTTTCTTCTTCCTTTTCTACTCCTTCCTCTTCGCACCTAAAGGTTCATCTCCAAAGACCGAGTCCAAGTTTTTTTTTTTTTTAAATGAAAAGCAAAGGAGATTCACAATATTTTGTGATCACATAGCAGTTAAAATTATTTTAATTTTGGTTCTCAGCTGTTGCAAAATGAAGATAGACATTTTATTTGAACTCTCAAAGCTCCAAAACAGTTTTCTAATTCAATTCATACATAGAGAGAGAGGGATACTTTTATCTTACAGAGAATTAAGTGATACAAAGCAAGAAAGTTAAGGTGTAAAGTGAGTATCATTACATATCTTAGAGGATTAATTGTAAATTTGTAATTAGTCCTTTTTCATAAAATACTTGTACTTTTCAATCATGATAATTTTCCATGCTGGTAAGTTAATAAAATGTAGGGATAATTGCAGAAACCTCCCCTGAGGTTACTAATCCTTTGCAAATTCAGTCCAAACGATTAAAATATTGTTTTAGGGAGTGAAATTAGAATTTTTTTACCAAATTTGTCCTTTGTACTACATGTCCAATGAATGACAAAATACTATAAATCAATTAACAATTAATAAACTTTAAGGAGTATAGTTTATAGGCAAATACGTATTACCTATTTAAAGTACCGGCTCTTTATATGTATTTTATTTTCAAACATTTAATTTATGATAAATATATCAATATTTGTAAGTAAAATTCAAAAAGTGTTACAGTAATATTCTTGTAAAAAGGAAATCGGTAGGTTATTTATTTAATATAAATTAAATAATTTTTTTAAAAAAGAAATGGCCCATAAAGTATTAATTTTTTATGTCTTTCATCCATTACATGAGTAAAGTATTCGCTCTTTATGTGCATTTTATTCTGAATCATTTAATTTATGTTAAATACATAAATATTTGTAACTAAAATTGAAAAAGTGTTATATTAATATTTTTACGGAAGAGAGATTGGTAGTTTTGTATTTAACAAAAATTAAATATTTGAAAGTAAATACAAATCTGTATTTGAGCGTAAATATTTGTATTAAATTAAATGTTTGAAAGTAAAATACCTATAAAGAGTCGGTACTTTAAATAGGTAATACGTATTTGCCTATAAACTATACTCCTTAAAGTTTATTAATTGTTAATTGATTTGTAGTATTCTGTCATTCATTGGACATGTAGTACAAAGGACAAATTTGGTAAAAAATTCTAATTTCACTCCCTAAAACAATATTTTAATCGTTTGGACTGAATTTGCAAAGGATTAGTAACCTCAGGGGAGGTCAGTGTAATTTTTCAAACCACAGGGGAGATCAGTGCAAATGTCAGAAACCTCCCCTGAGGTTTCTGCAATTATCCCTAAAATGTAAGAATTTTTAAAGAATCTCATGTACTTCATCCATACTTTTCTTAACAAACTAGGACCAGCCTCCATGAAATAATCAAACCGAACTCATTTGTTTCCACTTTCCTGTCTTTTGTCATCATTGGTCATGTCTTTGAAAAAAAAAAAAACTCGTACATTAAATCGAAGTGGGCAAAACTCCTTTTCATGTGTCATCGTTGAAATTTGTTTTTCTTCAAATCAATCCTTTTACACAATAATACTAACATCTCTTCTTTTCTTCTTCCTCAATTTCTGCTTTAATTCTGCAAAAACACACATGAGCTAGATCCCTTTTTATTATTTTTTTTTAAAAAGGGTAAAAGATCACTTAGTACTGTCAATAAGATTTAGAGCTCTTGAATTCAAGTTTCACAATTTGTGAGTTTATTATGTATATACATCAACGTTATATATTGTTGGGAGTAATAATAAACAAGCCCTTGAATTCTTTCTATAAATTATACACTTACAAAGAGGCTAATGACTAGTTGGATGGAAACTTTCTTATTTTGCACGGGTAGGCAAATCAGCATATCCAATACCTCTACGAATAGTGGGAAAGATAGTGAACAAAAAGCTTGAGAAAATCCCAGCTCCCAGAGGCAAATTCATGAACAAAGCATCCATATTTGATCCTGCTTCCGGAAAGAAGCAATTTTGAACATCAATATCACTCAGAGCAAAGATCAAGAAAACAAGAAGTGACACAAATGCATGGACAAAGTCTATCCAACGAATTCTGTACTCGGACAATTCCTTCATGTCTTCTCTCTCTGATTTCTCATCATGATCACGACATTCATTGTTGAAAATGTACAAACCCTTGAAAGTTGCAATCCCATAGTACAACTTCCCGTCATGTTTATCAAAGAAGCTATCAGTAAATGAGGAAAAAAAGCAGATAACCGTGGAGAATCCGATAAGAAATGCAGTGAGATACTTGTTGGAAGGTTGGCATCTTCCTTTGTTGGAAAATGAAGGGGTGAGAGTTCGAAATGCTAGGACTGTTCCTGTTGGCAGAAGGTTTGCAAGATTGGCTGCTGTGGCTAAGGTTTTGTGCACTGGATGTTGTATTGAATTACAATATGGTTTTCCATTTGGGGTTGAATCATTTGCATGGGATTGCTGTTGCTGTTCTAGACATGGTTGAAGATCCATTGATGAGAGGTAGAAGAAGAAGAAGGAAATTAACAGGGATTTGTGTTTGATTATTGATTGGGATTAGTTATGTTTGTTATGCATCTGATGCTGGTTTATAAGCAATATTAGGAAGGAAGGTGGGGAGATTTGGCAGGATGTACGTGACAAACTTAAGATATGCACATTCAACATGTGATATAAAGGTGCTTTAGCAGAAAATGATTTTGCACAAGTTGTCCAACATCCTAAGTTTTGTTTTGTGGATTAGGATGATTAGTTTCAGGTGGAAACGAAGAATCTAATCATAATTGTATGAAATATTGGAATGCATTTTTTTTCCTCATTTAAGTTTTAATATATAGGAAAGTCTCACAATATATAGATTCTAGTATCTTAGATTATTTCACTATAATGAAAAGAAGACTGGCAGTTCACTGTTTACAATGCCAGAAAATGAGATTTCAAAAGTACCCTTTTTAGACCTTTAAAGGAATCACATCCCTTTTTCCCTGCCCACATGACCTTGAGTGTAATAGTATTTGTAAAATTCCACAACGGTAGAAATATTTTATATGGGGTTTTTCTGGCGAGTGCACTTAGAACGCTCGTTAACACACTTATCATTCACCTAACCTACCATATAAATATATATATACTAATAATTATTATCCTCCTTTGTATTTATATATTTTCTTATTTAATCTTGCCTACCCTCGCTTATATTTATTTATTTATTCTAATTAATCTTATTTTCCAAAAATATAACACCTAAAATATATCTTAATGGGTGCTCTAGACAGGCCATTTTAAATAAATGATTTTTAAAAATGAGTGCAAACATAGTTGTACAAGAATTATGAAATTACTTCTATTTTTCAAATATTCATCATCTATTGTTTACTTGTAATAAAGTGGGAAATTAGATTAGAGTCATCAAGGCTCCCATTTTTTTACTGGAAGCTCATGTGTAGTTGAAATTCCTATTATTGCTAAATGAAGGACACTAAATGAAAACTTATTTTGGAGCATGCTCAGAAAAACAAAAATTGTTTTCACAACGAGTATGAATTTTTAACTCAATGCTATGGACTTAATTAGTTTCGTTTGGTCAAACCTAGACTTAATTAGTTAGTATGGTCACAACTCACAAGTTATTAAAGCTTGATTTTTGTTAATTTATCATTTCACAAGTTTTTCTCAAAATAGTTCAAATCTTACAAATAGTACTTGTAAATTTTGTTTTTCCTTTTTTTTTTTTCAAGTACATGTTATATCTTAGGGGAAAGCCGGGGCAGTTGGGCAACTAAAAAGCAACATGGATTGTATTTAAAACCTGTGGCGCCTAAAGTAGCAGAGCGGTCCATGGACTGCGTAACACCTGACCCAAACTTCTTCCAAATTGATCCAAAATGTCACACAAGATGTCTTTTTCCAAATTGATCCAAAAAGGAAAAGTCTTATTCTAGAATTTGGCCCAATAATCCAAAATTATAGCACGTGGTATTTTTGTAGGAGATGTTAATAACATCCAATTTTTTTTTAATTCACACTCCCTCTACCATTTTTTTCTTTCCTATTTCTTTTTTTTTTAATGTCCATATACTACTGACGCAAATGATTTTTTGTCCCATTTCCTATTCCAACATCTATTAAATCGCCATATATCTTTCAAAAACAACAATTCTAGAGAAAAACAAATGTTGCAATTTATTTCTCGTGTAAACACGTCCTTTTAATCTTCTTCTCTTCAACAAGAAACTTAGGGTCTTCCAAACTAACCATGAAAAATAATTCTGTAATAGACTATACTGATAAATTAATCAAGCAAGATGTACAACTTGATCAAAATCAACAATTTTCTAAAAATTTTAAATTTTTTTATTAAAACGAGAATTCCTACTAAAGTCTACACATGAAGGTATGCACTGTGAAATGTTTAGGGTTTGTGCACTTTTGTGCTTCAAGTGGGTTGGATATTTCATTATTATTTTTCTATTCTTCAAAGATATGCATATTTTCTTCTTCTTTTTTTTAATGGTCCAAACATAAAATCACTAAGAGTAAATCGTGAAGGGGCAATAATTTATAAAGGGCATGATCTCTTGATACAGTGAGGTTAATCCACGAGCATAATCTCTTGATTAAAAAGAAAATTATAATAGGAGCATGAATAACAAAAAAAAGGGAGCAGTGTATCCTTAACATTCCCGGATCTTGTATTTCTGCAGATATAAAGAATTTGGTAACAATCAAGTCCAAGAATGTTATTTGCAGCAATTAGCTGAATCACAAAAACCAAGAATTTGACGCAAAAAAGTATCAAAGAAGGCAACACTTTGAGATTTTGAGGGGGGCAACATGATATTGGTTCAACCAAAATAGTTTTCTTCTTTTTGAGTGTACATTTTCGTATGCGTTTGGATTGGAATTTATTTGAAATATTATTTGAAATAATTATTATAGCATTTTTTGTGATGTGATGTATGTCAGATAAAAAGAAAGTTAAAAACATGAAAAAAAAGTGTATTAAAAAATATGTTTATGATATAAACAAGTAATTTTCTGTTTAATACAACAAATCCCCCTTAAAGTCATACATAGAAGTAGTGGCAAAACCCTATGAATACCTGATGCTAGATCTCAACATAACAATTTGACAAATTTGACAAAGCCATTTACATTCCCATTTGGTGAAGTACACTCTTTCTTTTTGTGTGATACCATGAAGGTATGATGGCCAACAAATTGGGCACTTCATCCACTCCAATATTTGTAATCCATAAACAAATAGGAAAATTTTCTTAGGTTCATTGCAAAAGGTTTGTGTTATACCTACTTCCACATTCCTATTATCCAATATTTTCCAACCAAAGCTATCATCACTTTAATACTTTTTGCAGGGCCAAACATCAGCTCAAATTGCAGTTTAAGTTTACTGCAATATTTGAAGCTGGTGTAATTTGCTACTTGCATTTCTTAAAACAACATGCTAATGAAAAGTCACTTGTACTCAAAACTCCAAGCATTTTTAATCTGTAGGGGATTGATAAATAGTCACCACAATCATATGGAGAAGTATGGATTTTTATTTTCTGTGCTTTTGTCAGCAATTAACTCAAAAACAAGATGTAGATATGCAGATCAAAGCAACAGGCATATAGAACAGTACACCTCTACAACCATGAAGAATGGATTTGATATTTCAGCTTTTCCTTGTAAACAAAACCATGGATGCTTGAATTTCTTCCAGGGTACGCCCTTTGGTCTCAGGAACAAGCTTTGCAACGAATATGATAGTTAAACCACTTGCGACTGAGAACAAGAAAAATGTCCCTGGAGAGAAAAATATATATATGATCAATAGACGACTAAGTCTTAAAAGGGATGATTAAGTTTTTGCATGCTTTATCACCTGCAGAGCTGATCCATTTTGTAAGGAAATTGAAAGAATAGGAAATAATCCAAGAACCAAGCCAGTTCACAACTGTCACCAGGCTTCCAGCTAGACCTTTCACATTTATTGGAAATATCTGACAGAGGAAATATTCATTCAAGAATCTACTCCGGGCTACATTTAGTACAAATCTGTTTTTCCTCATTCCTGAAAATTTCGTTATTGCCTTTTGTGGCATTCAGTTATGAAGACTTCAAAGATAAATGACATACCTCTGACATTATAACCCAAGGAATTCCTCCCATCCCTAATGAGAAAGATCCTGTAAAGATCTGATAGGAGGATGCATATCGTATATTAGTACTGTATGGTATTTCCCTTTTTCCAATTTGTAACCATTTCCTCACAGTGGCTGGTACTAGTCTACTATTACTAAGCTAGAGGAACTTCAGGAAGATTTGTAAGTCTCTAATTGTATATAGTTCTTGAGCTTTTAGAAGCAGGTTTGAAGTGGTAAAACTTTTAGCAGATCTAAGAATATATTCAGTATACAAAGAAAACAATGAAACTGGAAAATTTCAATTTCATAAGAATTGCATTACCAGCACACCGATTAATGCTAATAATGGACTGTCCTTCCAGAGTTGAAGGTCCTGTTTTGTGGAGTATATTCTTTCAGTACATAAATTTTTAAAGACCAATCAATTTAATTTGGAGTAAAATGTATTAAGATAAGTAGAACCTGTAGTAAGAATGACAATCCTGTTAAGAAACAACCCAACAATGTTCCAGTTGCAGAAATCTGCAATAGTAATGGACTTAGTATGAGTAGATATTAACTGCAGAAACCTAAAAGCTTATTGACGACAACCTTCCTACCATTAGCAGTGGTACCCTTCCAGATTTATCGGTTAGGAGAGTCCCCAAAAGGGTCATTGGAACCTGTAGATGGAACAGAAATGTTTACAAATGCGTGGAGCAGAATCCAACATTGAACAGCAGTGAATCAAATGAAAACCTGAATAACAACCATGGCCAAAGTCCCAGTCCTACTAGAAACACCTGTCATTGTCCTATCATATATTAATTTCTGTACCCTCAATTACCTTTCTTAAATTATCAGCAGATGGAATCAGTAGCAAAAAGAGCTTATAAACCTGCTGACTCAAAAATTGCGCTTGCATAATAAGCAATGGCGTTAACCCCTCCGAATTGTTGCAATACCATTAGACCCACTCCAACCTGATTGAATTTAATAATTTCAGTGAATTTCTGAGTCTAATATAATAATCAAATAACAGTAGAAGATCTTACAATGAGTCCGTGAGCATATTTCCTCTGGAATAAGTCAATCATCCTAGTGTCAGACAATTGTTTAAGCATTTCAGTATACTCCTGTAAATGGAATTTTCCTTGTCAAAAATATCCCTTAAGAAAGAAAGTACATAAAAGAGAGTCTGAATGCTACTATGATTTCAGCTGCTTCTTGAGAAATATTGGCACTGGCTCCCCTAAGGCGCTGCAAAGAAGTTTCACATTCTTTCCACTTATCCATCTTAGCCTGCAGAAAGTCCAGATCTAGTTCAGTTTTTGTCCTGATTGAATGAATTGATATAGATTACAGGGGTCAAAGGAACATAATTGAAGGGGAAGTTTCACACAAGTCTTCTACTCCTATATAGATCCCTAAACTTTCTCGTAAGCAAACAGACTAGTTTGCGTAAAAGCATTACTAATGCACTCCTTAATAGCAAGAAGTTGATTTACTGAATTGTTTCTGAACTTACCAGCCACCTGGGGGATTCTGGAATTAAAAAAAGGCCTAGCAACTGCAGTATACATGGAATGGTTCCTGAAATGACAGAGTATAGAAAGTCCTTTTTAACTGACTAACAATCATACTAGGCAATGGAGGTAGGACAAACAGAATTACCAATCAGAGCCAGTGTACGCCAGGAGGTGAAATTTCCAATAACATACATCACTGACCCCCCGCAGCATATCATCAACTGAAGTTTTATTAGCATCTAGCGTCAAAACCATCAAATTGAATGCAAAATCTTATTCTCCAACCAATTTGCTTTACCTGATTGACTGCTGTAAATGCTCCTCGAAGGTTTTTAGGTGTTATTTCTGCTATATATACAGGTACCTGTGTCAGATTCAGAACCTAAATATTATCTTAGAGTCCAAGAGCAGATTCATAAACAAAATATTTGGTCAATGGTAAATACCACATATGACAGAATCCCAACTCCATATCCTGCTAAAAACCGTCCAATGTCAAGCAACCAAGCATTCTGTCAATGACCAAAAAGATCTAGTTAGGATCTTAGAAAGTTATATATTATAGAGCACGCAGATGCCTAGGATTTATCCTTGTTAGGTATGTCAAGATGATGATCATCCAATCAAGAATAATAATACCATATGCAAAACTTACAATGACTAGTGTTCTGAATCTAAAGACAGCAAATTCTTCTTCGAGAGGATAAATATAAAATCAATAACATATTTAGTTTGAGGATATTACACAGTCATGAAGTTATCAATCATATTCCATGGAAGTAAATCTCTGTGATTATCTATTTATGAAGCTCATTCTCTTCCATGACCACCAAATGTAAAAGGACCAAAACGAATGCAAAATAAAAATACACAGTTCAGTACCTGTGAGAATGAAATTGCGGTCCAGCCCACAAGACAAAACAATTCTGCGAACCCCATTGCCTGCAGAACTAGATCAAAGTAAACTACAAATTCCTCTTTTACTTCAGCCAGGAAATTCAAAATTGACGAACAACTCAACAAGAGATGAGGTTATTGAAGAATACTATAGGATCTCACTATTTAGGACCATGAAAGGAGGATGTGAGGAAAAATTTAATGAAGACCCTCGAGGGAATCAATGAAAGGGATTTTGAGTCACTGAGATGGATTATCTAAAGAAACACAGTACTAGAGACATTACCACTCTCCTTCCAAAGAAATCTGCTATCTTCCCACTTATTATTGCACCAAGCATTGCTCCAATTGTCCATATTGAACCAAACACGGAATACTGCAACAAGAATTCCATAAAGAAGGGGTTGGAAATAACACAAACTCCAACTGTTTATGTTGAAACTGAGATAAAGAGACATAAAGGAACATAACTGTTAAGATCTAAAGGCAGAAGTTTATCGCATACTTAAACGAGCTGCGGAAATTACCTCAGCTATTGAGAGGCCTAGGTCATTTACAATTCCTGATTGAGCAGGAGAAGAAAATCCCACCTGCAAACCAACATCTTTCAACAATTGAGCCAATCATTTTTAGAAGTCATATCAGAAAATAAGATCAAAAACACCAATTTTTGAGTTATAAAATCAATTATGGACATTAAATCAAAGATATCAAACATAGACTAAGTATCCTTATTATCAACCTTCAAGAAATTCAGGTTTTTGGCTAGTGATCTGAATTTACCATAACATTCTGTGAGTAATCCAGTTAAGTTACAGTTTTCTGTACTTACTGCAGTTCCAAAGACATAGGAACCCAGGACAGAAATCAAAGTGCTGAATATCTCCAAAGCTGTGGCACCAGAAGAAGCAGGGCTGCTAATCTTCCCTGCCTCAGCATCTTCACGGCTTTCTGTGTCAGGACTTGCTCTTCTAAGTAAAGGGTTGCTGGCTTCTTCATCAAAATCAACTATGCTTTGTGGCTCCATCAAATGTATGGACACAAGAAAAGAAATGAGATGAACTGAACATGCAGAAGAACCAGAGACTTGGTATCGGTAGCAACTTCAACTCAATAATAGAGGATTTGCACAAGTATTGTTTGTTTGGTTGTGTTGTCTTGTTTCGGATAAAATAAGAGACGGCCTTCCTTTTCTTTGTCTGCTTTTACTTGACACAAAATTGAAATTCAATCTAGAAAAGATTCTTCAAAGATTTGTTTTTGTAACATTTTTCTTTTTAGAGTTTTGATGTATTGATAGGAGACAATTTTAAAAACATATTTGGAGACGCCATATTTTTTAGTCTATCTACAGTCTACACTAACAAATTTCTGGTCATAAAAATAAAAAAAATAAAATAAAAGAATGAAAATAAAAAAAAATCCAAGAATTGAATGAAAAAAGTACACTGCACACCCTAAGGGTTAAGTTTTGATGTATGAAGTAATATATTAACGAAACATTTGACATTTCTGCATATTTGTCCATTACAGAAAAAAATAGGCATTTTTTTAAAAAGGAACGGGCGATTTTTATAATTGTATACGTCTTATTTGGACTATAATTTTTTGAAGAAAATTTTTTACGTTTTTTGTAAATATTTCTTCTACACAATTTCGAATATTTCTTTTTTACTCACGTACGTCACAATCTAAAAAAGGTTCTACAATAATTTTTCTCCAAAAACGCTCTAAAAAATGCAATCCAAATGGGCTCATAGTCAGATAGATGCTGATATAAATAGATACAGATGGATCTATAGATAGATATATTAAAATCCGAACATTTTCAATATATCTATTAAAGGTGCTGCTGGCATTTATATCTGATGCAAAGAATGATAAGCAGTAGTCACTTAGGCCACTGTCAAATTGTTTGTATCGTCAGACAAATTTAACTTCACAGTACAATATAGACCTTGGAAACAAAATCTAACAAATCCTTCGACAATAAAAGAATTCAAATGTTCAATTTTTGCTTGTGAACAAAACCAAGGATGCCTGAATTTCTTCCAGCGTACGCCCTTTGGTCTCTGGAACAAATTTTATAATGAATACCAGACCAAAACCATTGATGATGCAAAGCATAAAAAATGTCCCTGAAAACGAAAGAAAGAGATCAAGATTCAATATAAGACTACATATCAGAAGGGATATTGAATGCAGATAATCTTCAGGTTTCAGCTATTTACCTGCAGAGCCAATCCACTGTACGAGGAAATTGAAAGAATATGAAATTATCCAAGAACCTAGCCAGCTTTCTGCTGTCACCAGGCTTCCAGCTAAACCCTTCACGTTTATGGGGAATATCTGAAAAAGAAACCATCTGACCATGAGCCCAGGAAAGCCTTAATCTGGGCATTACTCAAAATCTTTTACAGGTTATTTGGCTATCAAATTCAACTGAAGCTGAATGACTTGCCTCTGCCATTATGACCCAAGGAATTGCTCCCATCCCAAGTGAATAAGATCCTTCAAATACCTGATAGCAACATCCCAAACAAATATTATTGGTAAATATATGTCCCATTTTTTTTACTTCTTTTCTGGATGATGCCTAACATTGTGATACCACCAAAGGAAAAAGACATAATGAAAGGCTTTTCCAATTGCAGGAATTGTATACCAGTGCACCGATGAAGGCCAAAACTGGACTGGACTTCGATAGTCGTAGGTCCTGCTTTGCAAAGTACATTCATTCAGTACAGAATTGTTTTATACCTGAACGTATTGAAAAGGCTGGATGAATTAAGCAGAACCTTTAATAGAAATGACGATCCCAATAAAAACCAACCCAAGCATGATCCAGCTGCAGAAGCCTGAAAATGGCAGTGGACTTGGTGTGAGCTACTATTGAGATACACTATACTATTCAAATCTCCGAATTTCTTACCATGATTAATGGTACCCTTCCTGATTTATCCAGTAGGAGACTCCCCAAAATGGTCATTGGAAGCTGTAGATAGAACAAATGTTTTGGGTATGTATGTAGCAGAATCCCAAAAGAGAACAGTTTTTACTGAATAGAAAGAAAACCTGAACAACCACCACCGCGATACTCCCCGCGGCAGCAGAACAACCTGTCAGATTTGAGTTATATATTGATGATTTTGTCATCTTTCTAAAAGCTCAACAAGGAGATTATTTGCTAGCAAGACAAGCTTACAGACCAGCTGACTCAAAAGTTTCACTTGCATAATATGCAATGGTATTGATCCCTCCAGCTTGTTGCAATCCCATTACTCCTAGTCCCACCTGAAGGGGGGAAAAAAGTTAAAAGGGTTGAGTATTTCCATGTCGAATGCTATGAATAGATAGTGGTAGAAACTGAGAATAAGCCTTACAATCAGTGCGTGAGCATATTTTCTGTCAAACAAGTCAGTCACATGACTCACATTAGAGTTCGATAATTGTTTCAGGGTTTCTGTATAGTCCTGAGAATGCATCGAAAGTTGATTCTCTGTCTGTAAACATATTTCATAAGAAAGGAAACATTGAAGCAGTTGAATGTGGATGCTACTCTAATTTCCGCGACTTCTCCTGAAATATCAGCATTAGCTCCTCTAAGGCGCTGCAGAGAACTTTCACATTCTTTCCACCTATTGATCTTAGCCTGGAGAATGTCAGAGAGAGAGAGAGAGAGTCACTCAGTTTTCTCTACATTGCATAAGGCAATTCATTAATCTTAGGATTCAAACTGCACAAATGTTTTACAATTTTTCATTAAATTTTCCCCAACGCTTACCAGCCACCTTGGAGACTCTGGAATGAAGAAAACGCCTAGCAACTGTAGCAGGCATGGAATGGTTGCTGTATTGGCATAGAAGGTAAGGAAGTCCATTTAAGTCGACAATCAAATGATCAGATCATCCAATGGAAACAAGGCAAACAGAGTTACCAATTAAAGCCAAGATTCGCCAGTGGATGAAATTTCCAATTACAAACATCGTTGAATGGCCAGTGCATACCAAAACCTGAAGTTTAAAGCATCTCGCATCAGACGCTGTCAGCTGGAGTGAAGTCTTTATTAGAAAACCATTTTTGTGCACCTGATTGATAGCCGTAAATGCTCCTCGAACATTTTTAGGTGTTATCTCTGCTATATATACAGGTACCTGTTTGAGATTCAGAAACTGAATACCTCCTGAGGATTTAATAATTGTTATTTGAAATATCTGAGCTCCAAATCTAATTCAATTACCACATATGACAAAATCCCAATTCCAAATCCTGTTGAAATCCTTCCGATATCAAGCCACAAAGCGCTCTGTCGACAACCACAACCAACTTAGAGTCAGAAAAATTTGATATCATGGAGTATATCAGCACAGTATTCATTGTTGTACGTTATGCCAAAGTCCAAAGAGATGATGAATGGACGATCAGTCATTTATGACTACAACATAAGCAAACTAGTGGCTTCATTTTAACAAGGATCCTTACTTGGAAGTCGCATACAAGTTCATTCCAGTGGGATAAATAAACATAACTTAATAAAAAAGAAAAAAAAATCAATCAAGCATTAGCTTTTATGGTTTTGCTCTGCAATGATTTCATCAATCATACTTCAAGGCTACCTCCTCCAAAAGTACCTTATTATGGGTTCCAAATGCAAAGATCAGATGAAAAATTACCTTCGAAAATGAAATTACAAGATATCCTGCTGCGCATAACACTTGTGAGAACCACATTGTCTGCATTTGTACAACTCATTTTGTTAGGGAGAAAGAAGTAAAAAGTATCTTCCTTCTAATTTCAGCTAGTAAACCTAATTTTTTTGCTAGTTAACATGAATGCCAGCAGAAGTTCTGATATCGAGTAAAAAAAAAGTAGACCAAAAGTAACATGACTTAACGTCATCTATGAATATTTTTAACATGCTTTTGAACAACATAGCACCAAGTAGAGGAGAATACAAGAGAATATTTATGATCCTCAGTCTATGGAAGATTTTGGAGTTGATGTGTTTCGTCCCTAGAAACTTAGTATGCTGAACTTACATATCTCCTCCCAATGATATCTGCTATCTTGCCACTCAGTATTCCACCAAACAATGCTCCTAGTGTTAGTATTGAACTGAACATGGAATACTGCAAAATCAGAACAAAATGAGTATTTTTCATGTTCGAGTGTCCTTTTGGGATGCCATTAGTGTGAATAAGGCAGGAGCTTCACTACAACGATAAGTGATAAGGTGTGTGAACTGTGATGGAATACTGAAAGCATCAGAAACAAGAGTGCTGAAAGATCAATGGAACCAGAGAACTATAAAGTCATAAACAGGAAATTCGATCCAGTATTCTTTCAAAATTAGGCTGTCATAAAATAAAATATTTCCCCGAAGTATTAACTCAGTAAAATGCAAAAATCTTTAGAAAAGCCACCATAGACAAGGTAAAAAGCCTACTTCTGTCTGTTGGCCAGAAGGATTTTCAAGAGAAACAGATTTATGGTATTTTGAAAAGTATTTCAAAGAATTAACTATAAGCACTTGGAATTGGCCTCTGTCTTCATTGACTTTTTCCCAGCTATTTCTTTAGCATAACTTAGTTTACAAGTTAATTAGTCCATTGTAATTTCTTTCTTTTTCAGCCATCCTCTTTGGATCCACAATAAACCGTGAAAGTTTAGACTGCTGAGCAGAGTGGGATGTAGCATCATTAGCCTCATTTGCGAGTTCAGGCATCATAAAAGTCGCACAAATTTGGAATAAATGTCTAAAGAAGAGCACTCCTGTCAAAGACAATTGACAGGCTGCTAAATCTTGCAACAAACATTCAAAGGGTATACAGAAAAAAGAAAGAAAGAAAGAAAGAAAGATAGTTATAATCCTCGGAGACAGACCCTTTCTGAAAAAGAAGATAAAAGGACAAAAGGAAAGTTACAGTCCTTGAAGGCAGAGAATTTTTTTTAACATATTTAAGAAGATTTAAGGATAACTACCTCAGCTATGGAAAGGCCAAGATCATGCATTATTGCAGATTGAGTAGGAGATGAAAATCCCACCTGCACAGATATGAATGCGTCGTATTAGTACATATAACAACTCCAAAATTTGACTCTTTGAACCTAAGTTCAGTGACACCATGCAAGTTTTGAATTATACAATATTGCCATGCAAAGAGAGCAAATATGAACTCAATATCTTAGTCTGGAATTATGACAACCTTTATCCAGGGTGCATTATAGTGGATTTGTACTTACTCCTGTTCCAAAAGAAAAGGAGCCCAAGACAGAAACCGAAGTGCTGAATATGACCACAGGCGTGAGATTATCAGCAGGAGCAGGACTACCAATCTTTTCAGTCTCAGCATTTTCAGTATCACAACTTCCTCTTTTAAGTAAAGGGAAGGTGGCCTCTTCATCAAAATCGACTGTGTTTCGTCCCTCCATCTTTTGGCCACAAAAACCAAACGATGTCAACTCAATTTGCAGATCAACTAGCTAGTAATGGATTGTTGTTTATAAGTTCAACAGTTCAACTAGCACTTCAGAGAAAATGCTGTCATTTCAGAAATGTCTCCCCTTCTGGACATGTGGTTGAAGGAATCTCGTGACACTATTCTATTTGCAAACTTCTATGTATAAATTTGTCTCTTCCAGACTCCTAGTGGCTTGCCTAGTGAATTAAGGTAAAAAACTCATTTTGGTTTTACCCACTTTGCAAGCGGCTTTTTGGATTCTAGCTTTTTTATGGAAAACTACTTCCACCTATCAGTAATCTCTCTTTCAAACCAACCATGGTTTATCCTCTCCAACATCCATCATTGTCTCATATATAAACAAAATCTAAAACTCACCCCTGTCACTGCAAATTCAACGTCTGCTCCTATCAAAAACACGAATTTGGGCCAGTGCAGTTGGGAGTTTGGTACAATTGTATGATTGTTGTACATTTTACATGATTTGATATATATTTACGTTTCTTTGTTATACACCAAAATCTTGTTCTTGTACACTAACTTGATAAATCAATACAACCACGATTGTAAACATACAACACGTTCTAAAAAGAGTACAAAATTGTACTACTTGTATACAATAGGACCAACCGCACTGGCTCCCGACCCCAAAAAAACCACGTACTATAGGATGGCCCGTACTGGATTTAACCTTTTTCCTGTCACTTAAAACTTCTCATATGATCCTATTAAAAATACCTACATATTCCTTTGCAGTCCTATTAAAAAGCTTTCATGCAACAAGGCTCTTCTTATTTTCATGCAACAAAGCTTGGACGATGGCTGCATTTAAGCTTTTTCTAGGGGATGTTGGTACATTGTACTTTGTAGTGAATATTTTGATTTTCTAATGTACTCTTTACAGTCCAGATAGGCACAGGGACAAAAAACAGGTGGTAACGTGAAGTTTGTCCTGGCTTTTGCTACAATTAAATTTGATTGGCATTGATAATTTATTGATTGCTGACTCATGTGTGACAGATAAATCCAAATGAAGTATCTTAAATGTCAATTTTATATGTAGCAGACTTATTTGGCAATGTGATTTATTCTTGACTCACTCATTTTTCATTTGTTGCAGGTTTTTTTTAGCAATTCTTAGTTTGAGATTGGCTGAGGACCAATTGTCTACCAAAGCGAGAACATTAAAACTTGTGTACAAGTCCGCTAGGTTTTCTCTTTCATTTGTATTATCGGCATAAGACAATTAGTATGAAAGGTTTCTCATGCTCCTTAAAAGGATCACTCAGTGTCTGAATGAGAAAATGGAATGCTACTATAAAATCTCTATATTGTGTGACTAGAATTACTTATAGGAGATTTCTTAGCCTAATGGCTCTTATGACCATTTTCATGGATCTGGTCTCACAAGTTGAGTTTTATCTATTTCAAATCATGCGTTTAATTCTTAAAATTTTGGTCTAAACTTGTACAATTTTGATTTTAATTTGAATTTGTCAACTAATACAAACTAAATTGTTGATTACATCAAAACTCTATGACCCTACACCAAATTCGGTAAAAATTACATTAACTAATTGAACTGGACAGATTTCAACTCGTGAGATCCTTGATCTCATTTTTCTTACTTTATCTACTTCTCTTTGGGTTGATTTGACTTTGCACCTTTCAACTATATTTGGATTCTCATTTTGGTTGCTAAACTTCAAAGTGAGCCACATTAATCTATGAGGTATAAATTCTGTCTCACTTAAAGTAAAATTTGTCTCACTTGAATGCTTAATCCCTAAAGTATAAAATCTTTTCCACTTAAATATAACATCCATCCCATTTTAGGGACTAAAATATAAAAAGTTTTACACTTTACAGATTATAATTTAGGGATTAAAGTGGGACGGGTATTGCTTAAGTGAGATAAATTTTATATTTTAGGGAGTAAAGTGTCTTACTTTAAAATTTAGAGATCAAAACGAAAATCCAAGTATATATAGTTGAAGGGTGCAAAGTAAAATTTACCCTCTCTTTTGCCATTGGGTTATCTAGAAGACTAGAACTTCTAAGCTTGTTATACAAAATGACATAGACTTCTAATACTATTCAAGTATGGTATGAAATTGTGTATAATTATATTTCTGATGTAACATTTTTACCCTTGACATACCAACAAGATTAATTCTTTAATTTATGAGATTTAAGTACCAAAAACTATAAATTCAAATGCAACAAATATTACATTCCCTTGCATTACATGAGTTCACAACTTGGACAGCTATATATCTGATGTCCAAAGAATTGAAAGTGGTTAAAGTAGTCATCACATAAACACTTCCAATTGTTTGTACTCGCATCTTTTGTCAGACAATTTAGCATCATATGGAGACTTGTGGGAAAAAAATCAACTCAACTCATCCTAGAATGATGAATTAGAGAATTCAAGATTTCAAATTTTGCTTGTAAACAAAACCAAGGATGCCTGAATTTCTTCCAGTGTACGCCCTTTGGTCTCTGGAACAAGCTTCTTAACAAATATCAGAGTTAAACCTGTAATGATGGAATACATAAAAAATGTCCCTGAAAACAAAAGAAAGACATTAAAATTCAATCTATGCCTAGACATCAAAAGGGATTCTGAAGACAAAAATAATCTTCAAGTTCTGACTTTTACCTTCTGAGGTAATCCATTGAACAAGGAAATTGAAGGAATAGGAAATCAACCAAGAACCAAGCCAGTTCACTACTGTCACCAGGCTTCCAGCTAGACCCTTGACATGTATGGGAAAGACCTATGAAAATGAGACCATGAGACCAGCATTTTTATTCTCTGGGCATCACTTAATTTATCTAGGTTTTTTGTTTTTTCCTTAGAAATTTTTTATTGTTAAGGTCATTTGGACTTCACTTTTTAACTGAAGTTGAATGGCTTACCTCTGACATTATCACCCAAGGAATTCCTCCCATCCCCAGTGAGAAAGATCCTACAAATATCTGATAGCAGAATCCCATATATCATTACTATAAATATATGTTGCATTTGTCTACAAATACCAACAAACCAAAAGAAACGTTACCAGTGCACCAATTAATGCCAAAATTGGGCTGGCCTTCCAGAGTTGAAGGTCCTGCTTTGCCAAGTACGTTCTTTGAGTACATAAATATATTAAAAGCTCCATAAATTGAAAGAACTGGATAATTTAAGGCAAAACCTGCAATAGGAATGACAATCCCACTAGAAGCCAACCAAAGCATGATCCAGCTGCAGAAACCTTGAAGAACAGTGGACTTGGTTTGAGCTGATACTGATACTCTACAATTTTTTTTAATTAAAAACTTCCAATTGCTCACCATGAGGAGCGGTATCCTTCCTGATTTATCCACTAGCAGACTCCCCAAAATGGTCATTGGAAGCTGTAGATAGACCAAAGTTTCAGCGAATGTATGAAACAAAATCCCAAAACATTACAGTTTCCATGCATAGTGTAGGAAAACCTGAACTGAAGCCATCGCCATAGTCCCCGTGGCACCCGAACAACCTGTCAGATTTCAGTTATTGATGTACCAATTATTTTGTTGTCTTTCTGAAAGCATCAACAAGGAGATTTAATTAATAGCAAGACTTTCTTACAGACCAGCTGACTCAAAAATTGAACTTGCATAATATGCAATGGTATTGACCCCTCCAGCCTGTTGAAATGCCATCAGTCCTAGCCCGACCTGAAGAGAAATTAAAGGATCGACTACTTTCACGTCCAATATTATGAATAAATAATGCTATAGACTGAGAAAATGGCTTACAATCATTGCGTGAGCATATTTTCTGTTGAACAAGTCAGTCAGTTTACAGTCCGAGAATTGTTGCAGGGTTTCTGTATAGACCTGAAACGCATTAAATGTTAGTTTTTCTGTTGTTGAACATATCCCAGAAAAACGAAACAGTGATGAGGTTGAATCTCAATGCTACTCTAATGTCAATGGCTTCTCCTGAAATATCAGCATTAGCTCCTCTAAGGCGCTGCAGAGACATTTCACATTCTTTCCACCTATCAATCTTAGCCTGCAGAAAGTTAAAGAGTCATTAAATTTCCTCTATTGCATCGACCATTTGATTGAGCATAGGATAAGAAGCATATATTTTTGTTACCATTCGTTACTACATTTTTTAACACTTACCAGCCACCTTGGAGACTCTGGAATGAAGAAAAGGCCTAGCAGCTGTAGAAGACATGGAATGCTTCCTATAATAACACAGAAGGTAAGAAAGTCCACTAAGGTGACATGCATCTCATCCATTGGAAATAGGGCAAACAGAGTTACCAATCAAAGCCAACATTCTCCAGGATACGAAATTTCCAATTACAAGCATTGTTGAATGGCCGCAGCATATCATAACCTGAAGAATTAAAGCATCTAGCATCAGAAGCTGTCTACAGGAGTGAATTAAAGCATCTACCATTTTTCTTTACCTGATTGAGAATTGTAAATGCTCCTCTATGATTTTTAGGCGTTATTTCTGCGATATATACTGGTACCTATTCGAGATTCAGAAACTGAACCATCCTGAGTATCCAATAGTTGTTACAGAAACTACTTGAAGTGAAAGATTACTTTAATTACCACATATGATAAAATCCCAATTCCAAATCCTGTTGAAATCCTTCCAATATCAAGCCACAAAGCACTCTGTCGACAACCACAACCAACTTAATTTGATCTCAGGAAAATTTGATATCGTGGAGCATATCATCACTCCATTCATCATTATAGGTTATGCCTAATAGATGATGATTTGATCTAGACAGAAAGTATAATATTAAAATGGACAAGCAGTTATTTACGAAAGAAAAAATAGATCCAGTATTATCAGTAACCTAGTGACTTCACTTCAATAAGGCTCTTTACTTGGAAACCGCTTATAATGTCATTCCACAGGATAGAGAAGAATACATCAATAACAAGAAAAAAAAAATCAAGTATGAATTTCATGATTTTGCTCTGTAATGATGTCAACAATATTACTCCAGGGAAACCTACTTTTAAAGAATCTGATTGTGACTTCCAAAAGTAAAAGGACTGAAATTACTGGAGACAAAGAATAGATGAAAAAGTACCTCTGAAGTTAAAAGTACGAGATATCCTGCAGTGCAAAACAGTTCTGAGAACCACATCGTCTGCATTTTACCTCAGCTCATTTCGTTAGAAACAAAAAGAAGTAAAATCTATCTTTCTTTTACTTTCAGCTGATAAACCTGTTGTAACTTTTCAGCTAGTTAACATGAATGCAAGCAGAATATTCATAGTGTGTATAGACAAAAAGACCAAAAGTAACAAGACATAATGTCATCGAAAAATTTTATTTACATGCTTTTGAATACCATAGCACCAAGTAAAGGAGAACGGAAGGAGAAAATTTATGTGGATCCTCAGTCTATGAAAGATTTGAAGTTCTTTAGATGTTTTGTCTGTAGAAACTTAGTGTTACAGAACTTACATATTTCCTCCCAATGGCATCTGCTATCTTGCCACTCAGTATTGCACCAAACATTGCTCCAATTGTTAGTATTGAACTGAAAAAGGAGTACTGCAAAACAACCAAAAAGAAGAGAATTTCTCATGTTTGATCCTTCACAGGGATGGCCACTAGTGCAAATAAAGCAGCAGCTTCACCAAAGTGAGGAATCACAAGGTGTGCGATGAGATACTGAAACATCAGAAACAGGTTGCCGGCAAAGCTACGGAACCAGAGAACTAGTAACACATACTCTGCACCCTTTCAAACTTTGGTTCCTATTTACTCCTGAGAAGTATGAACTCAGTGCAACGCAAAATTTCTAGAAAAGCCAGAATGTATGAGATAAAAAACCTACTTTTATCTGTGAAGCATTTTCAAGTCAAGAAGCAGACATAATTTTTGAAGAGTGATTCAGATAGTGCATTACAAGCATTTTGAATTGAACATCTGTCTTTACTCTTTATTATCTTTTTTCTAGCCAATTCTCAAGCGTTATTTAGTCTACAAGTTCCTGAGTCCATTGCCATATCTTTCGACTCTTCTTTGTTGTTTCTTTGCCAATTTCTTTGGATCCAAAATAAGCCATGAATTGTTAGACTACTAAGCAGAGCAGGATGTACCTGCATTAGCCTCATTTGCAAGTTCAGGCATCACATGAATAGTACTAAGCATTTCTTAAAATCACCCAAAATTAGAGTGAATGTCTAAAGAAGAGTGCTCCTATCATAGAAAATAACAGGTTGCTATAATCTTGCACACAAGCAATTAAATGATACTCTGAAAAAGGTTTTTTTTTTTTCAAAGTAAAGATAATTATAGCCCTTGGAAAGAGACTCTTTCTTTTACATCATTAAGAAGATCAAGCAACCTACCTCAGCTATGGAAAGGCCTAGATCATTCATAATTACAGATTGAGCAGGAGATGAAAATCCGACCTGTTCAGAAATTAACGTATTATGTCAGTGGATATAATAATTTGAAATTGTGATTCTTTGAAAAACTAAGTTCAGTAATACAATACATGTGTTGAACTATAAAAGCAATGATGCCATGCAAAGATGTCAAACATGAACTCAAATCTGTCAGTCTGAATTTATAGCAATCATTATTGGGGATGCATTATGCTGGATTTGTACTTACCGCAGTTCCAAAGACATAGGAGCCCAAGACAGAAACTGAAGTGCTGAATATGACCACAGGTGTGAGAGCATCTGCAGGAGTATTACTCTTTTCATTCTCAGCATCTACATTATTTTCAGTGTCACAACTTTCACTTTCAAGTAAAGGGGAGGTGGCCTCTTCATCAAAATCAACTGTGTTTGGTGCCTTCATCTTTTGGCGACAAAATCAAATGAACTCAAATGGCAGATCAACTAGCAGCGGATTGTTCTTATTCAGTTCAACATTTCAACTACCCTCAATTTTGCAACATGTGCTTGAAGGAATCTCTAATAGACTATTTGCAATTTGTTATATAATAACACTAAAAGAATTTTAAAAAAAGATAATTTCATTTTTTAAAAGAATTTCAACAAAAATTAATGCAAGATTTGCTGTAGATTGCGTGGTTTTTTTGTCTGTACTAGTTTAGAGATCCATTGTGCAACAAGCAGTTGGCTGTTCTTTTTGTCTTTTTTGAACTAATAGCAAATGCTTCTTAACAAGTTTTGTTATTTGCTTGTCCAGCACATTATTATGCTATACAACTGCAACTTCTAGTTCTTTTCCCTTTTAGAAAGATTTCTTGTAGGGTCACAATATATTTCTTAACTCCAAGAAGCCAAAAAACTAGTTTGGATAGGGAAATTAATTATCAAAATTTCTCAGAGCTATGCTGTCACTGATCGCTTCATTCAGTATGGCAGTGGATCTAACTCAATGACCCACAACAATGTGCTTTTTGGCTTTGTTTCTTGCTTTTGCACTGATTCTTGTTGGCTTACCATTGATCAGACTATTCTTTAGCTTTCTATCAGGGCTTTTCACTTGTTTTCATTGGCTTGTCATTCATTACATTATTGTTATTTAGCTTCATTTTAAGATTTTGCACTTGCTCTAGCAGACTTATCACTTTGTCTCCACTAGTTAGTGTTCTGCAGCAACTAAACTACCATTTGGTTTTTTTGAAGTCGTCATTTGCAATGTTCCTTTTGACATTTACAGAAAGTTTTACATCGATGCACATACTGGTGGGACTAGAAATTGGAACATGTACTCTGGAGACTTCACCCAAGTTTTTCATTTCCTTTTTCCACTAAACCAATACAGTATATACAACAACAATGATAATAACAGAGATGCTTTCAGTTTAAGCATCTCAAGAATGTATCCTCAAAACCTTAGTAGGTGAGGAGAACGTTTACATTTATACCAGTTGTAACAGTAAATCAAAATTTGATTGTAAGAATGGACTATCTCTACACAAGTTACCTAGGGATTATATGCATATGGACTCCAATTCTGATAGAAGAATGGATGCTGTAGAATCCGCTGAGACATCTCCTTTGAAGGCATCCTTCAACTGCAAATGTGCTGGACCAGACCCTGACCTCCCAACTACATTGTAATGTCCTTGATCTTCTAAAATACCTATACCGAAGATCCACATCTAATGCTTTTCTTTTCCTTTTGTGTCTCGTTTGCACTGTGAAACAAACATTTCTAGGAACTTTGCTTTACTTCTCTGGGAATCTTCTACTTGAGTAGCGCCATAGATTCTTGAATTTCTTCTAAGGTTCGTCCCTTCGTCTCAGGCACCAATAATGCAGTAAATAGAATGATAAAGGCACAAACGATTGAAAATACAAAGAATACTCCTGCAAGCATGTAATCTAAGTGTTAGAGAAGCTGTTCAAAAAGATGTTTAAGGAAACCAGAAAATCAAAAAGATGGGATGCATCACCTGATGAGCTCCACTCAAATAGATAGTTGAAAGCGTAGGTAACGATCCAAGAACTAAACCAGTTGCCTAAGGTCACAAGGCTTCCACCTGTACCTTTGATGTTTATGGGAAAGATCTGAAATAAAAACACTCCTCCCAGTTTAGCTATAGTCATGCATAGAAAGTCAAGTTCATGGCTAGCATTCCTCAAAAGGCTTTAAATGCAAATCTTACCTCTGACATGATTACCCATGGTGTACCGCCCATTCCGGCTGAAAACGATGCGGAGTATATCTGGTTATTGAGAAAAAAAACAGATTAACCATGCATATTCTTAGTAAGCTTGGCAGTAGATAAACCTTTTTGTTTGAGAAAAACTTCATCAAGAAGGAAGGATAGCAGGAATTTTCATATTCGTTTAGGTAATCATGCAACAGTGACACAAATGCAGGCCACCATACACAAGATTGGACGTAAAAAGAGAACATATGAAGTAAATTGCAACTAAAAATAAATCACTACGGGGCTAAAAATCCTTATAAGAAAATGCAGATAAAAGGAAAAAACTACTTGGATCCGGTAAACTCACCAGCAATCCTGTCAGTGCTAAAGGTGCAGAGAACTCCTTAAATAAATTGTGATCCTGCTACCACCAAGTCAGAATGTTAAAGTATGATAAATTGATAATCCACATAAGTAAAGCTATGAAAATTAACAGGGAATATTAACGAAAAAATAAGTAAACTCAAATTTTAATACCTTAAAGAAGAACCCAAGTCCTACGAGAAAGCATCCTATGCATGATCCAGCAGCAGTAAACTACAAAGTTTCAATTCAGCAAATATATTCAGTACTCATGTCTGAAACCAAAAAGAATTGACAATCAGATTCGAACTAACCATCAGAATTGGACGCCGTCCAGCTTTGTCCATTAAAAGTACGCTCAGAGAAGCAAAAGGAAGCTGAAAATGACAAACACAGTTTGAGATATTTGAATGAAGTAACATTTTTCTGATAAATAGGCATCATTTGCAAGAGAAAGAAACCTGGATTGTTGCCATTACAGTAGATGCAATGCCAGCAGAGCAACCTAGTCAAAAGTTATTGTTCAAATCATCATTCATTGAAGTATAGTATTCTAGAGATGTGTTGAGAAGTTGCAATATGGTGCTTACCAGCTGCCTCAAAAATTGAACTGGCATAAGATGAAACTCCATCCGTCCCTCCAAATTGTACCAGAACCATCAACCCCACACCAACCTAGCAAATAAATGTTAGTTATTAACTTCACAAAATACCAGGAAGAACCAAATCCAGCTTGAGTTTCAAGTAAAACATACTATAAGTGGATGAGCATATTTTCTGTCAAACAAGTCAAGAAATCTTGATTTAGGGAGTAGCTGGGCTGTTTCTGTATAGTCCTGTAAAACAGTGACCAATATGGTTAAAGAATTCCTTGGCTGGTAAACACAAACAAACTTGAAAAACAAGATCATCTCAATGCTTAAGAACATAGTCCAGAGTAAGAAGTTACTTTAATTTCAGCAGCTTCTGAAAAGATATCAGCACCTTTTCCCCTCAAACGCCGTAAAGCTAGTTCTACGGCTTTTTCTTTGCCAATCTTTGCCTGCAGATACTTCATTGATTAGTCTATCATATGCATGTGCACATGATAACTCATACCCTCTCAGCATAGAGTGCAAGTAAAAGTGAAAGAACAATTTTAAGTAATTCTACATCAGTAAATTCATCATACCAAATTCTATGAATCATCCAGAAGTTACCCCAATCCCCATGTTCATGAGAAGTAAAAATGAACACAATGCAAATGAAACACAGATGCACTAGAAATTTCGGTTGAACTCACCAGCCATCTAGGGGACTCAGGTATGAAGAATACGCCTAATATATGGACCAAACTAGGCATCACTCCTGCAAAAGTAACCAAATGTAACTATTTATATCCCTTAAAGTTGGAACGTATGAAACAGATAAAAATTCGATGCCAACACTTCTTACCAAATATAGCCAATGAACGCCAAGTCAAGAAATTCCCAATGAAAAACATTATTGAAAAGCCACAAGTTACTGTGAACTGCAAAACAATCATTGCATTATTAAAAAAAATATGAATTGAAAAGGAAGAACAAGAAGAAGAAAATATGCCAATGAATCTGCTATATTGAATAAACAATATATTTCCCATACCGTAGCAACGGCTGTAAATGCACCTCGAATGTTCTTTGGAGTAATCTCTGCTATATAGACTGGTGCCTGCTTGGCGAGAAAAATTTGGTAACGAATTGGTATACATAATTCACAGAGAAAGTAACAAAGGGCATGGGCATGCAATAACTGTAACAATTACCACATAACAATGAAGTCCAGCTCCGATTCCCATTAAAAATCTTCCAGCATCAAGCCACCAAGCATTCTTTCAAAAAGAGCATAATACGATTAGAAACTCAAAGCTAGAGTAGTCACTGAATAGAAACAAAACTATCCCCAAGTAAAATATGAGAACATTCTGAAATTACAGACACCTAGTGAATATGTATAGTGATCTATTAGCAATAATTTTTTTCCCTGTTCAGAAAGAGTGTTCTGTTTACAGCTGGCTGATGTGGTACGTCTAAGAAAAAGAGAACTACAATGATTATTGAGAAAAGCACAAATTGTGCAGTGTATATCCAAGTTGATAGTCATTAACATCTTTTTTTCCCCAAACAAATTTTAATGTGTAACATAAAAAAACAAAAAATGTTCTAAAAGAAAGATGATAATCATTTACCAACTGAGATTGATACTTAAATTTTCAAAAACAAACTACTTCTGTTGCTACATTTCCTTTAACTCACTGTAATGAATGTAGGCTAAACTGCTTTAGATCTGCTGTAGTAAAATCATCAGAGTGCATGCGTACATAACATAATACCGTCACTCATTCATTATAGTAATGGATTTAGTTACTATGCAGCTTTGATTGTGAAGTCCCACCAAAATAAGAATCTCAGAATCCATTTGGAAGAGTGTCAGTAAACTAAGGTTGGATTAACTTCTTGCTTAAACAGTATCGTAATTCCTACAAATATGATGTGCAGCTAGTCCAAGAATTATCATTTACATACACTATCTCATTCAAGCCATTTAACAGGAAAAGATGAAAATACATTCAAATCGAGCTGTAGAACAAATAGAATGGAATTAAGAGTACCTTTCCAACCATTATTAAAATCCACCCGACAATGAAAAACATCTCCAAAATCCACATTGTCTGCATTAAACATCAATTTTTATTGGAAATATTCAAAAATTCTGTAAGAAGTAAAGAGACAAGTTTTGACAACTAAGAAACTTACAACTCTTCGGCCAAAAAAATCTGATAATTTGCCACTGATTAGGGCACCCATCATTCCAGCAAAAGTCAAGATTGAACCAAAAACAGAGTACTACACACGGAGCAAAAAGAAAAGGAAAAGATCAGCTTACTCCTTCTAATACACAACAAAATCTGGTACTATACCAATGAATGTATGCTCTGTGTATGGCCCCAGTATAGTTATTATGTTTGAAAAGTATCTATGTGTGCAGGAAACATGGAGAGCAAATTGCACATGGTTGTGGGAATAGCTCACAATATCAGTTTAAGATTGGTAACCATTCAATGAAGCCAAACAGAATTGGGACAAGATCGTGTTGTTTTCCCTATAATTCAAACTAGTCAGATTTGCAGCATTCACACGTTAGTCAGCTTTCCGGTTTTATTAATTTAGGCAGCTCAAGAGTGTCAACATTCAGTCCTTCTTCAGTTTAATGAAGTTAAGACGTTACAAAGGCTTGTGAAAACAAGAACAGGCTGACTCCTCTTTCTTGAAGTACCTTCCCCCATTATTCACGTGGAAGAAGAGAAATGAGCAGGCTTTTAAGGAAACATAATTAGTCCTTGAGGTGAAAACTTTCCAGTAAAAAGGAAAAGTAGTATAACACCTCTTATCGGCATTATGTTCAAGTATGTCCCCAACTCAAGAAACACTAAGTTTAGATGCTTAGGAAGACTTGTTAGGTTGTGGTTCATTTAAAGACCTTGTTTCTCCTAAACCGATATCACCACAAGGACACAAGTTCACAATACACCTGACGACACGTGCATCAAAGCCAATTTTTATCGGTTGCTGTTAGGTTATCTGATGCACTTTCTCCTGATCCCCGTCAATTAATTGCTCACTCAAAACCTAATAATCAACCAAAATACAGATATTTGTACTAGAAGAGTAAAAGAAAGGTCAATAAAACGAAATTTGTGGTAAATATTCAATGTATTGTTCAGTTTTTCTCATTCTCCTTCCTTTAAACATGCAGCAACTTGTTTAAGCAGGCATTTCTTCAGCTTACTGATGCATTTCTTCAGCTTACTGATTCCTTTTTTTAATCTTGTCAGTCGGCTATTATATCCTGATGCACTGGAAATCTTTTAAGATAATGAAGGGAACAACCAACCAACTATAGTAAAATGCACACACTTACTTCTGCAATAGATAAGTTGAGGTCATGCATAATTCCTGATTCAGCTGGAGAAGAGTACCCAACCTGCAGAAATTAGTTGATGTCAACCCATGAACGCCTAAAAAGCAAGTACCTTAAGAACACACGTCTCCACTAGACCTTATTCTGCTACAAATTCATGCTTGTTATCAGATGACCCAATTGTAACATTTAACAGGCGAAGGGCAGACTCCTTTGGTTTCCGCAGAAATAACATACTTTCTCCCTTTAAAAAATTATCTCCAAATAGAGATTGGTGATTTGCCAAACATTTTAATGGAACAACCAATTACCTAATTGACAACCAAATTTGTTAAGCATCACAGTGAAAGACTTCTTCACAGATTAATTTCTACATAAACTTTGCAAAATAGTAGTACAGACGTGCACATACGAACCAAAATTTGTTCAGAATTTTTCATAATTGATTTTCATCAAACCGTACAATAGTGCATATTTTCATCTGTTCCATACTTACTGCAAATCCATAGGCTAAGGAGCCACAGGCAGCAACTGCAGTACTAAAAACGACCATAAGTGTTGCAGAGCAGCTCCTACTTGTGACTTCATCTCTGCTTCTTCCAGAAAGCAAGCCTTCTTCCATGCTGCCTTTCTCCTATCACTTCTCCCTGAAGAAGGAAACAATTTTTAGTCAGTAATAAAGCCCCACTGATGGAATTATGGAATTACGGACACATGGACTACATTGTCTGTATCGTCTGCAGAATAGTAGTACATTGCTTTTGCAGCATTATTTCATTTTGATGAGAACCTAATTTTCCTTTTGCAACATTGGGACACCCCACCTTTGTCCTCTTCCTTTCTTTTCTTGAATTGGTTCAAAGCATACTCAATTCTTTTTTTGAAAGGCAAAGCATAATTCTTAAGTTGGAAAGAATAAAGTACCGAGAACTTATTTAAATGAAACTCTCTCACAAATTTCTTATCAAATTATCCCCACAAAACAGACAACATCATAACATCAATAACACTACTGAAAGCAACTTTCCAACATAGATGGGAGTCTAAACCTTGAAATTATCAACCATGTTAAGGTATTATTCCTCCACAGATACTGAATTAGAGAAGATTTCAAGTGCCCATACACCTAACCGTAAAGGGCCTGTCTGGTTTTAATAGTTTAATCAACTGGGGAAAAATTAATCATGATCAACAACCATTTTGAGCTCCTTGATTACCAATGAACAAACTTAAAAGCAGAGCGTGCCCACCACAAAGTCAAGCAAAAATTATTAAAATAAGACCCACTAAGCCAGTAGTCAAATCTCACAAGCCAATTAAAATTTACTTAATTGATGGATCAAAACATCTGTACTCTGTGGTGAACAATTAAGATTCCTTCACTAAATTCAATCAATAAACTCAGTTCATCTTTAAGTACAAACACCACAAACTTTCTTAAATCAAACGGATGCCCTTTTCCGTACTAAACTGTTTCTCTACCCAAGTCGAACATACAAATTAACTATTAGAAGAAGTATTTACACCACAAACCCAAAAAATTTACAAGTGCAATAGCCTGACGAAATCATCTGCTAGTACACCAGTTTAGCCCACAGTCTTAGTACAGTGGACTTGGGAAGAGCAACAGAAAATGAAGTTCTGCAGATACATCATTTCTTCAAATCTCACAACTTATTTGCACGCAATCCTGAATCCTCCCTCCAAGCATACTAAATGTTTTTATCACCCCGAAAGGACACAAATTACAAAAAGTTCACCTTTTACAAAAAATAAGTTGTGGGCTTTCTTTCTCCTAAATATCAGCATGACTGTGATATTAAACAATCAAGAACCCAGAAGTTAAAGTACTAAGAAAAAAAAATCTATTCCATAACAAACTTTTTTCTCCCAAAAAAGAGAATAAAACCATGTAAATTAATAGTGAGAAAAACGAACCTCCACTGAAAAAAAAGCTTGATAGTTTCAGCAAAACTTCAGAAATAGCTCTTCAAGCAAAGGAATGACGTTGCTATGATTGTAGTTCAGATGAAGAGATGGCCAAGAAGTAGATAAGAGAAGTTGAGTTTCTTATAGGAAAGGTTTTGTCAATTGTCAAGAAGCTCTGTCTATGGCTTGACAATTGGAAGCAAATGCACAACTGTATATATAATATATGTGCATGCGTCATGCTTCCACAACCACCATTCTTGTGTTTGAAATCTGTAGATGGGGCCAATCAAAAAAAGCCAAAAGGAAAGAAAGAAAGAAAGAGGGAAGAAGCAACCTCAACTAAAAGCAGCCATGAAAACAACATGGCAAAATTAATAAATGATGACTGGAAAACGGTTTGTTACGGTTTCATGTGGGTTTTTCTACTTTCTTGGAAGTTGGATATTGTACTTTAGAAGTATTTTCGCTCATATGTCCTTTTTTTTTTTTGAAACATACAAATATAAAAAAGGTGGGGACATCTATAAACCGTAGGCAATGTTTTTGAAAAATACAAATACTATGAAAAAGATGGGGACGCCCCACCGGGGCAGCTCGTTTGGTCACGAAAGCTCCTCAGCGACCGTTGTCCAGCTTCCCCACCAGGAATCGAGTCCTAGGGTTAACATGCTTGAGAGGAAGGGGCCTCTCCTTTCGGAGAGCAGATCCTCTGTCCAATATTTTGTGTTCAATTTCCTGTCCAATGTGAAACTACATAGTTTCACTTATTATATATGCTAATGTGGTAACTAAAAATAAGTGACTGTTTGGCTGCCTTATACTTCTTTTTCTTTCTTCTTTCTTGGATTTCCTTTGTTTATACAACTTTGTTACAATTCCCATCTTTTTTAAATATTCTTTTGTATTTGAAATCTTTAATACTTTGTTTTAAAAAAGATGAAAATTGTAACAAAGTTGTGTAAACAAAGGAAACCCAAAAAAAGAAGAAAGAAAAAGAAGTATAAGGCAGCCAACAGTCACCTATTTTTAGTTGCCACATCAGCAGATATAATAAGTGAAACTATGTAGTTTTACATTGGACAGGAAATTGGACACAAAATATTAGACAGATGATCTGCTCTCCTCCTTTTGGGCCGGGGGGATTAGTCGAGTTCGGTTTATCCAGTGACCCGGATACCTCTCCGTTCGTAAAAAAAAATGAAAAAGATAGGGACACCTTCCCTATAAACCGTAGGCAGTGTTTTTAAATCCTGACTGATGAATAAACCGTAGGCAGTGTTTTCAATTTGCAGTTTAATCGGCTCAACTGGTTCAACCTTTCGAGTCGACGGTTTAGCTTTTTGTTTATTTATAGTTAGAAAATAGTATTGAAAGTAAATTATAAAAAAAAAGAAAAGAAAAATTATTGGCAAATTAGTTCAAAAATCTAGTTTTATTTATTTTTATTATCGAATCAATCGATTTTTGACTGATTTTGACCCTATTTTGACTCAATTTTTGACTAATTTTCATTTTATCGATTCAATCGATTTGCAATTCAATAGGTCAAACTGCCCAATCTAACTCAATTTTCAAAACATTGGTCATACGACAATAATGTTTTGTGCAATTCTATATAATTAATGAATATGTTATATAATTTGATGTATATCATATTGTTCTATTTTAATATATCATATTTTATTTATACACATTAACTTTTGCTAAAAATAAATATGTTATATGCTTGTACTGTAGATACCATAACAAATATAACAATAGTATCAAACTGGAACAAACCACAAACATCAGCTTCCCAAATCCCTTGCAATATTATTATGGCTCTGTTTGGATCCTCTGTTTTTTGAATGTTTTTTAAAAACTAGTTTTTCAAATACAATAAAATTTTTTAAAAAGTACTCTAAAAGATAATTTAAAAATTAGTTTAATCTAAAAAAAGGTAATCTAAAAATATTATACAACTCGTTGCATTGGACCGCTGCTTACTGGATGCACATGTACCGCGGCCGAAACTTAAACAAACCAAAAGTTACAGGACAAAAAATTGGAACCCTCGAAGTAGAATAGCGATCTGTCGCTTTCTTTTACTTCCACAACTTTGACTATATCAGGAGACCACAGCAGCTGTTACGATAAGGATATTAGGGGGCCTAAAATTCTATTACAATTGACGCGCAACGCTGGGAGAGCCAAATGCCAACAAGGCTACGCGGATGTATCTAGATGTACCAATATGCTGTTTAGTTTGTGTTTGTATCTCACATCAAAAATTTTAGTATAAAATATCAAAAAAAATTCTTATAATTTATTAAATGTTCAATTTAACTCTTTTTAGTTTAAAAACCTATACTTTGAAATTTCAATTAAATTGAAAATTAGACAAAAAACATCCAATCTAATAGTTATACGTGAAATATCAATATCGCCCTTGTATAAATGAACTCCCCATGGTTTGTCGGACGTTCAATTTTACTCTCTCTTGTTTGAAAAACTGCACTATAACTTTTTGTAATTTTGACTAAATTGAAAATTGAATGAAAGTATCTCACGTATAGTATGGGCAATATTGACATTTCACACACAATCGTTAGATTAAATACTTTTTATCCAATTTTCAATTTAGTCAAAACCACAGAGAATTATAGTGTAGGTTTCCAAATTAGAGGGAGTTAAATTGAATATTTGCCAAATCACAAGGATTTTTTTTGGAATTTTACCTAAAGTTTTATAAAGAAATCTTTCCTCTTGGTAACTATAAATACAATGAACTTAAGTGAATTTAAGTGTGCTAAAAGCACCAATCCAAGAGATTTTTTAAGAGCCCATACCCTGGTTTAGGAGAGGTTTTGATTAGACATCAAACTAAAAAATCAAGTTAATTTGCCTTTAGGTCGATAAACATTTTGTACTAGTTAGAATCTTTTTATATTTTTAATTTTGGGTGCTTTTGAGTTTTGGAGTTATTTTTTAGATTTTGTATTCTGTTTTTGTTATAGTAAATCTATTAGTTCTTCGTCCATGGACCCATGGACGTAGGTTAATTTGGTTGAACCACATAAAATTTTGTATCGTTTTATTTATTTTATTTACTTTGTTATTATCTTCATTGAATTGCCAAAAACTCTATTGTTCTTGTTAATTAATTTATTGGGACTAGATCTAATAAACTGATATCAGAACTTGGCTCTGGGCTCTATGGATTTACTTTGTTATTGTTTTTATTGGGTTACCAAAAACTCTATTGTTCTCGTTGATTAATTTTTTGAAACTAGACCTAACAAATTGATATCAAAATTTTGAGATCTGGGTTCCGTGGCAACGATAACGATAACGATAACAAACTATCAATATCAATTTTGAGATATTGATTTAGTGCTATAGAGGGTGCAGAAAAATCCCCTATTGTAGTTCAGTTGGATTTTGAACGAGAGCTATTTGGCTCGTTAGAATTCGTTGAAAGTTTTATGAAGAAGCTAGAACAAAATTGCTATATCGTTATTTTAGCCGGTTAAGATTTGTTGAATCTTTTGTGAGTTTTAACTCATTAGAACCTGTTGAGCCGTTTGCATCTTAGTTCATTAATGGCTCATTAGGATCCATTGGGACTTTTGTAGTTCATTGGGATCTGTTGGGATTTTTATGAAAAGGTTGGAGCGTGTTTGCTATTTATCTGCTATTTATTGATGTTAGATATACGTCAAAGTAAAAATTTATTGAGTTTGTCTTTATATCCTGCATCAAAAGTTTTCCAAAGAAATCTTTTCTTTTAGTAGTTATAAATACAATGGATTTAAATGAATTTGAGAGTATTAAAGGCACCAACCCAAAAAGAATTTTTGAGGGATTGGTCAGATATCAAATTAAAAGAGCAAGTTAGTGGGCCTTTGAGTTGTTAAACATTTTGCGCTGTTTAAATTCTTTTGTGTTTTCCATTTTAGGTGCCTTTGGGGTTTGGAATTATTTCCTAAGTTTTGTACTCTCTTTTTATTATAGTAAATCTACTACCTTTTTATCCGTGGACATAAATCAAATATATGTGTGTCTTTTTGTTTATTTTATTTGCTTTATTATTGCCTTTATTGAATTATTAAAAATTCTATTATTATCGTTGCTTAATTTTTTAGAATCAGACCTAACATATACTAATACAAAATAACCTAACATTTCCTACATCTAAATATCTAATTAATAGACTGAGCTTTCTTCTATGTGGAGCATGTTCGGTTGGCTTTCAATGTAGTTGATATGGTGATGATATTTCTTTCAAGATTTGATATACCATTATAGGCATAGCTGTACTCATATATCGAGTTGGTGTAAATGAAAAAAAAAATATGCTAGTCTACCCCATCTAAATGTAAAAATACAATAATTGCATAATCTCGTCTAAATCTACTCAATTGTACCTAAGTCGAACCTATATTATGCACCTTTTTGCTTTACTCGAAAATGGAAATAGAAGTTGATTTGGATAGCTAAGTTCTTGGAGCCAATGCCACCATGGAAGTCAAATCACACAGGTGCAATTTGAACCGACATTCAAAAGTTGTCCGTGATGAGAGGGTACGTAACTTATACGCCATAACTTGTCACGTAAGGTTCAATGATTATGCCAAAGGATAATTTCAGGAACCTACCTTGAGGTTTCCAATAATTTCATTGACTTTCCATTAGATTTGTAAAATTACACTTACCTCTCCTGAGGTTAAGATTTGATGACAAAATTAGTCCAAATAAAAAAAAATACATCATTAAAAGAGTGCTTTGAAAAGAGAGAGAAAATTTTTATTCCACAATGCCCTTTATGCTTGTATACAAGTTGTATTGTAAAGGAATAAAAAACATATTATTAAAAGCGAGGGAAGGTAAGTGCAAATAGCAAAGAACGAAAAATAAGTAGCAACTGACTTTCTCAACGACTAGTGCATTAGATTACAATGGTTATTTTTTCAGGTCTTTACCATTTTGCATATAAAATGCAACAAGAAACAGTAAGATGGATCTTACTTTCACTTGAAGCAGCAAAATTTGAAGTGAAAAAAATAGTGATTTTGTGTGGATTTTCCAAGTTGAAGGTGAAATGTAGGTGCAAAAATTATGGTCTTGTCAATCTATAGGAAGAAATCATAAAATTTGCGCACATTTTTAGCATCAAAAATAAATATTGCAAGTGTAATTGTAAGGCAACTGTGAAGATTTTTTAGACTACAAATAAATTACTATTTGGTGTATCAATTTATGAGAGTGAACAAATATTTGATATATGAATTGACACCATTTTGTAATTCAGGTTACTGTTCATCATTAAAAAAAATTTCCAGCAGCTACTTTCATTAATTAGTTACTAACAGATAATTAGTGCCCTAATTACGTAATTACCACATGTTAATTTCTAATAAAACATAATATCTTAGGATATATGAGTAATTTTACCCCAATAAAACGCTATAAATGAGGTTAGTGTTATTTTACAAACCTCAAGTGAGACGCATGAAATTATCGGAAACCTCTGGGGAGGTTTCTGAGATAATCCCTTACGCCAATTACTGGCCTGTTGTAAAATGGTTACGTGCAGGTATGGTGTCTCAGGGAAGAGCGAGTTTCACACATTGATTAAAATCATTTAGGAACCCAAAGTTCATTCAGTATTCTTTCATTTTCACTTTTAAATTCATGTCTTCACTTTTTTTTTTTGCCCTAATATAAAGTAACCATTTTACGGTCAATACAAATTTTTAGTTGTTCTATTTAGAAAAAGTAGCTTTCCCAAGTTTCTGGTAGACCTGTATTAAGTGAATATCTTGAATTCAAGAATTATGTACGTAAATTCATCCAAGTTTCTTCACCTAAACATAAAAGTTACATGTTTTTTTTTTAAAATTTTTTGTGCTGCATAGAAAACTAGTATCCTCCTTAGATCCCCATGGACTGACTTTTGGATAGGAGTTGTGTGGATCTTCATCCTTTGACATTCTTGACGGCTGGCCAAATAATAGAGAGTCTTTCACCTACATTATCGATGCCGTCCAACAAGTCAAAGAACACAATTAAAGTGATAAATAATGGACTTTGATCTTTTTCAATTGAGCGTCCAAATAGTACCAAGGTTTAATTTGAAACTCGGACGGGAATCCATGCGGCCGAGCTTGGCAGTTTGGGATTTAAAATGCGGAACCAAAATTTTTTACATCCTTATGATGTTATAAGTATGTATATTAATTGCACATAAAAATTAAAAGTACAACAGAATAGAGAAAAAAGTATAAAAGTATTTTAGAAAAAATTATTTTTTTATTATTCGACTTTCTTAGTTAAACTTGATTTTTGACTGAATTTGATTGTGTAACTGATTAGTCTAATTTAGTACTAGACATTTGTTTTATGCTTAGTTATTCGGTTGAATCGACCAGTCTAGTTTGAGTTTCAAAACATTGATTATTATTGTTCAGTATGCTTAATTTACGTGTAATTCATTATTTAATTGCACATAGTGTCATTTTGTTGCGCACTTATTTTAGTTACTTTCTCAATTCAACTATAATTTTTTGAAAATTATAAGACCTACATCCTTAACAGCAAATAAAAAGTCTAAAAATCTTGATAACAGCAAAATGTTGCCATATTACTAAACTAAATTATCTAGATTTTGACGAGAAAATAGCAAAGGCTACGTTGCATCATGCATGGTCAATTTGGACGCGTGGCCTTAGAGCCGCCACCGAAGCCCGAAGTCATCAATATTTAGTTGGAAGAATGTCGCGCAGTTTTCTACGCTGCAAGACTGAAGTCAATTTATAAATTGCCTTCTTTCCGGTCATTCATGACTTGGGTTGGTCAACTTTTCATCACGTTTTTCTCTTTTAACACGTTTTTAAGCTGTCTAGTTTAGTTGGCCATACGCTTAATATACGATGGAAAATTGATGATAATCACACGTTCTGCTATTTTTCAGTTTTTCTCACACATTGTTGCAGCTCTAAACCATTTTCTTGGTGATTGTATTGGTCATTGGATCGTTTAAACCACTTCTTGAAAGAGCGGTGATATACACAAATTTACCTTCATCGACACAATTGCGTTGACTTTACGTTCATAAATCGGATTAATAAGAATACTGCAATATGTATATATATATAGACATACACATATACATACATACGCACGTAGACACACGCAGACACATTAGACGCTCAGTTAGAGAAAGTGATGTACAGTATAAAACATGTCCATGCCATGCTACAACTTTACGCTAAAATTGGCAACCCCATTTGCGAGTTGTTTTGACCATTTTGGAAAATTGAGGAGGAAAGCAGAAAATAGTAGAATCCACTTTTCCTAAAAGAAAAGCTACTTTAGAGGGTGAGCTGCATTCCAGTCCTCCTGAATGAATGTCGAACCACACAGACACATAAGGAAATATCCTCCCCAAAAGTCAACAACTTGCATTTTTGTCCACAAGTGCATGTGATATACTTAATTGCTTATATAGCGAGTCATCATTACCAATTAATTACACGAAACGTTTATTTATTTAAAAAAAAGGCCGTTGGGGAGATCTTACGAAGTTGTTTTCCTATGTTATTTTTCACGTGTTTGGCAACCTCATAAGTTTTGACTTTCCTAATTGTAGAAATTCAGGTTCATAAGTTGGCTTTTAATTTTTGCTAAAGGTGCATTTGGACAAGTGCTTGTTGAAAATTTTGCTAGTTTGACAAACCTAATCAAACTGACCTACTATTAATCTCTGTTTCTAGGCAAACATTCCTTTAAATTTCGCCTATTTAATGTTTTTGGTTTTATGGCAATTGGAACCATTAACAACAATTCCTTTGACACACCGGAAGAAATTCATCAATATGGGTGCATTCGAATATAGTTGAATTCGAGTAGTGCACTACTTGATCACTTAAGATAAAATAACTGAACTCGAATTTGATTTTAAGTTCGTCTCTTCGACCTTTTAAAAGTTGAGTTCGAGCTCAAATTCGACTTCAGTTTATTTTACTTGAACTTGAACTCAAGTTTGAATTTAATTAAATTTAATCGAGTCTAATCAACTTCAATCGAGCATATTTGAGTCTAATCAAACTCACCTAATAAAAATTAATATTTTACATATAATATCAAATAAAGGATATAATTGACATTTTATAATAATAAATATAAAAATTAAAAAATATATATCATAAAAAACTCGATTAGGCTCGTCGAGCCTTCGAACGCAAGAATTTGAAGCTCAAACTCTACTCATGAGCTCAAACGAGCAATTTGAACTCAAATTCGAGTTTGATCAAAACGAGTTTGAGTCGAGCTGTTGACCGAATAACTCATGAGATTGAGTCGAACTATTTGGTTCAACATCACCCCTATTCATAAAAAATTATCAGAAAATAAAGTTGAGCTGGATCCATCAGTTCTGGAATTTTCATAAAATCTAAATGAAAAATCAAAACTAATAAAAAATTCCAAATTGACTAACACCCCAATCCAAGTTTGTACCACACCATGCCGTTCCATTATGCACAGAAATATAATTAGTACGAAATTTGCAATGCGCCATTCATTACAACTGAAATAAACAAAAACAAGTATAGTAGTAGTTCAAAAATCACGTCAAAACACATATTGTGAGAACCCAATAAAACTAACATTTCGATGTCACCTATGGATTTTTTTTCTTATTTTTCTTGTAGTACTCTAACTTAATTTGTGATCAATAGTTAATCCCTACCGACAATTTTTTTTAATTAAAAACAAATATGTCAATGTCACAATTCCACTTGCTCATATTTCTTATAGGTGGCCCGAAATTGGCATCATATGAAACACATGAACTTAGATCTATGTTCAATAATATATTCATCATAGGAAATGCCAATGGCACTATATGAATCAACAAGGCTTTAGCCTTTTATAAACAAATCTTGTCGGATTAATCTTGGAAATAATAAGAAAAACATAAACAATTAGCGTTTGGTTAAGGTTTTCTATTCTATTCTGTGCCCTTCAGATTATAAAATAAGCACAAAAAAGATAGAAAATGGAGTCCACCGTAGAATTTTGATATTATACTCACTTCCTAAATTGTGTTGCTCTAGACCAGTAAGTCTAAACTGTTTCGCTTAAGAAGATAGATGACCTACCTTTTATCTGACGAGACAAAATAAAGGAACAATTTGATTCATTAGATTAGAAGGAAGTCCCTTTCCTTTTACATGTTTAATGTATTTGTTAACATCATTGTAACTTTATTTACTTGAATGGGATCATATTGCTGTTTAAAAGGATCAGATAAGATGGAACCTGACCCTACATGAAATTTATACTATATGTTGAGTGATAAATTTGGTTCATCATTGGTTAGAGTTGTTAGTGCATGTATTTGACTTTTTCTCAAGTGTCGCATTACTTATCCACCGGAAAAAACCATGGCCCCTCACCATACATTTTCTACGTTTAGACGTATGACACTTTACTTAATTTATGTTATCATAAGTTGGTTCAATTGATAAGAATAAATCATTTCTGCACAAAAAATCTGTGTGTTCGAATTCACTGCCAATGTGAAGATTTTATTGTCCTAGCTCAATTGATAAGGACAGATTACTTTTTTTATAAAAGATTATGTGTTTAAATTTTATTGTCAATGTGAGAATTGTATTGACGATCAATTTGTAAAAACTCTATAAGTGATCTCTGGTCTCGAAAGTATGACCGGAACCAAACTCATCCAAATTTTTTTCTGACAAAAAAAAAAGTCTACTTAAATTACTTTTGCAAGAACAAGAAATCAGCAACAAGCATCGTTCTGACCTGGAACTTCTTCCATACAACCAATCGCATTTTGTGATATTAGTCATCTTTGGTAGACCACCCTGACAGTTACGTACCTTCACTATATGGTCAACTTTTACTCAGTAATTTTTTTAAAAGGTGGGATTACCTTGCTGAAAAATTAGATTGTGTAGGCTCTCGAGTCTCAAGTATTCAGTTGTAATTCATATATTTCATGAAGTAGTAATTCTTTTTCTTTTCTTCTAATTCTTTTTTTTTTTTGTTTAAAAATTTTTTTCCCCATTGACACCAAGGCAGCTTATTACTATTCTAAGAGAACCCAAATTAAAAAAAAAAAAACTATGAACTTAGGTTAAGTTTCAAATAATGCAAATGATGATGATGTCGGAAATATTAATGTTGGTGTACCTCATACAACCTGGCATGCGTACGACATCTCGTGGACAAGCGTGTCTTTGGCTTCAGAAACCATAGAAATCTAATTTGAGTTGAAGCATGAATGTGCTTACGTAATTAAACATGAACACGAAACTGAATTTACACAGCAGAATGGATTAGGTCAAGATTTTATCTGCCAGAATGGAATTTTGAGTATCTTCAAATTGACAATAACCTAATGCCTCTGTTTTGACTTGAACTTCTGGAAAACATATTCACAAGGTTTTTCTTAAAATAGCGAACCTCATACATACCTACGTTACCAACAGCTTTAGGTCATCAGATAGTAATTTAAGGCAGAAGAAAATCCAAACCTTATATGAACCTTACTCCATATTAGAAATTTTAATAATATGTTTACAGTATGTGAAACATTGCAATTGGTTGTCTTGGTTGAATTAAAATATGTTAAAATCATACAGAAGGTCTTAGTTTAGCAGTTAAAAGTTAGAATCCACGAATTAAAAATTCTGAGTTGATTTCCTCCCTTCTCCTTCCCCATCCTTCTTAAATCCCACACCTTCTATACAAAGAAAAAGGGATCACCTAGACTCATATTAGGGTGGATCTAATCTCTTAATTGATTTTACTCTAATTATATATATTGATGTTCTTTATTATTCTAAAGAGAATCTTACTAGGACCCAAACAAGAAAAAAAAGAGAGGAAGTACATGAGAATGAAACGAGAATTGTCTTTGATTATCCAATGAATGTCTGTTATTCTTTTTTTTTTTTTTTTTAAATAATAAAAACCACTTAAAAATGCTTGGGGTTAGGTATAGACCCAAAAATTTTCGAAGAATACATAATAAAGAGATTATACCTCTTAATTTTGACTAAAACAATTTTTTACAAACTTTTAAATGATCTCAACATGCTCAACCGTTGTGATACCGTGAACGTGCTTGAATTTTTAGCTTGAAATCTTGGCACGTTTGCATTTTTTTTGGACCATTTTTAAGTACTACTTTCTTTTCTTGGCTTTCTTTAAAATAACTTAGATGAACTGATCGTCATGAATGCCTTGGTCTCTACGACTTTGTGAGTGATTTAAATCTTCATTGGAGTTTTCTTAACGTCAGTCTATTCTCTCCTTAGCGTTGCTTCCTAATGTCTGTTATTCATTGATTCAACCCCCAACCAAAAAAAAAAAGCATCAGTGGAATCAAATTATCCTAATCAATCGTACTATTGAAGTAATTAATTAATGGCCGGCCCGTTGTCTGAGTCGGCTTACATGCGAATAGATTCAGCCATCTGTATCATTCATGGCTTTGTGCCTCTATACGACTTGGATGAATGCGATCAAAACAAGAAACAATTTTGAAAAGGGTACAAAATTATTCTGATTTTGCCTTTTGTTGAAAATATTGATAATATTAGGTCAAATATGATTTAAGTTAAGGAAAAATCCTACTCTAAGCTAATATACGATGATGTATACAAACTAAATGATAATTTACCCCTTTAATTTTAGAAATTTTTATATTTGTATATATTGTTTAGAGCTCTGAGTCAAAGTGAGACTCCATGTGTTTGTATGATTGTAATCCGTTGTTGTGTCAAGATCAAAGGAGGTGCTGTTGGCACTCTTTTAGTCACTAATACTCCGTTAAACTTTTTAACCATTTGAATTAGACGAAAATGCGCTCATCCCTTATTGAATCTGCAACCACACCCTTAATATGGATACCTTTTTTGGTTAAAAAAATTAGGTGGATTCAATTTCGATCACCATCATGAGTCAAGACATGCTCCCATAACCACAAGTTGTCTATACCGTTCTTACAAATTGTCTACCAACACGACTCTCATATTGAGAATATAATTCGAGCACACGATCTCTTATGAGAAAATGACTTGTTCTTCTCAAGTGAGTCATCTTGTATTGGCTACTCTTAATCTGAATATATGTAAGTAAAAAAAAAAAAAAGGGTACATTTTTATCTTCATTGAATTGTCAACGGAAATGGTAATAAGTAATAAAAATTATGAAAATTTCAAGAACAATCCCGAAATTACTTCTGTATTGAAACCCATGGGAACCCAAACACCCCCCAGGCTGGATTTGTGTGACCTTTAGTAAATCTATTAGAAATTGGACTTGGGGTGTGTGCCTGAACAAGGATGTAAGGCTATAGAATTGTTCGGGCGAAATGAGGGCCCAATGCTGATCCAGTTTCATTTTCAGCAGAAATTAAATATATCAGTCAGGTCACATTATACATGACTTAGCAACAGCTCTATATTTACAAAATGTCAAATTTGGCTTGCTTAGCTTATTTAAAACTTGATTAATTACCAAACAAAGAAAGAGAAAGTTCACCAAATAATTAGTTGGTTTGTCCTAATTTAACAGTGCAGATCTTTGCCAAATATCTGAAACAAAATCATAGACAGCCAAATTCTTTATAATTAATTCTCGAAGATGAGATTGACAATTTCTATCAATCACCTAACTGCAGATATAATTAGAGGGGAGATCTTGTTGGGTCCATAATGCTTGTATTTCTTCGAGACTCTTCCCTTTTGTCTCAGGCAACAACTTTGCCTCAAAAAGAAAAAGCAATGCACAAAATAGTTGCAAATAAGAAGAACACTCCTGAGGGACAAAGTGTCAAATTATGAGTTAGGCAAAATGTCTCTGAAATTAGCACAGATAGGAGTTCGTCTAAGTGGAAGAAGTAGTAAATGTAATGTTTTTTTGGCAATTAGGTGTAATTTTGGGTGGTTTTTTGTTTTTCTTTTTTTGAAATAAATATTATGTCAAGGTACAAGATAGATAAACTACTCCCTTTTATATTTGATTGTGAATTGCAGTTTTATAAGAAGTCGTTATGTTACAAGATCCAACATATCCAATATATAAGTCGTAATATAATCTAGACCCAAAAATCTAAAGTAATAAACTTTCGACCCTTGCTTGTATATTAAGTTTATTCCTCATTCAATCCAATCTAGGACAAATAACTCCACTTATGAACGTAACGTGCTCTTGGTAGATACATGTTATATATGTAATATCAAACAACATAAGGTTATTTTTGGCCTTCAATACAAGTCTTTTGTAAGCCATTTTTTTGCAACACTAGCTAAAGTGTTGTTTCTTAATTTATACTCCAAATAACCAATAGGATCGTGTTGTCGGGTTTGCAGTGACAATTTTTTGTGTCTTCTTTAATAGTGTGCATCTTCCGTTGTACTGTTTCTGTTGTTTGTTAGTTAATGAATCATACCAACTACTGCAAAGAGAGAGATTCATTTGTGTTAGTTTTTTTTTTCTTTTTTTTGGGACTTGTACAAATTGATTGATCTATTCAGAAATAATGAAATAAAATCATTGTTAGAAACTTTGGTGAATGATAAGCATATCAAGAGTAGTGCAAATTATACTATGACAATAATCCCATGTGCCTATGATACAAAATTTAGTGATTGTGGTTATTTATAAAATTATCATGTGCTTGTCATTTGCTTTCCTTGACTCTCACACATGCTATATTATTATTTCCATTGTTAACTACAGAATTTGTGTTACACTTCGTCTACTCCTAAAATTGAGTTCTCTTTGATTATTTTTAGTGCTTAGTATGCTTAATCTAGCCCTATTTTGGGGGTCTTTTTTCCTTTAAATTGTAGTGAAATGGCTTTTTGTAGATATCTTATAGTTTACCAAAAATGCTATTGTGAACCTATTTCTATATGCTAAATTATGAAAAGGTACAACAATAATAAACTTCCATGCACAAGAAAGTGCTATATGTTCTTACCTTTTTTTCTTCTTCTTTTTTTTTTCCTCCATTAGATATGGTGTGGGAATTGGTTGCTGGTTGTATTTTGTTTGCACGAATTGATTCCTGACTTGGCTTTCCATACTAGATCTTCACATTCTGCTCTTTATTTTTCTACTAAAGTTCTCTTGTGTGATTTGTCATTCAAGAGTGATAGTCTAGTACTCAAATTGAGTTGTTTTTTCAGACTTTGGTTCATTTCATTGTCATGTCTATGTGACTTTACGATTAGTATTCAGCTTTTAGTCAGTTTTTTTTTGATTGATGATAATATTAGGTTGTAAATATTTGGTAGTCCTATTTCAGTTTTCATATTTGTATAAAAGTATATACAACTATGAGAGGAATTTTCATCTTAATTGCTCACATTATTGAATTAATTGGTAATGGTTTAGTTTTAATTCTGATTATTCACATTAGTGATTCATTTGATATCCGAAATGAAATGATTATTCTTACCATTCTGTACCTAATGATCAAAGTGTTAGGTGAGATAGATGGAGCTCATCGTGAATGGAAAATATTTCACAGACCAATAGATGAAGGGAATTTGATATGTTTGATACCAATGTAGTATCATTTGTTTCTAACTTTTTTTTTTCTTGTTCAAATCAGCAAATTGCTATATTGGGTCTAGTGGCCACCATCCTGTGTATTGGACAAGGATCAAGAGCTTGAGGGTATTCTAAGACAAACTATAATTGTAACGTAATTCAATATTAAGTCCATCCCCAGGTATCAGTTGCTTGGTTTCTGGAGAATTTCATCAACGATAATGCCCTCTAGCTTCTATGAGCTTAATTTTTGCACACCTCATTCATAGTGTACATGAAGGCTAAATGTTAATCTAGCTGCTAAAGTAAAGAATCAATTGGTAAGAGAAAATTGGCATTGTAGAAACATAGAATTCCACAGATAAGAAGAGAACTCAACAAGCCCTTATGATGGCTAAATGTTAATCCAGCTGCTACTAAGGTAAGGAATCAACTGGTAGGAGAAAATTGGCATTGTCGAAACATAGAATTTCATGGAAAAGAAGAGGACCTAACAAGCCATTATGATCTGGTTTTTAGTTTTACACTCAAACAACTAGTATAATTTTTGCAAATTCAACTTATTTTTTACATCTGGGATCAGTGCTTTATGTATCATCATTATTAAGACCTCCCAACTTGTGCATTGCTGTATAACAAGTTCCTGCAAATATCAGTGGACTTCTTGTGTCCATAGTGCTTGTATCTCTTCAAGACTCTTCCTCTTTGTCTCAGGCAACATCTTTAGGACGAAGAGAATCAGCAATGCATAGATAATCGAAAATATGAAGAATGCTCCTGGAGGACAGCATTCAAAGGGAAGAAGGTCATTCTACATCTTAACAAATTGAAACAAGCATATCTGTTATGTTTCTCAGTTAATCGCATGGCACGCAAAGCATTCCTGCTCACTCATGATTCAACCCAAAAGATTATTCCAAAAGAAACAATTGAGAATCTGTTAGGATGTGCGAAAATTTGCTAAGCTTTTTTACTTTCCAGAGGTAAGTGTATTTGATAATCAGAAGAGCCCAAGGAAGAAAGTGAGCAAACAATTCTAACTTAGTTTAGCACTTATTAGCAGTGGTAGAGTTGAGTGTAAAATATGCATGCTCAACCCTTGTTCAAATTCTATCTGATCTGAAGTTTCGTGAGAAAGATTGAAAGAGTTACGTCATATTGATAAAACTAACATTTGCTAATATTTATATGCAAAAAAGAAGAATGCGCAAGGAGACACACACACACACACATATATATATATATATAGAGAGAGAGAGAGAGAGAGAGAGAGATTAATTACCTGCTGAACTCCACTTGAACAAAAAGTTAAAGACATAGGCGACAATCCACGAGTTCAAATAGTTAATGAAAGCTGCTAAACTTCCAGCTGTGCCCTTTATGTTCATTGGAAATACCTGCAATGGAAAGACGCCAATTAGACAAGGGTTCAGATTCTTTGAAATGTCTTGCACCACTTGATAAGTCTGAAAAGGATACAATTAAAGAGTATATTGAAAATGGCAAACCTCAGCGATGATGACGAATGGTAAACCAGCTCCAAAGGCGAAAAATGCAAAAAACATCTGGTGTCAGGAACAAGAAAATACAAATGGTTCAGTTTTATCTTAGTTCAGATAAAGAATCTATGTAAGGCAACATCATGTCCAAATTCAGTTCTGCAATAGACAGAAATGAAATTCCCAAGGCATGATAGGTGATTTTCAGATTTCAAACAGTTTCATACATTTGCTGCATACTTCTGTTATAATCTTCCAGCCGAATGATAACAAATGTAACTAAAGGCTAAAAAATTTTGTTCAAGTGATGTTTTACTATTATTCATGAAGCTACCTGCATGCCAACAAAAACTGTTGTTGCACTGAGATCCACCGGCAGTTTTAAATCCTGCTCATATTCACCAATATCTAAGAAAATTAACTTTCATATGATCAATGAAACGGAGATAACTGAAATGTCCAATAAAACCTGCAACAGGAATCCCACTCCTATAAGAAGGCCTCCCAAGCATGCTCCAGCCAAATCCACCTACGAAACTTCTGGTATTAATGTCAAATGGATGAAAGAATAAAAGAAAAATATAGTCGATATTCTAACCATTAGAAGTGGCCTTCTTCCAAATTTATCCATCAAGAGAACCCCTAAAACAGAAAACGGAATCTGCAGAAAATGCTAAAATGTCGTAAAATACACATCAAGCAGATGCCTTATAAATAATCCACATTCAAGCTTGAGTACCTGAATAAAAGACATAGTCGTAGTTGCAATACCAACATTACAACCTGTCATCACCTGAAGTTTAGTTCTCTAACACATTACATGCATGTTGTATCAATTTACTCAGTGTACCACCGTTGACTAAAGGGTGAGAAGAGAAAACAATTTAGGAAATTAATTTCTCAAGTTGAAGTCTTTTATATTTCTGGATCAAATTAATCCAGACTCTAAATTTACCTGCAATATCAAATATCGAGCTTGTGTATAATAAAACTCCATTACCGCCTCCCCATGGTAGCAGGAAAGATAGTCCAACTCCAATCTGAAAATATATAACAAGTATTAGGAAGATAGGATATGCTAGTAATTGTAGCAGGCCCTTCTCAGATTGAACTGCTGGAGCTCACACTGACTGGACGGGCATATCTCGTCTCAAGCAACTCCTGAAATCTAGAGATTGGTTGCTTATATAGAGATTGGTTGCAGTCCTACAAGATCCCAAGTTCGTTATAATTTCACCAGCTATGAATGGGTAACAGAAATGGTAATGCCTTTTCTTCTTAGTACAATTAAGAGATTCAGTTTCTAAAATGTGATGTCTACAAATTACCTGTATCTCAGCGGCTTCTTGAGAGATATCAGTTTCCTTACCTCTAAGCCATTGAAGACTTGCTTCTAGCTCTTTTTGTCGACCAACATTTGCCTACAGGGGACAAATCATGTAATCAGCTAACGGAGCAAGTATGGAAACAAATATGGTACTCGATTTTCAACCCTTTTTCCTTTGCAAATAAGTTAACAGTTTGGACTATTAGTAAAAGCAATCAATGAAAAAGCAAACCTGGTCAGCAGGACAAAGTAAAAGTTAACAAAAAGGAAGGAGAGACAAAATTCTAAGAAATTTCTTCGAAGAACACATTGAAAATTGTCTTCCTTTTTCTCTAAAATTCTTTTATAACTTCATTCAGACAAGTTTTGATGCCATAGCATAAACACCAAGGTCTAGTTTGTTTACAAAAGAAATAGAAGTACTCTATTTTCTCGTCTAAAAACTTTAATTCAAAATCTATTGTCCTTTCTCCCAGCAGAAATGTTTTATGACCTATTCTATCATTTTACACAACAGAAAATTAGGAATAGAAATATGATACGTGATAATCGGCATCTCATTGTGCTAAAAACCCTTAAATTTTTCTGTCAGGGATTTCCCCACATTTGGTTACTCGGTCCTGAACAAAGCACTATATTACTATGGTTCGCCATATCGGCCGAGTCGTAATTGAAACGGAGGGGACTAGTACGATATCGATTCCTGAATTGCGGATATGAACGACTCGCTCTAACTCGACTTTTTTTAAATTGTGTCTTTTTTGATATGGTCTAATTTTAGTAATTTTCAAAATTTTGGAAACATTCATGTGTTATAATGTGCGTATCACCCGATATTCAACTGATATGCCGTGACGGATGTGGAACAATTGAGACTGCGACGCGACCGCAACCCGCGATGGTGAACCATGATTACTGTGGCTTTTGCTTTGAATGGAAGGATAGGTTATTATGTGACTGTTGTCAAATTCTTTACTTTTTACTATCTCCTATTTCTGTACATCAATCAGCAAACATGTTCACGCAAAGAAACAGAGGAACTAACTGCGAATATCAAATAAAACGCACCAACCATCTAGGAGACTCTGGAACAAAGAATAACCCAATGAGCTGTATGATACACGGTATGGTTCCTGGAAACATGACGCAAAGAAATTGTTACAAGTGCGCAGGCAATTTGTCTAATAGGAAAAACAAGTAAATGCACTAATCAACATGACTTCAGCTTATAAAAGTGACAGAGAGTAGAAAGCAACATTACCAATTAAGGCTAGAAAACGCCATGGAATGATGTTCCCAAAGGAAAACATCACAGCGATGCCCGCACATACCATTAACTGTGAGTTTATAGAAAATGCAGTTAGGAGAGGTATTGCTTCCTTAAAGAACATCTTACTTTTTCAGTTTACCTGACTTGCCATTGTGAATCCTCCTCGAATATTTGGTGGTATGGTTTCAGCAACATATACGATAGACTGTGAACCAGAATAAAAGCGGGTCTACGTATGAAAGGAACTGATAAACAAAAGGATAATAGCTTGATAAACTTGCTTCAATTACCACATAAGTTTGAACTCCAGTGCTGAATCCCAACAACAGTCTTCCTACTATGAGCCACCACACGCCCTGTGAACGTTGAATTGTTAGTGCTTTCCCGATTTAGTATATGCTTACTTATTCCTTTTTAACTTTTCCTCTCTAATAATAGGCGTGTCACAGAAATGTTATAATCTTCAGCGTTTAATTAATTTGTTTGCTTGAATCTGGCAATGTCACCTTTTGAAGACATCCTTGCAGATTTGTTCTTTTGCAATTGCACCGTAATATGATATTTACCTCAAAAACTTCAGTTGTCAGTTTTTTTTTATTCACTTTTCCCATCCATTACAATATCTATTGGCATATTATCAACAGTCGATTGTGCTATGAATTGTTTCTGGACCAGTTTACAAAGAAAATAAGGTAGTTTCTGAAATAATCTTTGTCAAGTCTTAAGAAATCCAAACCACTAGAATATCGAGCTTTATCATACGTATACCCCAAAACAACTTCTGACAGACGTACTTAATCTTGACAGAATAAATAATGGAAAACGTGTTAATTATCAATTCTAGGACAGAAGAAATGAAGGAACCTTTGCAAAAGCAATTGATAGCCAACCAATGATGAGAAGTAGTTCAACAAACCATAATGCCTGCACCCAAAGGGGCAGAGTTGAAATACTAGTTTCATCTGCATTGAGAATGATGAATCTCCTCATAATTAATACTTCTTAAATTAGAACTTAACAAACTTACGCCTCTTCTACCAATGATGTCAGCCACTTTGCCACTTATGATTGCACCCAACATGGATCCAAATAACAACAATGACCCAAAAGTCGAATACTGAAAAAGCAATGGGCTATGAGAAAAGGTTACAAACCAGAAAGAGAAGAAATATTGACAGGAGCACTAATGTTGCGTTACTGTTCAAACAGATTTGCAGCATAATAAGCAGATAATCTGTACTGAGCAATGCTTTTACATTCAAAACAGAGCTGATGTCGATGGTTAATGGTTTTGCAAGGGGATAAATCCTTATACACACTTATACCTATTGCCTCAGATTTGATTATCAAGCTGAGAATCATGCAGAGGAAAAATGGTAAAACTTAAAATCTCAAGTTCTTGTATATACTTCTCAGTGCATCAATTTGTAAACTTTTTTCAATAAAGCTACACGAACCTGCAATCAACAAGTTTCATGTGGAAAGGGGTGATGTTGTTAGTACAGTAGCTTTGTGCTTCTTTAGTCATGTATACTACCAGACATCAGCACAAATAAGTTCTGTTTATTATAATTATACTACTGGTCTCATTAACAAACATAGATGAATAATTGAGAGTGATCTTATTGTGAATTTTGCTTTTCTTACCATCACCTCGGCATTGCCATGATTTCGTGTAGACATTTTACTACTGTAGTTACTATTAGTCATACTCCAGGTTCGTCTATTCACATAATACAAGCTAGCTTTGCTTTTGACAATAGCATGGCAAAGTGCATATGTAATAAATCCCATGGTTCAGGAGTTTAGGTTGTGAACCTCTGCAGTAGAAAGGCCCAAGTCATGTATGATTCCAGATTCAGCAGGAGATGAATATCCACACTGGAGAAAACAAAAAATTAATAAGCAGTTAACATCGAGAGACATTGCCATTGACAGAAGAAATTTTGTAATGGCTCATGTGGGAAACTGTTAATATGTACACTTAAACATCTAAAATACATGCTCACATGTAGTGCCCTTAGTATAGTCATCCTGCCGATTAAATTTTGGAAATAGGGCTTCGCAATTGAATTTTGTCCAATTCGAACCCGATTGATGTAATTCTTACAACTTTTGGTGTAAAATCGTACAACTTGGGTGTAAAGGTGAATTTGTCAACTTGTACAATAAAGTTGGTATAAAATTCACGATTACACCAAAACTATATGAGTTTACACTAGATGTAGTAAGAATTACACGAACCGGTTTGAACTAGACAGAACTCAAACCTTGCTACGCCCTGGATCCATATATTCCACTTTTCTGAAAAATTAATTCCTAGGTCTCAATAGTGTGGCACCAGCTCTCAAGTCGTCAATAGAAATTAGGGGCTAGGTGTTGATAACACATAAGCTCCATTTCCTCTTTCACTTCCTATCTCTACTTTACCGTCTTTCAGTACCATAAAGAAGAAATTGAGACAAATAGGAAACAACATATTCAATTGTCCTGCCATTTGCCTTTAAATTTTGCAAAATTTCTTTATCCCCCAACCCAAAGCCAATTTTAATAATTGCACGCATTTTGAGGTTTACTTTAGTTGTCATAGGCTCATGATTGTGGACTCGGTAAAGTTCGAGCTTAAACTCAAGCGTGAACTTTTGGACTTCGATTGAGCTCAATGTTTGTGATCCTCAAGCTTGGCTTGGCTTGGCTTGATTGCCTTGATAACATAGCGTGCAAAGTACATTGATGTCAAGTTCATCACTCCAACAGTACACAAACATGAAACTACAAAGGTATGACCACAAATTTTCAGAGAGTGTTTTTATAAGATTGGCAATGTAGAAATGTCTTCTTGAATGGTTCTTCATGTTTGTAACCAAGAGTAACTGAAGGGTGACCAAAAGATAAAGCAGAGTAAATTTGCAGAGCACAGAAGAGAAGTTGATAGCTTCAGTTATCGAGAATGATGGTTCATGGTGTCTAAATATTATTCTAGCCTTCTCTGTTTTGGGTGTGGACTGTGGACCATTTTGATCCTTCAAAATTCTCAATTCCAAATCTACAAAATCGGACAGATTTCAATATAACTTTTGCTGATTTTTCATCAAATCCCTTTAATCAATCAAGACCGTAGGGGACTAAATTGCTCCGACCCATTAATGCTATTGATAGGGGACTAAAATGATAATAATTCCATTACAAACTTTTGCCTTCTCACTGGTTCGAGATTACATTGACTGGTCTAATCATCAGCAGTAATTATTGATGCAAAAATCTACCAATTATATCTGCTTAAGTCCTCTTGCATTCAAATGCATTGATGGCAAAATAACCAAACAACAAACTGAAACATGCAAGATAGAAGCTTGCAGAAAAAGAAAAAAAGGAAGGGAAAAAAATGACAGAACAAGGAAAGCTTAAACTGCCAATTAAAAAGAAATGCTACTTACAGCGCAGCCATAGGTGAAAAAACAGCAGAGAACAATAAAGCTGCTGCAAACTACTGCAAACGTGACCTTGGGAGAGGAACCCTTTTCAGCATTAACACCATTTTGGGAGCTACAGTCCGGAAGTAACCTTTCTGCATCCATGATTTCTTCTGCTTGTTCTGAAGGGTCACTTTTTTTTTTTGTCAAAACTGTTCTGAAGGTTCACTTGAATCAAGACAAAAAGAAGCTTTCAAGATTTGAAGCAATTAAGTGGTCATGGTTGCAGGTACAATATATTGCTCAACTTCTTCTGCATAATGCTTCATTGGAGTTTCAATTTTGGGCAAATATAAGTAGGGAAGAGACTGGTTTTGTTGTGGATTTCACGTCTTTTTCCTTTCAGGCGTAACATGAATACATGATTGTGACTCGATGCATAAACGTCCGATAAAGCTTTTGTCATGCACCTTGACATTCTTGAAATTGGACCCAACAAACTACTGCTATAATTACTTAAAGTTATTTTCATTTTGGTCCTTTAAAGTATTCTAAATTCTCAATTTAGTTCTTTGAACTGGAAAGTGTCCATACGATACTCTAAAGTAACAAAGCATCTCAATTTTTTCCTTCAAATTGAAAAAGCCTCTCATTTTGGTCACACAAAGTAGTCCAAATCGCAATTTGGTCCCCTGTATTGAGAAATTCTCAATTTGGAGAAAGTTGCGAGGTTGATCCTTTCAACTTATTTCAGTAGAAGCAATACCAATTGGTTTATTCTAGGATGATTTAAACTATAAAAGGAGAAAAATTAGTGAACTCATTTTAGTTGTTTTACAAAAAGTATTTGTCCCTTGACCGTTTGAATGACAAAGTTATGACATTTTGCTACTTACTTACTTTATGACATTTTGCTACTTACTTTTTTTTATTTCAATATAGAGTCATATTGAGGTTTCATCAATGTAGAAAAAAATAACTTATCTCAACAAACGAGGCACTTTTTTTTCCCTAATTGAAGTAAATAAAGTAAGAAAAGTTTTAGAAAGTAAAAGAGTCATGTTAGTTTTTTGTCTTCAATAGTTTGATTGTTTCATATATATTAAGTTTTATAGATTAAGTTAGGAAAACCAAGTTGAAATTATTTTATCGACTTGGATGAGCAAATTGAGAGTTTGGTTTTCATTTGAGGAACTAAAGTTTAGACTTTTGTGCTACTTTGAAGGATTAAAATGATACTTTTTTATTTTGAGGGATCAAATTGAGATGTTTTGTAAAAATCAAATTGGGACTTTTTTAAGTTTAAAGACCCAAAACAAGATTTAGATAATTTTAGCTCCTTATCTTTAGAGTTTTGACTAATGTAGTCCTTTATTTATTATTGTGACCATTGTGATCCCTTATCTTTACTATAAAAAGTTAATTTAGACCTTCTAACAGAAAATTAAAAATTTCTAGTGGAGTTAGCCCCGTATGCATGCAGTATGTGTACAATTAAAAATGATAATTTTGCTCCATTATCATGAGAGTCACGTCTAATTTTATCCCTTACATGTCACCGTATATCAATTAGCATGTGTGTGTGTGTGTTTTTAAGGACAAAATTGGACACAACTTTGAAGATATGGACCAAAATGTTCACTTTTTAACAAAGCAAAAGCATTGTATGGGACTAATAGTATTAGAAATTTTTAATTTTTTGTTAGAGATCCTAAATTGAATTTTTTTTGGCAAAAATAAGGGACTAAAATGGTGGTAGTGATAGATGAGGGATAAATTGGCTAAGATACCCTAAAGATGAGGGACTAAAATAGACATTTTCCCTTATAATTTTGTTTAACAGCATCCAACCAGCACTAATTAAGAGGAATTTATGCTTCAAGTATTAGTATCTCGAAAAGATAAAAAGTTAAATATAGCATCTAAAGTGTGGCAATAAATGTGGAAATTCTCAACTCTCAAGCTTTATTTATGCAATTTAAGAGCAAGGGGTCGAGGGTTGACACTTTTATTCATTTTTTTATATGAAATAATATGCATTAATCTAATTATTTGTCTTTTACAAAACGAGACAACTAAAGGCCTCCTAAGTCATCTTCTAACAAACAGACAGTAGTGAAGCAAATTCATGATGATTAGTATTCTTACAAGAAATATAAATCAATTACAAGATTGGAATCTAGTTTCGGAGACATGAAGTGAAGCAAACAACTTATTCATTATTGCTCTCAAGATTCAGGATCTGGCTTCACGAAGTGACGTACCATGGAAACCTGTAATCCGCACAATAGAAACCAACCACATATGGACCCCGGGGAAGCAAATATCTAACCACCAGCTTTGGGCTAGTAGCCACACCAAAGCATTATAGCCTCATTAAAAAGTGGTTTTGTTTAAAAAATTCAGACGAGTGCGTACGGTATCCGTTTGATTCCATGGTGGTTCAATCCCCTCCAAATTATTCTTGGATTTCCTTAGGTCCGCCTGCTACTTCTAGTGTAGGATAGATTAGGTTATACAACAGTTATCTTCTCTGAAGAAAAAAGGAAAGCAAATATCTGAATCGTCAAGTGGATGCAGAATTTTCCACCCTGTGTACAAGTCTAGGACCTTCTTATCTCTTCAGATTCACATTTATTGAGAAGAGAATGCAATCATTGAGGATATGGATCGTACAAGAAGATTGAAGCCTCAGGTCCTCAACCGGCTAAAAAAATATAGTATTTTGTGTTTGCTTTTTCTTTTTTCAACAAATCAATGCAAATTAATGCCTCTGCATTTCAAATCTCTAGTAATTAACGTTGAAACTTAAAGGGCATTTTGAAATTGACGATGAGCTAATATTTCGGTTTGGTTTACAATTTGGGAAATGAATTTGTCAAAGATTCTTTTAGCAAAATTTTACCCCTTTTTTTTTGTCTTGCATACACCTTTTATAAGTCACAAAAAATATCTCTTAAATAAAATGCAATCCAAATTAATGGAGCTTATTTAAAAAGGTTCTCCACTATTTGAGAGTTGGAAATGATCGAAAGCGTTATTTCAAGATGTGCCACAATCAAGCTATATTCTCACTGATGTTGACACTAGAACCATACGCATGTAACAAAATCGTTGGAAATTACATATCTAACTTAGGTAGTTTCTCTGGAGGTAGATATTATTAGAGGTAGAAAAACCAACACTATTCTTTTTTTTTTCTACTTTTAATAATTATTTTGTATTTTGAGTTTCTGTTTTCGATGAATTTCTTGAACTCTCTTGGGCATTTTTTACGGGTAGGTTATCGGTTATTGATTGGTACTTGAATTTTTGTTCGACTGATTTTTAAAACCTTTTTCTGTCGCTGTTGGTAATGGTAATACTACTCCTCGCTGCCTTGGATATTATAATGTTGCCTTAACATATTATCATCATTCTTAGACAATGTGCTATTCTTTTACAAATTACAAGTTCAATGCTAGTAGAATGTGTAAAATTCCATTTTTTCTGCATTATATGCATCATAACGACCTTGGCTGCCAAAAATTTTTCATTTGATTGGTAAGCGCAGATTACGTATTCACAAAAAGTCTATGTGTTTAAATCCTATTGTCAATGTAAGGATTATGTTAGTGGATAATCTGTAAATACCGTTATAAGTGATCCATGATTCTGGTGACGTGAAAACATATCCTCACAAAGGTCTATATATTTAAATCCAATTATGGTGATATGTCTTGATTTCAAACCCTGCTGTCGAAGACATATCCTCACAAAAGGGCTATGTGTTTAAATCCTATTCCGAATGCAACGGTTATCTTGGTCGATAATCTGTAAGTATCATTGTTAGTGATCTATAATTTTAGAGACATGTCTTAATTTCAAATCTTGCTGTTGAGGACATATCCGGGTTTTTAAGACATTGGCTTACAACCTATGATTTTGGAGACATGTTTTGATTTTGAACTTGCTGCCGAAGACATATCTTGATTTTGAAGACATTGGCAGTGAGATTTAAACATACTACCGAAGACATATCCTGATTTTGAAGACATCACTAGTGGGATTCGATAGCACATATTCTAATTTTGAAGACACCGGCTTACAATCTATATGATTTTGGAGACATTTCTTGATTTCGAACTTGCTGTCTAAGGTGTATCCTGATTTTGAAGATATTGGCAGTGGAATCCGAACACACTGCCGAAGACATATCTTGATTTTGAAGACATCAGTTATGAGATTTTAACACATGATCTTTTGTAAAAAAATAATAATAATAATTTAATTTGACCAATTGAACCAATTTGTGTTGACTTGGAAGAACAAGCTCCATTCAGCAAATAGAAGTTAGACAAAACTAGAACTATAATCTCCTTGCAAATATAGCTCCAAAAGAACTTGGCAAGCAAAGAATTTTCACCATATTCTCAACAAAGAAGCTAAGATATGCTCCCCAAAAAAAATGAATTTCAATCTTGACAAGGGTAGACTCAAAGTTTAACTGACCATTTGGTTCAAAAACGGCTTCAAGATATTCAAAACTTTGTTCCCCTTGGAAATTTTACCACCTGCCGAACCATCCCTCGGCTTATTTTGCATGCATGTTGAACAAAATTTCAGTTCATGGTCCAGTAACTTTTTTTTTCTTTTTACGTCAAGTCAATTAAAGATAATTAGACAAAGAAGGTAATCGCAAAAGATGAAGTTAGTGGATGTCTCGCCATCAACTTTAACAGCCGTATTAGGATTGCAGTTATGTCAGTTAGACACAATAAAAGCATCGGGGCTAAACGGCAAAATGTCCCAACTCATCCATGTTACAAAAGGAAATTGAATTATGTTTTGGAAAAGCACTTAATAAAGTCTTCAAAATTCATCCATGTACGGTACGTAAGCTAGACTCCATCGGTCTGGTTCTAGGAAGGATTTGGCATCTGGCATATTCTAGATTCGAGGAAAGAAACCAAGTAGAAAGTTAAACAATATTGATATTAAAAATTGTGCAAAGGATATATAGATGACACTTAATAACATGTAATAGACTAATTAACAACACATAACTCTGATTTCAAATCTCAAAATCCAGTAAAACTGGGTATATCAAGTTAATAATGTAGCTCGTGGGAGCTGAAAAAGCTTTTCTGATGACTAGGTGTAGTACAAGTAGAGAATCAAAGCGACTACTTGAGCAGCATTTTGCATATAATGCGAAAGTAAATCCTGTATTCTTGAGATGCATGAATTGATGATGATTGCTCAATCTTGGCCAATGTCCCTATTGTGATTATTAGGAAGCAGATGCTAGACAAGCCCTTTTTTTTCCTCCTTTTTCTCGGTTGGAATATGAGAAGTAGGCTAATCCTATACATCTGTGTCCTGTTTTAAGGATACTGTCCATCGACATTGAGGTCAACTTTTGTATCATCTCAATTGATCATTGATCAATGCTTGCGTATGAGTTATAGTTTTGAAAGTAAAACCTAAACGGTAACAAAATGAGTGAAAAAGTACATTAGGATGATCTTGACAACTCTTTGCATGGATTCAACAATCCAACCTTACCATGTCAGTAAAATTTCATTTAATCTCTATTTCATTAATTTTTTTTTTGGTAAGACTTACATCTTTATATTACTCTGTCTCTCTAACAGTATTTTATTTTTATTTAACAGTTCCTTTTTTCCTCCTTTTTTCTCCAAATCTTTGGATTCTAGTTATTTTCTTTATACAAACTCTTAAAATAATAATATTGGCAAAAAATTCAACATCACGTTAAAAACTTAAAATTTTGGACTAATAATATCCCACTTTTGACTTATGTTGATTTTTACCTAAGTTTTTTTTATTTATTAGCCAAATAACATGGTTAGTTTGGGTAAGTAATCATCCAAAACATACCAAAAACAAAAGACAAAAAATTGAAAAACTTTAAGTAGAAATGAACGTAAGTAGTGAATTATTAGTCTACAATTAGAGTTCTTAACATGATATGGTTTTTTAGCCGATTTGATGTTTTAAGAGTTTGCAAAAAGAAAACAAAATAATTGCAAGATTTGGAGAAAAACAAAAGGGAAACAAGGGGTGGCATTTGGAGGGGAACAAATTAAAAAAGAAAAAAGAAGCAAGGTTAAATTGGTGATTATACTCAAGGAGTTATGAGGATCATCCTAATTGCATTTTACTCTTAGACGGATCACTTACTTCAGATTTTGCAAAATCTAATAATGCAAAGTGATTAGGCAATGTTTGTTCTATTAGTCACCAACAAAGAGGGGATATTAACTCCAACAACCCCCTCCGCTCTTCCCCCCCAATCCCACTACCCCGCCAGCACAAAAGAAACAAAAAGGGGCTCTTGAATTTGCGAGGAGAAGAAGCATGGTGGATTGAGTCTGTGCCTTTAGGAAGCTTTTGTGAAAGGTGATAGAGCTTTGCCTATTGGATCAACTTGAAAATCAAGTCAACTTAGAACTTTTTTTTAAAAAAATTTTTTTTCTTTTTCATGGTAATAAATTCAACAGTAATCGTCAAGATCTAGGACTTGCTACGATGTTAGAGTGTCCTCTTTCCTCATGAGGGTTTTATACATTTTATATTCGTTTGTATCATCTGGAAAATAGAAAAAAAAGGGAAAGGAAACAAAAACATATTATTGTTTTAATTCTTGGGTTTGTCTGATGATTGCACATTTGCACCCAAGAAAGTGGAATTTAGGTGGAAATATTAAAAAAATTAAACAAGGAAAATATATAAATATAAAATAAGCTATTGCCACTATTAAATTTTACTTTGAAGGTCCAAATTACCCTCCTAAGTCAACACCTTTAATCTGGCAACAATTTTGTGACCGCATAGGTGTAATAAATAGGGTCTGTCGCGGGCACTCTTTAAAATGCAATTTAGGTGTTAAATTTTTGGAATGGTAAACTTAATTAAGGAAAGTGTACAAGTATAAGGGTGGATAACAATTGTTAATGTGTGCATTCATGCGATGGGTTAAATATGATTAAAATATATTAACGAGTGCTCATTAGATACTGATTAGAAAAAACCCCTAATAATTAATATAGTATGAGAATAATTTGGAAATCAAGATCTACTACAGGTCTGATGAAAAGTGTTTGGACCAGTTTTGATGTATTCGAAGTGATTCATTGAAAATTGCTTTAAGCCTTTAAAAGCAATCCCTCTCGAGTTCAATAGTGAATCCAGCGTTTAGTAAGAAATGGGCTTAGGTCCATTTAGCAACTCTTTCTACAATTTTATCCTGAAATCGTTATTCATGCAATTATCCAGGTCCTAAGCGAGTAAAAGAGGTTAGGGGACAAATTTCAATCCAAACCAAAAAAGGGAGGGAACACGCGAAAAAGATTGTTGATATTTTTCTTGTCAAGTCTGATTTCAGTGATTTATCAGATTCTGGCCATGGTTTTTTTTTTTAATACCAAAAGGTTTAGGTGGGTTCAGCTCCGGCCATCATGATAGGTCATGATATGATTTTGTCTTAAAATCGTTATTCATGCAATTAACCAAGTGCTAAGCGAGTAAAAGATGGTTAGGGGACAAATTTCAATCCAACCCCAAAAAGGGGGGGAACATATGAAAAAGGTTGTTGATACTTTTCTTGTCATGTCTGATTTCATGATTGTTGAGATGAGATCTGATATCAAATTCGGGCCATGGTTTTTTTTTTTTTTTTAGTTTGACAAAGATTAGGTGAATTTGACTCCGCTCGTCATGACGGATTAGGATATGCCTCGAGAGTATAGTCCCTTATAAGGGATTTTGCAGTTCACTAGTCAACACATGTTCCAGAACTATAAGAATTTTTACAGATTAATTATAAGGGTTTTTACAAATCACTCGTCAACACATGCCCTGGAACTATACTCATTTACAAGGGATTTTGCAGATGTCCTCACATTGACAGATTTAAACACACTACGTTTTGTAATAAAGCTGTCTGTTCTTATCAACTAAGCTTGCTTGTATTGACAATTCCAACCATGGCTGCTGCGAAAAGATGGAGAGGTTGTGGAGTCCACAATTAACTAACGAGGGTATTTTGGGCTTTTAGAGTAAAATCCTTAGCAGGAACTTGTGATCAGTAAGTAAAATCACCAAATGTGTATGGAAGGTCTTGCACGAGTGAGTAGCCAATTAAACGCGTGAAGGAAAGTAGTGATAGTTTGAAGAGTAGAATTTCCTTCTAGTTTCATTTATCATCATCCTTCTTTCTCTCAGTCTATGAGGAACTTTCATCCAAGTTACACAGAAAATTTGCTAGGAATGCCTAAAGATTTGGGTTTACCAAAGTTTATTATGTCAAAGTATTGATCTTCTTTTGGTCTTATTCACTTCAAGAAAAATCTTCCAATTCTTGATAAACGCAAAAATAAACAACCTATTGACACAACATCTAACTTCTCTTTCGGCGGCTGTCTTCTTTCTTCTATTCATGAACTTGTTGAGAAATGGCAGAAGCTGCAGTGATAAGTGCAACTGTAAAGGCCCTTTTGCAAGCTCCATTAGAGAAGGCTGTTGCTCTCATTTCTGAACAGCTGAATCTTTCATGGGGTTTCAAGAAAGACTTGAAAAGGCTGAGAAGATCACTGATCATAATTCAAGCCTTCTTGCTTGATGCACAGACACCTGCAGTCAGAGGTGAGGCCCTCAAGCTCTGGTTGCAGAGCCTTGAAGACGTTGCTTTTGATGCCGATGATGTCTTGGATGAGTTCAGCTACGAAATGCTCAGACTGAAGGTTAAGAAAACTTCTAGCCGAGGAAAGAAAAAGGTAAGCTTCTTCTTCTCTCTGTCGAAAAATTCAATACTCTTTCATTGGAAAATGGTTCCTAAAGTTCAAGAAGTGACTGTAAACTTAAAATTGCTGAACGAAGAAGCAAGTAGCTTTGGCCTCCAAGCTCAAATGGAATGTTCAAGTACAACTAAGACTAGCTTTCCTATTTGTGCTGATAATAGAATTGGAATAAGAAGAGAGACTGACTCTGCAACTTGTGATCCAATAATGGTTGGAAGAGATGAGAATTTATTGGAAATAGTAAGTAAGTTATTGAGTCCAACTGGCGAGGTTGTTTCAGTTGTACCACTGGTGGGCATGGGAGGGATAGGGAAGACAACCCTAGCTCGGCTTGTTTTCAATGATAAACGTGTTAAGAGGCATTTTGATAAGAGAATTTGGGTTTGCGTGTCTGAAACATTTGATGCCATCAGGCTGTTTCGATTGATTCTAGAATCATTGACCGGGAAAAATGTTGAGGTTGGGAGTAGGGATGTGATAATTCAAGAAATTCAAAAGGAATTGGGAGGTCGGAGATATCTGCTTGTCCTAGATGATGTGTGGAATGAGATCCCTGCGGTGTGGGATGATTTCATGGGGTCTTTGTTAGGAGTTAACCAAAATAAGGGCAATCACATTATTGTGACAACTCGAAAGCAACAGGCTGCATCCATCATAGCAAATCATCCTCTACTTGTCTTGGGGAAATTATCAAGTGATGAGTGTTGGTCCATCATAAAAGAAAAAGCATCTTTGGGCCGAGTAATACCTATAGAATTGGAAGACATAGGGAGGGAGATTGCTGAAAAATGTCAAGGTTTGCCATTAGCTGCAAGCAAAATTGGTGGCATGCTAAGAAATAAAGAAAGTGATGAGTGGCTCTCAATTCTAGAGAGCAGCCTGTTAGGTTCAAGTGCTAATGGAAATAGCATCTTGCAACTACTTAAATTGAGCTTTGATCACTTGCCATCTCCATATTTGCAAAAATGTTTTGCTTACTGCTCAATTTTCAGCAAGGATCATGACATTGAAAGGGAACAACTAATTCAACTCTGGATGGCAGAGGGATATATTCAACCAAGTGTTGGAAATGGACCAGAAAAGGAGAACATGGGCTATGCCTTTTTTGACATTTTGCTGAAGAGTTCCTTATTTCAGGAAGTAATATTGGATGAGTATTGCAACATAACACATTGTAAAATGCATGATCTTGTACATGATCTTGCACAATCTGTTTCCAATTTTGGAAAAGCTGGTGCGGACGGAACTTACAAGATTCGTTACCTTGCACTGGAATCATTTGGAGAAAAGACATGTCCAATTAGCAAGGACAATGCGAGATATCTGCGGACATTGTTCTTGGAAACTAATACATTTGATGATGTTCCTACTTGCAAGTTCTTGCGTGTTCTTAACTTGAGTTGGGCAGAGATTGAGCAATTGCCAACCTCAATTTGCAGGTTGATACATTTACGGTATCTTGATCTATCAAGTACTGCAATCAAAGGTTTGCCAATCTCTGTTTGCAAGCTTTACAACTTGGAGACTTTGAGAGTTAAGGAGTGCTATTCTCTAAGAGAGCTTCCTGATAAGTTCAGGAATTTGATAAGCCTGAGGCATTTTGATTTTTCTACATTTGATTCCAAGTTCGAAATGCCACCTAAAATAGGGCAACTTACTTGTCTTCAAACATTAAGATTCTTCAATGTTGGTCATGATAAGGGTCGTCAGATTGAAGAATTGGGATTTCTAAAAAACCTTTCTGGTAGGCTGGTTATCCGCAATCTTGAGAGAGTCAGGGACAAAGAAGCAGCCCAAAGGGCAGATTTGTTTGGAAAGCCAAATCTATACAAGTTGGAATTCGAGTGGAGTTGGGACAGGAATGGTGTTGTGAATGACAAGAATGTGCTGAAAGGTCTCCAGCCTCACCCAAATTTGAAAAGCTTGACAATCCGAGATTTTATGGGAGATCGGTTACCTTCATGGGTTATGAGAATGGAAGTTTGTATTGATAATTCATTCCTGAGACTCAAAAATTTGACGGAGGTCAAGTTGTTGCACTGCAGAAACTTGCAGGAAATCCCAACATTTGGGCATCTGCCATTTCTTGAGCGTCTTGTACTAGATGGACTACATAAGATAACAAGCATTAGATCTTCATTCTACAACAATGGTGCTTCTGTGGGTGGTCAAGGAAGAACAAAGTTATTTCCAGCACTCAAGGCTCTGATCCTAGACAATATGCCCAACCTTACAGAGTGGATGGAGGCTGATGTTACGTCAACAGCAGGTAATATGGAAGTGTTTCCCTCCCTTGAAGAGTTGAAGATAAAGTATTGTACCCGATTGACCACTGCTCCCAGCCATTTCTCTCATCTTAAAAAATTAGAGATCAAGCATGTTAACCATGGCTTACCAGTTACAAAAATTTGCAGTGAAGTGAAGACTCTCATAAGTCTAGATATTGAACGTGTGTGTCATCTCACTTCTCTTCCGGATGTGCTATCACATAACAATCAGAATCTTGAATTTCTGAAGTTGAAGCACTGTCCTGATTTAACTCATATTGTTCCCGAATGGGGCTTTGGTGCTTGTCTTCGTGAGTTCCAGATATGCAATTGTGATAATCTTATGGAACTTCCTAATGACTTGCATAGCCTCAAATCTCTTGAAAGACTGGAGATAGACTCATGCCCCAAACTCAAGTCCTTTCCAACTCCAAACGGACAGGAAGGTCTTAAGTCCCTTCGGCATCTGAGGATATACAACTGTGGAGGATTAACCAGTCTGCCTGGTGAAATGCTCCACTCATGTACCTGCCTTGAGTCCTTGTGGGTGAATTACTGCCGCAATCTTGCATCCTTTCCAGTTAATTTGCACCATATGTCTGCTCTCTCATCCTTGGAAGTATTCAAATGTCCGAAATTGACCAGTTTGCCTGAGGGGCTTTGCTGTCTTAGCAGATTAAGTGAACTACAGATCGGTCCATTTTCGAATTCTATGGATTTTGATCCATTTCAAACCATCTTCAATGGCCTTCATTTACTGTCCTCGTCCCTCCGGGAAATAACTTTATATGGCTGGCCTCATTGGGATACTCTGCCCTGTCAACTTCAGCATCTCACTGCCCTAACGGAGCTACAGATACATAATTTTTCTATAGATGCTTTGCCACATTGGATTGGGAACCTTGTGTCTCTTGAAGCACTGTCTCTACATTTTTGTGAAAAGCTGCGCTTTTTACCTTCTATGCGAGACCTTAGCAAATTGAACAGCCTGTCAATCCTGTTCTGTCCCTTGCTAGAGGAAAGATGCACCCCTCAAATTGGCCCTGACTCCCAGTGGTCCAGGATTTCCCATATTCCTCATATTTATATAGATGGAAGAAGAATCCAGGCCTAGGCTTTCGCAAGTTTCATCATGCAATTCTGTGGTGTCTTCCTTTTGATTCCACATGGTTTTCACATGTACGCTCTGAGAAGATTACATATGGCCTCTTTGTACATATGATTTATTTATCAGATCATCTTCTGCTTCTGTTTTAACTTTATGTTTCACATTACGTAGATTTGTGATACACACTCTGATGAGTATTTTTTACAGATATGGATAATCTATTTGAAGTTGGAACCTTTGTGGGTTCTGCTAGGGGCTGCTTATTAATCATTTTCGCACTCGTTTGTTGCAGTGTCCTTTCCACATTAACTTTTGCAACATGATCTAAATGAAGAGATGCATTTGAATTCAACCATAGTGTCAGTTATTATATGCATTTTGTCTATGTTTCTCAGTCACATTAATGACTTGCTATTGTTTGTTTCCAGCTTTGAACAATTTTTTCTTTTTCCCTTAAATGTTTTGATTTTTGAAATACATGAAAGTTTCTATTGTCCCATCTAGAAAATATGCTGCTCTTGTTCTTCATCAATACTTAGATAACTGGAAGTTCTGCAGATGGCTTTCACAAAAGAAGTCAAGAATTTGCAAATCAAGGAACTTGGTTGGTTGCAAAACCACAGGAACAGTAAATATTGTGCTGAAAATTTCCTTGTCACAAAGCACCTTAAGATGTTGAATTTCTCAGGCTCTTTTAATATTGTTTTAAAATTTATTCATCCTTGTCGATATCAGAATCATTTCCTGCTTGATTTGTTTTCTTTCCCGTTAAACCTTTCTCTCTTGAGTTTTTTTAATTTGGCCGTAAGAGACGCATAGCCATCTTATTGTTTTATTTCTTGTTGACCATTGTTCCTGTAGTTGCAACTTGCCATACTGGATAAACACTTGAAATATCTATACAAGATTAAGACCCTATTTGATAATCAATTCAACATTTAAATTTAATGAATTTAAATCTTAATACATTTAGATGCGTTTCATAATAAAAATAGATACCTGAATTAATTAACTGACAATGAATTTTCTATGCAAAATTTGCTCTGCAAAATAAGTGATAAGATTTTAGTTTTCTCAAACGCTCCCATAAGATTGTAAGGGGGTAATGCAGAAGCAACCAAAAGAAGAAGACAAACTATTTTCTTTGAGCAAAGTTTTAGGGAAATTCAAAAAGTAAACGCATTCAAGATCGAAAATTATTTGATTAAAAGTGGATTAGTGTTATATACCAATAAAACAAACACAATTACAGGATTAATGAAACTTTTTAATAGAAAGAGCAAAGTGCATAATGAAAATTATATAGAAGTCTAAACTTGATCTTATTTTTATGAAGTGAAATTAATCTCAGCAACCATGGTTTTCCGTAATGATGTATATAACGAAGGTCTTTCTACACATTTGAAACAATAGCCCACTATTCAAAAAACAAGAAAACAAATCATTGATGTATGATTAATGTCCTTAAACTCCTCTTCAATTTAGAAGCCTCGAAAAATCAAGAATAGCCCATACAACTAACTATACAAGAGCTCGAAAAATCAAGAACTAAAACATCCAGATCAAGTGTAAGAAGAATAGAGTTAAAAGTAGTCGGAAGTCTTTCACTAATTAAGCAATTATCTTACATTTTAATTGCATTGATCCATTGGGTTTTTAGATCTAGCTTTATGTTTCATCTTGTAGCATAACATGTTAATCATATCATGTACTTGTCAATTTAATACAACTATTTAGCAAATTTTATTTGGGCATATAATTTATTGCCAAGAGCAGGAATAGTGCCAGAGAAACTATCCCTAGATGTCAAGACTACCCTCTCCAGTTTTACTTGAACGTTTTAATTCAGGCCCCAATACAAAGATTCTTCCATCAAATTGTCTCTTTGCTCATCGACTAACTTTCTCATTGTGCATAAGGACGGCAACGGGGTCCCCCGCCCGTCCTGCTGCCTACAAATTCCACCGGTCCCCCGCCCCCTAACCTCCCCGCTTCTCTCACGGGTGCTCTCGCGAGGCTAATAAAAATTTATTATATAATTTTATTATAATAAAATTTTAACAAATAATTAAGTACTAAAATATCAGCACATCACCAAATTATTATTCATTGTAATTTTACAATTGAAATTTATAAAAACAATCAAACAAAAGTTATTTGAATACAATCTAATATGATAAAATAAATATAACTAAAGTAGTCAAGTTTTCACTTTTGGGACAAATACAATCACTAATTCATTATTGTGCTTGTGCTTTTTTTTTTTTTAAGAAAAAAATGTTATTGTATTAAGTGTAATTAGGGATTTAGTATAAATGTATTAGTAAATTTAGTATAACTAATTAATAATTTCTACTAGTAGTCATATATAATTATTAGTATAATTGATAATATCAATTAGATTACATATACTAATATACAAAATTGTTATATTCTAATTGACAGTGTATATAAAATTTATTCATAAAAAATTATACTTATCTCCATTATTGGTGTGAAGTTACTATAATAACCTCAAAAAAGCGAAATTTGCAAAATTAAATAGAAATCCGAGAAAATGAAAAAGTGATGCTTCCATTCAACCTCATTCCTTCTCTCCTTAACAGGGCACTAGATTGCCTCTAAAATTCCAGCCTCAAGGTCCTCAACTTTCTCCTCTCTTGACCCTCACTTAACCCAATCCCATAAGACAAATAAAAAGAAAAAGAAAGATATCAAAGACACAGACATAGGTGTATGTCGTATGGTATCTTAAAACATGCAACAAATATCAATTTAATTAGAGAGGAGACTAGTGCATTGAGGCAAGCCAAGAAATTGGGGGAAAAACAGACTTTAAGATTTTTTAGAGGGGACAAATTAAATTGTCATCCTAGTGTTTTTCCACAGGATATTACAATTCTACCAAAAAAAAAAATTGATAGGATAGGGTAATATATTGCTAAGATTAATAGTTTAGGGGCCAAGTCATCAATTGAAATAGTTCGAGGGACATCTTGCATTTTTATACTTCTCTTTTTCACCCAAATCATATCTGAAGAGATTGTTTCACTTGGACGGCCAAATTAAACATGTAATTAGAGATTTGGCCCTTTTCACGTATTACATGTAAATAACTATATCTCCAAAAGTTTTCTAAACCCTTTTCTTTAATTTGCATTCGTAGTTAAAAAAAAAAAAAAAAATCCACATGACTCACAAAGCTTTAGAAAAAAAAAAACACAACCAGACATACGTATATAGGATGCACAAAAATTATTAAAATGAAAGGATGAATTTCATCTAGCATGAAATAAATTACAAATGTCGTACTCAATGATCTTAGGCTAATTGTTTGCATAAAGCTAGAACCTAGTCGGAACTTTGGTTTTTCAAAATAGGAAAATATCTTAAGCATGCTATTGCTCCTAAACAACATCTATCTCTTCATCTTCTTCCCCTTCGATACTCGACCGGGCGAGACAGAAACAGAGAGAGGAAGTTGAATCTAGTTTGATCTCAAAGAAGCATGAATTTCTTCTAGGGTTCTCCCTTTGGTTTCTGGGATCATTTTAAATATGAATATTATGGCAAGCAGACACATGGATGCATAAAGGAAAAATGTACCTGAAAAACAACCAAAGACAAACTTGTGTCAAATGGCAATTCCAGGAAAGAGGGAAGGAAAAAAGAAACATTCTCTGGGAAAGTGTAAGGACTTTTGTGCTATTTGTGAAACAATTTTCTGTTATTTTCTTATCTTAAGAAGATCAAAATGCAAATATTTTGGTCACAAAAAGCATAAAGCCCAAAAATTTAGATGATAATATAATGAGTTAGACTTACCGGATGAACTCCATAACATGAGGAAGTTGAAAGTGTAAGACACGAGCCATGACCCAAAACCAATTCATAAATGTCACTAGCCCACCACCCAGACCTTTAATATGCAATGTGAATACCTACATGAAAGAACCCAAAAATGTTAAAAAGGAATATGAAAGAATTTGAAGATCTTACAAAATAAATAAATAAATAAATAAATAATGACATATAAGTATTATGGGAATGGTATACTTCACCTCACTCATGATAAGCCATGGACCTGCACCCATCCCTATGGAAAAGAAGGCAATGTAGACCTGCACACAATGTACATATACAAGTAGAATAAGTTAAAATTTTCGGTTCTTGGAAAGATGAAAATTCGAAAGTGGGAATCTTGAGGAATATTGGCAAAATCTGAAACTGCTCCCTTTATACATAAAAAGCTCAGAAAACAATAGTGGAATTCTGAAGATTTGATAGTTGTGATTGAAAAGCCACTTATGTAGCAAAGCTGTTAGACTAGTCTTTCAGTTTAGAGAATTACCAAAACACCAATTATTGCAAGATGAGGTACCAAATGGATTGCAAGTTCATGTTCCTGAAGAAAAAAAAAAGAATTAATTACAATAACAAATCAGAAACCACAAATGCTTGATTAAAGAAGCATATGCATAACACGCTAAATGTTGGATGGTGCCTTGTGCATAAACTTACCTTGAGAAAGAAGGACATTGCAATAAGCAAACTACCAAGAAGCAAGCCAGAAGCGGACATCTGAATTTGGCACAAAAAGAATTTCTTAAATTCAGAAAGTTAATTTTTTTTTTCTTTTGATTTCCATTGAGGGGAGCCGTAAAAGGTGAATTATTTTTTTTCTAGAAGCAGCTATAGTTTATTTTGTTTTGTTTTGTAGTTTATATTGTATGAATTTACCAGCAAGAGGGGTCTTCTGCCCGTCCTATCAATTAAGATTGCAGTTCTGCGGACACAATAACCTGAAAGAGCAATTAGGAAAGAAATAAATAATTAGCAAAAAGACAAGTCGATATAGACATAAGAAAAAAAGAGATTGATCTTGTATAGAGTAACACTAAAAGAACCTAGATACACAATCATGCTTGAGATTCATGGATACCCTATCTCGACTCATACATGAAATTCCTTCCTCGTGCATGGTAACATGCATCTATACATGCTCGTGTGGAAAAACTTCTAAACTATCAGTTTGTGAAATTCAATCTTGTGAAAATAAGAGGTAGAGAAATGAAACCTGTATAACCGCAAAAAGTATACTTCCAACGGTGGATTAAAGCCTGATATGTCAAAGAAAATATAGTTAATGAACTCAATACTTAGCAGCTGCATGCTCAGGAATTAGTACAAGTGACTGCCTTAAGGCTGGTCATTGCTAACTAATGTTTGTGACCATCAATATAGTATACATATGGAACTAGTAATGTACAGAAGTATAAAAGATGAATCGTATATTCAGAAGTAGACAATCAATTTTGATCGCCTTTCTTTGTTAACTACAAAAGCATTCGATAAAAACATGTGAATGACAGGGAGATTTGTGTATTTACCTGCCGACTGGAAAATATAGTTGGAGTAATAAACAATTCCATTGATTCCCACAAGCTGCTGAAATGCCATTAGACCAACGGATATCTGCAAAGAAAAGGTGTCAAGAAAAGATGACCAATTTACCAAATTTATAATGCAAAATGAGCTATGATCACTATTGAAAGGGAAAAGAAGAAGTGGATTAGTTTTAGATGCTTACTATGACTGCACGTATATTAGCTTTATCAAACAAATGCATCACGGTGACTTTGGGGAGTAGCCTAAGACTGGTTACATTCTCCTGCGAATGATGATCAAAATCAAGATCAAAACCATTTTCTGCAATAATTAAGAAGATTTCTGAAGTAGATTGGGAATGAAGAAGTCATGGAAAACAAATAAAGGAAACAAGTGAATGTCAGCGTGTAAATTTACCTTGATCAGATCGGCTTCTTCAGAAATGTCAGCTTGTGGTCCTCTAAGTATCCTTAGAGCCGCTTCAAAACTCTTTTTCTTGTCCTGACATTGCCTGTTTGCAGCAGCAGATTTGAGTTTTTATAACACTAACAAAGAGGGCATGAAGTTTAAAAAAAAAAAAAGAACAGAAAGAAAGATGGCATTTGAGATCAAAATGGTAATAAAACGTAGAACTGAGAATTACCAGCCATCTTGGAGATTCTGGAATCAGAAAGAGTCCAAAGAACAGCAAGAACACATGGAGCATAGTCCTGCAAGGCACATAATTCAAATTGAAAATTAGTCATACGGTTGAATAATCATACATTCATGTCAAAAATAATATTTTTTAATGTCTTGGTTTTAACCACATTGTAACTTGAGATTCTTTCAAATAATATTCCGGAAGTAAGAATCTCTTCTTTTACAATGACACAGTATAGTGTTATATATATCTTAGAGTTTTTATTTTATTTTATTTTTTAAACATAGATTTCTTGAACACTTTAAAATATCAACTTAAAGTAACTGCAATTTGATGACTTTTTTAAAGCAACTTTACATATTCCAATTAAGCAGCATAAAAAAAATCATTCTGATTGACTTTTCACCGTTATATATATCTTGTCTTAAAGATTTCTCCAGGATCACAAGAGAGTAGTATATTGTGTATGAGGAGTAAAAACATGATTATTAAGAATTTACAAGATATTGAACTCTCATGAATAACCGATTTCACTACCATCTATCTAAGACTCTTAGAAAATCTTGTAGTCTAATTTTTTTGAGGCAAGCAAAATTTTTAGGAAAAAAGAATGTAAGTTTTTTGAGATTTGGCAGCTTCAAAAATTGTAAACTGTACCACATAAGCCAGTGTCCTCCATCCGGCAAATGCCCCTACTACATAGCTTGTGGACAAGCCGGCGACGGTAAAAAGCTGCATGAGCCATATACTTGATACATTCTAAACTAAATGAAGATAGACATAATTAAGGGTAGTGGCTAGCTAAGTAATGATTCATGTATATGTTCCTTCTCTTGTGTACTTGTGTTGGGAAAAAAGGTAAAGCAAAAAAATGTAGCTTATTCAAAATAGCGAAAATAATATATATAATATATATAATATAATATAATAATGCAGGCAAATAGTTTTAGAATGTTGGTTGTCTAAAAATGCTTTGTACCCAAAAATGTTGTGGCTGTGTCAACAACGAAACAAATCACATTGGAAAAAATTACTTTGTTGAGTGCTTCATGCACGTAAATTCGTACAAATTTATGAAAACTTTTGCCGTAAATCATGATATGTATCATATACTTGCTTCGTGTAAAAGAATTAGTACCAGTATTATGATATATAGAAAGGTTTATATAACGAATACATTAGGAATAGTTCGAGCTACGTGATTTGAACAGATCGCAATAGGCTGCCTCCGTAGTTTGTTTGGCGTAATTTCAACAAAACAAAAGACAGGATGCTAAGTCGTCCATGAATGCAGGAAATGGTAAGGGGAATGAAAATTGTATATATATTCAGCATATTCTAAGTTGCATTTTCACTCAAATGAGAGACAAAATAAAAAGGGAACCAAAAGTACTTGGGTGACTTACTACGTAAGACAATAATGCCGACGCTGTACCTGATAGAATCTCCCCAAGTAAAGCATATTAGGCCCCTTCAAGATGAAATCCACAGACAGGTATTAATTAAGAGTGTTAATTATTTGTATCAAAAATCAAATCTGAACTAATTAAATAAAATGGCACCAAACCTTGGCCACATATATTGCCATCAAATCCAGCTATGCAGATCATTGATGAAAGTCGCATGGCTGTTCAGACAAAAGAAAAGTTAAAGCACACTAAGAAGCCAATTAATCATTCTCCTGCTTCTAGATTTCCAAGTTTTTTATGACCCAAAAGTGAAAATTAATTAAGAAATTGAGAACTAAAACAATGTACATATATTTTCAAGAAATGAAACTACATCCTCAATTGTTTAAGAATCAATTGAGGATAAAATCCTGTGTCGGCGAAACAAAATGTTTGAACATAAAGGAATCATCAAGAATATGAATTCACCAACCCAAGGAGGTATCTTGGTTTTAGCTAATTGAACATAAAAATAAAATAAATAAATAGAAAAGTTTACTCTTCACTGCTAATAAGACAAACTTTTATTTACATAATTTTGTACTCTTACCGCCCTTTCGGGCCTATTGCATCCGCAATTTTACCACAGGTAAGGGCACCAATCATTGCCCCAATTGTTAGTATGGATCCGAAAATTGAGTACTGCATTTGAAAAAAGCTTTTTTTCAGATAAAATATTTATGCATTATCTAAAAAATAGATGTAAAACTTTATTTCATTATGCAAACCTGAGAATAAGATAATCCGAGTTCCTCCATAATGGGAGACTGGGCTGGTGATGAATATCCAACCTACAAGATAAATGACACAAAATCATTTAATCAAAGAATGTGAAGCTCAGGTGATTTAACAAGAGCAAATGCAACATTTTTTCTTGCAAGAACATGTATGTACCAAAAATTTAGCTATAACTAGATTGAAGGATTCATCATTCCATTTAATGCCAAAAAATATATATTAGAATCTAGGATGAACAGGAATAGAATATCAAGTTACAGTCGATTTGAATGCAAAGAAGCCAAAGGCAGAGATGAACAGCAACAAAATTTAAAGATATAAAACTTTAAATTGATAAAAAAAAAGAGAAAAAAACTTACAGTTGATCCAAAATGCAAAAGAGCCACAAACAGCAATTGCTGAGGAAAGAAAAACCATATATAGCCCGTTCGAATCATCTTTTTTCTCCAGAAGTGGCATCTCAGATCCTTCTTTTCCATCACGACCACCTTTCTCAATATCAGGGAGGGATGCCATTTTCTCCCTTGTATCCTTTCCTCAAACCAAAAAATTCGAGAAACTAGTCCAGATGGTAGGAGAAAACCAAGGACAAGGATGATTATAAAGAAAACCCTTTCTCCAAAAGGTTGAATAATGTTGGTTAAGGATTGAATCCAATAACCTTCAATATTCTAACAGAGAAAGGTTTCGTTAGCCTCTTCACTTTCATCTTTGACATGCCCACTCTGCATATCTGTGATGAAACCTTTATATAGGAAGGGGAAAAAATACAAGAAATAAAAATTATTTATTCAGTTTTCTAATTCCAAGTCATTCCTAGTCAGTCACAGGTCATGATTTATCTAAGATTTATACAAACCAACAGCAAAAAAGTCTTTGAGGATTACGTGATGGCAAAGGATTTATGTTCTGTTACAAAGTAACGACAGTGAAACAACGGTGAAAACCTGTTAACCGTGTAACTTGTGCTTTCTCGCATATGCCGACCAGTTTGTTATTTTCCTCTTTTAATAGTTCAGCTATCTTATTTTTTCTTTAAAAAAAGCAAATATTTTTTTTCCTTGTTTTTTCGAACATCACGAATTACAAGGCAATATTTGATAACTAAATAAATAAATCTTACTAAATTTAATATATTAAAAAGTTAAAATAAATCATTTGATTAAGAAAATTTACCATATCTTGATTTTTAGTGACAAAAAATTAAAGTGATAGATTTTGATGAGGATATCTGTCCGCATAATTCCAAGGTGACAGCCATACAATGTCGACAAGGATATTCGTCCACATCATTCCAAGGTGGATCCTAAACAATTCCAAGTAAGTGACAGATGTTGGTGAGGATATGTCTAAGAAGGTGCTTCAAGTTGCCTACTAGACAATGATTGAAATTCTGAGTTGGATGATGATTATGCGACTAGAGTTGGCAAAAAATCTAAAACCCACAATTCACCCAACTCGCCTATTAATTTTAAAGGATGGTTGGGTCAGTTAGGTTATGAAATTTATTGGATTGGATAAGAAACAATCCAATTTATTCAACTTATTCATCGGACGGTTTGGATTTTTTATTTGGAGACCCAATATCCAACTTGTTCAAATTTAATTCAAAACAATAAATACAAGATTCAATACATATATGCTCAAACCACTTGCATTTGGACATGTGTTAACAATTCATTGACCAATTTGTATTCAAAATTCTCATATATAAGTTTTCAATCAATTTTTTAATTTTTATTTAAAAGAAAAAAGAAACTTGAAATAAAAACTCATGCTTATTTTACTTTTACAACAATAGTTAAACTTGCTCAACATCTACAACAATTTATTATGCCTTTTAAGAGTATATTGTTTTTTTTCCTTTTTTCTTTTTTTTGGTTGTCGTTCTCCATTGTTACTTGTTGCTGATTGTTAATATTTTGTGTACCTAGAATAGAGTTTTAAATTTGTTCTAATTGCATTCTTTTACTTTTCCCTAACTTGTTTTATTTCATTGTTAATAATTCCTCATCAATATTATAATACAACAAATTACATGTCTCTTAATTCCATTTTCAAGCATAATATAATTTAACATTCAATAATTTAAATACATAGAATATTATAACTTACAATAAAGTAGATATGAATAGTAAAGTATTAAATAAGTTGTGACGAAAATAAGTTTCAATCAATTAGTAGTATTACAAAGTATAAAGTAAACAATTTTGTTAGCTAATCTATTTAAGTGTACAATTTATTACCTAAATTTGCAATACAAGCAATATAAAATATTATTCTATTTATGATGTGTTTCCAATGAGCTTAAGAAGTGAGTGTGTGTTTGTATGTGTGAAAGTATGTTAGTGTGTGAAAATATATTTATTTATGTGAAAATGTCTTTATGTATGTGAAAAAAATCTTTTTGTCTGTATAAATGTATAAGAGAGAGAGAGTTTATGTATCATAGTGTATTAATTAATATGTTGAGTCACATTTGGGTCATGGGTTTGAGATGATCCAATATGATCTAACCCAAAATCAATCTAATTTAAAGTTGGACGGGTTGGGTATAACCCATTTAAATGAAAATCCAATATTAACCCGCTCAAAATCCCCTCAACCCGTACAATTGCCAGGTATATACGTGACATAAGAAGATAGCTATTGGAGCCTGCGCATTAGCAGAGTGTGTTTGTAGGTGAGTTCTACAGCATCTATATCGCCACGTATGAATGCACCGTTAGATATATAAAAAGAGATATTAGTATGATTTTAAAATTTTAATTTATTGAATGATGTGTAAGAGTTTATTGAATTACAGCCATGGGTATGGTACCCAAAAGGAATTGTAGAATTTTCTTTTTTTTCTTATTGTGATTAGTTAGACAGAAATAATCCATCAACAATGTTTTATGTGTTTGTATATTCATATTATACCATAAAATTATTGTATTCCAATCATTTGACTACCATATTTTTCTTTAAATTTTTTATATATAAATTTATTACCGTGTGATAATATTAATTAAATTGTATACTGCATAAAAAGAAAGAAATAATAAGCATTCTTTAGGGTAATAATTAAATCCTTTTCATGATATGATCATACACCGATTTATATTCATTTTCAATACCATACAAAATATACATATATATATACACAACAATCTATTTTTTACACGAATGATTTATTAGTTTTTATCAAAATTAATATATTTACCAATGTAACAATTAAGTTCACACTAAGCAAAACTACCATATATGGATAAAAAGAATATATTCTTCTTTTTTTCTAAAAAAAAAAAGTAATAGAAGCTATAAGAAGAGAGAGAAATTATTAGCTACTTGCTGAGTAGTGTTACAGATTGGAACATGTTATAAATAATAAATCACCATTAATAACAAAAAGTTGATAAAAAATGGACTATTTCTATTCATTTTGGGACAGTTTGCAACTGATTTACAAGAAACATAGGAAATGGCCTATATGTTCATGATGGTGCATCCATTGATTTATGGATTACCCCCACGTTTGAAGTAGTCGAACTTCATGACCTCCAATTTCAGATACATATACTTTTACCCCCCAAGCAAAAAGAGTTTGTACTTTTTAATAGTGAGGATTCACATGAACATTTTTTTTTTATAGATTGAAATCACCCTTTTGATACTTGTGGTAAAGTGTGATTACCTTGGATGTTGACAGGGGCAGAGTATTTTTTTTCTTCTTAATAGTAGTAAATGTTAGCTACATCCAAAGAATGAGAAAGTTTTATAACATTAATAAGCTCAATATTACCTTTCGTACAAAAATCTCATATAGTTCTTTAAAATAAATTTCATATAATTTCTCAATAATTGTTTTTTGTTAATTAGTTAACTGCAATGTTTATGAAATTGACGTTCATTGAATATTTTCTAGCCAGATGTGATCAACGACAGCTCCCAAAGCAAACTTGCGCACCTTTACACAATTAGTAATATGAGTCCATATATAATTGATTGCACTAAAAGAAGTGCATACTTTCTATGTTTAAGTAAACCCATCATTTAATTAAAGGACATTTTGGTCTAGCTGTTTTAGAAATTACAAAGAGTATGAAGACTCGCACAATAACATCCAAAAATTTATCCTTCTGCTTTCCCTTTTACTTGAATAGATAGATAAAAATACAGGAACTGAGAGAAATTTTTTGAGTTCAGTATAATTTTATTTTGTTTCTAGAAAAGGAAACTGAGAAACCTCTAATTGCAAATTTAAAAATTTCATCTCCTAAAATACAGTAAATTGAATATAGCAAGTTATGTGAGCACTGGTTAAGAGAAATTAATATTAGGCGTCAACCATTCGAAAAAATGAAAATTAAATGAGAAAAGCGCAAAACACTTCAATGCCTGCATTTAGTCCGTATACATGAATAAAGTGCATTCCATATTTTAATAAAATTTTGATATAAAAGTTTAAGTTAAACCCTGAATTTGAATTATTTGGGATGACTAATTGTCCTTAGCGAAATAGACGTGAGATCATAGTTATTAAACCCGGCCCGGGAGGGAATCCGGCGAAGGAGGTGGGTCAACGGGTCACTGGTTCAACCAGTGGGTGAGTGATTGAACCAGTGGGTCATTAAATATATTTAAATATTATGTTTTATAATTTTTGATATAAAATATATGATATAAATTGTAATAAACAATGTCATAACAAATGTTCATTTAATTTAATTTGATATAGAATAATTAATTCATATAAGGATCAATAAAATATAAATTTATTTAGTAATCCACCAAATTTCAAGTGTAAAATTTTATCTATATTTAGTGTAATTATCTAGCTTATTTACGAATTTTAAGTGCAAAAAATTATTAAAAATAATATTTATCTTTAAAATAAATTATGTAATATGTTATTTTTGAAATCTATTTTATAACTTATAGAGTTTGGGGGTCATAAATTTTTATTAAAAGATTTCAAATAAATTTGTTTTAGAGAAATTTTTTTTTAAAAAAAGATAGAATTGGCAAAACATTTATATATTATAAGAAAGCTATTCTGTTAACATATGGAGAAGTACCCTGGTGGTAAGCATATCATAACTCTAGCCAAAGGTCTGAGGTTCGAATCCTAGCAAAGCCAACAGATTTTTTCCCACAAAACCACGATTCGTGGACAAAATCGATCGGGTTTCCGGTTTAATCCGGTCCAACCACTGGATCGTTGATTAGTCAACTGTCTCCATGCTGAAACGATCCAATCTAAAACCTAGCCCGGCCCAATGATCGGTTCGACCGTCGGGTTGGGCCGTCGGGATGGCTCATCAGCTTTGCATCTTTTTATTACATTTCTTGTTTTGGCCATATATATCAATCTATTCACTTGTATTGTGTAGCCGTTTTAACTGCATGGTGAGTAGAGAGTGAACTATATTCTTTTGCCTTCTACTAAGGAACTATATTTCTTTTGCCTTTGTCAAATTGCAAAGTGTTAGATATGGCAAACTTCTAACATTATTGTAATCATACAAATTCTATATAAATAATTTTGATATGCGAAAACCACATAAATACTTGTATATTTCAAACACGTAGGGCTTGTTCTCAATTTGATTGTTTTGACTGATTATAAAACTTTCATTTTGGATAATCAATTTTTGTGGTGTTCTCGATTGCTTTTGTATTATGATTATAAATTTTTTAATAACCAAAAAAGCTAAAAGCTATAAGCTATTAGCACCTAAAGATTAGATTTTGCTGATTCTAATTATTTTCTATAATCAGTTTTATAATTAGATTTTGTAAAATCTAAAGCAGCCGAGAACAAGGTCGTGAACTTCTCTAGTAGTATGTTACATTAGAGGAACAAAGAAATAATACAGACAAAAATAGAACGTGAAGAATTTTTTTTTTTTTTACTTGTTCTATTGTACTCAACCAACCGAATTTCAATGCAAGGAACTAGTTGGATCAACCGAAGAGAATAGCACATTTATATTACGTACCTGAATTCAATTTAAAAAAATAAGAAGATTACGTTCCTGTTTTTCGGGGCAATCTGTTTGAGAGTCAAGGAGAGGAGCGAAGTAAGGAGAGTTAATCTGTGATTAACGAAGAGAGAGTTGAAGATGGAGATGGCGCGTATGTTCTAAGGAAATGCATTATAATTACCTGCTTTTTGGTTAAACCAAATAGGGAATAGAGGAAGTGAAGAGATAAGGATGTAAACGTTGTTTTATTATAACATTTGTTAAAATCTAATACTCAAAAATCCACATGGGATCATCGGTGTCACTTTCCCGTGACAATTGAATGCCACGTCGATATTTATGTCAAGTGTTCTGTTTATTTAATTTGTCATGTGCTCTTTAATTTTTTTAATAAATTAAATTGGTTTGATTTAATTCAAGTTTCATTTACCCTCACGTGATAAGTTGGATTGACATTGAATTTGGTATTAGATAGTGGCACTGAAGATCCCAACTATCAAAAATCAGATAGTAACACCTGTAACCCAAATCGAAGAACATCTATGCATGCTTTTAATCATCATATTGCTAATTAACATCTTTAAATTTCGATATCCATGCATGCTTTCAATCTTCATATTAAAAATTAACTTCAAGCTATGATAGTGTCCCTCATACTTTGAGAAATCTAGTAGATGCAAATCTTAAGGGAATTTGCTTCCCTCGTTTATACCTATAACTTAAGTTTGTTCAATATATAGTCCCTTTTATTACCAAAAAAAATAATTAACTGCTTTAAATTCCAATATTATGGTGAGATTTGTCGATTTAGACTTAAGACATCTTAAATTAGAAATTAAATCGAAAAACCTCAGATCAAACAAAAAATAAAAAATAAAAAAACTTACAAAAATTCTCGCTAAGAAACCCACGGAGGAGTGTGCATTTAATGCAACAATTTGTTTAGATTATTCTTTAATATACTTTTAGTATAAGAAGTTTCCGACATCAGCAGATTTGGTTACATTTGCACTGGGTTACGTGGCACACATCCGGCCATACTAGTGCAAAAGTACTTTTTTACACGGATGAAGTAGAAAAACCTTTATGTTATTCCACATATATATGGTGTTTATTATGTAAATCAGCCTAACTATGATAGATGAACTTCCGTTTAAGAGGGATTTATAAGAAGCTTAGGGTGATTAAAAGCGTGTTTTTTCAAGTTCAAGAAAGACACGACAGTAGCTTGAATTGCTAATTTTGTTAATCCCACATCGCACTTAGCAATTAATACTAAAGCATCTAAAAAGAGCCATTCTCCATCAAACGCCGTCACCCTAAATGGGATGGCTGGCATTGAAGTTGATCAATTGGATGCATTTCCATTGCTATGCCGGCTAAGACATTGCCGCCTGATATGGGTGGTGTGGCATCAAGTACAACCAACTCTTTTTTTTTTTTTTGTTCTTTTTGCTGGTTCAAATTTTTAGATATGGAAAAAAAGCTAACCCATGCTTCTGTTAACCATTAAGAAAAAACAAGCTAAATTCAAGGTAGTTTTCAACGTTGCCATTAAATTCTTGCAAAGAACAATTTTTCCAACTCTGTGCCAAATTTAATTTAATTCTTCCATTTGATATTTCTTGGAGAGACTGTCTGTTTCGGTTACAAAACATTCCACGAATTTTTAAATCCCTTTCGATTGCCTGGAGAAGGCTGGATGAGGGGTTACTTTCAGAGCCAAGCGGTCGGTGGTGGTGGAATTCTTAAGGATTCTTGCGGTGATATGGTTTTTGCTTTCTCGGAATATTACGGCAGCTTGACATCTCTTCAGGTAGAAGTTAGAGCTCTCTACACGGGATTGGAGATCCATCTTTACAAAGGGCTTTTTTCTTTGCTATTGGAAGTTGATTTGTAAGGTTCTATGGGATATTTCGGTGTCTAAATCTGTTAGCAATAGCTTCTTGTGAAGATTAAGCGGTAATAGAATTATTTTTTTCTTTTTAAAGAAAATATAGTTTTTCTTCCTCTTTCCATGTTTGTCTTATTTTCTTTTTTGTAAGCGATTGAATTCCATAACAAACCACTTTTACTGATTTTTTTACCACAGTCTCAAACTAGCAACTATCAAGATCTTTCAAATGGTTAAAAATTCAATGATAAATCTACTCAAGCTTTATTTTGCAATATGTAATGCATATTCTGCCCTAGGATCCGTTTAATCCCTCTAGTAACTATGAATTAATTTAAAACGTAAATCTTAATCAGCTTCAATGAAAGTGTACGCAAGTCGATGGATCCATAATACCACATCGATCTTAGATGCAGCTTTTATCCTTCTTATTACAGACAATATAATCTGTATGGCTTGTCACCCCACAAAGGGTGGGGTGGCTGGAATTAACTGGAAATTGAAATGTGATCACCCCATAGCAGCAGGTGGAGTTGCTTGCAATTGCATGGCATAGATGTCCAAGGTGAGGTGGTAGCATTATCTATGAATTTGAAACCATCTATATGTTCAGGTAGTTGCATTGCATGCTATCAATGAATCTGAAATCGATCTATAGGGTGAAGTAGTTGCAGTGCTCGTGGCGGCCAAGACGTACGTACCACCCACCCCACCCGATATGGGTGGTGTAATTTTTTTTCCTTTGAGAATAATTTCAGAAACCTCCCTTAGGTTTCGGACAGTTGCACTAGTTTCCCTCAAGGTTTCAAAAATTTCAGATACCTCCTTTGTCATAACATTGGGTCCTAATGCTTACATCAGAACTCGGTGAAATAAATGTAGTAGCCTTGTAGTCTATAAGGTATTTGGCAACTACGCGGACTTAATCAATTAAATCAATAATTGACTGAATAAATAGAAATAATCACAAATTTAGAACTAAAATAATTTCTAATTTGCTATGAGAAAAGGGTGTCAATTTCTAAATAATAACAATTTAGAACTAAAAAAATTTTAACTTGCGATTACAGTTGCAATATTTGTTCAAGCCTTTTATAAGGCTTAAAAAGGCCATATTTTGCTATACCAGTTCATGATTGAAACTAGTTTACTTATTACATGTTAAGCAATTCCACCCAATTCTTGAATCTAAACTTTCTAAAATTTACTTTCTAGTTGTTTATTGTTGTTGTTGCTATACAAGTATTCTCAAAAGTAGACGTTACGGAAAGCCGTTGTACAAGTTGAAAAGTATTTGCTTAGAGCGAAAAAATCCGTTAAAGTTGTTGCTTATGGAATTTAATTGCATAAGAATTAACCAATCCCCTCTCCCAACTTTATGTTTAAGGAAAGATTCTAATTGTATTTGCTTAGAAAGAAAAAAAAAAGAGGAATTTTCACTCAAATGTAATCTTACAAGAATTTGTTGCTATACGGTGGTAGAAAAAAGGATAGATAAGAATAAGCAAGATTTAAAGAATCAACTACAAAAATACAAATATGTTGACTGAGTGAGAATTTCCTTTCTAACTTAAAGGAGACTTTGATTAAATTCAATTTAATTAGTTGTGAATATTAAATAAGAAAATTATTGTTCGTAATAAATTATTTTCGAAGATGAAAAGTATCTTGAGTATAGCTTGTTTTGTCAACAATTGACAAAGAAATAGGTGAACTTTTGTTCTAGATAAGTAGCAAAACCTGTTCACTTCTATCGTATGCTACCCCATCCATATTAGGTGGAATGTCTCAGCTGGCAAAGCAATGGAGAAATGCCTTCGCTTTCAAGGCCAGCCATCCCATTTTTGGGCGACGCACTACGTCGCAGAATTGCTGTATTTGGGTGGTTTGATGTTATTTACCAAAGCAATGTGGGGACTAACAAAATTAACAGTTCAAGCCATCGCCATATCTCCCAAAGCCATCTGCCATCCGACCCCACGCAACCTTCTCCTCTCCTCCCTTCTCTTCTTTCTCTCTCGCATACTATAGAACACAGCACTTTCTCCTCCTTGCCGTTTTTCACAGATTCCTCCCCCTTACGCTACTGTTTTTTACTCAGTCATGTGAAACCGTAGCTCAGGTTTTGGACTAGCCCGAGGGTTTCTGCTCCACTCACTTCCAAATTTCTTTTTGTCCCTGCTCCATTCCAATCCCATGGGAAACTGCTGCAGATCTCCCGCCGCTGTCGCCAGAGAAGACATCAAGTCCTCCGACTTCTCTGGTCCAGCCTCAGCGCCAGCAACAGCAAGAAGCCAATCACTGTCTTGACTGATGTGAAGGAGGAGAACATCGAGGAGAAGTACTTGGTGGACCAGGGAGTTAGGCCGTGGTGAGTTCGGAGTGACTTATTTGTGCATTGATAGAGATACCAGGGAGCTATTGGCTTGCAAGTCCATTTCCAAAAGGAAGCTTTGGATGGCTGTTTAGCTGTTTTACCCTGATCTTTTTTGGGATTCTCTATTCACCATCTTTTTTTTTGTAAGGTTTTCCCGCTGGTGGAGTTGCTTTGGGTGCTATTGTAGACTTTCTTTTTCTATTTTTTTTCGCCGCCGGCTTTTAAGTGTGTTCCTCTTTTTACCGACGTTTTCTCTTCGCGGGCTTGTTGTTTGTTGCTTTTTTGCCTGCATTTGCTACTGATGTTTTCTTTTGATCTTGTAGGTTACGGGCTGATTGTGTTTGTGCTTTGCAGTACCTAAGCTTTTCTAGGTAGTTGTTTGCTCTGTTTCTAAAATTATATTTTTCTTGCAGGGTCAACCAAAAAAAATGTTTCTTTGCAAAGTAGAAGGTACAAAAAGTCAATGAACAATCTTTGTGGCAATTTCTCTTTCATTTCTAAATTTTTTGTCTTTCTCTTTTCTTTGTTTTGTCCTGGTTATTGTCATAGTTTCTTCACGGTAGTTTAAACATGAAGTTTCAAATAAAATGGGTTTTCAAAGCTCCACCAACTCATTATCTGCCCTCTTTAATTTTCATTTTTCTTGTCAATTTTTTTTGAATGATCTGAACTAAAAATGCCTTGGTGTATATTGCGAAGAGAAAGGACTATTGGGGCTTGAATAAAATGACTAAACAGAGCATCTATTGAAAAATTTGGAAGTTTTTATATTTTCTGGTCATTTTGAAAGTTAGTATAATTATACTATACGTAATATGTTAACTAAATAGGTACAAATAATCTGTACTAAGTAGCAGAAATATAAATGATTTACCTCCAGCCATTGTTGTTGAACAGAGATTGATCCTTTCAACTCCTTGTCTTTTTGCCTCGTTCTTGTCTATGTAGACAAAGAAACTATGTAGATATGTAAAAGAAGAGAAAAGTAGAAAAAGGATTTAGAATAAAGATCTTCTAACCTATGCCTAACCAAAAGGTGTACAATTGATGGAATACCACAGGGCTATTTATAGGACAGGCTAGGGACCCTTACTGGCAAATACAAAAATCCCTAGACTTTCCTTCTATCAAGGAAATCTTGCCAAAATTCATAACTGAAATAATATTTTTCTGATTAATTGATTGATTAACTGATTGAATAATACATCAATTAACAGTAGATGTCAATCAATCATTAACTTAATGGAGGATACTAATTAATATTGACAAAATGTCAATCAATTAATCAGATATCAATCACCAATCATTTGTCAAAGGGATACACTGATCAATTATTAACAAAATGTTAATCAATTATTAGTCAATCACTTCAAAATCAATCATGTGGGTCATAATTTGCCTCTAAAGGAAGCAAGTCTTACATTCTCCCACTTGACCCACATGTCATAGTCAGATAACTTTTGAGTGATTAGATGCTTAACTGATTGAATAATACATCAATTAACAGTAGATATCAATCAATCATTAACTTAATGGAAGATACTAATTAATTATTGATAAAATGTCAATCAATTAATCAGAATATCAATCACCAATCATTGTCTAATAGGATATACTAATTAATTATGAACGAAATGTCAATCAATTAATTAGAATATCAATCATTTCAGAATCAATCATGTGGGTCATAATTTGCCTCTAAAGGAGGCAAGTCTTACATTCTCCCACTTGACCCACATGCCATAGTCAGATTACCTTTGAATGACTAGATGCTAAGTGACCATAAGTCTTTATTGTCACTCAATAGACTCGACAGTTATGAACAGTTGCTTAATTAGAAAATGATAATACTCGATCATGGCGGTTATGTTCTTTTTGCGAACACTTCCTTCCATGTATTACAATATATTATACTTCCTAATCAAGTGCTTTAAAAGAACTTTATGAATAACTTCATATAAGTTACTCAGGGTCCAATTTATGGATCAAAAATCACTTCTTTATACATGTATCAATTTTAATGTGCGCAAACATTAATAACAAATGTCTAGACACAAATGGTCAAGAAAATAGAAAAAATCTAGTATGAGCTATGAGTCCCATATGAGTTGCATGATCCTGAAAGACTTTTGCCGACAATCCTTTAGTCATAGGATCAGCAATCATTAATTCAGTATTAATGTGCTCAATGATTACTTCTTGTTTTTAACATGATCTCTGACCATTAAGAACTTGATGTCGATATGCTTACTTCGACTTCCACTCTTGTTGTTCTTAGCAAAGAACACAGCAGCAGAGTTATCACAAAAGATCTTCAGTGGCCTACTTATTGAATCTACCACTTTTAGGCAGATATGAAGTTCTTCAACCATAAAACCTGTGATGTAGTCTCATAGCAAGCAATGAATTCTGCTTCCATTGTGGATGATGCAACAATTGTTTGTTTATACTTCTCCAAGATACTGTCCTCCAGCAAGAAGGAAAATGTACCCCGAAGTAGATTTGCTTGAGTCCACACATCCAGCAAAATCCGAATCAGAATATCCAACTACCTCTAAATGTCAGACTGTTTGTATGTAAGTCTGTAGTCCTTGGTCCCTTGCAGATATCAAAACTCTTTTGGAGCTTTCCAGTGATCCTTTCCAGGATTACTTTGATACCTACCTAGCATTCCAACTATGAAAGCAATATCAGGTCTGGTGCAGACCTGAGCATACATAAGGCTTCCAACAAGCGAAGCATACGGAATGCTATCCATCTCTTTTCGTTCCAACTCATTCTTAGGACATTGATCCAAACTGAATTTTTCTCCTTTGACAATGGGAGCTGCAATGGAAGAGCAGTGCTTCATTCCAAATCTTTCCAAAACCTTTTCAATGTAGGCCTTTTGAGACAGACCAAGAATTTTTCTTGTTCTATCTCTATGAATCTCTATGCCAATGACATAAGAGGCTTCACCCATATCCTTCATTTCAAAGTTTTGTGCAAGAAATATTTTAGTTTCATGCAGCAAACCCATATCATTACTCGCAAGAAGAATATCATCTACATATAAGACTAAAAAGATATATTTACTCCCATTTATCTTAAGGTATATGCATTGGTCAACGATATTCTCTACAAAACCAAATGAAGAGACAACGTTGTGAAACTTAATATACCATTGACGGGAAGCCTGTTTTAGTCCATATATAGATTTCTTTAACTTACAAACAAGTTGGTTGTTGTCATTATTGACAAAACCTCAGGTTGACACATGTATACCTCTTCTTCAAGATCCCCATTAAGGAATGCCGTTTTCACATCCATTTGATGTAGCTCCAAATCAAAGTGGGCTACTATTGCCATGATAACACGCAATGAATCCTTCTTTGAAACAGGAGAGAAGGTTTCATGGTAGTCAATGCCTTCCTTTTGAGTAAAACCTTTGGCTACAAGTCTAGCTTTATATCGTTTGATATTACCCATTGAATCTCTTTTGGTTTTGAAAACCCATTTGCAACCCACAATAGAGATTTTTTGGGTAATTCAACGAGATCCCAGACTTTATTTTTAGCCATTGATTCCATTTCTTCTTTCATGGCATTATACCAAGATGTGGAGTTTTCTCCATTCATGGCTTGTGAAAATGAATTAGGGTCATCCTTAAGTCCAACATCATAGTCAGACTCTTGGAGATATACTTCATAATCACTAGAAATTGCTGGCTTCTAATTCTTGTGGATCTTCTAACTCCCACTGTTTCATGGGGAGTTTGATTAGTGGGATCAACTATTGTTGATTGTTCTTGTTGTGGTGCTCAAGTGGAGGTTGCTCAACTGGTTGCTTTTCAATATTTTGAATAACAACTAGATCATGTAAAGGTGACAGGTGCATCCTTTACTTCTTCAAATTCCACCTTTTTAGAACCACTCCCACTGATTTCGTGCTCCTCAAGAAATTTAGCATTTCTAGCTTCAATAATATTTGGAGTGTGTGAAGGATAGTAAAATCTAAACCCTTTGGAGTTAACAGCATAGCCTATGAAGAAGCCACTAATGTATACATTCATCCAATTTCTTAATGTGTGGGTTATATACCCTCACTTCAACTGGACAACCCCATACATGTAAATGTTTTAAACTAGGTTTCCATCCATTCCAAATTTCAAAAGGCGTCTTAGGGACAGCTTGGATGGTACCCTATTCAAAATATACACAGCTGTTTTTAAAGCTTCACTCCATAAGGATAAAGGTAAACTGGTGCTGCTAATCATGCTTCTAACCATGTCCATGAGAGTTCGATTTCTCCTTTCGATACACCATTTTGTTGTGGTGTGCCAGGCATTGTATATTGAGCAACAATACCTTCTTCTTGAGAAATTAGCAAATGGACCATATGCTTGTCCTTTATCTGTGTGCCTTCCATAATATTCGCCACCCTATCTGATCTCACAATTTTGATTTTCTTTTTCCTTTTCTTTTGTTTCTCTACCTCTAGTTTGAAAATTTTAAAAGCATCAAGTGCTTCTGATTTATCAAACAAGAGATAGAGATACATAAATCTTGAATAATCATCTATAAATGAGATAAAATATCTCTGACCATTCAAGCAAGGGTAGGAAAAGGTCCACAGATATCTGTGTGTATAATCTCAAATAATTGAGAACTTCTTTTGGCACCTTTTGAGGTCTTGTTAGTCAACTTACCCTTTATGCAGCCTACACAAGTACCAAAGTCAGTGAAATCTAAAGTCTCTAAATTCCATCATTCACTAACCTTTTGATTCTATCAATGGAGATATGTCCCAATCTCTATGCCAAATTTCAAAGAGTTCTCATTGATAATACTGCGTTTAGTACCAGTACCATGCATAGTTAAAAGGCTATATTCGTATGTGGGTCTAACTCAAGTTTAAATAACATTCCATCCAAATTGGCAGAACCAATAATTTTATTATTTTAAAAGATTCATAGTTGAAAGATGAGAATTGGAATCATATCCAATAATAGATAGTCTAGAAAGAGAAATCAAATTTCTAGAAAAGGATGGAACATAAAAAATATTTTCAAGATCTAATTGAAAACTGGTCTTTAAAATGAGTCTATAGGTCCCCACGCCTTCAACAGATGAACACATCCGATTTCCAAATAGATGCTTTGTTCACTTCCCAATGGCTTCCTTAGGTTCAGAAAGCCCTGCATGGTTTTGGAAATGTGAATTGTAGAACCACAATCAATCACCAAGCATTATCAGATATTCAAGAAACCAGTAAAGTTAGATTCATAACACACAAAGGTGAGATTACCTTTCTTTTCGAGCTATTTCTTGTACTTGAGGCAATCTTTCTTCCAGTCCCTTTCTTTTTGCAAAAACGGCATTTGTCTTTATTGCCATCTTTTTTTCATAAGAACACTCTTGCCTTTTCCTTTCTTTGTGTTTCCTTTACCATGAGTCACAAGATGAACACTTTCTGGTGTCTCATGTTTCAATCTCCTCCTCTTGAACACACATGGTCAAAGTTCATTAATTGACCATTCTTCTTTATGTGTGTTATAAGAGATCTTAAACGGAGTATATTATGACGAAGAGAGTGAGAATGAAATGTACAAGAAATGATTCAGAAATCTCAACTTTAAGGGACTTTAGTTTACCGCAATATCCCTCATTTCCATAATGTGCTCGCGCACACTCCTACTTTTGTCAAGTGTCATGCTTGCAAGTTTCTTCATAAGGGTGCTAGCCAAAGCCTTGTCAGAGCTTACAAATTGTTCATCAATTGCTTTCATGTAAGCTTTGACTCGGTCACAATCAGGGATTGAACCCCTAATGCTTTGACTGATATGCAACTTAATGAGCATCAAACTTAAGCGATTAGATCGCTCCCACCGCTCATAAGCAGCCTTTTCATTTGACGAACTAGAATCCGTGAAAATGGGTGGTTCATTCTCACGAAGCGCCAAATCAAGATCCATGCACCCTAAAGTTAAAGAATCTTGTCCTTCCATTCGGTGTAGTTTTCACCGGATAGCATTGGAATACGAGATGAATCATTAAAAAGAGTAGTGGTAGAAAAAACTGCAATATCCAAGAATAAACATACATTATTGCTATGAAATTTAAGACATAAGGATTGAATTAACCAATGTTAATTCAAATAATAAATTCAAACCTTCCTGGGTAGAGGTTGCCAAACATGCATTGAATTTACTTTCTTTATAATAAGACTGGTAAATTAAAAACTATATAAAAATAGAAATTTTCCATACTGTGGGTCTAGGAAAATCTCTTAGCACAATGTTAAATTTACCATCTTATTTCAACTAATCTTATTAAAACTATCACTTTCCTGTGGGCCAAGTGATAATTTTAATAAATTAATTGCTTACTTAATTAGATGTTATTCAAGTAATCACTAGACATTTATGTGATTAAAATTCTAAGCATAAGCATATAAGATGCTGTGGCCACTCTTAAATACAAGATGCAAAATCTTTATGATAACATCTAAATAGGTGACAAAATGAAAGGTTGATAAATGTCACAAATTATATTTTAAATAATTAGGCGAAAGTAGCAAACAAACAAATTGCTGATGCCAATTATTAATCACAATTTCAAGAGGCATGGAGTTATTTAAATAGAACTCATAAAGTACCCCAAAAGCAAAGTTCAACCTTCATGTAGCATACATGATGCAAAGTCAAAAGGCATAAGTATACTAACCATAATTCATGCAAGATATAATTAGTTATGTTGTTATATACAAGCATAACCAAATGAAAATTAAATATCATACTAACGATATATGTATGACACAACTTGCATGATAAATAAATCATCACAAGGATGATACATATACATGGAATTAGCCATTAATTCTCAATCATTGAGATAATGGATACATAGATCCCATGACAAATTGAATTTGATTCATTTAATATAAATGAATCTATGTAACTTTTCTAGATTGCCAACAAACTATGAAGTTATATGTTAAACAATATGGTTAGAGGGTGGCTCTGATACCATATGTTAACTAATTAGGTACAAATAATTTGTACTAAGCAGCGGAAATATAAATGATTTACTTCCAGCCATTGTTGTTGAATAGAGATTGATCCTTTCAACTCCTTGTCTTCTTGCCTTGTTCTTGTCTATGTAGAAAAGAAACTATGTAGATATGTAAAGAAGAGAAAAGTAGAAAAAGAATTTAGAATAAGGATCTTCTAACCTATGCCTAACCAAAAAGTGTACAATTGATGGAATACCACAAGCTATTTATAGCTACTAGGGACCCTTACTGGCAAATACAAAAATCCTAGGGTTTCCTTCCATCAAGGAAATCTTGCCAAAATTCATAATTGAAATAATATTTTCTGACTAATTGATTGATTTGATTGATTAACTGATTGAATAATACATCAATTAACAGTAGATATCAATCAATCATTAACTTAATGGAAGATACTAATTAATTATTGACAAAATGTCAATCAATTAATCAGAATATCAATCACCAATCATTGTCTAATGGGATATACTAATTAATTATTAACAAAATATCAATCAATTAATTAGAATATCAATCACTTCAGAATCAATCATGTGGTTCATAATTTGCCTCTAAAGGAGGCAAGTCTTACATAATATATGTGAATAGAGCATCTTAGAACTGTGTAGTAACTCAATTGTATATGATTTAGCAATCAGTTCTTTCGCTCCTTATTGTTTCGTTTTTTCTCACATGAGGTTTGCCCTGTGCGACATTGCAACTACCATAACAATCCTGTAGAGCTGTCAAAAAGTCATGCAAGTCCATTTGTGCTCCATTGCTAATATTTGCTATTCATTTAATGGGCTAGCAAATTTAGTATGTGGTTAATCTCTTTCAGTAGTTTCTTGGCTATTCAAACAATCCATTATGCTTCTTTTCTTATTACTGTAGAAGTTAATTTTCAAAAACTTTATTACTGTGTGCAGTGACGGGGCTAGGAATTAACTTTGAGGGGGGGGAGGCGAGTCTATAGCAATGAAAGTAAAATATATTTACAAAAAAATAATGTGAACATATATACCACAAGATTAGAAACAACCTTATATAGAATGAAAATTACTTATACGCTTCACATATACAAAAATATCATCATATTTACAAATCTATTTGACTGTGTGGGACATATGAAATTGTGCACAATGACTTTTAATTTTATCAAAGTCATCAATGATTGAATTTATATCAAAAGTTCTAGCAATTTCTTTCTCAATATACATTATCATAGAGTTAGCAAGAAGGTCTTCCTCCATCCTAGAACGCAAACAAGTCTTGATGATTTTCATAGCAGAAAATGCACGCTCTGTTGTAGCTATTGAAACAGAAAGAGTCAAAATAAGACGAATCAATCTATCAATATACATTATCATAGAGTTAGCAAGAAGGTCTTCCTCCATCCTAGAACGCAAACAAGTCTTGATGATTTTCATAGCAGAAAATGCACGCTCTGTTGTAGCTATTGAAACAGAAAGAGTCAAAATAAGACGAATCAATCTATCAATAAGAGTATAGCACATTGACTTTCTTGTCTTTGCTAACACTTGGCACAACTCCTGAACTGATGACAAATTTTGAAGCTGAGTTACAAGAAAACTCAATCTGGAAAAGCTCTAATTGAGTTCTTAAGTGTAACTTCTCTTGATCTGTGAAGTCAGTTGAATAAAACTTGTTTGCAAGTTGACAAATTTGTTCAATATTGAAAGCCTGAAAATTATCTTTGGGCTGCAATGCTGAACTAAGAATAAGCAACTCTATTACATCTTCCTTAAACCTATTCTTCATTTCAAGTATTTGAGAATCAACTGTTGCCAAAAACACATCAATCCTGTAGTGATGCTCCATGGTAATTGGATCATTTTGTTTTCGAATTCTTCCTCAACCTGCTTTATAAATGACATTCATATCAAGCATCTCTATATTTCGTGCATCACAAAATGTCTTTACATTGGTGAACAATTCATTCCATCCATTATCTCTATAACTTTGAAGTCGATCCTTTGTTACTGAAACCAATTTAAGGGCATTCAAAATATCTTGAAATTTGCATTGTAAAGCTTGAGAAAGTACTTGTGCAAATCCTAAAATGTCCCTCATCATATGCATAACAAGGACAAAATCAAAGGAGGTCATGAAATCGTAAACTCTATCAGCTTCACTTCTTTGAGTTGATGTATTTCCATAATTGATAACATCAATTAGGACAGAGCAAATGTCTTCATATTCTGTGAATAAGCTACAGATAGAACTAAAATGAGACCCCTATCTTGTAGTCCCTGGCCGTTTTAAGGCACCAATCTGATTCTGACCCCTACCAGTCTCAAGTTCATCAATAGCAATCAATTCAACAATTCTAGCAGCTCTAGCAACTCTCAGTTGGTCCACACGTTTGCAAGAAGATGAAATTAAATTTATAAGAAGAGATAAGTATGTAAAGAATTGTTCTACAGGAATTACCTCTTGAAATGTTGCTTCCAATGTTAATTGCAGTCAATGAGCAAAACAGTGAATATAATATGCATAGGGGCACTCCTGAATAAATAATGCTTGCAGTCCATTCCATTCTCCACGCATGTTACTAGCTCCATCATATCCTTGGCCATGAATGTTTTGCACACTAAGATTATGGCGAGAAAGGACATCACATATCTCCTTCATCAAAGTCAAGGAATTGGTTTTGTGCACAACATGAACAATGTCAAAAAATCTCTCTCGAATATAGCCTTGCTTGTCCACAAATCTAAGAACAATAGCCATTTGTTCTCTTTTTTATCTATCTTGAGCCTCATCAACAAGTATAGAAAATTTTGAATCACTAATCTCCTCTCGAATATACTTTTCTATCTTGCTCGACCAAATGGACGATATCTCCTTTTGGATCGTAGGAGAAGTATAAGATGCATTTCGAGGAGCATTATCAAGGACCGCAGCAGCCACTTTTTCATTATAAGAAGACACATGCTTGATCACTCAAATAAAATTACCTCGATTGTTAGAATCTAAACTTTCATCATGACCCCTAAAAGCCACCGCTTGAAATGCACACCATTTTACAGCATCTATGGAAACTTGAAGTTGCAACCGATTTTTTGCAACCTGCTCAGAATTTTGCTTCTCAATAATTTTATCAAGATGTTGCAATGAGTTTCCCAAATCATGATAGCATTGCATTGCCACTTTGTGTGATGAGTTAGGATCTTTTCCAATGTGATTTAAAAAAGCACAATTTTTTTCCATCATTTACCTTCTTCCATGATCTAAATCCACTAGTTGTGAAGGTCATTGATCCAAAACGGTCCGTTGGCTTGGAAAAAAGTGTGCAAGGAAGACAAAAGGCAGCATTCTTTGTTGGAGAAAATTCCAACCAATCTGGAAACAATTTATACCAAGAGAAAAGGAAACGTCGGCCCTTTTTGTCAACAACCATTGATTCAATCGGAAGCTCAGGTTGGTATGACCCAAACTTAATATATGCTCTCCGTACCTCATCCCTTTGATGCTCTAGATATTCCCAAATGGATTTTCGCTTTCCAGGATCACATTCTATGGATGAAATATCAAACTCTAATGATTCAGCTCTACAAAATTTCTTTTTTTGATGCTTAGGAGAAGAATCACGAAAAGGACAAGGAGTTTCACCACTTCCACTTGGTTCTAGACGTCTTTTCTTGAAAAAGGAATCAATTGTCCTGTTGCCCATTACCACTATATTTGCAACAAAACAACAACCTGTAATCGAAATAAAATTGATTGAGAAATGCTGGTTATGGCCTATAGAGATGGGAATTTGACCAATGCAAAAGACTGGTTTCCCTAATTCCCTTACAAATTTCGGCCATTCAGCCTGACTGAAAAGCCCGGCCATCACCCAAGGAAGCCAACAAGATCCTCAAAATAAAATTAGTATGAAAATTGGAAAAGGAAACCAGTCTCAGAATCAACTAAAATAAATGCTTATCACCCGAATTCAGAAGGGCCAAGTACGAAAAACAATACAAGTCCCTCTCGAGCAATTCATCAAACAAACTGGCGGGCGAACTTTTTACAGCTACATTTCACTAAATAAATGCAATGTCAAACTAACCTGGTAAATGGTAATAGCTTGAAATTTCAAAGCTTTTGGTACATCCAGTTTCAAAGCCGCGCGTTTCAACTTTTGCAGAAAAATTCGGGTGAGAACTGAGGAGTTACAATTCTCTGCCATAGAGTATTAGCTCTGTATTTTGAAATGAAAAAAAAAAAAAAAAACTAGAGATCGAAGGGGGAATTGAAGTTGGGAGTTGAGAGTTGAGGCTTTTCTGTAAGAAGGAAATAAGAGGTGAATTGGTGAAAAACGGCAATTGTGAAGTTCAGAAAATAGTAGGTAAAGTTATTTGGACCAAGTCTGTTATTCTCCGTTAAGAAAACAGTGGCAATTCTCTGTTATTTGGACCAAGTCCAAATAACTTTCAAACATTATTGTTTGGGACCCTTGGGGGGCAAGTGAATTTTTTGATCAATTTTTGGGGGGCAAAGCATAATAATAAAAAAATTTTACTTAGAATTTTTTTTTAACAATTGGAGGGGGGGGCGGTTGCCCCCTCTGGCCCCCCCCCCTTCTCTCCACCCCTGACTGTGTGCTATTTGAACCATATTTGTAAATTTGGACCATCAAAAATGCTTTTAGATAGTAAATGTATTGGCTTCTTTTGCTTAAGCATCTTCACAATCAGAGGGTTAAGCACTATTTGTTATTTCCCTTGAGGTTCTAATAGCATACTTGGATCTTTTTGCAATGTTTTTGAATTACCTTATGTTGTATTCCGTCCTTGGGAAATCATACACTAGATATACTTGTCCTGGAAGATTATTTCATGAATTTGCATATTGCATTTTTCTTTTTCCAAATCACTTGGTGCATCTTGGTTAGTACAAGTCTTAATTTTGACAGTCCAAAACTGGTTTCATGTGGCTAATTCTAAAGTTCTTGTGATTTGAAACAATTATTGTTTCTTTAATTTGATTTTTTGGTGAATTTTTGTGTTTAGTCATGGGGATTACGGTGAAGAGGCACAGTCATCCAAGCCTAATATTTCTTCTTTGCTTGCACCAGTATGTGAGTTTAATTTCATATACTTTTTAATGAGATATAGAAGCAAAAAGATGAATTTTGATATGTTTGCCCTTGTTTCCACTGGCTACCTTTTCATTTCATCTGAGTCTTTCACAGATTTTTAGCTAGCATGTGGACATGTTTGCATATAACCTAATTCTTTATGTCTATTTTATCTTAAATTAAGTAATAGGAACTAAATAAGTCTGGAGAATTATGATGCAGGGTTCTGCCTTATGATTTGTCAATCTTGCTAGCTTCAGAAATAGAACAATATTAAGCTTTGAGTTGTTTCTAATACATTCAAAGATGTTGAAAAAATACTGTTGAAAATTAAGCAATACTGTTGTTGTATGCTTGGTTGATAGTCTCAAGACGCATGTGGTAGAGAAATTTGCAACAGAATAGTTGTGCAAGCACTGCAAAGAGAACATGGAAAGGTATATTCTTAAATGGTAGCAAATTTCACTACAGTTATTATGTCATTTCAAAGTATGATATATTGATATGTTCGCTTTGCTTGCAATATTCTAGGTCAAGTGGGAGAGGCTTGAGTTGCATTCTGTGGACTTTAACAGATGAGTTTGAGAAGTGGCTAATAGACTTTAATTGATGGCGAGTTAACTCATAGCTGAATTTTTTTGCATGTAATAGTTATACCAAGTGTCAAAATAGAGGAATGTAACTTGATAGTCCTCTTTTTAGCTACTATTTGGGCAAAACTGTACATGCTGCCTATGTGAAAATGGTGCAAGTTTGCTCCTGCTATAGGTATCTAGCTTTCCTTGACAAGTTTGTGATGATTTGAGTTTGTATATTAGTTTTTGAAATGCTTGTCAATGGTGATGATTAATTTTATTATGTGCATTAGTAATTGGTTTGTGTTACCTACATGAAATCAATTTTCTTTTTAGTTTTCAATTCATATACACACTACAAATGCTTTTATAGGCATCCATGGTAAATTGTCACCACGCGACGCGCGGTCCATGCCTCCCAGTACTCATAATTCAGCTAATTTGCAATTACAGTACTACAAATATATCCAGGTGATGTGATTGTGCATTGACATGATGCTTAAGCTCTGAAATTTTTTCTAAGTTCCCGTTTAAGAATGCCACAATTATGTTCCTGGTGTCATAAAATAAAGCATAAAAATGATCAAAATAAGAATTAAATTTTGAGATGGGTCAATTATTTACAACAATGTATTGCATAGTAATGCCATGCAAGAATTGAAACAAGTAAGGGAAATATGAAAAATAAAAAAGAGAAGTAAAAGAAAAAAATAAAAATAAAATATAATATGAGAGTGATTTCATGCTTAAACATAAATTAGGTAGTAATTTGAGCATACAATTCTTTAAGGCACAAAGTGCAAAATTGGGTTGTAGTTCATAGAGGTGAATTACAGTCCGTGTATCAATTCATGAAACCATTGTCTTCGAATTTTAGTTCAAAGAGAAAAGTACTTCAAAGATAACATTCGAAGTCAAAATGATCTTGGAACCAGAAGTTATGAGTTCTTACTAGTTAGTGCAATTAACCCATTGGATCAGGGGCCTCATAAGTTTCCAATCAAATCAATTTTTCCTCAGAGTGTAAATAGGAACAGATTTAGGCAGGATGTAAATTGGCAGTATTACGGAGTAAAAAATTATAAAAAATGTATTTTATCCTCAATTGATCGGGAAGGGAACTTGTGAAACCCATGATCTTAATCCTTTAATCATAACCAACGAAGTGAGTTAAGGCCCAATTATCAAAGGCATCGGAAGCCGGCCCATTCACAGCCCAATTGCACTGAAACTATTTCTTGAATCTTGAGTGTATATCTGGATTTCGACCAATGTAAACTCTATCAAAATATAGGACAAGAATCCAATACAATGATATTTTGTACACTTTTGTCCGGTCATTATACATGTCCAAAGTTTTGTGTACAAATACATCATAATAATATATGTTAAATATTTTATTTATATATATCAATTTTATTTCAAACGTAATACTGTAGTGTAACTGCATATCAAGTAATATAAAAAGTACAATAATCAAACGAGACCTTACCAAACTCTAAGTGCAACGAGTCCTCTCTCCAAATGCTATACAAAATCTTTATTGAACGACACAAGGAAAGTGGAGTCCGAGAGAAATATAATTTATTGTATGTTTTTTCGGATTAGGATGACAAAAGAAATCTTGTCATAGATTAGCATCTCGATTTCTTATTACTTGCAAATTTCCTTAATTAATGCAAAACCGTAGCCTAGTCATTACATCTAAATCCTGATTAGACTAGTAGAAAGCAATGTATGAATGTGACCTTAAGACTCGTACCTGCATTTAACAACTGCAGTATTCGTTCATATCAACATAAATCAGAGGGTCATCTCAGGTTGCACCCCCTTAATTTTTAAAAGATGGTAAAATAGGCTACAAATTTTAGATTTTTTAGTATTGTTCCTCTCTTGCCCCTCTGAATTTTGATAATATTCCTTTTAATCCTGCAACTCCCCCTCAAAGGTGTTAAAACTTTTTACAATTGCTCTTACCATTTCTAATGACAACGTAAAACATAATATATTACAAAATGCTACTTTTTTTTCATTTTAATGTTTTCTAAATGTCCAATAATACAAATTACAAGCAAAACGAACATTCTTTTGACAGTGCAATTCTACGTATGTTATTAGTCTAGTTTATGTACTAGATCTTTACATCTTGTAGTCTTATGCACGTTTTAAAATTCTATGCAATTTTATAAAATAACATGACATGATAACTATTGTAAATGGTTAATCAAAAGCAGTAAATAACTTTTTTTAAAAAAAAATTGTAGTATTAAGTAAATTGATTTTTGTACTTATATCAAATTTTTAGTTATACTAAAAATTTCTAAACTAACACATTTTAAGCTAATATTAATGTTGCACCCCCCAAACAAAGGTCCTGACTCCTCCATTGCATAGAGGTAAGTTACCATTGATAACTTAAAGGTATTGGCACCATTTTATGAAACCGTTGTCTTTGAATTTTAATTCAAAGAGAAGAGTAGAAGGCAAAGTGGTATTAGAGCCAAAGGTTATGGATTCTTGCTAGTTAGTGCAATTAATCATTAGATCAGGAGCCTCACAAGTTTCAGTTCAAAATAAGTGGAGGCACAGTGTAATAGAATTAGGTACAATGTACATTGATAATATTGTAGCGTAAAAAAAAATTTAGTAAAAAGACTATTTTATCCTTAACTGCTTTAAAATAGAACTCGTGAAGTCCATGACCCTTGACCCTCTAACAGCACCTAACCAGCGACTTGAGGCCCAGCTGTCAATAGGATCGGACCTCGATCCATTTAAAGCCCAAGTACACTAAAATTGTTTCCCAAAGATCAATCTTTTATTTGGAGGTCCAACAAACGTAAACTCTACCGAATTACTATGCAGAATCTTTATTGAACTACAAGAGGAAGATGGAGTCCTAGAAAAACTGAGTTTGCTGTACACTAAAACTGTTTCCCAAATGATTTGGAGGTCCAACAAACGTAAAGTCCATCGAATTACTATACAGAATCTCTCTTTAACTACAAGAGGAAGATGGAGTCCTAGAAAAACTGAGTTTGTTGCATGGTTTTTGGATTAGCATGACAACAGAATCTTGTGATGGATTAGCATCTGAAATATCCAACTACTTACAACTTTCCTTAATTAATGCAAAATTTAGCCTTGTAATTATATCCCAACCCTAATCGGACGAGAAGAAAGCAATATATATATATATATATATATATATATATACATGTGACCTTAAGACTCATACCTGCCTTTGCAACTGCAGCATTCGTTCATATCAACAGAAATCAGAGGGTTTCTTGAAGAGGTGTTGTATTTCAATACAGAATTCGCCGCAGTGGAGACAAAAGATTCAACCTTTACGCACTTGTCATCAATGAAGATCGAAGTAGAAAACATCAAGAGCAAAAGGACTTCTCATGCTTTAACCAAATTTTTTGGGCACGTTAGATCAAGAAAGATGGCATCTTCCGAAACAGTAGAGGATGATGATCGCTGGCACGAGCAGGTAGACCTTTCCAAGTTGCTTCTTGGGCCGAAACTTGGTGAAGGGACGCATGGAAAAATTTACCGCGGCAATTACAATGATGAGTCCGTTGCTGTAAAAGTAAGCAAAGTTCCAGATGATCCTGATTGCGATGAAAAAAGGGATATACATGGTACAGTTGAGAAGAAGTTCAATCAAGAATCTGCTCTCTTGCTTCGTCTCCACCACCCGAATGTATTGAAGTTCGTAGGGGTTTGGAGACAGCCACCAGTTTTTGGGATCATCACTGAATATCTATCAGGGGGTTCCTTGAGATCGTACCTGAACAAGATTGAGCACCAACATAAATCTGTTCCCTTGCCTACAGTAGTCAGTATGGCCTTGGATATTGCTCGTGGGATGGCGCACATTCACTCGCAAGGCATTGTTCACAGGGATCTCAAGCCAGACAACGTACTAATCAGTGAAGATTTCCATCTGAAAATTGCTGATTTTGGTGATGCTTGTGAGGAAGCTCACTGCCATCTTCTTGCTGACCGCGCGGGAACACTTCGGTGGATGGCACCTGAGATGATGAAGCAGAAGAAATCCTACAACAGGAAGATTGATGTGTATAGTTTTGGACTAATGTTATGCGAGATGATTGCTGGAACAATTCCATTCGAAGGCATGGCTCCAGAAACAGTCGTTTTTGGCGTGCTAAACAAAGATCTGCGACCTACAGTACCTCAGCATTGTGCTCCTGCAATGAGAGAACTAATAGTGCAGTGCTGGTCCTCCAATCCTGGGAAGAGGCCAGAATTTTGGCAGATTGTCAAAGTTTTGGAGCAGTTTGAGACTTCACTGGCTTCTGAAGGATCCTTGGATAATTTGGTGCTAAATCTCACTTCTCAGCATGATAAGAAGAGGCTGCTTCTCCGTTGGATCCAAAAGCTTGATCCCATTCATCACTCGGATAAATTGATCAACAATGCCTATAATAGGAGGCCGATAATGGTTTCTTGATAGTTGCATATTGTAAATTCAGTTAGATTCTATTGTAATTTAGATTCTTTTTTAAATTGTAGCTTGCTGTCTCTATGTTTTAGGCCGGAGGCAAATTGGAGCTTGCTGTCTCTATGTTTTAGGCCGTAGGCAGTGAGATGAATTGTTATGTAACCTTGCTTTTATCATCAATAATATACGACAGGACTTTTTCAACTGTAACTACAACTTTCTCTGCAATTCGGTTATCAAACAATTATCCTGCTAATTGGTCATTTTTTGCAAGTGTATATGTCCAACGTAGATATTTCAAAAGCAAATTTATCAATTAGTGTGTCTGACCGCTGAAGTGGTACGTTATCAAACAAATTGCAGAACCTCCTTGACTCAAAGCAAATTCAATCAATTGTAGTATGTATTTATATCAGACATGAAAAGGTGAGTGGATTTCGCAAAAGATCTTTACGTGTATCCTATACACGTATTGCACATGTTAGTTAAACTTCTTCAGTCATACTGACTACGAAAGTTGAGTTCTGGATTCTAGATGGATGTTGATCAGCAAAGCTGAAAATAGTGCTTCCTCCAGGGAATAAGACTAAGCTCTCAAAGTCATAAATTTGTGCAGCAGTAGTGGGGAACGAATCATCTGTTTTTGAAATAACTGTCCTCCCATCAGTTTCCAACATGTTCACAATTTGATTCATGGTTGGCCTGGCATGTTAGAGAGGTTGAACAGAAAGAATAGCTGCCAGAACATTAATTCCCAGAGCTCGACCTTCCCTCACAAGTGACTATGCCAATCTGCCAAAAGCAAAGCCTGATGATCTTTGTTAATTGAAATAACTGCTTCCTTGCCGCTCAAGAGCTGAAGAAGGACAGACGCAACGCTGTAAACGTGACTTTTCTCTGTTAATTGGCCATATGAAGCGTATTCTAGAGATACATAGCTTAATGTACCAGCTACCCTTGTACTAAAATGTGAGAATCCATCTTGGTTGAACTATGCCACAAATGGAGCCTCTCCAGTTCTAGCTATGCCAGTTATGTAATGGGTCTAATATTCGGTGTAAACATGTACAATTTTGGTGGAATGACTATACAATTTTGGTCTAATGACTATATATTATATGCCGTTAATTCTTTCTTTATTATTATTATTGTTTTGTGTTAGTGTTAGTAAGAGATCTTGAGCCCTAGATATCTCACTTATATTCCTGTTCCCCCTATCATGCAATCCATCTCTCCCTCGACTATATGTTATATGTTAATCAAATTAATCATCTTTCGTTTTTATTTAAAAAAATCCAATAGAGAATTAGTTAAGTTTGAAATGAAGTAGGTGGTTTGGCGAATTATTTGTATGATTTAATACCATTATTAGTGTACACAAACATTAAAATTAAGTACTTTGAAATTATTTAATATCACTATCAATGTACACGAATATTATAATAAGTACTTTGAAACTTTACTATTGGAATGTTAGATTTTAATAGGAAGGGGAAAACAAGAAAATAAAACAAGGTGAGTTATTTTGAAATATTTCTAAAAATAATTCATGTTAGTATTTATCTTCACTAGTTTTTACAATCATTGTTCATAATTACAGCCATTTAACACCTAGGTCCATAAGTCATGTAAAAATTTGTGTAGAAATATTTAGAACAAATTTATGCATTAGAATTGGTTGGAATTATCCTTTTCTTCCACTAAGTTTTATCTTATACATTAGTTGTATATTGTTATCTAGTTGTAATTAATTTAACAAAAAGATGCTTTTTAGGTTAATTGATTATTGATCCTCATATGAAGTCTTTTTGAGGATTTTTTCAGGGATTTAAGAACATATATATACGCCATATATTCAAATCAATTCATATTTTGTGTTATTTTAAAATCGTTGCCATCTATTTGAACTCTAAGAGACTATATTAATATCAACTTTAAATGTTAGGATATTAATATCAACTTCAAATGTTAGGGACCAGAAATGCAAAATCAACCAACACAAATTAGCTCAACTAGTAAGGACGAGCCATTTCCTCAGAAAAGATCATATATTTAAATCTCGCTACCAATGTGAGGATAAAAGGTCATGTATTTGAATTCCGGTACTGATCTAAAAACTGTATTAGCAGGTGATATGTAACAGCTCCTATAAGTGACCCGTAGTTCTAGGGGATTGCCCTAACTCATTGTGATGATCAGAACCGAATCCACCCAAATCTTTTTTTACCAAACAAATATAAAATCAAAACTTTTAACTAACACTAATTTAATTTGATCTTTAGTTATTATGTTCTGTATCAAATTATAAACTTCAGGATCACATTTATTTTAATTGAAATATTAGAAACTGGTTTTATATACAATCCAAACATTGTGACCAAAATTACATTTTCCCTATTTTCTAATATATCCCATCCAAACCTGAATTAACAACACTAGATAACAAGAATTATGAGTCTGATGATGATCTAACCCTGAGCTAATTGATATTCCAAGAATTAGTCATCCCATCTCCTCTAGTTCATGAACAAAAGACAAGGAATTATGGTATGTCTAAACTATTTTATGTTTTTTTTTTGTAAGAAAAGTAGTTTATGATGATAACGAGTACCACAAATGAATACTATTTTAAGTCTTGAAGATTTTCCATGTTCAAATATTGAGACAGGCGTGGAGGCACCTAGGGATGGCTACAAAAATTCCCCCCATACCTGCCCCGTTCCCCACCCCCGCCCCAGCCCCAGCCCCAGCCCCACTACTCCTATAGGTGCATCCACAACGTCCCATTATCATTATTATTTTTTACTTGATTTAATTTTTGTATTTATATATATCTAATAATAGTTTTATTAATCATTTTTTTTGAAATTTTAGCAAAATATTATATCATTTAATCATAACAACATAATATGTTACTTAATTCATACAAATATATTTATATAATAATAATAATAATAACATAGCATTTATTTCATATTATACATATAAAAACATGCATAGATACTTTATTATATTAAAATTTAGGCGGAGGGTAGGGTGGGGGTGTGTTGCCCTGTCCTCCGCACCATTTGAAGCAAAGGAAGAAAAATCCCTCCTGCCCCGCCCCAACACCCACCCCACTCCTCTCCTCACAAGGCAGGCACCTATGGGCATTTACGCTTGTTGCCATTCCTAGAGCCACCTATTGGCAGGTTGGGCAATTTTAGGTATGGTTATTTTCAAAAAATTTGTTTTTACCCTTTTAATTTGCAAATGTTTCACCTTTTAAAAAAGGGATGATTTCAAATACCTCCTTCGAAATTTCTCATAATATCATTCAATTCTCTTGAAAATTTTAAAAACTCACTTATCTCCCTCGAATTGACATTTCTTGTAACATTTTAACCCTTTTAGAGGAAATACGAGAAAGATAAAACTTTCGTTCCAATACTACCCTTATGTTATTCTACTTATAAAATTTATAACAACAATAAAAAAATAAGGTTAAAATTTTATAGGGTGTAAATTTCTAGATGTAAACTATTTACTTTAGTTGTATCGGAACAAAGCAAAATTTACACCCTGAAAAATTCAAACGTATGAAGAGATTATTTTAGTTTTTAGTACAATTTAAACTACACGATGAATTAAAACAAATTTTCCCCAAAAAAATCTTGACTTCCCTAATTGTAACTTTGCATGAAATTTTTTAAAGTGTTAATTACTCACCAAAATCCTCCTAAGTGGTTGATTTTGATTAGATTTAATTTATTCACATCTTTTGTTGTCCCACCATGACCCCAACGTAAAGAAACATGAACCATTATTATCTATTAATTTTTTTCTTTAATTTACATTTTTTGGTTTTAAAATTTTATTTGTTTTGGCTTTTTGGTTAAATAGCTATTAAGAGCAAAGCTAATGTTGTCAATTTATGACCTTTGATAGGAATATTTAGTCTTGTCAAGTGGATAAGAGATGTAAGGGAGATTTTAAAAACTTTAGGGGAGTTGAGTGATATTATAACAAACCTCAGAGGAGATTTATGAAATTACCCCTTTAGAAAATATTATGTGTTGTTAATTATGCCATAATACATCAAATCATAATAGACAATAAACACTATTATACAAATGATCACGAAATAGTTATAAACGACAAATATTATGAATATAATAGTGCCATGCTCAACTCACATTGAGTAAGTTTCAACCCATTAAATTTACAGCTAGACGAGATGAGATCAGGCTAGTCTAACCCAATTGACATGCTTACATGGAGTGTTTGTAATTTCTAGTAAAATTAGAGTCTGTGATGCTCGTATTTTCTTAAATAAAAATGGGGATGGAGGACCGGTACAATCCTATATTAAGAAACAGCTTTTATTGATTTTTTTTACCACTGTCTGAAACTATCAATTATCTGATCTTTAGAATGATTAATGGTTTAACGATCAATCTCACTCAAAATTAATTCCTCTATATAAAAAAAAACAGAAGCATATTCTGCCCTAGGAAATATCCGTTTATTTCTAGTAACTTTTAAATTGAAAGCGAAATTAATCACTTTCAAAGAAGTTGTACAAAAGTCAATGCATCCCATAAACCTTCATTGTTCTATGCTGCAGCACTTGCTCTTATTATTAGAGACAATTCACCTGTCGAAAAAATAGTAGATGTTAACATAGTAGAAAAAATTCTGCGTTCTATGATGCGAGAATTTAAGTATGTTGTTTGCTCAATTGAAGAGTCAAACGACATAGATGACCTCTCTCTTGATGAATTGCAAAGCTCTTTGATAGTCCATGAACAGAAGATGAACCGAAACTCAACAGCAGAGGAACAAGCTTTAAAAGCTTCTACCAATACTCGTTCCAACAGCTCAAGTGGAAGAGGCAGAGGCCGAGGAAGAGGAAGGGGAGATCGAGATCATGACAAATCTAAGGCAGAGTGCTTTAGATGTCACAACTATGGTCATTATGCTTTTGAATGTTTCACTGAGCTGCCAAATTATAAAGAAAGAGAGAAGAACTCGAATTTTGCAAAAGAAACGAATGAACCAGAAACTTTGTTGATGACTGTCCGTGAAAGGAAAAAGATTGAGTCTAATATTTGGTATGTCGATACAGGCTGCAGCAATCACATAAGTGGAAGTAAGTCTTCTTTTTTGAATCTAAATGAAAGTTTTCACTCTACGGTCAGTTTTGGTGATTTCTCTACTGTGAAAGTGATAGGAAAAGGTGATGTTAAGATACATACTAAGAATGGTCTTGTGAAAACAATTTCTAATGTGTTGTATGTTCCTGACTTGAAAAGTAATTTGTTGAGTGCTGGTCAGTTGCAAGAAAAGGGGTATGTCATAAAATTAAGAAAGGCGCTTGTGAAATTTATGATCCTGATAGAAAAAGTCATATTGCGACTGTCCAGATGAGTTCTAACAGGTTATTTCCAATGAAGATTGAAAGCATTCAATCGTGTTTGATGGCTGAAGTAAAGGCCCCCTCATGGTTGTGGAATTTTCGTTATGGCCACTTAAGTTTTGGTGGACTGAGGGCTCTGCAACAGAAAACCATGGTGACAGGGCTTCCGAAAATTACTTTTCTCTCCCTAGTTTGTGAAGAATGTGTTGTCAGCAAACAACATCATTCTCAGTTTCCCAAAGGGAAGTCTTGGAGAGCAAAGGATGTGTTAGAGTAGGCATTCAGATATTTGTGGCCCAATAAACCCATCTTCTAATGGAGGTAAAAGGCACTTAATTACCTTCATTGATGATTTTTCAAGGAAAACGTGGGTTTATTTGTTACAGGAAAAATCAAAAGCTCTTACTACGTTTAAAAGCTTCAAAACTCTTGTGGAAAATGAAGCAAGCAAAACTATTAAGTCTCTTCGAATAGATCGGGATGGCGAGTATTGCTCAAAAGAATTTGAAGGTTTTTGCATGCAACATGGCATTCGAAGAGAACTTACAGCTGCATATACACCACAACAAAATGGTGTATCGGAGCGAAAGAACAGAACAATTCTCAATATGGTGAGAACTCTATTAACAAGAGGAAGAGTTCCAAAGACTTTTTGGCCGGAAGTAAACTAGAGTATTCATGTTTTAAACAGAAGTCCAACTTTTGCTGTTCAAAACAAGACTCCTGAAGAGGCTTGGAGTGGAAGAAGGCCAGCTGTAGGTCACTTTAGAATCTTTGGCTGCCTCGCTTATGCCCACATCCCAGATGCAAAAAGGAAAAAACTTGATGACAAAGTTGAGAAATGCATCTTTTTTGGTGTAAGTGAATCCTCCAAAGCCTATAAATTATTCAACCCACTGACAAAGAAGATTGTGACCAGCAGAGATGTTGTCTTTGAAGAAGAGAGCACCTGGGATTGAAATGGGTAGCAGCCTAAACAAGTCCTTTATGATGATGACGCTAAACAGGAGCAAGTTCCAGCACTTGTCATGCCACAAAATTCTTCAAATACAACTCAAACAGCCACTGGAATTTCACAACCAGTTGCTGAAGTAAATGAAGAAGGAGCCCAGTCAGTTGGTCGAGTTAGAAGAAGGCCTGCTTGGATGGAAGATTATGAGGTAACTGGGTTAAGTAATCCAATTACTTATTTTGTTTTGTTTGCAGATTGTGATCCTACAACTTTTGAGAGTGCCGTCAAAGAAGAAAAATGACAAAAGGCAATGGATGATGAAATCAATTCAATTGAGAAGAATGACACTTGGGAGTTGTGTGATCTTCCTAAGGGGCACAAAACCATTGGTGTAAAATGAGTCTTCAAGACAAAGCTAAACAAAAATGGTGGTGTTGACAAGTGCAAAGCACGCCTAGTGGCAAAAAGATACAAGCAGCAGTACGGGGTTGATTATACAGAAATATTTTCTCCAGTTGCAAGACATGACATGATCAGATTGGTGGTTGCATTAGCAGCTCAAAATTCTTGGTCTATCTTCCAACTAGATGTCAAATCAGCATTCTTGCATGGGTATTTGGAGGAGCTAGTATTTATTGAGCAACCCCCTGGCTATATTAAAGTTGAAAATGAGAATAAAGTTTTTAGATTGAAAAAGGCCCTTTATGAATTAAAGCAAGCTCCGAAAGCTTGGTATAGTCGAATTGAAACTTATTTTCTTAAGGTTGGTTTTATAAAATGTCCTTATGAGCATACAGTGTTTGTTAAGATTGAAAATGGGAGGAAACTTCTCATAGTCTGCTTGTATGCTGATGACCTTATATTTACTGGAAATTATGATACCATATTTGGTGAATTCAAGAAGTCTATGATGAATGAATTTGAAATGTCTGATCTTGGTTGGATGCATTATTTTCTTGGCATAGAAGTAATGCAATTAGATGATGGAATTTTTCTCTCTCAAAAGAAATATGTGGGAGAAATTTTGAACAGATTTCAGATGAAGGATTGTAATTCTATAAGTGCTCCAACGGAATGTGGCGTGAAGCTACATAAAGATCATGATGGGAAGAAGGTTGATAGCACACTTTACAAGCAAATTGTAGGCAATTTAATGTATCTTACTGCAACAAGGCCAGATATAATGTATTCTGTGAGTTTAATCAGCAGATATACGGAAAGTCCCACAGAGTTGCATTTGTTAGCCGCCAAGAGAATCCTTCGTTATTTGCAAGAAACTTGAAACCTAGGGATATATTACAAGAAGGGTGAAAAATCTAACTTGGTGGGTTATACTGACAGTGATTATGTAGGAGATCAACATGATGGAAGAAGCACTTCTTGCTATGTTTTTATGCTTGGAACAGGTGCAATCTCCTGGTCGTCAAAGAAGCAACCAATTGTCACTTTATCCAGTACAGAAGCTGAATTTGTTGCAGCTACGGCTTGTGCTTGCCAAGTCATATGGCTGAGAAGAATACTTGAGGAGTTGTAGTTCAAGCAATATGGAGCTACTATAATACTTTGTTATAACAGTTTTACAATCAAGTTGTCAAAGAATCCAGTGCTACACGGAAGAAGCAAGCATATTGATGTGAAACTTTATTTTTTGAGAGATTTTTGCAAAGATGGAACTGTTGATTTGATGCATTGCAAGAGTGATGATCAAGTTGCTGATATATTCACCAAGGCGCTCAAGAGGGAATCGTTTGTGAAGTTCAGAGGATTACTAGGTCTCTGCAACCTAGGTCAGTCAAAATTGTAAATTGATGTTAGTAAACATCAGTTTAAGGGAGAGATTGTTGAAAATTTTGTTTATTTTATTGTTAAATTTATTTTTCAAATGGGGTCAATCATTTAGTGGCTTAGAGTTTAGGAATTTGCTGTACGTTGGAGTCTTTCAGTTCTGATTTAGTCAGCAGATTTAGAGGCTTATTGTTTTAATCTTTAGGAGTAGTTGGGTTATGGAGAAAGTGTCAGATATGGTGTAACGATCCCATATCGGTTAGGGAGGAGAGTCTTGACTATTTTATAACCTATTGTGGGTGTTCCCCCCCCCCAGACGGAGGCCTTTTAGAGGGGTGCTGAGTTTCTTGACCTGCGGGTTTGGGTTCTTCACTTATTGTGGATTATAATCCCACCTCCAGAAACAAAGCCCACGGCCTTCTGGGTGGTCAACTGTGGGACAATATTGGTTAGGGGTGTTAGAATTGATATCATAGCCGACTCCTGACCCTGGTGTGTTAGCGAGGACGCTGGATCCTCTAATGAGGGTGAATTATAACGATCCCACATCAATTAGGAAGAATAGTCCTGACTGTTTTATAACCTGTTGTAGGTGTTTCCCCACCTGACCGAGACCTTTTGGAGGGGTGTTGGGTTTGTTAACCTGCGGGTTTGGACTTTTCACTTGTTGTATGCTATAACCCCACCTCCAGGAGCAAAACCCACGGCCTTCTAGGTGGCTAACTGTGGGACAATATTAGTCAAGAGTGTTAGAGTTGGTATCAGAGCCGACTTCCGACCATGTTGTGCCAGCCAGAACGCTAGGTCCCCTAAGAGGATGGATTGTAACGATCCCACATCGATTAGGGAGGAGAATCCTGACTGCTTTATAACCTGTTGTGAGTATCCTCCCATATGAGCGAGACCTTTTGGAGGAGTGCTAAACTTCTTGACCTACGGGATTGGTTTCTTCACTTGTTGTGGGCTATAACCCCACCTCCAGGAACAAAATTCATGACTTTCTGGGTAACTAACTGTGATATAATATTGGTCAGGAGTATTAGATATGGAACCTAATCTTTAGAAATTTCAATTGTGCATTTTGCCTATTTAAAGGCTCCAAAGGTTCTGAGTAAAATACAACTTTGGCCACCCTGATAAAAGATTTGCAGAGATTTGCAGAAATGATAACAGTAATACTGTGGCCAAAGTTGTATTTTACTCAGAACCTTTGGAGCCTTTAAATAAGCAAACTGCACAATTGAAATCCTTAAAGATTAGGTCCCATATCTGGCACCTTCTCCATAACCCAATTACTCCTAAAGACTAGACCAATAAGCCACTAAATCTGCTGACTAAATCAAAACTGAAAGACTCCAACGTATAGCAAATTCCTAAACTCTAGGCCACTAAATGATTGACTCCTTTTGAAAAACAAATTTAACAATAACATAAATAAAATTTTCAAAAATCCCTCCCTTAAACTGATGTTTACTAACATCAGTTTACAACCTTGACTGAACCTAGGTTGTAGAGACCTAGTAATCCTCTGAGCTTCACAAACGATTCCCTCTTGAGCGCCTTGGTGAATATATCAACAACTTGATCATCACTCTAGCAATGCATCAAATCAATAGTTCCATCTTTGTTAAGATCTCTCAAAAAATAAATCTTCACATCAATGTGCTTGCTTCTTCCGTGTAGCACTGGATTCTTTGACAACTTGATTGTAGAGCTGTTATAACAAAGTATTATAGTAACTCCATATTGCTTGAACTGCAACTCCTCAAGTATTCTTCTCAGCCATATGGCTTGGCAAGCATGAGCCGTAGCTGCAACAAATTCAGCTTCTGTACTGGATAAAGTGACAATTGGTTGCTTCTTTGACGACCAGGAGATTGCACCTGTTCCAAGCATAAAAACATAGCCAGAAGTGCTCCTTCCATCATCTTGATCTCCTGCATAATCACTGTCAGTATAACCCACCAAGTTAGATTTTTCACCCTTCTTGTAATATATCCCTAGGTTTCGAGTTCCTTGCAAATAACGAAGGATTCTCTTGGCAGCTAACAAATGCAACTCCGTGGGACTTTCCATATATCTGCTGATTAAACTCACAGAATACATTATATCTGGCCTTGTTGCAGTAAGATACATTAAATTGCCTACAATTTGCTTGTAAAGTGTGCTATCAACCTTCTTCCCATCATGATCTTTATGTAGCTTCACGCCACATTCCGTTGGAGTACTTACAGAATTACAATCTTTCATCTGAAATCTGTTCAAATTTTCTCCCACATATTTCTTTTGAGAGAGAAAAATTCCATCATCTAATTGCATTACTTCTATGCCAAGAAAATAATGCATCCAACCAAAATCAGACATTTCAAATTCATTCATCATGGACTTCTTGAATTCACTAAATATGGTATCACAATTTCCAGTAAATATAAGGTCATCAGCATACAAGCAGACTATGAGAAGTTTTCTCCCATTTTCAATCTTAACAAACACTGTATGCTCATAAGGACATTTTATAAAACCAACCTTAAGAAAATAAGTCCCAATTAGACTATACCAAGCTTTCGGAGCTTGCTTTAATCCATAAAGGGTTTTTTCAATCTAAAAACTTTATTCTCATTTTCAACTTTAATATAGCCAGGGGGTTGCTCAATAAATACTAGCTCCTCCAAATACCCATGCAAGAATGTTGATTTGACATCTAGTTGGAAGATAGAACAAGAATTTTGCGCTGCTAATGTAACCACCAATCTGATCATGTCATGTCTTGCAACTGGAGAAAATACTTCTGTATAACCAACCTCGTAATGCTGCTTGTATCCTTTTGCCACCAGGCATGCTTTGTACTTGTCAACACCACTATTTTTGCTTAGCTTTGTCTTGAAGACCCATTTTACACCAATGGTTTTGTGCCCCTTAGGAAGATCACACAACTCCCAAGTGTCATTCTTCTCAATTGAATTGATTTCATCATCCATTGCCTTTTGCCATTTTTCTTCTTTGACGGCACTCTCAAAAGTTGTAGGATCACAATCTGCAAACAAAACAAAATAAGTAATTGGATTACTTAACCCAGTTACCTCATAATCTTCCATCCAAGCAGGCCTTCTTCTAACTCGACCAACTGACTGGGTTCCTTCTTCATTTACTTCAGCAACTGGTTGTGAAATTCCAGTGGCTGTTTGAGTTGTATCTGAAGAATTTTGTGGCATGACAAGTGCTGGAACTTGCTCCTGTTTAGAATCATCATCATAAATGACTTGTTTAGGCTGCTGCCCATCCCAATCCCAGGTGCTCTCTACTTCAAAGACAACATCCCTGCTGGTCACAATCTTCTTCGTCAGAATAATTTATCGGCTTTGGAGGATTCACTTACTCCAAAAAAGATGCATTTCTCAGATTTGTCATCAAGTTTTTTCCTTTTTGCATCCGAGATGTGGGCATAAGGGAGGCAACCAAATATTCTAAAGTGATCTACAGCTGGTCTTCTTCCACTCCAAGCCTCTTTAGGAGTCTTGTTTTGAACAGCAAAAATTGGACTTCTGTTTAAAACATGAATACTCCAGTTTACAGCTTCCGGCCAAAAAGTCTTTGGAACTCTTCCTCTTGTTAATAGAGTTCTCACCATATTAAGAATTGTCCTGTTCTTCCGCTCTGATAAACCATTTTGTTGTGGTATATATGCAGCTGTAAGTTCTCTTCGAATGCCATGTTGCATGCAAAAACCTTCAAATTCTTTTGAGCAATACTCGCCACCCCCATCTATTCGAAAAGACTTAATAGTCTTGCCTGCTTCATTTTCCACAAGAGCTTTGAAGCTTTTAAACGTACTAAGACCTTCTGATTTTTTCAGTAAAAAATAAACCCACATTTTCCTTGAAAAATCATCAATGAAGGCAATTAAGTATCTTTTACCTCCATTAGAAGATGGGTTTATTAGGTCACAAATATTTGAATGCCTACTCTAACACATCATTTGTTCTCCAAGACTTCCCTTTGAGAAACTGAGAACGATGTTGTTTGCTGACAACACATTCTTCACAAACTAGGGAGAGAACAGTAATTTTTGGAAGCCCTGTCACCATGGTTTTTTGTTGCAGAGCCCTCAGTCCACCAAAACTTAAGTGGCCATAACGAAAATGCCACAACCATGAGGGGTCCTTTACTTCAGCCATCAAACAAGATTGAATGCTTTCAATCTTCATTGGAAATAACCTGTTAGAACTCATCTGGACAGTCGCAATAGGACTTTTTCTATCAGGATCATAAATTTCACAAGCGCCTTTCTTAATTTTATGACATACCCCTTTTCTTGCAACTGACCAGCACTCAACAAATTACTTTTCAAGTCAGGAACATACAACACATTAGAAATTGTTTTCACAAGACCATTCTTAGTATGTATCTTAACATCACCTTTTCCTATCACTTTCACAGTAGAGAAATCACCAAAATTAACAGTAGAGTGAAAACTTTCATTTAGATTCGAAAAAGAAGACTTACTTCCACTCATGTGATTGTTGCAGACTGTATCGACATACCAAATATTTGACTCAATCTTTTTCCTTTCACGGACAGTCATTAGCAAAGTTTCTGGTTCATTCGTTTCTTTCGCAAAATTCGAGTTCTCCTCTCTTTCTTTATAATTTGGTAGCTCAGTGAAACATTCAGAAGCATAATGACCATATTTGTGACATCTAAAGCACTCTACCTTAGATTTGTCATGATCTCGATCTCCCTTTCCTCTTTCTCGGCCTCTGCCTCTTCCACTTGAGCTGTTGGAACGAGTATTGGTAGAAGCTTTTCAAGCTTGTTCCTCTGCTGTTGAGTTTCGGTTCATCTTCTGTTCATGGACTAACAAAGAGCTTTGCAATTCATCAAGAGAGAGGTCATCTATGTCGTTTGACTCTTCAATTGAGCAAACAACATAGTTAAATTCTCGCATCATAGAACGCAATATTTTTTCTACTATGTTAACATCTTTAATCTCTTCTTCATAGCATCTCATTTTATTTGCAATTTCCATCGTCCTTCCAATACAACTTGTAACAGATTCCCCATCCTTCATCTGCAAAACTTCAAAATCCCTTCTCAAGGCTTGACGCTGTGCACGCTTTACTCTAGAAGAGCCTTGATATTTTTTCTTCATTGAATCCCAAATATCCTTGGATGTATCTTTGCAAAGAATAGTCTCCAAGATGGGACGATCAATAGCCTGGAAGAGATAGTTCTTCGCTTTCAAGTCTTTGAGCTTTCTAGCTTCAACGTCTATTTTCTACGTATTTGTCACTGTTGCACCTGCTGGTGGCTCTTGAATTCTGGATTCAACCACTGACCAATATTCTTTGGACCGTAAAAAATTTTCCATGAGCATGCTTCAGTGGTCATAGTGACCATCAAAGCGAGGGATGGCGGCTTGCACAAAATTTGAATCATTAGCCATTTGGATAGGGTAGCGGGGAAGGAGTAGATAATTTCAAGTGTTTCACTCTCGGGTCTCAGGAGTCTTGTAGCTCTGATACCATTGATAAGAGATTTGCAGAAAAGATAACAGTAGTACTATGGCCAAATTTGTATTTTACTCAGAACCTTTGGAGCCTTTAAATAGGCAAAATGCGCAACTGAAATCCCTAAAGATTAGGTCCCATATCTGGCACCGTCTCCATAACCCAACTTCTCCTGAAGACTAGACCAATAAGCCACTAAATCTGCTGACTAAATCAAAACTGAAAGACTCCTACATGCAGCAAATTCTTAAACTCTAGGCCACTAAATGATTGACTCCATTTGAAAAACAAATTTAACAATAACATAAATAAAATTTTCAAAAATCCCTCCCTTAAACTGATGTTTACTAACATCAGTTTACAACCTTGACTGAACCTAGGTTGTAGAGACCTAGTAATTCTCTGAGCTTCACAAACGATTCCCTCTTGATCGCCTTGGTGAATATATCAACAACTTGATCATCACTCTTGCAATGCATCAAATCAACAGTTCCACCTTTGCAAAGATCTCTCAAAAAATAAAGTTTCACATCAATGTGCTTGCTTCTTCCGTGTAGCACTGGATTCTTTGACAACTTGATTGTAGAGCTGTTATAACAAAGTATTATAGTAGCTCCATATTGTTTGAACTGCAACTCCTCAAGTATTCTTCTCAGCCATATGGCTTGGCAAGCACAAGCCATAGCTGCAACAAATTCAGCTTCTGTACTAGATAAAGTAACAATTGGTTGCTTCTTTGATGACCCGGAGATTGCACCTGTTCCAAGCATAAAAACATAGCCAGAAGTGCTCCTTCCATCATCTTGATCTCCTGTATAATCACTGTCAGTATAACCCACCAAGTTAGATCTTTCACCCTTCTTGTAATATATCCCTAGGTTTCGAGTTCCTTGCAAATAACGAAAGATTCTCTTGGCAGCTAACAAATGCAACTCCATGGAACTTTCCATATATCTGCTTATTAAACTCACAGAATACCTTATATCTGGCCTTGTTGCAGTAAGATACATTAAACTACCTACAATTTGCTTGTAAAGTATGCTATAAAACCTTCTTCCCATCATGATCTTTATGTAGCTTCATGCCACATTCCGTCAGAGTACTTACAGAATTACAATCCTTCATCTAAAATCTGTTCAAAATTTCTCTCACATATTTCTTTTGAGAGAGAAAAATTCCATCATCTGATTGCATTACTTCTATGCCAAGAAAATAATGCATCCAACTAAGATCAGACATTTCAAATTCATTCATCGTGGACTTCTTGAATTCACCAAATATGGTATCACAATTTTCAGTAAATATAAGGTCATCAACATACAAGCAGACTATGAGAAGTTTCCCCCCATCTTCAATCTTGACAAACACTATATGAAATCCCTAAAGATTAGGTCCCACATCTGGCACCTTCTCCATAACCCAACTACTCCTAAAGACTATACCAATAAGCCACTAAATCTGCTAACTAAATCAAAATTGAAAGACTCCAACGTACAGCAAATTCCTAAATTCTAGGCCACTAAATGATTGACTCCATTTGAAAAACAAATTTAACAATAACATAAATAAAATTTTCAACAGAAAAAACCATCATACATATATACATGATTAATCAAGAATCCATTCTCTTGTCTCGGCTTCACCACCCGAACGTCTTGCAAATAGTAGGAGTTTGAAGACAGCCACCTGTTTTCGGGATCATCACTGAATATCTATCGGGGGGATCCTTAAGATCGTACTTGAACAAGATCGAGCACCAGCATAACTCTGCTCCATTCCCAACAGTAATCTCAATGGCCTTGGATATTGGTCGCAGGATGGCATGTATTCACTCGCAAGGCATTGTCCACGGGGTTCTCAACAAGCCGGATAATGTACTAATCGATGAAGATTTCCACCTGAAAATTGCTGATTTTGGTGATGCTTGTGAGAAAGCTCACTGCCATCTTCTTGCTGATTGCACTGGTGACTCTTCGGTGGATGGCCCCTGAAATGATCAAGCAGAAGAATTCCTGCAACATGAAGATTGATGTGTATAGTTTTGGACTAATGTTATGCCAGATGATTTCTGGAACAATTCCATTCAAAGGCATGGCTCCAGAAACAGTTGTTTTTGGCGTGCTAAACAAAGATCTACAACTACAGTACCTCAGCATTGTTCTCCTGCAATGAGAGATCTAATAGTGCCGTGCTGGTCCTCCAAGCCTGAGAAGAGGCCCGAATTTTGGTAGATTGTCGAAGCTTTGGAGCAGTTTGAGGCTGCACTGGCTTCTGAAGGATCCTTGCATAATTTGGTGATAAACCTCACCTCTCAGGATTATAAGAACAGGCCGCTTCTCCATTGGATCCAAAAGCTTGATCTGATTCATCACTTGGATAAATTGGTCAACAATGCCATAGTATGATTCCAATGTAGTTTCTTGATAATTGTGTATCGTAAATTCAGTTAGATTCTACTGTAAATTAGATCTACTGTGAATTGGAGCATGGTGTCTCCATGTTTAATTTAGGCTGTAGCAGAGGGATTAGTTGGTGGGTAAACTTGCTTTTCATCATCAATAATGTATTATGTATGACAAGAATTATTCAACTATAACTACAAACTTCTATGCAATAGGACAGTCCAACGTAAATATCACAAAAGAAACTTACCAATTATTGTGTCTAAACTCTGAAGTATTACACTATCAAACAAATTTCAGAGCGTCAGACTCAAAAGGAAATTCAATCAATTGTAGTATGTAATGATATCAGACATGAAAAAATGAATAGATCTGTTAAAAGATCTTTATGTACATTGTGTGCACATATTGCACAAGTTAGTTAGACTTCTTCAATCCTACCGACTCCAAAAGTCGAGTTATGGATTTCAAATGGACGTTGATCAGCAAAGTTGAGCATAGCACTTCGTCCAGTGGAGACTGCTCTCAATTTCATCAATTTCTGCAGTAGTGGGGAATGAATGATCTGTATTTGATATAACAGTCCTGATGTCAGTTTCCAACATGTTCACAATTTGATTCATGGTTGGCCTGGCATGTTGGAGAGGATGAACAGAAAGAATAGCAGCCAGAACATGTTTCTCCATTACTTCTGAGGGGTCTATCTCTGTCAATTTTTCATCAATAATTTCCAGAGCTCGACCTTCCCTCACAAGTGACCAAGCCCAATCTGCCAAAAGCATAGTCTGATGATCTGCGTCAATTGAAATAACTGCTTTCTTGCCACTCAACAGCTCAAGAAGTACAACCCCAAAGCTGAAAACATCACTTTTCTCTGTTACTTGGCCATATAAAGCATATTCAGGAGATACATAGCCTACTGTACCAGCAACCCTTGTAATAAAATGTGAGAATCCATCTGGGGTAAACTTTGCCAGGCCAAAATCAGCCAGTTTTGGCTCAAAAGGCTCATCGAGTAGTATGTTGCTTGCTTTGATGTCTCTGGGGATGATTGCAGGTTGTAGATCGTTATGTAAATAAGCCAATCCACGTGCAATCCCTAAGGCAATCTTTTTGCGAATAGGCCAGCTAAGCACTTTGGCTCCTGGGCTGAAAAGATGATCATGTAGACTTCCATTTTGGATAAAATCACACACGATTATTCTTTGGTGACCTAATAGAGGTGATGTCGCTGTACAGTAGCCTCTCAAAGCTACAAGATTTACATGCCTAACACTAGCAATTACCTCTACTTCGTGTCCGAAGTTTGCATCCCCTGCAACTGAACAATTCTTGAACCTTTTCAATGCTACTTCAGAGCCATCTGCTAAAGTTCCTTTGACATTCCCATATCCACATGTTCCAACTAGATTCTCCCTGGAAAAATTCCTTGTAGCTTGTTTCAATTCCTCAATGTTGAACCTGACGAAAGTAATGCTTCCACCGTGTAACTTGAAAGCAGAAGCTTTATCATCTTTAATCTCTCTTCTCATGTGATCTTTCTGAATCCAATATTTTCTCTGCTGTCTGCATAGAAGCCAAATAATTGGAATGACCGATTAGCACTACCTGTATCACGAAATTCAGGACTTTATGGTGATCAGCTCTACATGGAATTAATGATGAGTAATCTATTGAAAACAAACACTTGATGGTGTCTAAATCAGTTGGTCCAAACTGATTAGCAAAAGCAGCAGCATACATGGTTGGAAAACCGGAGCAATCTGATACATTGCTGATTTCATGGCCACGAAAATAAGCCGACCGAATGCTTGACACAGCAGCAAGACAGGGGACACAAGAAGAATCATCATTCAAGGATTGATTACATGATTTAATTAGTTCCTGCAACTGGGCTTCAGGAACCAAGGCCTCAAACTGTGATTGTGTTGATATATTCATGCAAACATTCGAAATCCATGGAGTCTGAATGTCATAGTCGGATCTCACGTCAAATGATTCTATGTATTCGTTGACAAGAGACTGATACTCATCCCAACAAGGCTTGGACGCATTAACAGGAAAGGTAAAGTATCCTGTTTTAAGGAGATACTCTGATCGAATCATGCGAACAGCTTCAAGAAGGGAATGACACTCATTGGGAACATCAGTAAATTGCAGAGCAACAGGATTTCTGGCCACAATTTTCCCGAACTCATCAAAGTCCAAAGGACAAAAAGAATCATTTTCCAGTTTTCTTCCCGAAAATTTGTCACTACTAGGCAAACTGGAACGACTGGAACACAAAATTCCCTGCACCAATCCATGGAGAATCATTAATAAAAGGATAGACTTTAACTCCATTTCCTCCTTTTCTGAGTGAAAAGATATTTTCCTCCTTTTTAAACACTGGACCTCTTAGCGTTTCTCTGATTCTTGTTGAAAAATTTCACCTGCAATTACGTGGCTGATCCAAATATTCTGTTTTCCCTTCTAGATGATCATTTGACTAGGTTTCTGCATGGTTTTTGCATGGACAGACTTGGCTAGCAAACTTACACAGTAGTAGTAACGTATTCTCTAGGGCAAGGTCATTACGCGTACTTTGGTTGTCTAAGACTTCCAGAGTTCCAGTGAAATAAAGTTTTGACCGATGATGGAGATAATGTTCTTGTTGAAGAAAATTTTGTAGTTTTCAATATTTTACTGCAGGAAATTGATTACTCCATATATCAGTATATCATCGGGTCCGGACTTGGACTGAAGATGTTGAACTAATCTATCTTTAGAAAGGATCAGTTGACTTAGTCATTCAGACATAGCTTTGGTCAACCTATAATGGCCGCCGGTGACAAACAAGTCAACCATATGCTTACACCCAAATAGTGCTTATAATCTCAGGGGATTAATCACAATTCACAAGAAGTCTCCTATGGTTTGGTGTATTTTGTAGTTTACCTCCCCAACCTTTTTTTTTCATTTAATCCCTTTGACTATTTAGTAACAGTACTGACAGTTGATATCAAAAAAATAATACTATCCCTGCAAAAATAATAAACAAATATAAATGCCCATATGTTCGAATCGAATATAGCACATATTTATCTTCTTTTTTTTTTTTTGCACAAAGTTCTGGACCTATTCATTTGAAGTAATCACATGCATGATGATTCTAGATTAAAAAAAGAATTGCGCAATTTAAATCATTTTCATAAAAATTACAAAAAAATAATTAGTCTATCGTAAAAATTAGACCTTATAATTTGAATATCCAATAAATCTCCTTTCAGAATTTTTTGGTGTCCAAGATCTTTTCAAAGGTGCTATTTGATCACATCCACAGGCTTCTTAGATCAGTTCCTCTATATGGTGTGATGAACAATATCTAGAGAAAAGGCAAGGAAATGAATTCGAAGAAACTTGGGGCATTTTTTTCTTTCTATTTTAGTTGCAAATTTTGTGGATGAATGAGAGATTTTTTTTTCTTTTGATGTGATGAATGTTCAAAACATACTCAAAAACTTTTGGGGGTCACTTCTTTATAGGATATGAAGAGTGCCATTTTTGTCAGAAATTTTAACCATTAAAATGTGAAAATTTTAGTCAACTAAAATGTTTTGATGGTCCATTTGCTAAGGTGGAATGACAGAGGGAATAAAGTGAGAAAAATAAAACGTTAGGAAATAAACTACAAAACACACCAAACCTTAGGGGGACTTCTTGTGATTAAAACCTATTTCAGGTTTAAGTTCCAAGTATGGACATGAAAAATTCTACTCCAAACTTTGAAAAGGTCCACTTCACTTAATTTGGCCTACTGGAAAACAATACTGCTACGCAATCCAAAAACGATTAGTAGTAAATTAAGTATACTAAGTAAAACTCCAATTAAATAAATAGACAAGCTTGGTTAGCACTTGGCAATCAGTTTTTTATTCTTTTTGTTTCTTATTAGCCTTTGTAAATTATCTTAATGTCATTTTAACATTTAATTTAAACACAATGTTAATTGTTAATCACACCCCTAGCTTTTCAAGGCAAAGGAAGCTAATGAAGGGGATGAAAATGTAGAGTCGTGCCTTTTGTTTTAGGTTAAATTCATTAAACCCCCTTAAGGTTTATGCCATTTGAACTTTCTCTCTTAAAATTATTTTTGTTATACTTTTCCCCCTTAACTGACCATTAGCACTAATGATGTAGTAAAAGTACGACTCTAGTCAGTAGAAATAATGCCAGGAAAAAAGATCGGTTTTTTTTTGGCAGAAAAATATTTTTCTAATCATTTTAAAAACCGGCATGTCTTTGGAATCCGTTTGAATTAGTTGTTTTTTGAGGTGTTTTTGAAAAACTTTGCTGTAGCAGAGTTTTTAGAGTATATTTTGGAATATTTTTAGAAAATATTTTGGGATATTTAAGAGTAGAAGAGTTTCAAGAATATATTTTGCAATATTTTTTAAAATTTAAAAAAATTTAAAACTAAAGATTACGTTTTAGAGTACTTTTTAAAAAATTTGTATTGTATTTGAAAAACTAGTTTTTGAAAAACACTCCAAAAACAGGGGATCCAAACAGAGCCGTGTCCAAGAAATCATAAAATAATTGCTAGAAAAGAATACCATGTAAATTTAATAACAAAAAATATAAATTCTCTAGGTATCGTCAAATATCCACGATCGACATGCATATGGGAGATAAAATATTTAACCATATTTCAATCTCAACTTATTTTATTGATAGTCATAACTTGAGGAAGGGTACCTTGAACAGTAGCAAGGTGTCTAATTTACTGATTTTTGTGAACAGAAGCTTCTTATTTTAGGACTCCTTGATTTTCCCAAAAAAAATTATTTTCCACTCTAAAATTTGTTATAGGAGAAAGCTTGGGCCGTCAGAAGGGAAATATGGTAAATAATGGAAGTAAGGGCAAGATTGAAACTTTGGAACTGATGTGGTTTAATAGAATTGGCAAAGTGTCACGATTATATCACTAGGACCAAACTTTAGTAGGCTAAGTGCATTAACCCTTTTGTTTGTTACTCGCAAAATTCTAGTCCTTTCATTGATTGCTTCATATTAGAATTTAGGCGTTATTGCTTAAATTTCTGTTTAACTGGAAAATCCTAGGAACTATAATAAATTGACAAGTACTAAATAAGAACTATGAAATGAGTTCTTTGATCTGCATTGACACAATAGTTCATCTACTAATCATATAGTCTCAATCGTTGTTATTGTAGGCTAACCAATCATTTCGTGATCAGTGCATGATTTTCATATCTAGGACTAGAAAGTTATACAATAAATCAAGGTATTGGGAGAAAACCAAGACAAAAACATAGAATTCAATCCAACATGAATAAAAGTACTTGACACAATACTAGTCCTTCATAATCCACCAAGCACAAACATATGGTTTTGGTCTCCAGCATGGTTCACCACCAAAAAACATAGTTGCAAGGCATATGCACCATAATTGTACACTTCATGGCAGAAATTATAAAGTTAAATTATGGATTTGGCAGTTGGCAGCACAACCAGGTGAACAAGCAGGCATTAATTTAAGACTGCGGTTTGAAATTCTTGGTAGGAGAAGCAGGTGGCTGGAGCAATATGCATCCAAGACCTATCTCATTTTCTGGTATGTAATGGTTAATGCGCTCGAAAATCAGTACTTCTTCACCATTGTAGTAGTCTCCAGCAGCAGCCTGTGAATCTTGCAAAGCATAGTAAAGTTGCTGGTGAAGCATTTCAGTAGGAGACATGATATGCTGGTCAAGGATTGATCTCTTCCTCTTAAACACATTGTTGCCATCCCAGAGCTGGAGTTCGACTGCTTCTGCAAAATGGGAAAATTGCAGAAAGACTAGACCATTGTAGTTATGGTTTTATATATTACCATTATTACTTCCATGAAATTTGATCATGTGTGATGAAAATTGATGTGAGATGAGGATTAGATTATCTGATATTTTTGGAACCTGAAAAACATCATGGCCTCTTAAGAAAGCCTTTAAGCTATGATGCTGCCGATGACTTGTCTATCAAAGAGGTATTTGAAAACGTAAAATTTCTCCATCCAAAATTGCAATGAATAGTTTCTTAGTTTTTTGTTTATTCTTACCTCAAGTTTGTGTTTGTCCAAAAAAAAAAAACATTTCAACACTGGACTCACTTATTACCAAATGAAAACTTTTGATATGTCAAACGAGAAAAGAAAAATAAACCTCACAAATTACTGACAAAATGAGCAAAAATTTTTATGTATTTCAGTAAAACAGTTTCGCTTTTTAACTAACTTGGATCTCATTATTCCTCATTAGGTGCATTAATCCGTGCCAAATGACAACTATACTGGACAGGCTTGTTAAAAAGCAATTGCAAAATTACCACATTCAGAGTCAAAATACATTATTGTTAATTTTGTAGTAGCATGCAAATGATACCACAAAAATTCAAGAATACCATGTGTTACAATTCAAAAGAACCTTACCTTCTATAGCTTGCACTGGAGTAAAGTTGTCAGATAATGTTACTCCAATAGGTGTACTTTCTCCATTGTCCGTACCATCTCCAAGAACAGGCAAAAGTAGTTCTTGTCCAGCAATATTTGATTCCAGAATTGGAGGTTGTTCCTGGTTATGACATGAGGAAGAGCTAAGTTTGTTTAGCTTTGAGGGCAATTTACCTGAATGATCGTTCTCAGGGTCTTTAATTGCATGTTTTGGAATATAATCTTCAAGTGTTCCCCTTGTTCTCCACCTTGATCCACAAGCATTGCATAAAACGGGCTTCTCTGGTGGTCCACTTCTCCAAAGAGGGGTCTCTGCAATAATTTGTTATTTTTCTTGTTAAGACGATGATGCTTAAAAGAGAAAATAATAACTTCAGTATCTCCTAGAACAAATAATGCTTCTCAAACCTAAGTTGGCTGAGAGAAAAAGTCTCATAGAAATTAACTGAAATTTTTCTTTAGGATATCGGCTCCCAAGATTTTTCTAACAAATACATTATAAACTGTGTTTTTTAGAATTTGCTACTCCTAAAGATGCTTACCTCAAAGGTAATTAATTAATTAATATAAGTCATTAAAAATCTTTAATATCTGCATCTCAGTTTTCTTGCCTTTTTCAAATGCAAGAATAGTATTTTTGCATTGTTACCTGTAAGTTTTTGTCCATTATTGGTACATGCAACTGAATTCTAAAGCAATCAATTCATTTCTTTCCAAATACTAATAGGATGGAGTGATCAATGTAATTTCTAAGAAATAACAATATTATATTGCTTCATCTGCCATTTATAATGGCAGATACTGTGCTTGAAGTGTAAAGTTTTTCATAAAGTAAGACTTGACTTCTTATTGTTGTAAAACAGAAGGAAAAGGTTGTGAAGTCTATAAACCTTTTTGTTAAATATCAAGTCATGCAAACAAATTAATTTATTGATTTTCTTAATTTTTCATTGTTAATCTCGTGATTAAGAAAAGTTTGTGTACAATTCTTCTGTAAAGATTATTAAAAGACAAATAAGCACAATTTTATTAGTTTTCAACCACCTGTATGAAATACAGAGAATTCATCAAAAGATCAAAAAAACAACAAGCACATTAGGAAGGGTAAATAAGATGAAGAACACTCACGCTCCACACCACAATGACAGCATGGTCCTTCTCTAACCATGAAACCTTGTCAGAAGAAAGCATAAATTTTTATCAATTTGAGAAAAGAGGATAATCTCTACCTAAAACTCCAAGAAACAGATGCTATAAAAGTTTTAAAAATTAAAATAAAAGATTGGATTTGCTTTTGACACCTAAAGAAGGATATAGGAAATGATTGAACAGAGAATACAATAGCAAAGAAAATCTATACATACCAATACCATTGATTGCATTTTCACTCATTATGGTTTTACTTAAATTGCTTTCTTGGCAAAATTTTGGGTGCAGGCAATCAAATTAATTGCAGGAGTAAATTTTCCAAGAAGCAACAACTTGAGAAAAGAAAAACAACTATATATTAATTTTTGAGGTTGTGCAAATGGACAAAATATACACGTGATGCATCTTCCTCACAGGCAAGCACTGAAGTTTTTATGTAACGGAAAGTCCAAATGTCAAAAAAAAAAATAAGAGAGTTGAACTGATGATTACAAATCACAATAACCATTATTATTGCTTAAAAAATATGGTACCAGATGCAAATAATCAAACTAAGAACGAGAGTAGTTTTCTTTTTTCTTTTTTCTTCAAAAAGCCCAAAAGAATTTCAAGAAAAATAGGAAAATGAAAGTGATCACAAGATACATCTTCTTGACAGACAAGCACTGAATTGTTTATGTAACGTATATTTTCCACCTGTTGAACAAGAAAAGAATTAAAGTCGTTATACCAATAGAGCAAGAAGCATTTACTATATTTTTTTGTGTCGACAAGAGAACTCGCAGCTATTCGAAAATGTATACTATGTAAATCTCGTCCTGTACAATAACCTATCAACCATACGGAAGGGTAAGACGCATTTTTTATCCTTCTCACTAGAAATATGGTACCAACAGCATTTCCTTGTCGCTCATGTAGAACGACTGGAGAGCTTTGAAGCTAAGGAAGAAATGTATGCTACTGAATGTATTAAGAGCTATTTGCATGATGAATTGAATTCGACACACTCTACATTAAACAGTTTAACACGTAAACAAGATTATCTGACCAGATTCTAGTTGGTTTCTATTGTTTTCATAGTATAACTCTGCACTAATTAAATTAGGAAATTAAGTTTCTATAGCAACTTGCCAAATCTGTAATAATGCAGGCATGCAAATGGATGAAACCTCCAAGCTAGTAGATCTTTCTTTTGATAATATTAGAATCTTATAAGAAAAACAAGCCAAAAAAAATGTTTTAAAAATTTTGATACCCCAGTATAAGCAAATTAGCAAAGTTAACCAAATGCTGCTCTTTTTTTTTTTGGAAGATTAAGAGTGATCTCTCATGCCCTCTCGGTGATTCAAAATTGTTATTTTAGAATCCGCAATGATAGTTATTGGTAATATATACATATTTTAAGATTTAGTAGTCTAAAAGTATCATTTAATCTTCACATAAGGGACTTGTTCGATTGATTATTTTAGCTTATTATGGCAAACGAGAACAAGGCCCTGTATTTAAGCCATTAACCACACGAAGTATAAGCCGTTAAAGAAAAGCATTTTCATCCCTGGAAATACCAACAACAGCTCCATTTGGATTAACTATATTGCCATACATTTTCGGATGTGATTATGTGAATAAAAAGTTAATTCAAAAACATGTTTAGGACATGTGAACTTTTCTTCGATTGATCAACTTATGTATGACCTTTTTTCATTTTGGGGGACTTGACTTTGATTTACAAAATAATCAAGTTCGAAAAAAGTGATTTACATGTGAAACAAAAAACTAATTAGAGAAAATAAAAAGAACATATACAAATCCTTATATTATATAAGAATGAGTTGTGGTTAAAGAGAGGTTTGAATTTTAACCGCATAGATAGGGGCATTTTGAAAATGTAGAATGATGTGTAGTCTTTTTAAAACTTTTGGTACAACTGATGGTAGCATATTTTTGGATATGTTTACGGAAATGTCCTAATGTTTGTACATTTAAAACTTTTATTTATGGAGATATCTGGGTATTTCTGGAAGGTGGAATTATTTTACACTCGTTTTTACATTGAATATAACTCATATAAATTTATGTATTAGTGTAATTACTGAAATAGTGTTATAGACACATTTAATTGAAGTGTAATTTTTGTTATGCAATTAATTCCTTATACTATATAAGAATGAGTTTTAGTCAAATTCATCTTTGAATTTCAATTGCATTAACAGTTATTTTTGTCTTTTAAAGTGGGTATTGATATGTGGTGAAACTTGGAGTACCAATAATGGAAACATGAAATTTTGCTAACTTGACTGTATTGTCTTTCTTGTGTGGTTATGCATGTGACATTTAATTAATTATTACACTATTTATGTGTGAAATTACTTCTTTGCCATTTGACGTGGCAATTAACACTCAAAGGTTCTAGAACTTCGTGGATTTTATGTTATTCTGAATTGGTAATTAAATTTGCAAGGGAAACTAGAATCTCTAATAACATTATGATAATATGCAATTATTTTCTTCCTCATTTATTTCTTTTTGTTATTGCATAACCGCTGTTGCCTTTGGGTTTTGATAATCGGGCATTCTTTATTGGGAAAATCGTCCAAAATGTCCCTCACATTTTGTAAAATAACTTTTTTCGTTCCTCACTTTTAAAAGTGTAATTTTATGTCCCTTACATATTCACATCGGTCAAATATAATCCTTAATTAGGTTTCCGATCATTTTTTGGCCGGAATCTATCACGTGCAAGGCACGTAATCATTTTTGAAGGATAAATTTGTCAAATTATATTTTACATAATCTGATCTATAGTCCTCCACATTTTATAAAATAAATTTTTTCGTCCCTCACATTTTATAAAATAATTTTTTTCATCCCTCACATTTCACAAAATAAATTTCTCCATCCCTCACATTTCAAAAAATGAATTTTTCATTTCCTCACTAATTATGTGTGTGAATACTTTCTTTTTTTAAACACATGTATATATCTATTTGATTTTGCTTAATAATAATAGCATAAACACATGTATGTAATTGGGCCCAACTTGTGGACTATCTTCTCTTTTTGTATGATTATGACTAATATTTACCAATAGAACCTTAATTTGCATATTCTTATTGTATTTTGACCGAAAATAGCTTTATTGGCCAACTTGACAATGAATGCAAGATTTTTTACTAGCTAATACCAGATGAAATCAAATGATCAAATATAATATATGTTATTCATATTGTTAAGTGAAATCAAATAGACACATACATGTGTTTATGCTATTCGTATTATTAAGCAAAATCAAATAGACATATACATGTATTTTAAAAAAAATGTATTCACACATATAATTAGTGAGGGATGGAAATATTCATTTTTTGAAATGTGAGGAATGGAGAAATTCATTTTGTGAAATGTGAGGGATGAAAAAATCATTTTATAAAATGTGAGGGACGAAAAAATTTATTTTATAAAATGTGGGGGACTATAGATTAGATTATGTAAAATATAATTTGACAAATTTACCCCTAAAAAATGATCACGTGCCTTCACGTGATAGATTCCGGCCAAAAAATGATCGGAAACCTAGTTAGGGACTAAATTTGACCGATTTGAATATGTAAGGGACATAAAATTACATTTTTAAAAGTGAGGGACGAAAAAAGTCATTTTGCAAAATGTGAGGGACGTTTTGGACAATTTTCCCTTCTTTATTCCAGATATGACTAAATTGTTTTCTTTTTTGTGAAAAAATCTCCCTCTTTTGACATGCTTATTGATTTTGATTTTGATTTTGATTTTGAGGAAAGACCCCGCTACATAATCCTGTGATCCTTGGATTTGAGCATAGCATGAATAAGAAAGAATTTTGTTCAACATATCATTATTTCAAGTTCCAAATGGACCTGTCATTATTGTCTCAACCCCCACTACCTCGATCTAATCGATAAACTTTAACTAATCAAAATTTTTTCTTTTGGTTTCTCATAACCTACAATCAATTGAATTAATTATTGTCTAAGACACAGCTGTTTCTAATTATTCACACATTCATCCATTTGTTTCTTACTCTTCCATTTTTTTCCAACATTTACGAATGTAGGATCTTTCTTCTTCCTAGCCTTAAATTGCACTAGTTATGTATACCACTCTATAAAACTTTTTTTTTATTCGTACCACTCCATAAAACTAAGATCAATTTCCTGCCTTTTCCAATTTTGTTCTAAAGTCATATTATTCCTTTGTGTTCCTTACAAGGGTGAAAAAGCCAATTGGGAAGAAAGATGTAAAAGTATAATTAATGCAAATTATTATGAAACTTATGTTGGATAATCGTTATGACAATCATGGCCAACTTGTTCAATTCTTCTTCTTTATTTCCGATTTAATTGTATCAAAGGTGAGAACCTTATAAATTAGAATTTTGCTGATTTAACTACTCCCTTCAATTTAGTACAACCTTCCAAAGAGGTATTTTCTGTTTCATCAAATTTTTTTTTGCTTGCTTCACAGAACTCTATGTATGATTGTTTTCCGCTAGTGTAATTTCATTATTCATATGGAATTTTTGAAACATATAGTGAATGTTTGATCATCATTGCAGGGTTAGTAGTGAAAATACCACATCTGCAAGCAAATATTGGGAATATCATTAACAACTTTCTACTTATGGCTTCCAACTCCAATACGTGTGTGCAATTTCTTCTCATTTTGGTTTCATGATGGGCTTGTTCTACCAAACAAATTCTTTTCACATGAGAGTGTTTTTCTATTATATTTCACCATTACGATTGAGATGTGCTATCAAAGAAAAAACAAATTTTCACATTTTCACACAACGGGTCACTTGTTCCTTTCATGAATGCTTCATGAAATAGACACCTTAAGCTCCCAAAGAAGTTTTACTCATGTTTGTTTGTCCAATGCAACAAATTTGGTGCCGACATTACTGATTGCTTTAGGAGAGGCAAAGTGCAAAAATTATCCTCAATATGTTCTACAAAGCTCTTAATTTCAATTTATTAGTTCTCAATGGATTTCCATCAATATGAACCTATAAATTTATTTCCTTCTAAAAATCCTGCTTTTGGATCATGTTATGTTTTGTTTTTCTATTAATCAGAACAATTATAAATTCTATGCTTCAATCCACATCATGCTTGACAGATTGCTTGACAAAACCAAAAAATATATTAGGCATCAACTTGTTTGGATTTTGGATTCTATGTGCACAAAAACTTAGGGACTTCCTTGATCATAGTTAAGATGGATTGTCTGACACTTTCAAATTATTTGGGTGATGCTTTTGAGCTTTCCATAATATATTTACAAGGTTGACTCTTTCTTTTCGAGTGTCAAATTTGTCAAAATTGATGTGGATGAGATAAAATTAGTTCAGAACAAAGCTAAGTGTTAAACTTTTTTAATCTCGTAATGAGCTATAGTATAAGGATGGGAATTATCTATTTGGCATTAAAAAAAAAAGGTTTTTGCTCTCATTTGTTATGTACATGTTGAATAATAAAAATTAATATATTATAACTTCAACTTTGGATGTGTTCTTATTATGTTATTCAGTTAGCCTTTTTTGACATTTTCTTGTATATTCTTGATTAACATATGTAAAAGACATACTATGTGCACTTAAAAATTTACTTTATTTTGTGTAGGGTGTGGAAGGATTTGTTTATGGGTAATTCTATTTCACTGCTTTACCAGTCACGATAGACAGAATTCATCTGGGCTGCAACAAAACTAAAATGGAGAGATGCTTTGTACTTAGTGGGCCTTCCATGGATACTTCTTGTTCGGTTTTCTCCATATTGGGCCTGTCCGCCACAGAGAATAAAAATTAGAAACCTTGTCTGGCTCTTATGTTGATCTTGATTGCAATCTTGAACCTATCAAATTTTTTTCTTTTTCTCCTTATATATTTTGGAGTCTCTTTTCAATTGAGATAAAAAAGAAAAAGTGATTTGAAATAACAACAAAATTAAAAAAAATCATTGGTAAATTATAAAGTGATTTCTCAATCTGTTCATTGTGTCAAATAAAAACATATTTAACTATATGACGAAAATTGGACAGCAAGAATTGTTGAATTAGTTAAATTTATTTTTCCCCAAGGTAATATGTTTGGATTTGAATTATCAGAGCTCTATTAAATCTCACATTTCAGTAAATAGTAATATGGGGTATTAGAAAAATTGCTGTCTCAATTGAAAAAGACAGAAGAAGTTTGCAACCATCTAATTGGAAATTTTAAAAATGTAGTGGTGGAGAATGTGTCACTGTCAAGTTTTCCCTATCAAAATTAAGGAAGAAGGATGTGTAAAGATCACTGCAGAAAGTTGTTTTGTCTTTTGGATAGGTTAAATTGTCGGCATAATATCACCTTCCAAACAAATTTCTTTTGTGCAATGTTTCGTGACGTGGACGAAGGTTAGCAGTATCAATCATGTGGTCATTTTTGTGTAATATTAACATGTCCTTGGAAGCTTGTCTGATCTTGAAATTGAAGCTAAGATTGGTCAGAATTTTTTTTGGGTGATAAAAAGATAGAATTTCATAGACATATATATACAAGAAAAGGAAAAAAAAGGAGGGTCAGAACTGTTAAATCTTTGACTATCATACAATTTGAACTTCAAACTTTTCTTGCAAAAGTTTATATTAATGAGGCGTGAGTGACTAAATTATAGAGGGTAAATATATATATATATAACTCTGAACCCAAATATAAGGGCATATATATATATATATAACCCTCAACCCTAAATATGATAGTAGGAAGAAATTTAAGAGTTCTTCTCTAATCACTGGGTCAACCCTAGTGGTTATACACGTTAAGAGGTTTAGATATATATGAACTTAAGATATCTTTCTATTTTGTAGGATTTTTTTGTAATAAAAGTCGTAAAAATCGTATGTAGGATTTATGTTTACATCATTTTATATCCAAGCCTAAATTATTTTTCCTGCTTAAATTGGGTAACTGTCTATACATCCTATACATTTGTAGCACTATTTCCTACTTAAATTTTAAAAGTGGATCATCTATTTCTTTGTTTGAGGGATAAAGTGAATTATCTTTAATCTTAAACTGAAAAACAATAGAAGATGAGATATGTGACAATTCGCTATTGCAAATGCCCAGACCAAATTTGAAAAGCGAAAATCCAACCAAGATATTAATCCATGCACAAAATTTTTACGTTTAGATTGTGATTTTTTACAGAAAAATTTTATGTTTTTCAAAAACATACTTTTCAATCATCGTTTTATCTCACATATATCAAATCGTTATAATACATTTTTTTTAATAAAAACTCCTAAAAATAGCAATCCAAACGGGTTGCTCAAAAGAAACTTTCTCCAACAGCTTATAAAAAGACTGTAACTAATACTTTTCGTAAAGCTATCACCAATCACCATATCTAGCGACCATCTCATGTTTAAGTGGAAAGTTTGGTGTAATCACTAAGCACCTTTCACAATACAATAATCGGATTCTGGCACCATTTTCCAATGCAACAAATTTGAGATTATGCGTCTTTTCACCAGCCTATGTAGAAACTTGATTTGCCCCACAATTCATAGCATGCTAGTTACCATAGATAGCGTAGTAACTGAATATCTAATTGAGTCTTGTGCTCAAGTTGTAGTAATATCTTTTTGTTCTTTACTCTTTTTTTTCCCTCTCCTTTTTGGAACTAACCAAATATCTACTTGTGGATGAGGGGACTTTACAGAGGGCAATGTCTTCATGTTCACAAGTTCCCTCCATTGCGAACATTGATGGATTAGATCAAACCCAATGCAACTGTCTAAGACATGAACTGAAGTGAGTGGGCTATATCACTTATCATATTCATGTTAGGTACTGAAATTTTCTTGTCTGTGCTGTAAATATCAGTAGGTATTGGGTCCTACTTAGGTACATAAAATTTGTGAAGCATAACAATTGAAACACTTTCTGTGATATCCCCACAAATAAATGTGCCGACTTAGGGATTAGGATGGTTACCACAATTTGGTAGAAGCCTACAAAGTAGTAATCGAACCCTTGTTGGAGGAAGAGGGCAAGGTACAATAATTCATCAAGAAACCTTTTCGTTGCTTGTCCTGATCAATTCACATTGGTAAAAGTACCTCATGAAGAGATTACTTGAATTCATTTCCATATTTTTGCAAGTGCCTTGCTAGATTTCTCGAATTATTATGCATGCTACTTAGAAATGCAACAAATAAAACGCTTATCTTCAACTAGCATACATCACAGCATAATACAATGGGTTAATATCACTTTGCCTCCTGAGTTTTAAAAAATATACGTTTTGCCCTCAAGTGAAATTATATATGTACTTTTAAACCCAAATTACCCTCAGCCTTTCTAATGGTCAACTTTTTAGCTCGTTGCATTTTCTTATTATATATTAATCAAAATATTTTGTTATTGCATGATGTGACGTTTGGATAGCGGTTTAATTAACTCATTACATAGAGTTATGTATAATTTAGCATCGATTTAAATGGAGCTACATCCCCCCATTCCCCACAGGTCCACCTTTATACGTAATGTGGTATAGGACTAATAATGTATGTATATGTTGTAATTTAAAATATATGATATGGTATTTTGTTATTATAAAATAGTATACTCTTTCTTGGCATTTTATTATATTCATGGTAAAAGTATGATTTGTTATGTTAATTTACTTGAGTTTTTATTTGTTAAATGTTGTATATTTTTTGTAAAAAAAAATAAAATGAATGGGCATTAATTTAGATTTCGCATAGTATTAAATGTGAAAAAATGAATTCAAAAAATCAAAGTAATTTTTCGTGATTTAACATTGATTTTTGGCTAATTCAAAAGACTAATAATTACGATTTTTATTGGTGTTATATATATTTTTAAAAATCAACACAAGAGCATGGTACGAATAAGGCCGTGGTAGGGGGAGTTTTTTTAATTTAATTTATATGTAATTCAACATCATAACACACAACAATAGAATATTATGATGAACACATAAGAAGAAAATGCAACAATATAAAAGTTGACCATTGAGAAACTTGGAAAATTGGGGGTAATCTGGGAAGAAAAATATGCACATGGGTTGTTCAAAATTGAAAATACAAACATAATTCATTTAAGGGGTCAAAATGTATATTTTTTAAGTTCAGGATGGCAAAGTGTTGCGCCCTATAAATTCAGGGACGAACTGCTATTAACCCTAATACAATAAACACTTGTTGCGTTTCAAGATTTTTATGCACAATATTATATGGGACTAAGAGCCTATTTATTTCATTTTTTCCACAAAAATTGCAAAAGAGATAGGGTGTCTCGGCAATAATTGAATTGCCAATCTCATCACTCAAAATACAGAGAGCTTAGAGCCAAAATAAATTAACAATGTGTCCAATTCTATACGGATGACAATCATAAACCATGACTACTATAGTTTTGGGATGGCAATGGAAAGATTTATTGATCGAGCTTGTTCTAGAGACTATTCACTTTCCAAAAACTGTTGATCACAAGATTCAATGGGTGCAATAATAACCAAAACGAATTCAACTGTGCATTATTAGCTGCCTGAAATGGTCCAGCTTTAGTAAAGTGGTAAAAGAGTGAGCTGATAATGATAATGATGAAGCAATTAGTTCCCTAATTTGTCTCATACCAGCAATTACAACAAAAAATTTAAAGGATATATAGGAACTAGGTTGTGGTGGATGTTAGCTATACTTTTGAATCTTGATAGCAGTGCGTATGCTAAATGTTCTTTGTTTGTCTGGGAACTTTGACAGGCTCACTTAAATTGTGGAGAATGGTCGGGTCAAAGGGTCCAGAAATTATACACCCTAATAGTCAAACGTTCAATCTTTTCTCCTTATGCCAAATAAGGTTATTATAATGATTTAATTTTATCTGAATAAGTCTTACATACACTAACAGTACATACACTATCACAGTTAGATATATGATACACGAGCAAAATTTAGATTTTAATATTAAATTCAGATGAGTTGTCATGTATTCAATGGTGATGGCATATACATTGTCAGTGTATAAAAAATGAATCTATTTTATATACACTGATAATATATATACTATCACAATTAGATACTTGACAACTATACAAAATTTAAATTTTAATTTAAAATTCAAATTAGTTGTTAAACATCCGACGGTAATAGTGCATACACGGTTAGTGTATATAAAATTAATCCTATTATGATTAGGCAAAAATCAAGTTCACATGTAAAATTTTCAATTTACTAATAAGGTAACAATAACAAAGGGAAAAAAAAACCCCCAATTCTGTTCAAGTTTATCTCGAGATTCAACAATTTGGTTCCCCATAGACTTTACTGCTTTTTTCCCATTCTTGTACGCATTATGGTGTCGTGTTTACATACTGGCATCAAAGTGACTTCTTTTAGCTTTGAATTTTAGATTGCCTACAATATTTTTCTTCTACCAAAAAAAAAATATATTCCCAATTTGGTCAGTTACACTGTAATAGTAATAAATTGAAAAACTCTACAAGAATTAAAGAAACAATTGGTGAACACATGCGATATTTCCCTTCTACGAAGCCCCCAAAATGTGGATGTCCATTCTTGTGCTTTTTCCTTTCTTGTCCATGTCCATGTACATGTACTTATTCTTTTTGGACAATTATTATGAATAGTAACAAATATTCAAGATGTCAAATTTAGCATAAATGGAGATTTTTACTTCTAGAAAACTAATTACATTGTTCATAACATACTCAAGACTCCTAAAATTGAGACTTGGAATGCAGAAATCCTGTATTCTTTCTCTACTTCTTAAATCTCATCCTTCACTTGTTGGAAGGAAAAAAAATAAAAAATACAATTACATAAAACAAGTTGTAATCTCAATTTGATCACCGCTTAATTGGGTGAGACTGAATTAATCTAGACTCAAGTATAAGTTTTACGTGGTCTAATCTAGACCACTACAACACAAATTAATCTGAAGTATAAATTCTCTTGTGCTATTTCAACTGTAACTGGTGGCCATTCTTTTTGATTCATGATACTTTTCCGGTAAGTAATTACTAATTAACAATGTCCTTTTTTTTATTGCCTGACATGGAGTACTAGTAGGAAACTAAATCCATGTTAACCACGAATAAGATAGGTAATTATTCTTTTATTTGAAAAATTAACCGTTCGGAATGCAGTTTTCTAGGAAAAATTTTACGTTTTTATGAATATTTTTTGACACATTTTTTCAATTATCTTTTTACCTTATATATATATATTTATATTCTAAAAATATGCTACACTATCAATACCGTGCACACATCAAAGTTACCACGGTATTAAGCTCTAATAGGTTATAATTAGTGTTTGATTTTACATAATCTAAGCGCAACTTAGACCTAGACTCTCTCTCTCTCTCTCTCTCTCTCTCTCTCTCTATATATATATATATATATATATATATACATACACACACATGCGCACTAATTAGTAATTGATAAATGTAGTGTAACTATATGCAAATGGAGATTGAATTAGATTTACATTATGTTTGAGTTTTCATTTATTTTTCATGTTTTTAATCCATTATAACTTAAATTTCAAATTTATAGTTTCTAATCACAAAATATAGAAATAGGCCCATATGAATTTGGTTTTGGTTTTGGTTTTTTAGAGGAAAAAAAAAAAGATTTAGAAAAAGACAAAAAAAACAAGCAAACATGGAACTTTGACTCGTGTCCTTCCACATAAACGTTGGGGGACTAACTTTCACTTCAGTGTCCTTCCCAGTTCCCATTTTCTGCGGAGTATGCAAGAATTTTTGCAAACAATGCAGCAGTTTATTTTTGTTGTAAGGTGAAGAGTACAAATCGGACTTCTCAGCAAATTTTTAGCAAAAAGTTTATCCACTTTATCCTACAATAAAATGCCTTGAAAATTCTCTCTCTTTTTTCCACTGTTTCCATCGCTCTCCCTTCCCAACGGACCCCATTTTTGTACAGTACCGCCAACCAAGTGTTTCAATTCAACAGGGTCATTTTCTCCTTCTTTGTTTCTTGTGTGTGCTTGTGCGTGAGAGATGAGGAAAAATAGAAAAGAAGGGATCTGCAAGAAAGTGACTTGAATGAGAAATGCAAAAGAATCTTGATAGTATAAGATGTATGCAATGCTGGGATGGTACTGCTGTTACATGAGAAGAAGAAGAAGAAGAGAGAATCGTTTTGGATTCTGTTTTTCAAGTTAAAAACACATAATAAATGAACCCTTTGTGTATCTCACTGTAAATTATATGTTTCACACTTGTGTTTATCAATAGCACATTTTTCAGTGGCCTGTGGATTCATGATTAATTATATTCTAGCCCCTGGACTGCTGCCTCTCGTCCACAATTGTAAGTAGCCCTTTAATTCCATCTTTCTGGGATTTTTTTAATTTCTTGGGGGGTTTTTTTTGGTATTCTAGGACATTGGCTATTGTTACCTAGTTTGCTGCAAGGTATTTTAGTGTAATTTGTATTCTGTGTTGGAATGGTATGGATATATTTAGTGCAATTTGTATGTTTGTGTTGGAATGGTTTGGATACATTTACTGCAATTTGTATTGTGTGTTGGAATGGTTTCGATATACATAATCCGGTGCATTTTCAGTTAGGCCTTTGTTTTTAGCACATTTTAGTATTATCTTATTTGCTTCGGTTTCTTGGGAAATTTTTTCTGCATTAATGAGAATTTGTCCTATGTCTGTAATGTCTTTGTGAGTGTACCACCCACACAAGCATAAATGCAGAAGAGTTTTTGAGTTGGTAAGGAGTCGGTTCTATGTATTTGTTGACTCTCAGAAACATTGGAGTGAGTTTTTCAAGATCTTCTGTGATGTTATCTCTGTGTGTGTGTGTGTGTGTGTGTGTGTTTTGTGTTTGTCACTTTTAAGAACTTTGCAGCTGGAAAAGATTTATGAGTTTTTTCTTTTTATTTTGGTTTAGAATGTCTATGAAGTCATTTGGGATCTTTATCAGTGTTTAATACTAACTTCAATTATGAATTCAGTAATTTTTTACTCATCTATGATTCTCTGTTAACATGAATGGTTCTGGATTTCTTTCCAAAGGAGAAGAACAAGAACTTTGGAGGTCCTGACAAATTCATTTTGGAACCTCTGTTTAAGCCGATGTGCCTTTCAAATTTTTTTCTTATGGTATCAGCAATTCCTTTTAGACAGTCTGTGACTTTGACGAAGCCAAAATTGGAAGTCAGTGCGTTTCTTTTCTCAGGTTCAGAGTGGGTATAGGATTTTCTATTATTTGAAACCTATTATTTCTTTCCCAATAGACATGGTAATTTTCCATTATTTGAAACCTATTATGTCATCTTTCACCTCTACTATAGACATGGTTTCATGGAATATTTCCTTTTGATTTACTTTTCTTTCTGAAATGTGAAGCTACTAGTCCCATTACAGAAGCAAAATTACATGTGTTATGCTCTTAGAAAACTGGAAATCTATACTTTTTATCTTAGGTAATTTATTTCTTGGCGGTGCTTATGCAGGAAAAGTGGTGAGGATCCTAGCACCACACTGGAGAGTGCCTTAGAGCGCAAAGGTTCCATGGCAGGAAAATTCACATGTCTCTTTCCTTCAGCTTCTGCTCAAGGTAGCATGGTTATGTCTACTCCTTGTTGTACAATCAAATCAAGTTAATCATTCTTCGTCATAGTGTGTCCATCTAGCATTTGTTAATTGCTGGTCATTGGTCTTTTCCGTAGACTTGAGACGTTTTGAGATGGATGGGGAAAAACATGATGAGAGTTCTCCAAGAGGAGTTTTTAGAAGCATGTGTTACAGATTTGGACAATGAATCAGGTTCTCCCAGGACTAGGTGCACAGCTTCCAAATCAAATTCAAGCATGAGTTCTCGCTGGCACAAATTCTTTAAACTCTGGAAAAAGAGTACAATAAAGAGATTGCCTTCTTTCCCCTCCTTTAGCTTCGCGAAGAAGGAGCAGAACTTTAAGAGACCATGTAGATAATGATTGCTACCCTGTCAAGTCTGAATGGAAAAACTTCAATCTGGCAGACCTCCAGAAGGCAACTAATAACTTTAGCCGAGGTCTCCACTTTTCTTTTTTTTTTCTAATATATATGCGGAGTTGTTTTTTTACTTTAACACAAAAGTTCTCTTTCTGCTTTACTAATTACTGTTCATTGTAATATGTCATTAAAATAATTATTACAAATTGTAAGTCTAATGGTCTTTAAGTAAAATAATGTTTCTATGTAGAGAATCTGATTGGAAAGGGTGGATATGCTGAAGTTTACAAGGGATGTTTGCCAGATGGGCAGCTAGTAGCAATCAAACAGCTTAACAAGGGAACACCAGAGGAGCAGATAATAAGTTTCCTGTCTGAGGTTGGCATCATAGCACATGTCAATCATCCTAATACTGCTAAGATGATTGGGTATGGAGTTGAAGGAGGTACTTACCTTGTTCTTCAGTTATCTTCTCAAGGGAGTTTAGGATCGCTGCTTCATGGTTCGTAAATTTTCTTTACTTACTTTTTACTTCCCATATGCTCCTAAGGTTTCTCATCCATTTATTTATTTTTTTCCAGGCTCAAAGGAAAAGTTAAATTGGGGTATTAGGCATAAGATCATTCTGGGCACAGCTGATGGCTTACTTTATCTTCATGAAAACTGTCAAAGAAGAATTATCCACAGAGATATCAAAGCTGATAATATCCTGCTTACAGAGGATTTTGAGCCTCAGGTACATTTCTACTTCTGAACTTGCAGATAGACTGAGATAACTTCAGAGTACTATAGGGTTGTCTTCTTTTATTTAGTTCTAATGTATGAAATAAGTCCAACTAATCTGGCTTATTACACAAATACGTGAGTTAAGCGTCACCCTTCAGGAGCCAAGCAATGGGCTGAGGAAGCAAGCACAATTGGTTAGCATATCTGTTGTGATCTTGAGGAATTCTGATTAACTTACCATGTTTGATGCCAGTTGATAATCTTAATTTATACTACCTTGCTCTGGATGTTTCTGATTGATTATAATGGTCAACACAGCTTATCAAAGAGTTGGAAGTTTAGGAAACTTCAACCGATGCTTTCACTAGCACACTAAGTTTGACTAACATGAGATATGAATATATCTGTAGCGGTGAACTTCAAAATTACATTGATATACGCTAGCAACCTGCTAAATATCAGAAGCACTGATATGATTTTAGTTGCTAGTATTGAAATCCAACCAGTCGCATAAGTGATGTTAGAATAGGCAAGTTTGCTTGACGTTATGCAAGCATATATGAAGCTTTTATTTTCTCCTAATTTGCTTAGTTGTGGTCAATTCTATAGCCTAAGGATATCTGGCAATAAATGTAGTCAAACAAATATTAATAGTAAAGTTTAGATCATCATCTTGTAAAGCAATAGAAGAATAAAAATTCAAATTACCAAATTATCAAGGCATCAATTTCTCTTTCTGTCATCTACTGTTTACGATCATCATTATCACAAACATCTGCTTCTCCTCATTATCTTACCTGGTTCAGTGCTTCATACCTGTGGAACGAACATGGTTTGAACACTTCTAAAGAGGATTCCTCTTGTAGCTCAGAAAACATGGTTTCAAGGTTTATTTGGATCCCCATTTGATTAGGGTGTTCAATATGATACTTTAATCCGATATCCTGGACTTCATGCTTTAAATTGTTTTTTCTATTGGCAGATTCTAAGATGGCATGTGTCTTAATTCTTGATTTGGTTTTCCCTGTTTGCGGATCTTATGTGCTAAGAACTATCATATTCACCAATGTCTTAATTACTTTTGTTTTTTCTTGATATTTGTCATGTACAATCCTTTAGGATTGTAAAATAGTACCTACCTTGGGCTGCTGACTTTCATGCATTGTGTAGACAGTCAGGGTTTGGTCCGTGCATTGTTGAATAATGTATCTAAAGGTCTGAAGATACTGCTTCTTTTAATTTGTCCAGTGGAGTTCATTCTTGCAACCATGTATCAAACTTGTGTTTCTTTATTTCATCAAATAGTGCATGGTCGAAGGGTTGTTACTCGTCTAATCTTGGCATACTCCTCTGCACTCTTTGGACGGGAAGACCTTAGGAGCTGTTGCTGTATTGGGGATTGACAGCTTAAAGAAAGGTTTTAGAATCACTTCGAAAATATCCTTGTCTCCGTGCAATACCTTGCTTTCATGTCAACTAGTATAAGTTTTTGGAGTATCTAAAGATAAAGTTTCTCTTACAAACAGTAGAATTGTGTATCTTACGATGAATCTCCCTCCTTCATGGGATAATTAGAGAAACCTTTTGGGTGAATGGAGATACAGTAGAATTGTGTATCTTATGATGAATCTCCCTCCTTCATGGGATAATTAGAGAAACCATTTGGGTGAATGGAGATACACTTAGAAAATCATATGCATTTAGTAATTTTAGTTTCAGGAGTTCTTGAACCAAAAGAGTTCACCACATCAAGTGAATTGCTTTTTTATTGGAATCTTACCATTTTTCAGCTTTTCTCATTTCTAAGCATCTCCCTTCCACAGGAAACCCTCGACTTTCCTACATTTTTGGCACCATGCAAGCTACTTTGATTTACTAAATGGCATGATGTAGAAGTCCAAGTAGCAATTTTTCAGGAAAGGAGTACCTTTTAGGCCACTCTATCTGCACAGCTATACTTGAACATATGAAACTAGTGTGATAAGAAAGTCTTTCCTTGTATAAAGTCAATTTTCAGAACACTACCATTTTATGCCTCATAGGCCTTTCCATTTGGATTATGCTTTTATGAGCCTATTTAATTTTCACTTTCCAATTTTTAAAATTCTCCTTATAAGTCCATTACTTAACAATCATAAAAGTCTAAAGAGTCTGTTAAAAATCTCCCTGAAGTCACCTGGAGCTTTTTGGACTTTGATTCCTTTATGCTAAGTAATCACCTAGTTCCTAAGTTCTGGGGTTGGCATAGTTTCGTTGTCTGTACAACTATGTCTAAATTCAAAAACAAGTAGAAATTGCCTACCTATGCCTCCCCCCACAGCATATCCCAGTCATATTCTTTCTCCTTTAAATCTGGAAGTGCTTTTTAGTTTGACCCACTATTAGATATTAAATCTGATATGGCTCCATTTTTCAGAGTTTTGGTTCTAATTCTTATCACCATTGTGTTTAACCATGACTAAAATGCAATTAACAACCGTTCTGCTCTCTTCATTGTATATATATGCAACCCGTTTGAAAACCCTTCTTTACTTGTCACCGTATCATCTGATTTTAAAAAATTAGAATAAGACTAGTTTGTTTCCATAGCCTGCTTCCAAACTCACTAATCATTTACTATATTTGTCTTTTCTTTATTTAGAACTCAATATTTAAATGACTAACTCAGCCATTTTCACTCTAGATTTGTGATTTTGGGCTAGCAAAATGGCTTCCAAATCAGTGGACTCATTGCAATGTATCAAAGTTCGAAGGAACATTTGGGTCTGTAAGCTCTGAAGTCTAAAATTAAGGGCTTTTTGAACAGTTAATCACATCTTGAGTATGAAAGGGCACAGTAACTTATGCTCTTATTTATTGTTGGCAGTTATTTTGCTCCAGAGTACTATATGAATGGCATTGTGGATGAGAAAACTGACGTATTTGCTTTCGGAGTGCTGCTTTTGGAGCTCATAACAGGACGCAAAGCCCTGGATGAATCACAGAATAGCCTTGTGCTTTGGGTATTATCATGTAAATTTGTTGTGGTAGAGGACATTTATTCATGTTAATCTTTTGCATTTATTATGTTTTTCTAAATGCAGGCAAAGCCATTGCTTGAAAACAACAATCTTAGTGAGCTTGTCGATCCTTCTCTTGGTAATGAGTACAATCCAGAAGAGATGGATCGTGTCATTCTGACAGCAACTTCATGCATAGAACAGAATTCCATTGAGCGGCCTCAAATGAGGAAGGCAAGTAGTCTTTCGTCAAACTAATATTGTGTTCCTCCACTGAAACATTTGAAAATGCAGTTTTGCTTGTAAAATTACTTGCTCAAATCTGCCATGATAGAAAGTAATGAATGTTTGGTATGTCTTAACCTTGGGCATCTTTGTTGATCTGTTATTGAAACATGTCACCATAACATCACTCTTTTGGTGCTCTCTGTAAGCTTATTGTGTAGAAATAAACCTCACATTACAAACGATAACTTGCAAAATGTGGGTCTGCAGATGAAAATTTTCTATGTATAAGCAAAGTCCATGGTAAAATTACAGGTTTTTGACTATTATATTTGCAGTATAGCTAAGAAAAAGAAGATTACGTATCAGTCAATCCAACAAAGCTATATGAGATTCATATATTATATGTCTTTCATCAGAAGAGGTTTATGCCTGCCCTAAGTTCAAGTAGTAGAGCTTCTTTTATCAGTTTCTTCTTTTCAGCAAAAAGATGTGCAAGTTATGCATATGGCTTTTTCTCATCAATAAACAAGTAGAGACTTGGAAAAGGAAAATGGTTCTGAACGACCGAAATGGGAAGAAATATCTGAGGGCATTCATGTATGGCAACTTCTTATTGGATCCAGATTGCAAATTGGAATTATGAATTATGATGTATTTCATGTGGACAAGGTAAAGCATAATGCTAAAATGCCAATGTGCGTTATCAGATGTATGAATGGTAAACGTCAAGGAATTGCGTTCTTGTCTTTATGAAATGAAGCATAATCACGATAATTTCAGCTTCTTTGCTTGTGTATATGATCAATGTTTCCAATTCTTCTTTGTTGAGCTGTATTTTGGGAAGGGTGGAAGCTAGCACCTGTGAATTTGTCAACACGTTTTAGTTTCTTTTACTAGTTTGATCATGTGAAGAAATTAACATCAGCAACATGGCATCCTTGATATGTAGTTCTTCATATTAGTTTATAGCAAACTTTCATGGCATGCTACTGAATAGGTTTTCTTTCCTTATATCTCTTTTCTTTTAGAACATGTCAGTCTATATCCTCAGACCACTTTGAAATGCAATAAATAAGTCCAAAGCAGTACTAAGTAAATTTTAAGAAAGATCAATCTGGCCACTGCCCGAGTAATATATATTTCAAATTTCACAGGTGGTAACACTGCTGAGAGGTAATGTTAACTCCTTAGCATCTCTGATGGAAAAACATGATCGATGTCTGCGGAGGACTTACTCAGAAGAACTATTGGACGCAGATGAATACAACTCAACCAAGTGTTTAAGTGATGTGAATCAACTTACGCAAACTGCTCTGAATTCTTGAGACTTGAGACAAATATATGGCCCATACCATTTTGTTGTATATAGCCTTTGCTGCAGTTTGGAAATTTTCTGGTGGGTGTTTATACTTAGTAAACCTGCAGAATTGGAGTTTTTGTTATGTGGCATTCGAAAGCACCAAGGTTTTGGAGCAAATTTTACTCAAATGCCATGTAAACTTCGTTTTTCAAAACTGCACTAAGAAACATTCCTGTTCATGTAAAATTTGATGATCTGTAAATACGCTTTTTTTTTTTACATGCATGTCTGATGTAGCTGTTATCCTGCTTAGAACCCCTGAAACAGCAACTTCAAAGTCAGGTTGAAGTCTTCTTCTTGAATCTTTAATGTCAGTCATTTTCTGCCTCTAGAGCCAATTCTAAAATTTGTGAAAATGGTAGGCTTTTTTCTAAATGGTTTGTAGCCTTGCACATAAATAAAACAGTCTGTCCAAGTTGATAACATTATCTAGGCCCTGATCGAGTACCTGATTAGTGGCTGCATTGCACTGAGCAAATCAGATGCATTAAGCATGGATAATCCAAGCATCTTCTGGCAGGGCTAATCTAAGTATCTTCTGGCAACAACTAGGAATTTGTATCTGAGCTACTGGATCCCTTTGGCCATCCAAAACTCATATGGCTATACTTGTTCCAAGTTTGCTCAACAAGTGGAATTTTAGTGAACTCTAGGCAAAGTCTCATGTGAGAATCTAGTACTTCATGATGCCTAGTTCTGAAACTGGTCCTTCACGATCCTTGTTAACTTGTTTAACCAGTAGGCAAAAGTTTCAACATGTTTCAGTTGATTTTTTTTTTCCTACTCTACACTAAGAGAAAGAGGTGAATTCAAGGGAATTAATAAGAAACTTAGAGGGATTGAACCGTCATTGGCGAATTTTTTTAGGAAATCCTGGAGAAGAATCCCTCGACCTACACCCAATGAGAACCTTAAACCTGTCCATGATGGGCTACTCTAGAGTTAGTTGGTTAACATGTTTCAGCTGATTGAGGAAAGTGTATGGAAAGTCATCTTCCAGTTGTAAACTTTTTCCGGGATTGGCAAGTGGAGGAAATGAGAATTCATTAACTAAGAATTACAACAGGCTTTTTTTTTTTAACCCACAAGGATAGCCCTCAATCTCTTTTTCATGTAAAAGTTGTTCAATGATTGGATTCCACCTTTTCTGGGTGCACAAATATTTTGGATTATGAAGCTTAATTGTTAATATATATATATGTGTGTGTGTGTGTGTGTGTGTTTAAAAGCTGGCTCATAGTCAATGCCAATGCCTTTTAATGAAGGGTAGAGACAAATGATTTTCTAGGTTGGTAAGGAGGGGAGATTAGACAAGGAGTTGTTTAAGAGATATTAATTGGCTAATTATGCGCATAAATTTTGGATGGCTCGCACTTAACCCTATCTTATACTTATAAGATACTTTCACTTTGTGGCATTAAACTTTTTCTGTTGGCACTTAATCCCCTTTATGCCTGAGTCATTGATAAAAATATTTGTCTTTTCCAAATTTGTTTTTTTTTGTCAATATTAATCAATTTTAAAATGTGGATTAAATTTTAGAACAGAATTTTGAAGGGGTGCAAGATAAAAACTAGCCTATAAACATACAAGTCCACGAGTATTTGTTGGTAATTATTTGGTCTATATTAAAGTTTTTTTTCCACAAAAAAAACGTGGTTTTCTAATTTTGACATTTGACAAGCAACTTCACTATTCGTAGTCAAACTTCTAACAAGATCTCAGCACTTTATTGTGCCCAAGATTTTGGCCCGCTTGAAAATCGTTTTTCTTGTTTTCATACCGTTAAAACGAAAGGAGGGAGAACGCTTTTAGCAATGCCAAATCAAAAGGTGCTAAGAGGCTAAGACCAAAACCTATTAAATAGTTCAGTCTTCACTATCAAAAGCTTTTTCTTAATCCTTTTATCTCTTCTCATATCATTCTCACGTCTAACTATCAGATCCAAAATTAGAAATGTTAATTTTAAAATAGTACAGTGGCGACCATTTTTTATTCTAAATCCCTTTAATCTTCTTCACTACGTCTAGAAATATTCTTGAGAAGCATAGGGACTAATTTTCTATAGCCACTTTGTACTAACTTGGTACCAAACTAGCACTAATAAAACCATTACAAATCATCCAATCTTCCTCCATAATATTGGACTATGAATAGATTATGACTTTCTGTTCTTGCTTTAATATGCTTAATTAAGTCTTTAGATGCATTGATTCTTGCTTTAAGATTAGGCAATGAATTCAGCTAATTTTGGTAGCCCTATCATGAAAAAGATAGGAACCAAATAAATGGCCGAACTTCAAGATGACCACATGATTTCAGACTTTAATTTGTTTTTGCTTTGAAACTTTGACAACTTCTTTAGTAGTTTCATATTGGGTGCTATAGCTTCATTCTTGGAGCTGGTGGAGTTCCACTTGTATATGAGTCCTATATATTTTCGACTCCAAATTTCCTTAGCTTCATTTGTTAATACATCTAATATTCCAAATCCTATACATTTTTTTCATTCCATTGTTAAGTTTCAGTTCTTAAGTGTGCTCAGGGTTTTTTAATTACTCTGCAACTACAGTAAAAAGATTATTTGTCTTATTCTTTGGTCATCTTCATGCATCATATTCATATCTATGGTGAAAAAATCACTTGGGGATGCCAAGCTGTCTTTTTATTTTTTTTACTTTTCATTCTTTTTGATAAAAAGAGAATTTTCATTACTAAGATTGCTGGAAATCGTCCAACAATAAATGATTGACAAAAGTAGGGGGAGAATTCGAGGGGAATTCAACAAAATCAGAAGATTTGGCATAAAAGAATATGATCAATAAAACAACTTATGATATTTTCACATTTCCTCTGATGTTTCATATATATATATATATATATATATATATATATATGCAATTCCCTTCTTAAGTTAAAAAATTATTATCACAACTTTTAAATTTAATTATCTTAAATTCATTAGTCCCCACGCATTGCCTAAAATTTTTTCAGTTAGCATTACAAAATTATCCTGATTCTACGTATTTAATAAAGAGCCAAGAAGGGAACAAGAAATAAGAAACCCTATTTAAGTGTAAGCCTTCAATTTGAAGACCTTTTACCGTCTACGTTTTGACAAATCTATTGAATGAAGTAAGAAATCATTGGGCTCTCAAACATATTTTGGGAGAATGATTGATTTGGGTACAATATTCATACAATTTTTTTTTTCCTTCAGTGGGGTATCCGACTGCATTGGCAACCGACTAGTCCTCCACTGGGCCCTGACCCCCGCACCACCAAGAAGCGAGAGATTGTTAACGAGGGCAGGTTCGACCACACGACCTGGGACCTAATGAGGTGATCCCACAGCCAGCTGACCTGCACCTGGGGTGCAAAGCATATTTTTACAACAATATTCATACAATTGAACCATCAAAAAAGGAAAAAAAATGCATGCAATTGCAACTTTTTTCTTCTTTGTTTTTTCACATGCAGATTAACACATTCTTTAGAAAATTGTGGAACTGCTGTAATTAGAAAACAAAAAATTGAACAAAATCTGTTGAAATATTTGATTGCCTCATGCATACATTCATGTATTCCTACATAGAAGCACATATACATATTGAAAAATGATGGATTTATATCATTGTTGATTATGTTACTAGGGTTTTATCACCTAAATTTTGAAGAAAAAAATGGTAGAAGAACAAGTGTTTTGGCTTTATTTCTGAGAAAACCAACAGTGGATCTCTTGAAGCTTGACACTATTAAAGAATTTCCCACTATTCATAACTTGTTGATCCTGTCTTTTCTTTGATGAGAACTGGACGAATATGCGTTTGCCTTTTTATGCAATGAATTGATCTGCATAGGTTCAACATCAATTTGCAATTTCAGTCGAAACCAAAAAAGCCACAGGAGGAAACAAAATAGCTGTGATATCAAATATTGTTTGTTTCTTCCTGTCGATCATGTTCTAAGCCCACTGGCTGTCTCTTTCTGAAGGATCATTCGATAAGGATATCCACATACTAACTCCATCTCCCACACGCTGGAAGCCTGCAGATCCATGACAGAATCATTAATTGTTAGTTTATTGTTGTTGAATTCTTGGAATTTTATATGGATTAATATTTCATACACCGACACCGACACCGACAGATAGTATATAAACACCGTCATCATTAAATACATCACAACTTATCAGAATTTAAATTTGAATTCCAAACTTTACTCATATGTCACGCATTTAACTGTAACAGTATATATACTGTCAGTATATATAAGATTTATTCATTTTATATTCCTATATTATAATGCCTTTTTTTCTAAATAACTAGTTCATCAAAAGCCAATGAATTTCACCGATTGCTATCTCTAATCCAGACGACGACAGTCAATTGTTTCAACTTGATGGCTTGTCCAATAATGCCACGGTATTTTAGGTTGGCAATTTGTACGATGAATTAAAAAGGAGTGATTTTTGCTCAGATTCCTTTGCATTTGGTCGAATGTCACTTCTTTTTTCTGTCGAATATAGTCAATTAATTAGATTAGCAACATTCAGGCGGTTACGGAGAAATTGACCCTAAAGCAATTTAAGGGAACCCACCAAAAACCCACGTGCAGTCAATTGATGAATGTCACTTCCATTAGCCTCTCTTTTAGATGGCACCGCTCGTTTCCCAAGGGTTTTGCAATTGCGGTTTCAATTACACCATACAATATATACTAATGCAAAGTATGCACTCCATATACGGTATACACAAAAAACAACAACATGAAGCATTAACGTGTAAAAATGTTAACTTGTAACGTAGGTCGTGAGATTCCAAGCCACCGTCTCGGCTAACAATACTCTATGCTACGATAGTCCGATATCCTGAAAACTCGACATGACCGATCTATGCCTCTAACCAAACTGTGGTTGATGTAATGAACAGAATCCCAAACCACAACATCTTACATGGAGATCAAGGAGTGGATAATGGACAATTAGCAATGATGGTTACTTTTGACTAAGCAAATGATAGATATTGTTATTCATCCCTTGGCCATGTTTCCCAAACAATCTTTTGAACTTGGTCGATTCACATTTTTATTTTGAACCCATACTAAAATGTCAACTTACTTCTATAGGGCGAATTCATAGCTGATCTACCATAGCAGTATCATGGTGCTGTCGGAGCAGAAATAACAAAAGCTAAAGCGGGTAGTGAATCTATTACATTGGCAAACAATTTGATGATACCATTTTCCTTTGAAGGCTTTGTTTAATTCAACTTTTGCTTAACAGAAAGGATGATTTCTTTTTTTTTTGTTGGTCATAGCTTCTTTTATTGATGATGCATGAGTTATCATGGATGATTTTAGTAACACTTCTATAGCCTAGGTTCTCATGAAATCAACAGAACAACCATCATGTTGGTGGTACTATCACTATTAAATTCCATTATGCATGACTTGAGTTTCAAACGTCATATAAAATATAGTTGTTATGATGCTTAAGCTATAAAACTTGTAAGTTCATTTTCAATTGACCACCCATTCATGTAACTGAAAAGAAATTTAAAAAAAAAAATTGGCCCATTCATGGGATTTCCAACCAAAAATGGGGAAGTGTTTAGAATTAGAGATGCCACATTTCTAAAGTTGTAGCTGCTAAAAGTCATACCACCGCTTGAGACTTTAGAGGCTTTTATGGCAGATTATCCATATGCAACCACCAAAAAAAAAATGAAAATGGAAAAGAAAGAGAAGCTTTTTTGCCTGGCTAAATTTATAGTTTTATACCCATTTTGGCTTTCGAATAAACTTCTTCATTTTACGATAACCACTAAATAAAAAGCATCTGCCAACAACTTTGGGATTACAATATATTACTGAATAATATCTACTAAACATTGAGAGATAATTGAGAATTAAATTGAAAACAAAATGAAAATCTTATGACAATTCCAATATGTTCCCAAGAAAAAAAATCCATTATGTTTCTTAACCCAAAAATGACGGCTCTGTTTGCATGGGAGTGTTTTTCAAAAACTAGTTTTTATACAATAAAAATTTTTAAAAATTACTCTAAAAGATAATCTAAAATTTAGTTTAAAATTTTTTAAAATTTTAAAAAATATTTCAAAATATATTCTAGAAATTCTTCTACTCTTAAATATCTCAAAATATTTTCTAAAAATATTCCAAAATATACTCTAAAAACTCTGTTACAGTAACATTTTTCAAAAACACCCCCAAAAACAGCTAATCTAAACGGAGCCGACATTATTTGGAAATTTAAAAAAAATAAAATGAACTCTAGATAGGATCAATCTTTCCTATATTATTAGGAACTTTTTTTTTTTTTGAAAGTCAGGACTTGGCTACACGCAACATGTTTTCAAAAGGAAATTTTAAAATTTGAATATAAATTATGTATCATACACTAACACCTGGTAGTGCAAGAAATAATTTTATACTAATAGTGTAAAATTAATTTATATAAAGTTAAAATAACATATCATAGTAAAACTCGAGTTCGAGATTTGTTGATCATTTTATTCCCTTAGCAACTGATTAAAGCAACTAAAGTTATTTCAAAATTTTTTCCTCAAAACAAAAGAAATTAAAAAAAGAAAAGAAAATGATTAGAGTAATCATTTGTTTATGTAGCTTGAGTGTCTTGCGGGATTGGGGAATGGACCCGTTAAGGTAGCATTTACTACGTAAATAAATTATGTCAAAGTATGGCGACATCTGTACATAGTACATTGTATTGTATAATTATCATTGTACTCGTATAAAATACTTAGAAAAATTATTTGCCTTTTCTTTTCCATTTTGGGAGTTTTATTTTTTTTTTTAATGCTTTCAAATTTCTATCAATTATCCATCAAATGGTCCGTGTAACGTAAGCATACGAACTCCCGTAAATCCCATGCTTGCTTCCGCATCTAAATTAAGATATTCTCAGTCCGTGTCGTGACGTAACCTAACTTTCTCACGCTTTCAATTTCTGACCCCAAATATTTATTTCCCATAGTCAAACCTCCCCAACATTTGGTGTGATATGACTAACGTCTCTGGTTTTGACAATTTGAAGTCTAGGCCAAGGTAACTTCTCAGTTCTTACTTATGATGGCATATTCTTTTCTTGACTGAAAATCCATTAGTTGTCAAAGCTTGAATTTTCCTTAATAAATTTAGAAATTGACCCATTAATGCCGGATGATTTTGTTTGACTCGTAATGTACAAGCAATTCATGAAAATTATCATTTCTTCACTAAACACAGTTAATAGTAAAATTTTCATGCGACAGAACTTATTCGACTTCAAATAAAGATTCATATGCTGTACTATTAAATGGTCGAGTGCACTAAACTACTATAACTTTTTTTTAATCATCGAACGACTTCATATCATCAAAATAATCAAGTTGTTAGGTTTTTTTTACTAATTTTAAATAATTTTTAAAGAAACAAGGGCTGATTGTTGAGTAGTAAAAGTATCCATAGATTGAACAACCAGAAGATTTAAAAATGTAAAGCCACATACATTACATTTATTTACAATTATAAAGAAAAAAATAGTTGATATTGTATGTTACATATGTTTGGCATTAAAAAATTTCTCAAAATGTCACTTATGACCCAAAAAATGATAACATGCTTCTTTAATAGTATTTGTAATTGATAGTGGAAGACATGTAGTGTAGAAATAATAGGCGAAACCTTAAATGAAATTTAGTTTGCTTTTAAGCATTTGAGTTTTTTTTTGTAAGAAATATTCTATTATACATAGGCCGTTATATGCTAATTGAAATATTTGTAATTAAATAATAGATGTAAAAGCTTCATTGTATAACAATCATTAATTTGGATCTTTTTGTTTCCTTCCTAGAATATAGGGGTATGTTCGAATATTCATTGAAGGTAGTCATTTTTATCAACGTGTGAGTCAAATAACTTACCATCCCAATAAAAAAAAAAACTTGAATGATTAATGTTCCTTAATTATCTAGCTAAATAATAGTTATATTCTAACGCACTTTCGTCTAGTAATAACATATTATATATTATATCCATTTTGAATTTGAATTTGAATTTCTTAAAAAAAATAAAACTAATAATTTACCATAGTTATAATTATAACACGTTACAGAATCACTCCTCAACATAGAAAAGAGAAGATGAAAGAGATAAAATACAATAGAGTAAAGCACTAACATTGGGCAGTAGTAGGAATACAAAGACTTGATAGGCCATTTCACAAGAAAAGCTAAGAATAAAAAACGGAAAAAAAAATGGCAACCGTCTCTGACGTCCTTCTTGTTAAAGCCTCGAGGTCAAAACCACCACCCACCACCACCACCACCAACGACTAAAACAAAAACAAGAAAAACATCCCCAAAAACTCTTCGCCGCGGCTTTCTCTCTCTGCCCTGAACACCGATTTTTCTTCAAATTAATGCTTTTTAATAATCTGATCGTAATAAATTCTCGTCAGCGGACAGCGGCGGAGTCTACGGCGGAGGCGGCGGCCTCAAGGGCCTGAAGAAAGAAGTAAGAGGAGAAGAAGTAAACTTGTTGGTGTTTTTAGTGTTATTTTTCAGTTCCGGTGAAGTGCCGGTGACCGGTAAGATTTTGCTGCGGTGATTATATTATGAAGAAAGCCTCGAATAGCATCAATAATCAGAATAATAACAAAGCTATTAATCATCATCATGGCAAGAATGGGACTTCGCCTCGGACCAATGGATTTGTACCGAATTCGCTCAAGTTTATTTCGTCTTGTATCAAGACGGTGTCGTCTAATGTGAAGTCTGCTGGTGTATCCGTCGCTGGTTCTATCGCCGGTGATTCGTCAGACGATCTCCACAAAGACCAGGTATGGTATTTTTCTGCTCATCTGTCAAAAAAATTCATTCTTTTTTTTTTTTGGGGAGAAACTTAAATATTTATTTATTCTTGGTATGCAATATTTGTTTGTGTGCACTAGGTATTTGGATTCTGATCGCCTTTTTGGTAAAAGCTCTTGACTTTTTTTGAAGTTGACCCACATTTCTAGGTTTTTTAAGTAGTTAGGAGGATATTTTTAGGTGGGAGAACTTGGGGAAAATTGGCAAGTAGGTAAAACAGTGATTGAAGTGAAAACGATGTAGTTAAGAGGGAGATTGTACGAATAGGATTTCATAGTTAAATGTAAAAACTTTGTTAAGAAAAGAAAACAGAAATATTGCCAAATGTGTTGTTTAGAAAACTAGAGTTAACTACATCCTCAAAAGATTGTATTGGTTCCGATAGTGACAATGGTGACATTTTGATTTGAGTGGTTGGATAGTTGTGTATTAGCGCTGGTCTTAGTGCATTGCAATGAAGTGATTAATTGTTTAGTGGTTCCTTGTTTTGTTAGGCTGGACGAGATTAATGATTTTCAAATACCAGACGCCAAAGGGTTGATGGCGATGCCATATGCCTAAAGTAGATTTTTGGAGATTGTTACAATTTTCCCTTTTGATCCACAGTTACCTTGGTCGAGATTCCTAATTTTTGAAATTTGGATAATTTTGAATCTGTTGAATGTTCTTCATATATGTCCTGATGCTGCTTGTCCAATTGGAGCAATTGTGCAGCTTAGAAATGAGTGTCCTATTCCAGTGAAGGAGTGTAAATCATCTGATCCTTTATTCTTTGTTTAAGTGAATGGATAACACGTGTTCCAAATGTCCTATTCCAAATGTTGTTTCAGTGAATGGATAACACGTGTTCCAAATGTTGTTTAACTATGTTGGATGTCTTGCCAGGCTTCTGCCCTTTCTTTTTTTTTTGACAAGCAAGTATTCCTGATCTGCATTGAAAACCTGTCAGATTTGATTGTCTAATCGTGTCCCTTCTTACGTCATCTACTTGCCATCTCAAATATTTGCTGTCCTCCTCTTGTATTGCCTTTGAGATAAACTTCGCTGACGATATCCTCTTTTAAGACTAGGAGAGAAAACGTTATATTAGAGGCTATAATAGAAATGACATACAACTTGGACTACCTTATATGCCACGTTAACTTAGCTTAAGACTAGAAGAGAAAACATGATAATAGAGGTGTAATTGAAATGGTAGACAACTTGAACAACTTCATATGCCCAAGTCCTACCATATCAAATCTCAATCTAGCTTTGAAATCTCGATGATTACTTGATCACGATGTAGTCAGCCTGCCTCAGATTGCGTGGATTTCTGTATTCAAGTTTTGCTAATTGAACTTCTCTAACCGATGATGCTTGGATATGAAGTAATCTGTATTCAACTTTTGCTAATTTAGAGGATCATGGATGCGTATGCGTGTGCTGTTCTGCTGTGTGTGATCTTACGTTAATCATATCATTTGATAGGTTTGGAAAAGTTATGTAGGTGGTGGCTGTAATTCCTTCTAATTATCATTTTAATTGTATGATTAAAAGTGTAGGTTGTTTAATTTTTTACCTATTCTTTGTTTATGTTGTTCAAATTATCATATGATACATTAGTATTTTATGTTTGGGGAGTAGACTGCCATAGTAAACACAGATAATATTGGATATTTGCACATCTCGCTCCATCAGCAAGCTTGCTACTGTTGCACCTGGGAGCTTGGCTTCCTGTTGGAGAAAGATAGATTGAAGAAATAGCCGAAACTAGTGTATGTGATTCCCAGACCTCACTGTTCATAAGTGCTGAGTAGACTAGCTTTCTTCTAAGAGAAGAGGGCCAACTCCCATGCATCAGAATGTTGTTCTGTCAAAGTACATTAACTTTGCCATTGCTGCAGAATCCTTGGCATTGAAAAAACTCTTCTGGCAAAGTTTTAGATGTTTATAACTGCATTTATTTCTGGTTAATGTTGAATATTGAACTTTTGATATCCCTTCTCATTTAGACACTCTTACAGTCTATAATGCTTCTTTTTTCTCTTTAAATGATGCCTGTTTATGATCTTATAAGTGACATTTTTGGTCGATATTCTGTCATTCTTTCTGACCAGAACATTCTTTGTTTTCTTTCCAGGTTTTATGGGCTTCCTTTGACGGAATAAAACTTGGTTCTTCTTTAAGACGTGTTCTTCTTATTGGTTATTCCAATGGTTTTCAAGTTCTTGATGTCAATGATGCATCTAGTGTCACTGAATTGGTCTCAAGGCGCGATGATCCAGTCACATTTTTGCAGATTCAACCTATGCCTGCAAAGTCTGTTGAGCGTGAAGGATACAGGGCCTCACATCCGATGCTGTTGGTTGTTGCAAGTGATGAAGCAAGTTATCCAGGTCCAGTTCAGAATGGCAGAGATGGATTTGTTGATCATCAGTCAGCAAACATTTTGGCGTCTCCTACAACTGTTCGGTTTTACTCCTTAAGGTCTCACAACTATGTCCAAGTTTTAAGATTTCGGTCAACTGTATATATGGTTAGGTGCAGTCCGCAGATAGTAGCTGTGGGTCTTGCAGCACAGGTAAGCATCTAGTTGTGTTAGATACGTGTTTTCTGCTCTGGATTGATTTTTAGTTTTGAGATGAACATGTAGCAAATGTTTGTCATATGTTGTAGAGAGTGACAGTTATGGCGTCCATGGATGCTATAATCAGTCCCTCACAATTATACATTGAAAGGCTCTACTAGATAAGGTTATTCTTTTGCCTTATAGATACGATGCTATCATTCTTCGTTGCTGAAGATAGTTTGAACTAAAATATCTAATTATTTTAACTTTCTCCCATGATGTTGCAAGTTTCTTTGATTATGGTGCCAAAGGAATGAGATAGGCTTTCAGAAAATTGCTTAGAAGATCTCAAAGGCGAAGTTTTTCATTTTGGTACATTGAACTCAATTTAATGGTAGCATGAGCCCATGTAGTCTTGTTTGTTAAAAGTAAATAGCTTTTAAGAATTTGTTACTTCATTCATTATACAGTCACAATTGTGTGACTTACATTTTACTGTTCCTGGCAGATATATTGCTTTGATGCACTTACTCTAGAGAACAAGTTCAGCGTGCTAACATATCCGGTACCTCAATTGGGAGGGCAGGGTACTAATGGGGTAAACATTGGCTACGGTCCAATGGCTGTGGGCCCCAGGTGGTTAGCCTATGCTTCTAATAATCCCTTGTTGTCAAATACAGGACGCTTAAGTCCTCAAAGTCTAAGTCCTTCTCCTGGTGTGAGCCCTTCTACCTCACCTGGTAGTGGAAACCTGGTTGCTCGTTATGCAATGGAGTCAAGCAAACAGTTAGCAGTTGGATTAATCAATTTGGGTGACATGGGCTACAAAACTTTATCAAAATACTGTCATGAGCTCCTTCCTGATGGATCGAGTTCGCCGGTGTCATCTAATTCTAACTGGAAAGGTGGAAGGGCTACAGCACATTCATCTGAGACAGATGCTGCTGGGATGGTGAGTGTTTTAAAGAGCATACTGGAATAGTTGAAATTACGGAATTTTTAATGATTGTAATTGCTTTGTTATCTCATAAATATCTGGATAGTATTTTGCCATTACCTGATTAGTAGGATTGTTTTCCTAAATTGGGATCTTATTATGGTAAGTATAAAGTAGCGGAGAGGTGACATAATGAAGAGCAGTTTGTACTCTTTTATATTAATTAACTTGTTGAATAATATTTTTCTCTTGAATCTTCAAATGCAGGTCGTTATAAAAGATTTTGCTTCAAAAACAGTCATATCACAGTTCAGGGCACATACAAGTCCATTATCTGCTCTCTGTTTTGATCCAAGTGGAACTCTTCTTGTTACAGCCTCTATACATGGAAACAACATAAACATATTCCGCATTCTGCCTTCTAAAACACAGAATGGGTTAGGCGCTGATAACTATGATTGGAGTTCTTCTCACGTGCATCTCTACAAACTTCATCGTGGCATGACTTCAGCTGTATGTATCTTGTTTTTCTATTTTTGTTTGTGCATATTGATAAGAATTCTGCAACATGTTCTCCTTGTAGATTATTTACAACTAGTTATTGTTCTATTTATTTATCTTCTCCTGTGTTCGATTTTATGTAACAGGTAATACAAGACATTTGTTTTAGTCACTATAGTCAGTGGGTTTGCTGTTGTATCATCACGGGGCACTTGCCATATTTTTGTTCTCTCACCATTTGGTGGTGAGACTGGTCTTCGGTTACAAAGTTCTCATATTGATGGTCCCACACTTTCTCCAGTTCTATCCATGCCTTGGTGGTCTACTTCATCATTCCTGATAAACCAGCAGGCTTCCCCACAACCACCAGTACCTCTCACTCTCTCTGTAGTTTGCAGGATAAAAAGCGGAAATTGGCTGAATACAGTAAGCAATGCTGCATCTTCTGCTGCAGGGAAGGTTTCTCCAACCTCTGGGGTTATTGCTGCTGTGTTTCACAGTTTGCTACACCAAAATAGCCAATCTGTTTCCCCAAATGGGAAGGCTCTAGAGCACCTGTTAGTTTACTCACCTTCTGGTCATCTAGTTCAATATGAACTGATGCCCTCTCTTGGGGGAGAACAGAGTGAGTCTTCTCTGAAAAATGGGACAAGTTCAATGGTGCAGATGCAGGAGGATGATTTGGGAGTGAAAGTTGAACCTGTCCAGCGATGGGATGTTTGTCGAAGAGCAAATTGGCCTGAAAAAGAGGAATATATTCAGGGTATTACACTTGGGGGACGGGAAGCTCCTGAGGCATTCATGGACACTGCTCAGCCGGAAGATAACGAGATTGGAGAAAAGGATGCTGTGAAACCACATGACCGATCTCATTGGTATCTCTCCAATGCTGAGGTGCAGTTGAGGTCTGGGAGGATGCCAATATGGCAAAAGTCGAAGGTACTCATTATCATCATGCAATTATATTACTATTATGATTTGTGCTGATGCTTACTTCACTTTTTTAGATATACTTCTATACAATGAGTCATGGTGGATATGAAGAGCAGAACTTGGTGGATGTAAATACTGGTGGAGAAATTGAGATTGAGAAGATTCCTGCTACTGAGGTTGAAATAAGGCGCCGAGAGTTGCTGCCTGTATTTGACCATTTCCGCAGAATCCAATCTGATTGGAGAGATGACAGGTAATGAAGTGGCTACTTCATTACTTTCTCTGGCCTCTGAGTAGCAAACTTCGCATGCTGAAACTGTTAATCTTTAGTTCAATTAAATGCATGCCTGCAAGATTATCTTAAGAACGAGATTGTTATTTTTTTGCGTAAATCTTCAATGCTAAGCAGATATAGAATAAAGGTTTTGGTGAAACTGGATAATTTACTTTTTCATCTGGAAAGGTACAAGGTACTTATAAAAGACAGGGATAACTTCAAATACTTGATCAATCAAGGATTTAAAGGTCTTTGAATGTTGCGAATTGGTTGCATCTTCATAGAATTTGTTCCTGAGGGTTGTTGAGGTGTATGTGGTGCGGAAATCTGTAGAAAGATGTGTCTGGGGCTGGGGAAAGAATTTTATTTATAAAAATTTTTGTTACTCAGATAGAGTTGCTGATATGGTTTAGAATAATTGGAGAAAACTAGTGATAATGGCACATTTGATGTGTGTGAGATTTATTGACATTCTCATTTTCTTAAAGTATTAACAAATGACAAATTAGTTTTGCATTTCAGGTGCATTTGAATTTTCATTTGTTTTATGCTAAACTAGTAGTAGTAGGCGGTTTCCACATGTAGTGGTTGTTGAAGCATTAAATTTTAGAGTGTTCTATTTTTGAGAAAAGAGAAAAGAAAAGTAAGAATTTGCTTGTCTTATAGAACTTTCATAAGCAGGATTTTTTGTGTTCATTTGGCTGCAAACCATCCCTAAACCTTGCTTTCCTTTGGGATACATCTAGTATATTCACATATTGTATCATTTTTTCTTCATAAATTTCAAAGTTACATAGAACAAGTATGGTCTTCGGAAAGTTTTGGATGTTGTATCATTTCTTCTTCATAAATTCCAAAGTTACATAGAACAAGTATGGTATTTGGAAAGTTTTGGCTTTTGCACTTTGAATGATTGGAAACACAATAAACCAATACCTGTAGTGAAAAGCAAAACTTTGTTTTTAAAAATGCTGCGTGATAGGTGCAGTGTCTTTTCATATATTATGATCAAGTACCTTGCAAAGTGATTTCTTATTGATAATGTGAATAAGAAGCATATTTTAGCCTTTGTTCTTTACTCTTTTTTTTTTAAGGTGGTGGAAAAATAAAATCTTCTTCACAAGAATTTGTAACTTAAACTACCCCAGTATTGTACTTGAGATTGGATCAGTGAGATTTAATTTGTTCATTGAAACTGGTATAGCATGTTCTTTTATACAAGAGTGAACTTTTTGATGATAGATTGGCTTTAGGCTTTGATTTCCCTTTGTTATGTTGCATTCTACCTTTACTATTGACTACCATCCTAGTGAAAATAATGTAATAGTTGATCCTTGTGGTTGACCTGTGATATTTCCTGAACAATTAAGGCTCTAGGAGGCAAGTTCCTCTTGGTTGATTATTAATTAAGTCTATGAGAATCTTTTTTTAAGCTGTGGAACAAGTGGCTGTACCATTCTTCTTTTAGAACATAACATTTGATCTTAATCCACGTAGGATTATTGACAACAGATATTTCTCTTTTGTTTGCTTCTCTAGCTCTTTGAGCGCACTAAACAATGAAAGAAGGATATGTGCACATGCTTTTTATGTTGCTCAACATATTGGATTGGCCACTGGTCTTGTTAATATATACCATTGTATTCTGTTGCTTCTTTTTTCTTTTCTGCTCATGAACAAGGATATGGTGTTGTCTTGGTAAGTTGGGAAATTTTCATCTTTATATGACTCCAGTCCATTCCCTCCAAAACGTGAAGCTATTGAATCATTGACACTTTAATGGCTCAAGCTACTGACTTGGATTTTGCCTGTTGCAGGTTTAGATCATCATCGTTTGGTTCCCATACTGGTAAAGATAAACTAGAAGATAGTGTAGTCTCTAATTCTAAACAGATCTCGCCTGCATCAACCAAAAAGATACCTGCAGGTATCATTTTTCTCACTGACGTGATTTGATTGTGATGATACTTTGCCTTACTTCCTAGTTACTGATAGATGTTGGTCAAAATTTGTCAGGTTTTGCTAAAGCATCAGCATTTCTTCATGGCTTGGATCACATGGGTGCATCAGATTCTGGTTCTGATGGCTCAACTGTGGATGAGAATGATGGTGTAAGGAGATCTGGTTCTGTTTCTTTGAACCGCAGGTCTTCAAGTTCCCCTGAATCATCTGCTAAAATCATGAATTCTATTGAAGAAAGTTACATTGTAAATAGACCATCATCTCCCAAGAACGGGCCTCTTTCTACTGAAGGAAGCACTATAAGGGGGTTTGTTCGGTCTCCAAACAGCACCATCACTGGTGAGCTTTCAAACACAAGCTCTAATCGGTCAGATGCGAGTATGAAGATTATTGATGAGGGGCCAGTGCATGAAGATATGCATGACCCTGTAGATTTTGGACAGTACTTCCAGGAGGGTTACTGTAAAGCATCAGCCACTAATGTTTCACATGAGTTGAGTGAAGGGGTTACTGATATTGATAGCAGTAATAGTCCTTGTGACAGAGAGAAAACTGAGGAGGATGTGGAAAGTGATGGTATGCTTGGAGGTGTATTTGCCTTTTCTGAAGAAGGTGTGCAATCTGAAAAGCTGTTTTGTCTGTTTTGTCAATTTTATCAATTTTTAAGTTGTTTCACTGCAAGTATAGTGATAGGACCAGCCACACCTGGTAATCTGAAAACTTTTGGTGCTTCACAGATGAAGCTTCTCTACATGCTGTCTCTACTCTTTTATGTTTCTGATAAAGCCAACATGCTCGCCAATTTTTTCGTAGGTTGATGCATGACCTGATGATGCCAGCCTTGTGCCACCGCCCAATGTTGAGCAGAAGGTTGGCAGACGAAAGAATGATGTTCTTCCAGTACAGCTCCCCAGAAATGCTTACTAACATATTGATGTGAATGTATGACTTATTCTTGGCGTCCCCTTGTGTTGGCAGAGTGAAAGTGCCTGGTCGGGAGTTCTTGTGTATATATGTTGTATAGTAAGTTCATGATGCAAATGATGTCTGAACATTCTCTTTTTCTTCCCCCGGTGTAACAATATTTGTTCTTTCAAAGAAAAGAAAATAAAAGAAGTATCCACAAAAAGAAAAACCAAAGACAGAAAAGGTACTCTTCTACAGTACATTGCATTTCCCTATTTGAAAATTGTTCGTAATTTATTTTTTTTCCGTTGTGGTCTTTCATTTTAAGAGAACTTCTTCCAGTTGTGACATTTACATATTTCTTGGGAATTTTTTAGAAATGCAGGTTGAAGGGTCTTTATCTTCCACAAGTTCTTATAGAAGATTGGTGATGTGGGGATAGTGAAACAAACAAACAAACAAACATGGCGGATAGATAGTTTTTGGCACGCACGATAATGCTTTCGTTGACAGAAAACTCCACTGTTTATGTATGTGTCCCTAAGTTTAAGGAGTTTCTCCTTATAACCATGCTGTACATCTTTCTACAAGAAAGTCTTAGGAGATCATGTTGAGGTCTGATGGAAGTCGACAATGCCTTGTTATTGAAGCTTCGGATGAAAATTGACATCTGAAAATTGAAAAAACCAAACTGTATTCAAGGTTGATATATTAACAAGTGATCAAGGTTGCTTATCAAGTTGGTTGAACAGATCAACAACTAGTCTGCAAGCTGGTTTAAATGAATTGGGCTGTAGATAATTTCAACCTGTAGAGTATGACATAAAAGGTTGTGCTCTCGACTCTAGTTTCCAATTTGTATCTCACAGGATTTTTCTAACGGGTATCTTGAAGCACTTTTTAAGATGCTTAAATTACATTTAACTTATCATGTAAATACACACACGTAATTAATGTCTCTTTGCATTTAGATATTTTTTCGAATCAATCTCTCTCTTACCAAAAAATTAACAACTAAAATGATTTTAATGAGTGCTATGTGGTACTTATTGGCCAAACCCTCTCTCTCTCTCTGTCTTTTGTGTAAATATTAAATAAAAGTTGAATGATAGGTTTCTACCCTTCAAGAAATGAGGGAAAGAAATCTCTTTTTAAGTTGAATAGGAGATTATCATTATTATTATTATTTTGGCAAACCCCTGTATACAGGGAGGAATGCGGGTCCCAATTTTATTAATCAAAGCACCAGAAGTAGAGAGGACCAAATAAGACCTGTATACGATAAGAAAGTTTACTATTTCCTGATGGAAAGGAGCCTAACCGAAGGAATTGAGACACCATCGAGATGAATGGCTGATCTGACATAGCTGGGAAGACTGTCCTCCGACGTGACAACCCTAAATGAGACTAAGCTAATGCATCAACAGCCGAATTAGCCTGCCTAAAGACATGATGCAGATAGACTCCAAGACCCGATAGCAGAGCCCTTATCAGTCGCAGCACATTGCAAAGAGGCCAACGTGCCAAAATATCAGACGAGACCATTGTAACTAATGATTTCGAATCCACCTCGGCCATAAACCCTGTGATGTTTCTTTCCTGCCAATAGATCGAACCAACCAATAATGACATAGGTTCAGCAAAAACAACACTAGTCTCCCCAACTCCTTGTAAAAAGCAAAAACTAACTTGCCATCATGAGACCGTAGCAAAAACTAACTCCAGAAGAAGTAACACTAGCAATCGTATTAAGCCTAAAGGATTGTCCAACTGGCTAGGAGATTATTTGAAACATTATTAGGAATAATTAACCATGGGATTGTAACAGTTTTTAAGATAGGATGTATGTAGGATATAAAAGTATTTGAAAGGATAAAAAGATGATTGATGAAAACGTATCCGTTGTGACGCAAGTAAAATAATCTTTGAAATAATATTGTGTTTGGACAGATGATTATTTGGTCAAATATATTTGCTGACATCACCATTACAATTTCCAATACACCTTTTTATCTCACATACATCACATCACAAAAAGTGCTACAGTAAAAAAATCTCAAATAATTTACAATCCAAACACTATGGTGATGTAAATAAAAGAGAGGCAAATTTCTACTGTCGTCACTCCCATACCCATTCACCCTTGGACGCCCACATTTTCTATGGCCACAAGCTTGAAAAATGTTGGCTGCGCATGCTGAATGAACAGCAATTTTGCTGTACATTTTTGTATCCATTAGGAACGCCCATCATAATCTATTTATGGCTTTTATGCTGTGGTGAATGCTTAGGATACCTACTCAATCCTAAAGTGCTGTGATGTTTTGGCTTCGAGTGGTGTCTCCTACATTAACTGGGTCACATCTTCTTTCTTTGGTGTCCCATTAGATGCCCTTCATATCGCACCAGTAGCGAGACTTAACATACAAACACCAGAAGTGGTCCCCTAAACTCCTATTGTCCCATATCTGACTGGAGGTACAGAGTCATTAATGGATCTCTGGCTATCCATGAATCCAAGGCCTCTTCAATGGAGGGATTTTTCCTCCTAGGTAAAGGGGTAGAAAGATACTTACATGTGCAAGAGAGACCAGCCATTTTGTACTCCATAACTTCTTAATGGTCTTAAAACATTTGCTAAATTGGGTTCATTTGTTTTTTTCATGGGATGTAAACACTAAAATTATGTAAATTCATCTTAGACTAGATACCACTTTCAAGCTTACTTAAAGATGAAAAAACATGAATGATCTTGAGTTGTATTGCTTCAAGTACTGCTATATAGCTGTAGTTTTCAACACTTGTGAAGGGAATGCTCCTTCAGTTTCTGTACAAATTCCCTGAGAACTTGCACTGTAAATTAGGAGAATTATTTCTACTAATCTCATATAGTAACATGTATCCAAGATAGGTGCTCCAGACAAACTTGCCATTTACTATTCACTCAAATCAGTGGGACAGTGGTTACTACATATCAAAGGATGTGGACATAGGTGAGTTGGATTGCAAATTTGGCCTCAGTCAAAATTACCCACATTTCAATTTCTTTTTAACTTGTTAGGTTGCAAGAAACAGACAGAAAAATAGAGGGATTGAAGTAACATCTTTCATGAAAAGTAAAAGATGACTATTAGCAAACAATCCCTTTTTCTTTTACTAAAATGGCTGATCGCTCTGTGGTGTCAAGAAATGTATTTCACTTTTACTCCATTACATTTTCTGAAAATCCAGAAAGTAGTCTTTTAAACTTTAAAGGTGAGTAATAAAACAAAAGAAAAAAAAGTTGGACCACCTAGTGTTCTTTTCTGTAGTAAATCCTGAAGTGGGACTCTTGCACATTCTTTAACATTGACATGTGAACAAAAACAAAATAACAAACACAAATCTGTAAGAAGAGTAATGAGACCAAGTCAGAACAGTACTGCATTTTCTGTCAATTTCAGGGTTGGGATTTGGATTTGGATTTGCAGCCAACTGCTCTAATTTGCATTTGCAATCCATAATCAGAATTGCTGTCATCATTCTGCTTTGAATGCAAAATGCAACCAACCGCTGTGGCAGACTAGCAGGCATTAGCCATATATGTAATATGTCCCCTACACAGTTCACTCAACATAAGACACGTTCTCACTTCTGACAAAACTACAGAATGTGAAGATAAAAAGTATCAACACCAAAATGAGTATGATGAAACTGAAGGGTTTAACTTTACACCCTGGTTGAAAGTGTCAAGCCAAAACCAGATGCTGCTAGTGGACTTTGGGGGGCCATCTTATATAGCAAAAGTCCCTCTCAGGATAAGTTAAATGCCAACCGCTTAATCCATAGACCAAATACCAACCAACCAAAACATAACACCAATAAACCACAAAGGAAGCTAGCTAGCAAAAGATTAATGGCGTTTTGTGAAAATGTCAAGAGATAAGACGAAAAGAAAGAGTAGGTAAAGGGAACATAATTCATGTCCGTTAAGAAATTGAGTTGATGGTGATGGAAGTTCCAGAACATTTAGTGTAGAATCGGTTTTTAATATAATTAGAAACGGTTCTCACCTGGAACTTAGCTTACGCAAAAAAAAAAAATTACTGTTGAATGAAAGTGTTTAGATTGCACATTGAAAATTGAGTCCGTGAAGTGACACACATTTATAATGGATCAAAATGAACTGTTTGTGTAACATCAAGGACTTCTAAGTTTATGCTTTAAAATATATGTGCATTCTTAGCAAATGGCAATTTAATGTAAAAAAAAAAAAATCTCCCAACTTGATTTAGATGCATTAAGGGTCAAATAAAATATTCAACCAATAGGTTGCAGAAAACACTTGATTTACATTTCTTACTCACCACATTATATGTTCGAGTATTGAAAAGACAAAAATTCACTTTCACAGCATTTTAGTTGATGAATTTTGCCGTAAAGACAGAATCTGCCCAAGAAAATCTTTGGAGATATGATGTGACATAGTTTAGCACGCTTGGCAATTCATGCCCATACCTCCATGTACAGACAAATTAAGACGTTGGGAACTAAAATTAAGAGAAAGAGGGACAGATATAATATGAGAGAAAGAGGACAGATAGTTTGCAATTTAATTGAGAGTTAATCTTATATATATTGTCACAATCGTATATATATAAAATTGATTTTAAATTTAATTTAAAATTAATTTTTATATATCCAATGATGTGTTCATGGCTTCAATTTGCTAAAAGGAAATAGTTAAAAGAAAATGTTAAACAAAGAAGTGGTGGCATGATGGCATCATATTCTGGATCTTGCAACACAGCTTTTAATATTTCGAACTTCTTTGTTGCTACCGAAACATTATGAGGTGAGACAGAGAGGAAGGAAGGAAAGAACAGAAAACAAATCCGGGAGAGAGTGAAAAAGAAGGGGTGGAGACAATCCTACAGACACAGAGACAATACTGGATCAATCATCAATGTACTCAGTCCCCTCAGTTCATTGAATTCATCATCAAATCTTGCCCTGCCCTCTCAGTGTCTTGAGCTTTTCCAAGAAAAAAATAAAGAGCTCCAAGAGGAAAAGTTCATATTAACTTATACAGCTTATATATAGTCTTCATTCAATAAGCTTCCAACCACTACTTCACAGTACCTGTGAGCTTCAGTTGCAAAGCCAGAACGAGAATGGCTGGTGTAATTCTGTTGCAAAAGCAGTTAGTAGACTACTCAACCTCCCTCTACAAAGAGGTAAGCAAGCATTTTAATCATTTGCATCATTTCATGATTATGCCTTCCTTCTTTCATTGGATCAGGTTATTCTGATCATGATTTCTGTTTTGTTTTTGAAAAGGGATTTCTTGATGATCAGTTCAAACAGCTTCAGCAACTGCAAGATGAAAGCAATCCAGATTTTGTGGTTGAAGTTGTGTATCTTTTCTTTGAAGATTCTGAGAGGCTTCTCAATGAACTCTCCAAAACTCTGTAAGCACTACATTATCCGGGCATTTTCAATGGTTTTGCTCCTTCACTTGTTAACATATTCTATGAGGATCTATGTTCTAGCAGACGTTTGCTAAATCTGACGTTTCTTTGTGTAGGAGTCAACAAATTGTGGACTTCAAGAAGGTTGACGCACATGTTCATCAGTTGAAGGGTAGCAGCTCCAGGTAACATTTGCTAGTTCTCATGTATTTATGGATTTCCTTCTTTAATTTCTCTGATCCTTTAGAAGTTCAAGACAAAGGGTTGTGATTTTTTGATCTACACCTTCGGCGTGAAATGGAGAGGAGTACTGATGCATCTTCAGTTAGTTCTTCTGCATCTGTGTCTGTACAGTAAATGTACCTGTTCAAACCAAACTATATACATCAGGACCATATGTGACAAAAGAACTGTAGACCACTAAATACATCTAGAAAAATTCAGTCCTCAAATGATGAATTTGAGGTACTTTTCAAGGTTTTCTCTACCACTAATGCTGAATTATCTGAAATGACATTATACTCATCTGACTTTTTATTTTGGAGAAATTAAGGAATAAATTTGGTTATTTTGTAGAAGGCCAAAGGACATCAGATAATTTGATCTCTTCAACAATTTCTTTCTTGATCTCTTGCCTTCCTAGTCATCATTTAACTGAAGAAAATGAACTTTTGTTTTTCTGCAGCATCGGTGCGCAAAGGGTTCAAAAAGTATGCATTGCCTTCCGTAACTATTGTGAAGAACAGAACACTGAAGGGTTAGTTTTTTAGATTAGTATTGCTTGTCCTTACTCTTAGCAGCCCACAGAAAAACTTTAAGAGAAAATTCTTGTTTTTGAATTTTAACAGCGACCATTCTTACACCTGCTCACTTAATGTTTACCAACGTTTACTCTCAATGATCAATGAACAGTGGAATATAAAATATATTGATTTATAGGTGCTTAAGATGCCTGCAACTAGTAAAGCATGAGTACTCCCTTGTGAAGAACAAGCTTGAAACAATGTTCAAGGTAACCATGTGAAACCCTTTTTTTTTTTTTTTCAGAATTAATAATTTCATGTATACAATTATCATATATTTTTCTATTAGCTGGAGAAGCAAGTTTTGGGAGCAGGTGGATCAATTCCTATGCATTGAGATCTACTGAAGTTATCAATTTCACTGTCAAGAATAAACCAAAAAAAAAATCAATGCCTGTAGCTTGGCTTCTGAAGATTTTTGTTATTTAGAAAAACCCCCAAATACCAAGAGGGGTCTATCTATGATGTTTTAGAGATTGAGCTGAAGCTATATTGTGTTGTTTCAAAGTGTGAGCAAAGAGAGGCAATGTGAATAGACCCTTGCAAGTACTTTCTCTAGATTACAAGTTGTGAAGTTTTGCTTGCTTTTTCAGAATTTCAAGTGCAATTCTTGATAAAAGAAAAAAGAATATTGCAAAGATGTTTGTAGTAGTTCAAGGACTGTCTCAGAATTATTTCTACTTTCATTGTCTTTATTTCCTCATAGAAATGCATGTGGTGTCCAATCAAAGAATGAGATTTGTGTGTTTTAACTACTTCCTGCATGTGCATGTCATTTTGTATGCCAACTTCTTGTCTCATCCGGGCTTGTTAAAAAGCTGGTTGCCTTGACTGTACATGTTCTTCCAACTCTTAAATACACATTAACTTTTCATGTAATAAATAGGTAAATTTACCCTTAATAGTCATATTATGAGATATAAGCCACTGGTATTGTTCATGCATGAACCCTTTAATTTACTAGTTGAATGTAGTATTAGATTTACTTTGCTTTTTTTTTTTTTTTACATATTACTATTCCCTTTGGTCCTTCTACAGTTTGAAGTTAATTTCAACTACTAGTACAAATCAACGAGCTTCATTATTTGTTATCCATATATTCAGAAAAGGAATCTAAGGTTAACGTATTTTATACAACAGAGATGGCAATTCTTGGTCCAATATTTGAGTCAAATTTGTACATCATCATCTTCAGTTTTGGTAATATCTTACAGCAAATGATTGCTTTCCTAACTCAAACAAGAACTCCAACTTATGTTTCCCTTCCATTTGTGTTCATGGCCATATGGTTATTGCAGTCCTATCATTTATAATTCGCATCATTTAATTTGGATGGACATTCAATTTTTACCATGTTGGCTGAAAGTATTTGGACGTGAAATACTACAAATATATAGTTGTCATCATTAAGAATCACTTTAATAATTTCCTAACAAAGTAAATACCTTTTGGTTTATGTAGTTTGATATTCTAGACTTGCACAAACAGTTTATGAGCAAGTCCAGGCTCAAATCAACACCTAATGTTTATTTATCTCGTATCAAGATTATGTGTGATCGTATTAGAACAGCTCTATAGGTTATTAATTAAATGAATTATCAACAAAAACATAAGCTAATGAGAATATTCGTTCAAGGTTTTAGACTCTAATTTGGGGAAGGATATTGAAAATTCTTGAAAAGATAGCAGACAAAAAGTTGAGTTGTGCATAAAATATGTCCTAACTGGTTGTCTGCTTCTTGTAAATTTTTCTATGATCATATAAAGTTCTTAGATTCCATCTTGAAAACAAACAACTAAAAGCCCCACAAAAATAGAAAAGAAGTCCAACTAAAAACGATAAAGTCTGATTTTATTTGTACATTTCCAAATTAGCTATTCAAGTTTGCAGGCCATGTGTATGACCCGGGTTCTAACAAAAAAAAAATTTTTTTTTTTTGTTTGTGTGTGAAATTTTGGGAGTGATTCATTGATTAAAACTAATAATTAATCTCTTTTCATCTCAACTACCAATGGCTTCTAAAAATCTATATTAATCAGCCAACCTTAATTATGGAGTAGCTTGTCCTCGGAAGTTGGATATTATTTAAGTACTTACTCCATAATTTGGTTCAAGTGTACATTGAATCTGCTACCTTCATAAAGGTCAACTGTTATTATTTGGGATACCATGTCTCCTGGTCTGTTGGTTGGTAATGTGCTCTTGAAGCTTAAAAAACCATTAAAGGGAAAAGTGCTCCTCAAATTATGCAACTTTGAATTAATGAATACGATTGTTTAGCTGTTTAGTGAGAATCAAAGTCAAGAAAACAATCTTTTGGTAGGTGAAAATGGATGGTGGTTTGGTTTAGAGGGTTCTAACCTCAAAGGTCTAGAGTGAGAATGACAATTCCATTTGGTTGAAACTTGAAAGGCGAAAATCTATGTAGTGGTGCAATGTTGAGAACCATACATTTCTCTCTTTTTTTTTTTTCTTTTAATGCCTACTTTCTGAGTATAGTGGAGCTAGCTAAGCAAAAAAATTCAAAAAAAAAAGGAAGATTAACTTAAATTATGAGAGAAAAGAGACGAAGAAAAAAAGATGAAAATGTACTCGACTAGTGGGATTTTTGGGAAAAGAATAGCAAGAAAAGGTTATCAGCATTCATTTGTTACACTTCCACAAGCGTAATATACCATTATTACACTTGTTTGACGGACAAAGATACGAATTTATAAGAACTACCATTGCTAGCTTAACTGTTGATGGCATTACAAAGTTTCTAATTTCTTTTATTTTCTCTTCTTTCCAGTCCAACTAAAATTACCACAATGGAGAAAGTAGTTTTAGTTCTCTCTTAAAACCTTTCTTTTATTTCCATTTGTTTCTATCCAAATAAAATGCTGATTTTGCATGTTTTTTCTGTCGATAACTATCAGATTACGAAATCAGTCGAACTACCCATGAAGCTTTGTTTCATCTATTTTGTGTAATGCAGAGTTGGTAGTAGTTTATATTGATGCCTTGATGCCTATAGGCATTAATATGAACTACTTCCAACTTTGCATTGGCATCTTGACATTGAAACAAAACAATCTGTATGACCGTAGGTCTTCAATTAATGACATTTGTATGTATTTGACTCGTATTTGGAATCTGATTATAATTATATTATGCAAAATCAGGAAGCCCGTGCGCAAACAGTCAAGGTTACAGCTCAAACCGTAGACTTAGATTAACATGTTTGGACAATGTAGTCTTTTAATCTAATCTAACGAATTAACCTAAAACAAAAAACAAAAGAAAAAAAAAGAAAAGGCAGCAAAGTAGAAGCCCTTCAAGTTAACAAGTTGCAAATTTAATTCCACTGATTTGTGCATTATAGTATATGCATAACCAAGAAGGTTCAAGCCCTAAAGCCCCACCTTAGTTTGAAAATGGCTTCAAAACATTCCAAAAATTCGGGTAAAGGTGGGAGTGAAAGGTAGAAAGAGAAGATGATATCAGAGACGAAATGCATTGAGATCTACGCCAAGCAAATAATAATATTCCAAAACATTAAGATTGGAGGTTGACAGATTCAACGAAACTGAGATTGCAATATCAAATACTCCCTCCTACCCACTTTGATAGTCCTGGTTTTTTTTTTTCCACACAGTTTAAGAAAAATAGTTAATTTTGTTGGAACAATCAATTTAGGTAGCTATTTTTCTAATATACCCTCACATTAATTAGAGTATAACTTTATGGGAACTTGAATTGATGGTAAAAAAAGAATCAACTCTCATTAAATGGGGTAGGTTTATAGTAACAACAACTTACATTGAATAAGGGTATTTTAGAAAAGTTAAAATACAATAACATTCTTTAATTGGAAAGTGGACTACAATTTGGGATAGACGAAAAAGGAAAACAGGACTATCAAAATGGGAACGGAGGGAGTATGTGATTTAGGATAATAATCTACATATTGGTTGTCTTACACTCTATTTGTTTATTCTTCTAACACATGCATGGCTTCTTGCTTTGCTTGATAACAAAGAAAAAAATAATGTACCTTTCTAGGATTTTCTTTGGAATCATTTCAAGGTATAATTATATTATATAGGATGAGATTTCATTATCAAGATTGAGATGGATAAATCTCAAAGTCATGGTCTATTTACCACAGAATTTGCCAATGATCCGGTATTTACTTTTAAAAATAGAGTAATTTCCACTCGATTTGATGCGTCGGATGAACTCTAGTCTAAGCATATCTGAAAGCAATTTTCTTCATTGCTTCAAAAGGGGGAATTTGCAGTTTGTTAAATTTGCTAACAAATTAAACCCTCAAAAAGTTTTCTACTTATACCCAGCCTAATTTAGCAAAATTTTGATCTAGTTGGTAATAAGAATGGCCAAAAAGAAATATGCATTTGTTTATAAGATAAGCCATAATCTTCCAACTAGGAAAAACAAAACATGTATGTAAATATGGTTAGAATGATCTTTCTTGCGTATATGTACATAAAAAATGACAAAGTACACGAGTTTGTAGTGTGAAAGATTTTCTTGGCTACTTTTCTTTGAAGAATTCTTAACACTATATTGTTTGGATATTTCGAGAAAGAAATGTTTCTTTACTGATTCTTATTTCGGTAAGAAGGCCAAGATTCCATCCAAAACTCCTACGAATATGGTGTGCCAAAATACTAACAAATTGCGAAACGCAAGAATTCATCCAAAACCGTACCTAATTGAATCAGCTTTTTAATTATTTCTAAAAGAAAATTCTAGTCAATGTAATTGAGTTATATAGTTGCTTAAAATCCTAGAAATTTTCTTTTTGAAAAGAAATCCAAGAAAATATCTTAGGAATATGTTTAAAAAAAAAAAAGAAAATAAAGAATCTGCAACAATTAGATGTTATAGTTTTAGTTTGTCATGGTTCTAGAAAAATGCCAGAGAGGAACTCCCCAGAAGGGTAAGTAATTCGTGTGGAAAGCATTGCAGTATTCATGACCCTACCAGACATCACGCCTTCTATCTGTCTTCTTAGACACTAATTACACAAAACCCCGTGCCGATACCACGCCTTTGAAAGCTTGAATGACCATCTCATGGAAGGCGTTAAATTTTGCATAAGTTCATGTACCACTCCTCCCAACGGCTAAGGAGTAATTGTATGTTTCATACCTTCAAGATGACACTTATTGCATCTTCAAGTGCAAGGATTCATAATTAATTGCTAAGTGCTCATTAATCAGTTGCTTAAGATCAACTAAAATGATCAACGAAGGTCAATTCATGTGTGTTTTAAGAATAATCTCTCATTAAGGCGAGAATGTGAGGATCCTCATACTTTTTCTTTTTGTCCCCTAAATTGAGACAGAATCATGCCTCTCTTAATGAGTATTCTTGTATGATAATTCTGCTCAAGCAGCATTTAATCCTGTGATCAGAGCAGGACTTTTAGAGATCTCTTCGTTATCAAATTATAGTTGGGAGTAGGAAGAATGTGAGAGAGGGTGGAAGGTTAAAAAAATTTTTTTTTTTTTTGAAAAGCAGCATTTAACCTTTCAGATTACAGGACAAGAAATACTAACTCTAGTCATGATTAGCGTTAATGATTTTTCATTAGTGTGAGCCGTCTGAGCCTACCAAATTAAGTGCACCGTAAGTCAAGATGAACACTGCACGTGGTTCATATTTAGATCTTCAAATATCCTTTCAAGCATGTTCCCAGACCCAATAAGTTCGGCCCAGATCCACACGAAGACCAGCTGGCTTGCGAATCTCTTTACCAGATCCAATCCTTTTTGGTATTTTGTGGAAACAGAAAAAGTTAAGACGAGGGGAGTTTGTTTTAATAGTTAAGGTCGAGATTTTAAGAATTAAAAATTTTGTACTCTAATCACCTTATCACCTTCTTTCAAAGGAAAAAAAAAAAAAGTTCTCCTTATCACCTTCCCGCTCCTTAATGCTTAGATTTGATGGGAAAAGAAAACCAAGTGAGAGAAGATAATTCTTTTCTGATGTTTGGGAGTTGTGGAGCAAATTGAAAAAAAAAAAGGAAAAGGAAAGATTTGGATGGATCACTCTGGCAGCTATACCTAAACAACAAAAAACTTGGTGCAATTTTTATAAAATTTTTTAAAATACCACTTTTATACCTAATTGTCTGTTAAACAAAATTTTATTGACATATGTATGCAATATCATTCCATTTTTTTCCTAAACTCCCAAATAACATCAAAACTAAATATCTTCTTTTCTCTCTCTTTTTTTTTTCTTTCATAGCTTAAGAGCTTCCTCTTCTTTTCTTTTCTATTCTAAACTCCCAAAGCAGTTGTAAATCTCACCCCTCCCTTGCTAGAAAAAAAAAATTTTTGAAAAAAAAAAACAGACAGGAAAAGTTTATGTGCATTGGAGAAATAAAACAGCAAGAAGAAATCGAAGTACCCACAAAGGGAAAGATTATGTAACAATATGCATTTCTCTGAATGGTTTGATCTTTGTGGTACATTTCATCTTTCAAACCAGGTGTTTTTGTTCTTCATTAAAGCGGAGTTTTCGAGTACCTGAGATATGATTGGATAAATCTTAACATACTGAATTCGTATTCAAACTTAAATTTCATTATCTAACTAGTTTGACGCTTCAGCAGAACCAAATCTTACACTCAAGACCATATGGTCTTTGTAACATTATTGTTTTAGTTGCACATGTTAATATTTTCTGGTTTGAGCAAATTCCCAATATGGTCATTTCCAACAGTGATAGGTGCCAATGGGAACAGATGAAACTATAGTGATCCCACAATTGTAAGAATCTTTAGTTTAACAAACAAAAATAACACAAAGGCTTCTGAGATGGAAATACAAGAAAAGTAACACCCCCAAAATGTAACAAACATATCACGAATAATAAGAAACTCTGGGATCCATTTTAGTTAATAGCATTTCCTATTACATGGAATGAAAACAATCCTATCTGACTTTTCTTAGGTAAGCAAGTTAATTTTATTCAATCAATGACAAAGGATCACCAAGCAACAAAAGTTACAGGGATGGTACCAAGGTCTAAATAGGAAGTGCTGATAAATTCAAGCCTACTTGAGCTTGAAAATTAGTCTATATAATCATGCAATAGTTCATCTACTTCTTTTATTTTGGTAATTACTCATTTGAAATTGGGTTAAAGAATCTGATCATCATTGTATGTATTTGTTGACAACTCATATTAAAGACTGAAAACAAGGGAGTATCGAACCCCAAAAGGCTGCTGATACATCATTAATGAAATAGCTGAAATCAGGCGCTCCATTCAATAGAAAACTGGGCAAAGGTGTAAGATTTCTGAAAATGATAGTGCCACTTTATAATAATGATAATGAGTAACATTTGGTCGAGCTTTTACAATTAAGACCAAAGAATAAAACTTAATTCATGTTGTTTCATGTTTAAATAATGGGTTAAAAACAAAAAAGCCCCTGTGGTATACCTAATACACAAAAAAATCCCCGGTGGTTTCAAAACATACGAAAACGACGCCTCATGTTTTGAACTAAATTGTAAACTAACAGAATTCGTTAAAGTTAATGAAAATGGCGATCTTGACTGTTAAACTTACCGGATTTTGTTAAGTTACCGAATTCCGTTAAGTTTTCCGTTAAGTTTATCGGATTCCATTAAATTTAACGAATTCTGTTAGTTTACAATTTAGTTCGAAATATGAGGTATCGTTTTGTATGTTTTGAACCCACATGGGGTTTTTTCTGTGTATTAGGTATACCATAGGGACTTTTTTGTTTTTAACCCTTAAATAATCTTAAAAGTGTATGACTTGAGGACAAATTTTGGTAACGGGACTTTGTCCATCCACATGCTTGTTTATCATAATTGAAGGATGTAACAATCATATATTTGAAAACTCAAAGCAGCTTGCATAGAAGGTTTCAATATTGTTGTATGAATTAATGGCTAAAAAGATCAAATCAAGAATAACCATAGTGACCTTTAATCGTGCTGCATGCCAAAGGCATTAGTCCAAGAGAAAAGTTAGCAATTTTCTTCAAGAACTAATTCGCCAAAAATGCTTGGTAAAGACTTCAAATCAGGTGTTCCTCATCAAGATGGAGGAGGGCTTGGGCAAGGCGTTTGCAGTGGCTTTCCACATAATCCAGGATTACCTGAAAAGCTGCTTGCATTGAAATGGCCATGGACATCAGGAATTGGACCACTAAAATTGTTGTACGAGACATTGAATGCTCGAAGATTCAAGTAGTTAAACTCAGGAATTCTTCCACTTAGATCATTGTTATCAGCAAGAAAGCCAACTAGGCCTGAGATTCGCGGCAAATCAGGTAGCTCCCCAGAGAAGACATTGCTTGAGATATCAAGCATTATTAAATTGCTTAATTTGGAAAGGGAACCTGGAAGGATACCTGAGAAATTGTTTCCTCTTATGAATAGGCGCCTTAGTTGGCTACAGTTTGATATCCCTTCAGGTAAATTTCCGACGATTTGGTTGTGATTCAGGCTCAAGAGAGTTAGTGATTTTGCTATACAGAGAGAATTAGCATCAAGAACTCCAATGAGATTGAGCTTGTCTAGATGTATAATTCTGACACTCTTCGATATTGTGTTGCAAACAACTCCTTGCCAAATGCAGGGGTCTGAGGTTAAGTTCCAGCCCCAGTTTTCACCCCTGTTGATGTTTCCAGGAGAAATTTGGATCATGAATCTGACTAAGGCTTGCCTTACTTCTTCTGTTTCTGATCTAGAGACTGAGAAGAGGAGAAACAACCCCATTAAGGCAGCCCAGAAGAGAATTAATCGACACATTTTTACTCCAACTTTGACACGCTAAACTTGATTAACATGCCCCCTTTATATAGAAGTTTGCTTCTTCATGGACAAAAAATTTGCATTGTAATCTGCTGAGATAAAATACTACAACTTTTCAAAAGGATATATTATAGCATGACTAAATGAGAAAGTATGCTACACTCATCATAAAATATAGTAAAAAGTTTAGATATAACTTTCTTTCGTTTTTCTCGTATTTTCTCCGTTACAACTTGTTTTGGTTTACCAGAATTGCCTCGCCATTCAAGCAAACTAGAGAGGCTTCCTGTTTTCTTTAATAGTCAACTAAATCACTTCTCCTCTATTGATCACTGATACCAATTTTGGTTATTAAACAAAATTTACTAACCCTACTTTAATTTTTGGGAGAAAAATGCATATTAAGGGCTTAGAAAGATGTGTTTTTTTTCCCTTTTGTTGTTTTAGGGAATGTATATATAGCATGCAGATCTTTCTTTTTCTTCTTCTTAATAAATAAGATGGACAGATTTATGATTAGCCAATTCCCTAATTAAAAATTTTCTCATTTTTCATATAACTGCAAGTATTTTAATAAAGCTAAACTTCCACCTCTCTTGGTAAGGGGAAAAGTCGCTGTCAAAATATGAAAATAGAAGTAAGATAAAACCGACTTGACATAAAACAAACTTCTGAAGAGGCCAGCACTTAATAGTTTTTGTATTTAACTTGAGCATTGTTGTAAGGCGAAAATAACTATGTTAAACTTGGATGGTTGTCTATGTCAGTCATTTGGATAAGACAAACTACCTTTAAAACCAAACAAAATCTGAAAATACAATGGCCTGCTGGCAGATGGAAAATTAACAAAGCTAATTTGTATGATAATAGTGGATATGATGCACGTATTGCTGCATATACAACAGAATGCCACAACATTGATATACAATAAAGTACCACAATCATGCCATGCAAAATATAAAATTAATTGTGTCTTAAATTCCACTGAAAAAAAGGCAGAGTTTCGTTTGGTTTTAAATCAATACCTTAAAGATACAAACCTGTCCAACAAAACATTCAACATCATCCAATTTAAAATGGCATCATGACAGCAAACATTGAATATTAGTGTGGAATGGCCATATGTAAACACATAATAACTTAGCCCCAAGGCATGAGCAACATCGACTGATGAAAGTTCAAAATTGGAAAGCAAAATACATGATCCGTGGACAAATGAAAGAAAGTCAGCCAACTACATATAAACAGAAATGACCATGTATAAACTTCGAGTTAAAAAGACTCATGTCTGGCACTCTTTAATAATCCCTGTGTGTCAAAATGGATAGTTCGAAATATTGTGACCAACAGCAAAACAGTGACTGCATCGCCTTGGCGCATCTTGGACAACCGCTGTCCATTTTTTTGTGTATCCTTGCAGTTTTAACTCTAGTTAGTCACTTCTTTGCCAATCTAGTGGACAGTATGGTAAAATTGCAATCTACATTTGCCCAGTATCTAGGATGCCTTAAAGGTTGAAATTTACCCGAATAGGTCTGCACATATGCATCCAATGTGTGCACTTCTCCAATCAGCTTTGTTGGATTCATACCTAAACAATAGTACGTAGCTATCACATGAGAACAAGGGAATTGTAATTCTTTCCACTTCTGACAACTGCATGTGCCCAGTCGAAAATTGACGTAGTGTGGATTTCATCCTCTTTTATTTGGACGACGAGCTGTAACAACCCTGTAAAAGCCATTGGCCTCGTGGAAAATCTGCACTTCATGCCCTCTTGCTTTATGATGATTGGCAACATACTTGTCCCAAGAATACTTTGGCAGAGGATATCGGCAATCGCTTAGCAATTTTCGACTCTCCAAAAACAGTTCCATGGTCTGATTGAATGTAAACTCAACACATGCCTTTATTGGCAAGTAACGAGCATCCCTAAAGGCATTGTTGAAGTATTCTGCCATGTTTGTTGATGTGATGCCCCATCGGTATCCGCCATCTTTGGACAGTGCCCACTGGCTGGGTTCGACTGCCTTTTTCATCAACCATTCATAGGCTTTGGGATTCAGTTCCCATAGTTGATTCATGAATTTGTCAAACTTGTATTCTTGTCGGGCATCTCCAGCAAGCCAACACAGATTCTTCAATCTAGACAATTTCAACATGACATCAAAAAGCATATGAAGATGCATTTTTAAATAATGGAATAGAAAAAGTGCAATGCAAAATTAATACCTATGATTTTTGAATTTTTGGGTGAACTCGCTCAGCACACGATCCAAACAAAAACGATGCATTGCCACTGGTTCCTTCCAATCATCTAGCGTCTTCATGGCATTTATGATGCCTTTGTGACAATTTGATATGACACAAATCCCCTGTATATCATGACATACATGAACTCTAAGCTGTCTCATAAACCATTTCCAGCTTCGATTACTTTCTTCATCCACCAATGCAAAAGCGAGAGGTAGGTGATGATTATTGGCATCAATTCCAACGGCTGTAAGTAGCTTGGCTTTGTATGGGCCCTTCATAAAAGTCCCATCAACACATATAACCGGCTTTAAATGTGGAAATGCTTGAATAGCAGGAGCAAAAGCCCAAAATACATAGTCAAATATGAAATTCCCATCATGGCTATGGGGGTGATGCATCCACACTACAGCAGTACCTGGATTGGTTGCAACTAATTCCTTCATGTATTTAGGCAGTTGAGAAACGGATGTTGGCCAATCACCATACACCAGATCAATAGCCCTACGCCGAGCATACCATGCCTTCTTATATGAAATATCAATGTGATACATTTCCTCAATTGCTGCCTGAATTTCTTTAATACGGTAAATAGGACAACTCTTAAGATGATGTATGATATACTCGACCACTATATTAGAAGATAACTGCGTATGGTCAATGCTGTTGGAGACTCGAACACAAGTGTGGCTCTTGACAAAAGAAACAATCATCCACATCATCTGAGTATGCCACAGAGTTGCCCTTAACTGCCAATTGCAAGGTGGGTGGGAGCTTCGGTTCCTACACTTTACAAACTACGTATTTTGCTTGCTCTCACAAACTACATATTCTCTATTTTGCTTGATTGACCATAACTTCACAGCTCTAGAGACATGCTTCTTGCTGTCAAATAACATCCCCAACCGTAGGTCCATGGTATACTCGTTCCACACATTCAAGTGCTCTGCATGACCTCCATTTCCTGCATCAAACGGCAATGTTGCACTAACACTGGTATCATCCCGAAGTGATGGTGTCACATTAGAGGGCCAAGGTGAACCTTCATCACATGCTATATGATCATTTGCTTGACCATCCCTGACATAGCCCGATCCATCATTGGCAAGGTCATCATCACCAGAATCATCATCACTTGGTTCCGGTTCAGAATCTACTTCAATTATCAGATCAATAGGCTCACATGTGGAGGGAGCAGAGAATATATGTAGTTCCGAGTGCTGCTGTTCTGCAAGCTTAGTCAACCAAGACAACTGCCCCTGGTTGGTATGGCTCTCATTGTAGCGCCCACTACTTCTATTACGATTCACATTGGATGCTAGAGGGGCCGCACTAATTGATGGTGCAAATTGGGCAGCACATTTGCCTCCTGTACCACCTACAAAGGATTGGACCGGTTGGGATGCAACATTCGAGGAGTTCAATTGTGCACATGTATTTAGGGCCAACTGTATGTTTGTCTGGTCAACATGTGGTTGGTCCTCAACATCAATGTAAATCTCAGCTGCATATTCTGGTGTTGGACTTTTCAGGTAGTAGAGTACATCAACACCTTTTCATTCATCAGTGGCATACCAAAAAATATGGCAAAGCCATTGCCATATTCTACTCTGTTTCTAAATGTCAAGTGGACTCTAAATTTATCTCGGTCCAGTTTCATGGCATTATAGATCCTATTAACTCATCATAACCTATTCGTTCCTTCAGTATGAGAACTTTTTTGCAAATTGGAGGATCATACGCTATGGATTCTCCTGACAAAATAATTTTGCCTCCCCAATATAGTAGGACTACTATGGGACGCTCAGAGGACATGGTTAACCTATCCTGATAATTGACATTTAATCAGTGAATGTAAGATAAAAAATATTTTAAATAGCATAAATTACCACAAGTAACTATTATAAAAAAATCATTTATGTAGTTTCTTTCTGCCAAGCAGCAAATGAGCAAGTTAGTTGAGTACTCCAAAATTAGTAGACACAAATAGTTTATTTCATCCAAGACAGATAGTTGCTTCGCTTCGTTTTATCCAAAGGGAGTTGGTAATAATTGCTCATTCATCAAATCTTTAACGGTGGAAAGAACCAATACTTGTTTCTTATCCTTTTGGCTTTATTGAGCTGCTGTTTGATATTTCTATGCAACTTCAAATGAACATAAAGCATAAGCCATGTTAAGTTTCGATCATAGATGGAAGGTAACAAAATTTAGAACCTTTCATGTTTATCATCTGTGTTAGGTAATAGAAATTGCAGAAACTGAAAGCAAGTAATGATTTAAAAAAAAAAAAAGAACAAATAGACAAACCTGATCTACAAATGAAAGACTATTGTTAGGATTTGCAAATTCAGCTACTAATTCATTTGCAACCAGCACAGGCAAACGAATATATATTAATCAGCATGCCATCTCTGGTTGAAACAGATTAATCATACAAACGAACAAGAGCAAATCATTCCCAGTAAAAGTGGTTTATAATTCTCCAAGCAGAACCTAAACTTCGTTCCAAAGCCCAAAAACAAAATATCCAACCAATCCCCAAAAATAAGTTACTTCTTTGAGAGTTACAAGGCTATTAGATAACCTTAGCAAACTCAAACTCTGTTAAACCGAAATTTTGTACCTGGGGTTTAAATTCTCACAAGGCTATGAGACCATATTTTGATATTGCTATATAAACTTATCTACCTACCAAATCTGTGAAGTAGAAATAGTCAGATTCCAAAGTTGTTGGCATGCCTATGTTTGTGTTAGTTCACAAGCACAACTTTGCAATAAAAGACATCATGGTCTCCATATGATCTTTTGATAAGTCATGATGGTCATGATATTGATCCAATGTATAAGTATTGCAATAAAGCAATAAGTGATAAACAACAATCAACAGGTGTCATCAATGTTTGGTCTCAATACGAATTTATAATGTTAGTAGTTTTACAAATTAAATAATCACATACCTTTGTCAAGTACTAAAGTTTGTCTCCAATCAAAACTAATGTTCCAAAGGAAGTTAAAGTACAAAATAACACCATGAAGCATATAGATTATTTATATGGAAGAGATAGTGAATAGATTAAAATATGCACTTAAAATAAATTGTTAAACAAATCGTTTGTCAACAACCGAAAAAAAAAAGCAAATTGTTTTCTTTTTGTCGAAAAAGAAATTGATTTTGATTGTATCACCTGTCAATTGCACATTGTCTAAGTACATCCCTATACGGTTTATACAAACTGCATTTGATCTAAGTATACTAAATCAACATTCATTTAGTGAACACCTGATTCGTGAAATTGTAATATGGTGGCAACCTTTTTCAATATTGCTAGTGAGAAATTACTGCCCTTCTATAAATTCATGTTGAATTTTGGGCATTTACTCCAAAGTCCCCAAGTAAGACAACTTTTTCAAGTTATGTTCCTAATTCATAAACCTTAATCATATGTCACTATATTCAAGATTGGTCAAGTACAATATTCCTCTACATCCACCAATATTTCTTACTTTTGAAAGATTTACATTTAGATACTAAATCCTTCCATGAAAAGCACAGGAAATAATTTAGTAAAGAGTAATAGTGGTCAAATTAGTGATAAGAATTAGCTCACTAGGATTCCATTCAACCAAAACCCATTATCATATATGATCAAGAATGTGAACTTTAAAAAAAAAAAAAAAATCTAACAGAGGAAGGGTGAGAACTAAGAAATGAAAGGGCAAAAGAGAATTTGAACCAAAAAGTTCAAAGTTTTTGGACAATCAAGAATATAGTTTCTGAAGTGAGGGATAATAGAATCAGCAAGATAATTTTAACCATTGAAACTCCCACCTACAAAAAAGTCAAAAAAAACTCAAAAGTTACAGAAAAAATTCAAAAAAATTAATTATTTTCCCATGAAACAATAACTATTTTTGGATTGACAATAAAAGAACATAAAATAATATAAGCTTCAATTTCCCCAAAGATAGATTTTTGTTCTTGGATTGGCAAACTATTGCAGAAAAATTGCCACATAACTCGTGCAAAACGCAAACAAGGATTCTATCCCACAATCAGATGTTTCTATTAAATAGCCCAAATTCAAAGTTTTCTTTTTTTTTTTGACATTTTCCCCTAAAAATAGCTTTTTATCACAATTCAAAATCCTATTGCACTTCAGCCGACATCACATTCTAACATTTCAAAATTCTAGAGTTTCATTCAGAACACCATATTTCAAAATCCTATTCTACATATTAATCTAGTGTACATTTCTAGAATAGTCTGCACTTCACTTTTATCAAGGGCACACAAAAATCATTTTAAAAAATAGAAACAGAAAGAAAAACAAAATCATAACAAGCTAACCACATGAATGAGGGAGAGACATTGGAGGCAAATGACGAGCTGAGACGGAGCAAGACAACGACGGCAGCAGAGGAGGACGAGTGGCTGAGAAGATCCGAGGAAAAGGAGAATGGCGGAGTTAATTTCCGATGGAGGACTGGTGCGCTGGGGAGAGGATCAGCAGATGAGCAGCAGGGGAGGAGGGCTACGTGCGGCGGTGGCGTTTGTTCGGAAAACCACAGAAGATCGGCCGGAGCGTGGAACGACAGAAGGAAGTGAAGAAGGGGAGTGCTCCTGTGACTAAGGTTTAAGCCCGCGAAAAAAAGCCCGCCAAAAAGAAAAGGGATAATTTCAGAAACTTCACCTAGGCTTCTGACTATTTCACTTAGTTCTCTCAAACTTTTAAAAATTATACTTATCACCCTTAATTTGACACTTTTGGTAACCAAATAACCTTAAAATAAGGTCAAAAATTTAATGAATACCTTAAAATGCTCGTATCCTATAAAGTTTAATTTCTTCTTCTAAACAATTGTAAAGTAATTTGGCACAATTATAAAAGGAATGAGTGTTAAGGTTTTCATGTCAATATTTGTTGTTTGATAATCAACTATAATAATAAATATTTTGTTATAATAGGCTATTTTTCATAGTGATTTATTGGGGATATAGATTCTTTTTGAGATAGAGAAAAAGCTGTTATCTTTTTTTAAAAAAAAAAAAAATTTTGTGGACTATTTTGAAGAAAAGTTTATGGACTAGTTCAATGATCAAACTATCATGGTTTGGTAGTGATTTTGAGCCATCTATTTTTAATTATTGTTGATTTATTCTTAATTTTGATATAAAAAAAGAGTTGAAAAAAAATTAGATGATATTAAAAGCTATTAAAAAAATATTATTAATTTAACATTTGATCAAGATGGAGGTTTTGGGACAATATTGATAGTTCTTCTATATTTGAAATATAAGAGAAATGAATAAGAAGGGAATAGGAAACAAATTATAAAATCCGTCATTTGTATAAACATGGCACAAGGAAATTTTATTAAAATATTAATATTAGCATTATCATTTTAAATGAGCAGAAGAGATAGGTGTAATTTTTGAAACCTTAGAGAAGTTAAGTAAAATTGTTATAAAGTTCAGGAGAGATTTCTGAAATTATCCAAAAAAGGTTTAGACCCGCCGCATTTTTGAAATGCGACAGCTAGATTTTTATTTTTTCGGTTAAACTACATTTTCAGCCCCATTTTCATAGTAGTAATTAGTAAACTTTTTTTTTCCTTTTTTGACATAACAGCAACAATTATTTCCTTTGCTGGAAACATCATTAGCATCTTAATGCTAGTTTCAGATCAATTCGCATTAGTTTTGCTTAATATCTACAGTCTTTGAAATAAAGAATAGAAGTTGGTTTGTGCATGCATTCTTGTGTCTAAATACTACATTTGTTTCAGAATTATATATGACTTGAGGACAAATCTTGGAAAAAAGACTTGGTCCATTATTTTACATGCTATATATATATATATATATATATATATATATAGGGAAAATGCCGGTTTTCATTTCCAAACTTTGGGTTAGGGACACATTTCGTCCCTCGACTTTTGGGCACGACACATTTGGTGTCTGAATTAACTAATTTTTGACCAATGTCATCCTCAAACAGCAATTTAGACAATTTTTAACGGAATTGGTCACGTGAAAATCACATGACCGTTAAGTAATTGTCCTTGTCCGAAACAAAATCAGGTGAAAATGCGGTTGTTTTCATTTTCCCTTTTTCTTTCACTTCAGCAACTTCCTTTGCAAATTTCCAACACTAAGCTCTGTCTGCAAAATTCCCCGAGAGTAAACCCCCTCTTCCAAATCAAATTCTACCAAGAAATCGAGAAGAAACTGGCATAAGGCAACACCCAGCTTTGTAGTTGTATTTCCTTAAAATGAGATTTAGAAGTCTTGAGTCATCATCGTCATCAACATCAAACAGCAACACCCGGCTCTGTGATTGTGGATTGAGGCCAAAAATGGCAACTTATTGGCGGGATGATAATTCTGGGAAATGATTCTATGGTTGTTCGAGATGGCCTGTAAGAAATTTTTTATTTTTGTTACTATTTCAACTCAAATTAAATTGTGACTGTGCTTTGCTAATATTTCTAAATGGGATTATATTTGTAGAGACCTAACAGGAGTAAATATTTTGAATGGCATGATGAATCGATTTGTACAAGACGAAGAATGATTATACTGAGTTTGCTAAGAAGGGTGAATTGGATGGAAGAAACAATTGCAAAAAGCCGTAGAAGGTAGAAGGGAAAAAATATTGATTGGCATCATCATACTATTGGCCATGCTACTGATTATGTCTATTATTGTAAAAAAGAGTGGACACGCAATTGAGCAAAAGTTAGTGCTAAGCTTGGAGTGAGTTATTGAATGGGAGCTGCTAAATCTAGTTCATTTTGGTTTTTGTATTATTATGATTGGATTAGCAACAGTAGAACTAGCATTGGCTAGTTCTCGCAAGCGATGGCATGTATTGACTTACCTAGTGAGAATATAGGATTGAAGTCTTGATTGGTAAATGTATCCTATGTATCTCTCTTGTTCACGTGGAATGTTGAGCTTCCATGTACCTCTTTTGTTTATGGAACTTTAGTTTGGTAATTTGATTGTCCTTTTTGCATGTTTAGACTGCAAATAATTTGTCAATAAGACTAGTTTGAAGATAGAGAAATGTATCAATAACTTGAATCTGGACAGGACAAATTTTTGCAAATGATGATTTCCATTAATAAAGTACCAAAAACATTGTGTTCACCTTGTTTCACTAATTTTGGGGACCATAAACAAAAAGGTGACCACCACCAAAATAAGATGTCTGCTTCAAAAAAGGACCATTCCTACTGTCAACTTTAGTCCATAATCTACATCAAAATAAAAGAACCATCTACGACATCTACTATGAACATTTATAGTAGTTTGTTTTTCCCCTTCATTCTTGAAGAACTAGCAACTCGTTTGGTAGCAGCAGCAGCAGCAACTTCCATGTGGATAGATTTGGTCTTGACAGGCACATTCTCTTTCTCTTTTCTTGAATATAGTGGATGGCTGTATTTCACTTGAGATGTTTTTAAACCGAAAACTTCATACAAATTAGGAGAAGTTGGGGCAGAACTTGTAGCAGCAATATCTTCCAAATGATTAGTCTCCTGCACCATCCAAATAAATAGTTAGAAGATACTATGATAAACTTTGTTGCAGTGGTGAACATGTACCACATTCACAGCCGAATTTGCAAACTTTGTTGCATCATGCATTGATCCATCTTGAATTCTACTTTTTGCATGTGGTCTTTTCTGCAAAAGTAAGAAAAACAACCTGCAGTGACTTAATTTTTATAGACTATTGAATAGAAGGAAATAAAATGAAATTGTGACATAAAAACAATTGTAGTACAAGGCTTACTGGTATTTTGGCAGACTTATTAGTTGGATTCTTGTCAAATATTTGGGGAGTACATATAACCAAAACCTCAGTGCAATTAGCTTCATTGCAGTCTCCACTGTCAACTTCATTAGTTCTTGCATTGCAGGCAGCTTCATTGCTCTGTATACCAGATCCTGAGGCATTGTTTTCAGCCATTTTAAGCTTACAAGATCTCACATTGTGACCTTTTTGCAGACAGTATTTGCACCTTATTACCTGCCCCACTCTACTTATTTTGTTGGTCTTTTTTTCCTTTACTTGCTGTTCCTCATCAGCACTTCTTCTCCTTTGTTTTTTTGGTCTTCCAGCAGCTTTACCATATAAAGGGAGGTTTTGGACCATCAACTTCAGTTCTTTCCCAAATTTGGATAAATATCTCTTTCATAGCATTTTAGGTATGTCTCAACTGTATACCATTTGGATACATATAACATGGGATCTTTTTTAGCTAGCCAAAGTGCAGCAATTGCATGAGGACAAGGAATTCCTGTTAGCTCCTATCTCCTACATGAACAAGTGTGCTCTTTAATGTTCACAGCATAATGATCACCATATGGATAGGAAACTTCATACAAGTCATCATTTGACTTGAAAGGAAAACACTATGTTGCCTTATCCATTCTTTTTTGTACTCTCTCAATGATTCTAGGACAATACATATAGTTTTTTCATTTCTGTCTAGCAATGTCTCTATTTTGCTGCATTCTTTGCATTACATACAGTCTTAGTAATTCCATCATTTCAATGATTGGCTTTTCTCTAGCATCCAAAATTTTGCTATTGAAACATTCACAAATATTATTCAATAGGACATCACACTTCGAAGAAGTGCTAAAGTGAGCTCTACTGGTTTATCATCAAACCACTTGGCAACATCAAAGTCAATTGTTGCCATTTCTTCCATTTTGCTGGCAAATTTTGCTGGTGTAGTTGCCTTTGTAGCCGCCCACAATACTATCATTAGAGCTTCCCCTTTGAACCTAGCAGTGGAAAAGTTGCTGTGGAAGTGCTTTACACAAAACTTATGAGCTACATTTGGAAAAACATGACCATAGGCCTGAATTAGTCCTTTTTGCTTGTCACTCATGATAGTCTCCGTTCATAATCTTTCTCAATTTTCAAATCTTCTTTAAGTAACTAGAAGAACTATGTCCAGGATTCCTTGTTTTCACCTTCAATTGTAGCATATGCAATTGGAAAAATGCTATTATTAGCATCTAGTCCAACAGTAATCAATAGAACCTTTCCCCTCCCACTATTCCTTTCAAAAATGTGCCATCTATCCCAATCAAAGGCCTACACCCAACTAAAAAACCTTGTTTCACTCCATGAAAACACATGTAAAGTCTTTGGAACCTTTGCTGCCCTTTTGAAGTGCCATCCACAGTCTTTAATATGATAGATCTACCATGATTAGATTTCTGAATTTCCTGCATGTATGCTCCTAACTTGCTGTATTGGTCATTTTCACTACCATGAATAATGTCCAACGCCTTTTTTCTAGCCCTATATATTTGTTTTTTTGTGAAGGAGCATTTGTTATCCTTCATCACTGTCTTTCTAAAATGCTCCACATCTACCTTAGGATTGGATCTAAACTCTTCACAGTACTTTCTACCAATCCATCTAGAATTTACAAGTGGATTTTGATAGGCAAAGCCACATTTGTGGATGTCCTCAAATGTCCTAATTTATACACTTCCTTCTCCGTCTAATTTTCTAGCATAAATCTGCCAATTACAACCTTCACTTCTACATTTTGCACTCAATCTAACCAAATCCTGCTTCACAAATTTATAAGGCCTACCTTGTCTCACATTGTAGTTTATAATAGCTAACTTGCACTCTTTGATGGTACTAAAAAATATATTTAATTTCAATTTTGGATTATCCATGTCCTTGGGATTGAACACAACACACCTATTAGTACCATTTTTATCATCAGACCCATGCACACTCTGATTCAAAATCAGGGGCTACATCATTATTTTCATGCTGAACCAAATTAGCATCATCATGTCCTTGTTTTGTCGAATTAGTTTGCAATTCCTTATAGTGTTCTACGCTCAACCATTCAGCATTTTTATCTAGGTTATCATTGAAATCAGCATCATCTTCTTCACTTTGATTATAATCAGAATCTACTGTTGAGAAGAAAGATTCACTGGATGAATCAAAATAATTGTTATTATTCCTTCCCACTTCATGGTCATGATTAGCAGTTATATTTTTACACACCAGCAGGACCTTCTTCATTCTCATCAACCTCATAAGGATCATAGCCAAGTTGGTGAACCAGAATTTCATGGAATGAGACTTCAAGGTACAAGATAATTTACCTAATTGAACCAGTAGTCCTTTGAATATATCCGTGCAATTCTCTACTATTGTTTATCCTTTTAAAGCTATTATTCTCCCAACCATAGTACACTTTGCGACCAAAGACACCAGCATCCTCAATCAATCTATCCACTTCAAAAATACTCAAACCTATACTCTCAAACCCTCATAATGTGGTTGAGGAGTGTATAAAATCAACTCTCCATAGTGACACCTTAGTGTAATCAGTGAGCTACTTTGTTCTGATAATAAAAAAAATGTATGTATCAAATATTGAATAAATAACCAAACCATTACTTTCATATTTTAACAGTATCGGATAAACTTATATTTTTATTGTAAACTTAACAATCCGAAAGGGACCACAAATTTATTATTCAAACATACATATTCTAACCATTAAAAAAAATTAATGTTTTCAAACAATGTGGACCAAACATAAACAAAATTACACCTACAAAACAGACATCAAGGACCCCTATGTATCATATTAAAAAAAAGTCAAACTTTGTAGCTGGACCCAACGTTAACAATAATACATCACAAATAGACATGAAGGACCACATCTACATAGCATGCCAAAAAAAGGTCAAACTTTTCATTATTAACACTTTAATCAACAAATTACTAAACCCTGGACAGCTAACCATAATTTGGGGGTGCACGATCATTTAACTCTTTCTTTCGCACCGACATATTTCTCCACTTTGTTACTTAATCACAGTAGGTCAGCTTCTTTGATCCTCAAAAATTTCAGGGAATGCGATTTTGAAGGGTAAGGGAAAGGGAAAAGGGTAAGAAGAAATATAAGCGAAAGAGAAAGGGAAAGTTCAGATTTGTTTTTGGACAAGGAAAGTGAAGACAACCGCATTTCACCTAATTTTGTTTCGGACAAGGACAATTACTTAACGGTCATGTGATTTTCACGTGACCAATTCCGTTAAAAATTGGCTAAATTGCCATTTGAGGATGACATTGGGAGAAGAAATATAAGCGAAAGAGAAAGGGAAAGTTCAGATTTGGTTTCGGACAAGGAAAGTGAAGACAACTGCATTTCACCTGATTTTGTTTCGGACAAGGACAACTACTTAACGATCATGTGATTTTCACGCGCTCAATTCCGTTAAAAATTGGCTAAATTGCCGTTTGAGGATGACATTGGTCAAAAATTGTTAATTCAGACACCAAATGTGTTGTGCTCAAAAGTTGAGGGACGAAATGTGTCCTTAACCCAAAGTTTGGAGATGAAAACTGACATTTCCCTATATATATATATTACATTATATGAAGCAAGGGCCTATCATCCTTTTGTGCAACCTGTGCTAACCACAATGGAAGTAAGATGTCCAGACAACGTCTGTGTTAAGTCCTCGTCCTTTTTTGTCATATGGTGGTTCAGTTCCCGTCGATTTTTCTAAATCCTATTGGGCTTCTCTCCCCCCAGGTTAGGATAGAGTAGAAGTATGTTAAACTAACTGCTGCCATCTGATAAAAACAAACATTCGCGTTATTGTTTACAACATATTTAGTTGGCTATCACCTAAACCTTTTACTCCTTTCGCACACATTAGGCAAGGAAGTAAGATATCATATATCTTTAAAGCACTGGAACTAGTAGTGTACTTTTACTGTTACGAGAGTTAAACTTGTTTGTGATACTTGAATTTTTAGCCTGCATCACCTACTCTTGGCCATCGTTTTTCCTTAGCTCTTCTCTCTTAACATGTTTCTTCTTCCAATTTTGTATTTTTTTTGGCGTAAAAATGTTTCTTCTTCATTCAGCTCTTTTGCAGCCATTCTTTTTGTGTGTGAGAGCAAAGTAACTACTGGCCCACTTATTATTCACTGATGATATTGATTTGGAAAGACCTTTTTTTTTTCTTTTTTCATATTCTACAGTTGTGAAATTTGTAAATTTCTCTTTTATGATATCTTCAACGATGTTTAACCTAGATTTTACTTGCAAATATGTTCTCTTGCACTGGAAAGTTTCAAAAAACTACTGGGAATGAGGACTTTAAGAAGATTGCTTAATATTCGTAGTTATGGAGTATCGATGTGAACTAATTTTCTGACAATGTAATCTAATTATTATAAAAAAAAAGTTATGACTTTTGCACTTTGTAAAAAGTTTATTCATGGATGCATATTATTAGTTGGTTTTTGTATTGGCTAATCCAGCTCAGTCTAAATGCAGCTGCAGGGTCATGGTATTAAATAAATAGGCATTTCAAGCCAAGCAAGTCTTTTGGTGTGTTTGGATCCTCTGTGACTTTTTCCTTTATAATCTGTTAGTGTGTGGAAGAAACATATTAGTTTGTTTTGCATGGATTTCCTTCTTGACTAGTATGTATGTACATCAAAAGAAGTTGTACTGTATATTGCAACTCCACCCCAATAATTATTGCACTTAGACATTCTCCTTTCCTTAAGAGACAAAGCTTTTAAATTTAGTAGAAGATAACCTATTAGGGAAAAATATCTCAAGAGAACCCATTATAAAGTCCAATATGTAAGTCAAGAATTTAGCTTTGACTCAAAAATTTAAACTATTAGGTCTCGAACTCTTACACATTAACCACTTATTTTCCATCTCTCGTACCAATGTGGGACCTTATTCTTTATTCATGAACTACAAGCTTTTCTCCGAACCCATTTTAATGTTTAATGCAAATTCACTTTAACACCTAAATCGGATCCCCTGGCAAACCCATGGTGTACCTACTTCAACACCAATACCTAAGGTCATCTCTTCTCCCATTCATGAACCGATCGAACCTTCTATCAAATTCATGATGCATTTGGCCCAACACCAGCTATCCTTTTATGAGTAACCCATCACATTGAACCCAAATTTACAAATTCTTCTATGAGCCCACTTTAATACTTAATGCAAGGTCATCTTAACACTTAAGATCACCTTTTCTCCCAATCAAAGACCAACCGAACCCCCTGCCAAACCCATGGTGTATTTGGTTCAACACCAACACTTAAAGTCACCTCTTCTTTCAATTATGGACCAACCGGGCCCCCACCCAAACCCATAGTGCATTTGGTTCAACACCAGCTAAACTCCTTGACATTTCAGTCCACTATCAGGAAGAGAACTTGGTTCAACACTAACACCTAATGTCATCTCTTTCTCCAATCATGGACCAACGGGACCCCTAGCCAAACCCATGGTGCATCTGATACAACATCAGCCAAACTCCTTGACACTTTGGTCCACTATCAGAAAGAGAATTTGGTTTAACACCAACACTTAAAGTCACATCTTCTCCCAATTATAGACCAATCGGAACCCCTGCCAAACCCATGGTGCATCCGGTCCAACACCAATTATCCTTTCATGAGTAACCCCTCATATTGAACCCAATTTTAACCAAACTTACAAGTTCTTCTTCGATCTAATTTTAGTATTCAATGCAAACTCACTTTAACACCTAAGGTCTCCTTTTCTCCCAATCACAAACCAACCAGACCCCCTACCAAACCCATGGTGCATCTCGTTCAACACCAACACTTAAGATCACCTCTTCTCCCAATCATGGACCAACCAGACCCCCAGCTAAACTCATGGTGCATTGGTCTAACACCAGCCCAAATTCCTTGACACTTTGGTCTACCATCAAAAAGAGAATTTTCACCGGCCCAATTTTGAGAAAAATCCACTTTCCCATGAGTAGTCTAAACTCACAACTAAAAGCTTCCTTTGGTCCACCAATACCTAAGATCATCTCTTCTCCTAATCATAGACCAACCGGACCCTCAACCAAACCATGACACTTTGGTCTACCAACTTCAAGAAGAATCCACTCTCCCATGAGTAGTTCAAACTCACAACTAGAAGCTCCCTTCGATACACCAACACCTAAGATCACCTCTTCTTCGAATCACAGACCAACCGGATACCAGCCAAACCCATGGCACATCTAGTCCAATACCAACCAAATTCCTTGACAATTCAGTCCGCCATTAAGAAAAGAATTTTCACCGACCAAACTCCAAAAAGAGAATTTTCACTGATCCAACTATGAGAAGAATCCACTTGCCCATAGGTTACCATAAAGAAAAGAATTTTCACCGGCCTAACCCTAAGAAGAAAATTTTCACCGATTTAACTATAAGAAGAATCCACTTACCCATGAGTAACCCAGACTCACAACCAACTATAAGAAGAATCCTACTCACCCATGAGTAACCCAGACTCATAACCAGAAGTTTCTGATACAACTTGTTAGGGAGAAATATATCGAGAAAGTCAATCAAAGAGTCTAATATGTAAGTCAGGAATTCAACTTTGATCCAAAAACTTAAACTATTAGGTCTCGGACCCTTACTTACGTATTAACTGCTCCTTCTCCATCTTTCGAATCAATATGGGACATAATCTTTTACTCATGAGCCTAGCGTAACCACTGAGCAGCCAATGAAAATATGTACTAAGTTGGCTTTGCACATAGGTTTTACAAGTTTTATCAAGGTCTGATTCTTAACAATCAAATGTATACACAACATTCAAGTTTTATGTGTATGTGGATCCATTCCCCTAGGCCTATCAATGGTCCGGGTCTAGACTCGGATCCGGACCGGATCTGTGAAATTATTGCGGGTACGGGTAGGGATTTAATTCCGTTACCCGGACCCGGATTCGAATTCGTTTTGTCAAATAAAAAAACGGGTTGGATACAAAATATAGTATTCCGACCTGTATTAGACTCGGATCCGGATATAAATGGATTAATAATTTAAAATATATATATTTATCAATATAAATATTTATCAATATAATTTGATTAGGGTGATGTATTTGAGTAAAGTCAATTTGATTTATTTTCTTATTTGTTTTTTTTGTATTAGTTAGAAATTAGTTTACAAATATATTTTTTTCTCATTTTTATTAGAAATTGTAAGTTTTGATAAATTTTTTCGCGTAGACCCGACTCGGATATGAGACTCGTTGGATCCGGATCCGGAACATAGAGTAGAAGACCCGTCGGATAAACGGGTCGGATCCAGTTCCGGCATGGTATGCCGGGTTGGGTCCGGAATAATGAATTCCGGCCTGGACTCGCCCCGTTGACAGGCCTACATTCCCCTACTGGAACAAAATAAGGTAATTTTTTTAGAGATCCATAATACAGGCTCCAAAACTAACATTACTCGTTCCCTATTGGATCAAACTATGGTACTTTTTTTTGGGGAGATTCAGAATACCGGCTTAAAATCAGCAAGAGAAACGAGCTCAATCACCAGAGTTGATCCATTCATTCTATAGTTTCTCCATGCACTCTTAATGTTGGCGTTAATTTTGTATAGAAGCTGAAAATCTAAAATTACATCAATTATTACTTAATCAGTGTAGGTGCCGCTTATTATACTTCAAAATTCTGTAAAAACCATAAAAATCTATCCCTTTTTTAGTCCCTAGAACCATGTATTGTCTTCTTATTCTATAGCTCATCCATCTATATATTGATCATATGCATAATCGTAGAAACATCGGTGCCCTAATCAAGATTATCATCTTTAACCCAAGAAAGCAACAAGCTTTGAACGATGTCTGACATGATGATCCCAGATGAATTAATTGAAGAAATTTTTTCAAGACTCCCTGTAAAGACCTTCATAAGATTCAGGTGCTTATCAAAACCATGGCAAGCCGTAACTGGCAGCCCAGAGTTCATCAAAAAACACTTGACCAATTCCTCCAATTACACCCTTACCAAGTACGTGGATGACGAGGAGGAAGAAAAATACCTTTACTCTGCAGATTATGATCCTTTCCTCAAAACAGGCCGCACCGAGTTCAATGAACTCAATCTTCTAGTACCATGTCCCAGGTTTGATGAAGTCTTGGGTTCATCCAATGGACTGCTTTATGTACGGAAACAGAAACTTTGGAACGAAATCACGTTATTTTGTGGAACCCATCAACTAGAGAATATCAACGTTTACCGTTCCCTGAGATTAGAAGAACTGGTCACTCGGAACTACCTGTATATGGGTTTGGGTATGACTTTGTGAATGATGATTATAAGGTAATTGTTAGGTTACAGATTGCAAATGCTGCTGATAATACTATAGTTCAGGTTTATAGTTTGAAGTTGGATTCTTGGCGAAGGGTTCTAGAACTTCCTTATCATTTTGAGTATCCGAAGAACGGAAAGCTTGCTAATGGCACATTGCATTGGGTCATAGGGGCGACTTCACATCCCAAGTCTGAGGAACTTATTGCTGCATTTGATCTGGGAACAGAGGAATATAGGTTACTGCCAAAACCCGACGACAATTTTTGTGTGGACTTGGGGAATTTAGCGGTTTTCGCAGGATGCCTTTGTCTAATTTATGATCGTGCAATCGATTTTACCGTTGATACATGGGTAATGAAGGAGTATGGGGTCAAGGAATCTAGGACTCATTTGATTTCGATTGAAAAATGCGACCTGTATGAACCCAATATCTGGTGGTCAAATGAAGACAGTTTTCTGCCGTTAATCACGCCAATAGCTTATTCTAAATGTGGTAGACGAGTGCTTTTGGGACAGGCTAGTCGGCGGCTGCTGTGGTAGGATCTTGAGAGTGAGTCAGTAAGTTATCCAGAGACAGAAGTTCCTCGCCTTCCTAACAATGAACTTTCTCCTGCTGATGAGTACTTTGAATTGGGTATATTGTTGCAAAGCCTTGTTAAGCTTAGTGGTGAGAGTTGTGGGAGTTGCAGAACAAACGAGAAATCTCAGAAACTGAGAAGGAAAAGAAGAACTAGAAGAAGAAAATTGGTGAGCTCATAAGCTTTCTTTCTTGTTCTAGTAGTAACAGTTATTCCCTTTACTTGCCATTTCACTGTAAAATTAGGTTTAGTTTTAGCATTTTCCAGTAAGTAGTAAAAGCAGTTACTCTCTTTCTTGGCATTGTAAAAGTAGGAATTGGATTTCCTAGCTAACATGCCATTACGGGCTGAATTATGTCACATAAGATTTTAAAACCATTTGTAGAATTATAGCTAATGTAGGCTAATGCGTTCTTGCTTGGCGCAACCAAATGTGAGATTCCCGCAATCTGGTGTAACCGTTCAGGCTTTGCATGTCTTTTCCTGATTGATTTTTGAAGGTTGTGCAATAAGAGACCTAAGAGAGCAGCAAGGCATGGGATTCTGACTCTCAGTTGAAGATAGTTTTAGATGAATATCTTCTCTTACGGAGCTTGCATCTCCTGCATGCGTGCATAATAGTAGAATGAGGTTAGAGGTGGCAAAATGGGTGGGATTTGGTTGGGTTTGAGATGGAACCGAGTCATAGGGGTTTGGGTCTAACCTTACCGATATGTGTTTTGGGACTAACTTGGGCGGGATCACTTTGGGATGGGTTTAGATTGATTCCGCCTAATACTCAAATCTATTTTCTACATATTTTTTTTCCTTTAATTCATTTTTTATTTTTTTATATAACTTTAATATTTTTAATTTATTAAATTTCTTTTAGTTTTATTAAATAAACATGCAAGTGCTTTATACTCAGGATTCCCACCAAAAATTGGATTAACAAATAAAGGAAAAGATAGATATACAGCCATATTCCAACATATATCAAGATAGCCAAGGCACTTAGGGTGTTGAATATTTATCCTCATCATTGTCCAAGGATGACAGGTCTAAATTGACTGAAATGCTGGAAATTCTTGTGGATAATGACTAGGAAGACTGCTAGATTATATTCGCTGGTATGACTATAAAAATTGTTAAAGATAATTTTTGAATCTAAGACTCCGTTTGGATTGGCTATTTTTTCAAAAAACAAGTTTTTCAAATACAATGTTACAGTAATATACAATAACTCAAAAAACATCCCATCCATATTAGTATATCAAATATTTAAAAAAAAATTTATAGTAAAAATTTTTCATATAAACTGCTACAATAAAATATTTCAAAAACAGTTAATCCAAACGGAGCTCTTGCTATTTGAGTCCAATGGGTACCCAAGTATTTCCCAAAATTTCCCATCAATTAATGGGTACAATTGGAATATGTCCCATTTTAAAACCAATATCAAATTCCAATACCCATCCCGCACAAAGTCCCCATGGGTATGGGTAACCTATTGAGATTTGGGACAAATTGCCACCTCTAAATGAGGTGTATAATCTGTGAAAAAAGCCTTAATTGGATTAGAGATTCGTTTAAATAAAGGTTGGATCTAAATTTGTTGAAGACAATCAGTAGAAAATTTTGGCAATTCATTTTTAAGATAGTTTGTCAGCTTATTGTAAATTCGTTACTACCAGCCCCCTGCCTTCTTTTTTCAGCTAAGCTCTGCAACTTAATCTTCACAAGATTGTGTTTGTATTTCCTGTGCAACGGGTTTCTTTAGAAAGGTTTCTATGATCGGTAGGAGTTCTTGATTCACAAATCAGTTTTATGGGGTGGAATGACGAATCATGGCAGTTGGCACATTTAGGGGAGGCACGTTATGGTAGTCCTTTTCAGAAATCAATAGGTATAAAATTCACATAGGGGATAATGATGGCAAAAAAGATTATAATTAAAGTATCTGATGATTTACGTGGTTAGGTGTGATAAATTTGCAACTATGTGGTAGTCCGGCTTAGAAATCCACAAGGGATAGTTAGAATCTATATATATGTTTACCAACTAAAGCATGAGATTTCTACTGAGCCCTGAAACTCTAAACAGAAACTGTTTTCTTCCTTTTAAAGAATTTATTTAACATTTTCTGCTGAAAATTTGGAATGATTTTTCCCCACATGTTCTACTGTTCGCGGATTTGGTTTTCTTTTTGATATTGTCTAGTGTCTACCATGTTACACCAAATTCTCTCTTTGCAGTTGCAGGTAGAACTTTGCTGCACAAGAAAGTTCTGAAACAGCAGGGAAAGAAGACTTTAAGAAGCCTGATTAATATGACTCTGCAGTATGAAGATCATTAGAAACCTTATGTCTTTGTGCTTTCTAAGAGTGCCTATTACAGAATTGGTATTTTTATTAACTAATCCAGTTTAATTTATATGCATCTGAAGAGTCATTTTGTTTAAACGTTGCAGATATCTTCCTCCCCTCATGCCCTGTTTCTTTGTTTCCTGTTGATTTGTTCCTTCTCCTTTTTGAGGGGAACAAACTACTTGTTCGATTAGGGTAGTGATGCTTGATGATCCAATGTGCTTGAATTTGATTATTTTGCATACTATGAACTGATTTTTCTTTCGCTTGGCAAAATATTGTCCAATTTGGAACCTTTAATTTGAAGTCAAATTAAATATTGCTAAAGGTTTTTCTAAGCGGTGCTCGATTTAGATGAATACTGATCAATATACCATTTTTTTTTATCATATTTAGACATTTTTCTGATGTAACTTAATTTTTTAAAAGAATCTGCACCTTTGTGTCTCTCTTTATCCTTGCTCATAGTGGCACCGGGGTGGTTAGACAGACTTTACTGCTAGTTTGTTTGTAAAATTGTGAATAGTGTAGATAAAGGAAATAAGAAAACTCAATCAAGATAGAGTCAAATAGTTAAGTTTTGCCTATGAACCATATATTAAGAATTCAAACATTCTACAAAATGCGGGAAAAAGAGTTGATTTCGTGATAAATGTGTAAAGCAATCATGCCTTTAAGATATATGTAGCAAGTTACAACTCTTTTGCACTAACTTTGTCAGTTATTCTCCTTTGACTAAGCTGCAATTTATACAATGCTTTTCACTGCAGTAGAAAACGATCAATTACAAGGGAAGAAAAGAAAGAAAAAAAAAAGAAAAAAAAAGGTTGTGCTCCTCCTAGATCGCTTTCGAATGATTTTGGCCAATTTTTGTATAAATTTCTTAACACATGAAAAATTCTTCCTGCATTCACAATATTTATTATCTGAAAACTTTGCTAACTAGCCAAATAATTGACAGGAATGAATAATATTGTGCATAACTGAAGAAGATTAATCTAAATGTGAAAATTATTCATTAAAAGGATGCCAAAGGAGAGAAAAATCAATATGAACCAATTTTCCCAAACGAGGTTGTCCTAAATTGTATATGAAATTTTCACACAGATCAGATGTGACTGATTATTTTTGTTCTTTTATAAAAGAACTGAAGAAATTCATTAATGACAATGACATGAACGGGAAAAACACGAACATTACCAAAAGATCCATAAGTTAACCAAACTTATGGTGATGGCGATTTTTTTTGGGGTCAAACTGGCAAAATTTCACACAACCCCCCACATATATACAAAGTTTTATAAAGGCTTTTACTTTGTTGGCAATGAGCTCTTGTCACTTCTGTGTAACTGTGCTAACCATGAAGGGAAGAGTAAGACTATCCAACAACATCATTTGAATGTTTACAGCATATTTAGCTAAGGTATTACCTAAATTTAGTTTCATTTTGATCGAAATCAAATAAGGAACTGAGACATAAGATATGTTTTTGGATCAAGGTATTAGTGCACCTGACTATTATGACAGCTAAAGATTGCTGAAAATGGTTGAATTTTCAGCATCCACCACAAACTTTTGGCGCTTCTCTTAACTGCGTCTGCTTCATCCAGCTCTTTGCTGCCATCCTTTTTCTCTGTAAGAGCCCAAGCAGCTATAGAGCTCCCTTGTTCATTGCTGCAGTATCTGCTCATTAATCATGCAACTTACAATGACTCTTGTTTTTCATGTTCCACGGTTGTGACATTGGTAGATTTCTCTTTTAGGGTATGTTCAAGTATGTTTGACCAAGATTTCTATTTGCAGGTATAAGTTTGTTGCCCTAGAAAGTTTCAGAATTGCTCGATCGGAATGAGGACTTTAAGAAGCCTGCTTAATTTTCTTGCTATGGAGTATCGATTTGAACTAATTTTCTGAAAGTGCGATCTAATGATCATCGCTGTCTACACGCACACATTACAACTCAATAGTCAATAGAGGACAAGTTGGCTTTGCTTATTACTGGCTTTAAGAGTTTTATCAACTCTCCGAATTTTTGATTTTATGCTCATAGCTAACATGTGTTTTGTTATAATGTAGACTTTGTGTTAATTATTACTTCCAATAAAAAATAATAGAAAAGACACAAATGGATAAAGAATAAGTTTAAGAATAGGGATAATTTCACAAACCTCTCCTGAAGTATCTGACAGTTGTAGAGAGCTCCTCTCAAATTTTAGAAATTACACCTAGTTCCCTTGCTTTTACTATTTAGGTAACAAGATACCCATCAGCTTAGATTTTTTCTCAAATACCCTAAATTACCCTTGTTCTATATATGTATATATATATATATATAAAAGAACTAGTTTCCTCAACACTTTCTTCCAATTTTGCAACAACACTACCACCAAGCAAACACTTTAAACACCAACGCCAGATCTAATTATTTCCAAACATGTGACAAACGTACTAAGCAAGCAATTTGAATAGTTCAAGAGTTTCATCAGCTCCAAAAATCCCAACATCTATCTTGTAATATCATCCTAGCAATGTTTTTGAAAAATCAATTCTCTCTTGACAACCAACAACTAAACTGACACTCTAAATTTCAATTCAATAGCTAGCACTGTCGCAAAACAAATAATAATCTAACCTACCACCACTAGTAGAACAATACTCCAACCTTCACAGAAATATATATTAACATTGTCAAAAAGAGTAAAGCCATCCATAACAAAACCAGAACCGACAATATTAATCAAGTAAAGAAAATCAAATGGATTTATTAACATCCTATACAAGTTTTCAGGATAACAATCAACCCAACAAATTTTCCACTAATCCCTCCTCTTCCATGCTTCTTTGTTATCAATTGCATTATTTATTTCTTTATCATCACTACAAGCATATTCATTTCTTTTTAGTTGACAATGAAATTTGCTCCTACAAGTAAAATAGTGCCATATTCATCAAGTAAACAGAGATGGTTATGGTATAGTAGGTCATCATTCAGATAAACAGAGATATGGATATAGATAAAAAGTAAGAGAAAAGGAAAGGTAAAGAGACAATAAGAGAAAGGAAGAAAGAATTATTGCTTACAAGAGTGAGAGAAAAGAAGAAAGAAGGAATGACTGTTGGTGCAAAATAGAAGAGGCAGAGTTTCTTTTTCTTTTTTCATTTTCTTTGTTTTATTTAATCCTTGCATCATATTATGAATTATCTATTAAGTGAAGAACATTATCGTCATATTATCACACTAAGGGAGTTTAATGTAATTTCTTAAACCTAAAGGGAGCCGAGTGAAATTGTCAAAAACCTTAGGGGATGTTTGTGAAATTATCCCTTTAGAATATTAAAAATAATATTTATTTAGATAACAATAGCAAAGAAAAGAAAGTTGTCAATTACATGTGAGAAGGGGAAAAAATTTAAAAAGGAAGTAAAAAGGAGAAAAAAGAGAAAAAGGAAATATAAAGATATATAATTACATGGGAGAGGCAATTTTATCCTTACATATCAAGCAAGGACAAAGTGACTATTTAATGAGTTTAGGGATGTAAAGTGCAATTGAGAGGACTTAGTGCATTTAACACTTAGATTAATGTAGTCTACCTGTGCACTTTAAGTTTCAATTAGCGTGACCTACACTACTAGATTATCATTTTTTTTTTACATTAGCGGATCTTAATGCAAGGTATATAAGTATTCAATTTAAATTCGGTTTTTCACACATGATCATACCTCCAAATGTGTTTATATAAGAAAATCTTTAAACTGTTAGTGTAGGAAAAATCAACTGTTAGACTTTTAACCAATGTAGTTACTTTGTCGTAGGTGTCTGAAATTTTGAATAAACCTCAAAACTGTTTCAATTTTTTTCATAGTCAGGGAGACTTGCTTGCATACTAGATAATAGGTGTTTGTTTGTATACGAGTTTTGACTATTCTGTTCTTGACCATTGTTAGAAAAGTTCTTTTGGGAATTTTCGGTTTGACGTTTTGAATAACTTGGTTTAACTTATGGAAAAGAAATATAGTCATAATTAGTTAAAGTCCTAATTACATGGAATTAGTTACTTGAATATATTTAGGCCTAACTTTAAAGAAAGATCAAAACCATGATGAGGCTTTTTATTTTCTTCGGGAAGAGTTTTAATACTTAAGTACGCACATGAATTTCAAAAGCCTTTAATTTGTAAAGATAGGATTAACAAGGCATTTAGGGGAGTATAGTAAATGTTTTAAATTGATGACCTTTTATTTTATTTTATTTTTGAGGAAATTACACTTTATTCCTATGTTGTTTAGTGTTTTTGTACATAACCCCCCTATGGTTTCAAAAGCTATACATAAGTTTCTCATGGTTTGGATTAAAGTGTCAACGTAATAGAATTTGCAATCCATAACGAGTAACCTAAAATGTCAAAAATAACCCTGTGTAAAGTTGAAATTTATTTATTAACCACAAGGGAGTTATGTGTATATTTTGAAAATTATAAGGGGGTTCTATGGTAAAATATTAAACTATAAAGGGGTTATATGGTAAAACATAAAATCATACGGGGTCAGTGCGTCATGTACATTATGTTTATATATTTTGGTCACTTCAGTCATTTTAATTTTTAAATAAGGGTAATTTCGATATTTTAAAAGATTAATGATTATTTCCATCACTTTGACGCTTTAATCCAAATCATGAAGGGGTTATGTATAGTTTTGAAATCATAGGGGGGTTATGTATAAAAAACACTAAACTATAGGGGGGAAAATGTAATTTGCCCCTTTTTTTTGTCATTAATCACTTATCTACTTTACTTCTGTTTTAACCTAATTTAAGAGAAGGCCTATCTAGGTCTGCAGAACCGACGGAGACTGAATTACCATCAAACTAGACGGGTACACTGCACACGTATATTAATAAACTGGATAGAAAGATGGTTCATAACCATTGAGGTTGAGTTAATATTTTGCCCAAGCTGCATGTAATGTGTTAATGGAACATAAATGCTCTTTTTTTTTTTTTACATATAAAAACATTATCATTTCATTAAATCTTCATTAATGGCAGAAATTATATCAAAAAATCTAACAATGAAATGACTGTTACTTTATCATTATTTGTTAGAGAATGACTATCTCTCTGATATTCGTATCTTAATTTTTTAATTGCGACCTCGAATTCTATCATGCATGTAGACTTATTTAAACATCTCAACAGGTAAAAAAGGAACAGAGAAGATCACTTGTGGAAATTATGAATAGTCTTCCCATCCGGTCCATATTATTTGTGTTGTTCCATGGCATTAGGAATTAAAGAACTGGACAATTGTACAATACCAAGATTTAAATTTAGCCCTTTATAAGAGATTAACCTTTTTTGCGTTTATGTACCTAAGAATTTTTCTGTTCACACATTCCCCGTTGCATTAAATAATTTAACTATTAGATAACCATTTTTTTAATTATTAGCTAACTGTTAATATAAATACTCTCATAAGTTTGTGTATTAAGGATGAATGATGTAGCTTTTTTCTAGCAGGCACTTTCCTTTTTTTTTTTTACCTTAAAAAATTTTCAATTAAATTACTCAATACAACTATTAATTACTTAACGTGAAGGATATGGATGAAGATCAGAATTTTGACTTCCCGAATAGTTAGAACTTGTTTGGATTGTTAATTTTAGGAGTTTTTATAGAAAATATACAGTAACAATTTGACATATAAATAAAAAAGATAATTGAAAAATGTGATCATGGAAAATATAAAAATTTTCCTGCAAAAAATCACAATCCAAACAAAGCATTGAGTAGTTTTCCGTTATAATTGCACTTCTACTTTAGAAATAGTGGATTAATTCCTAAATGAACGAAAGAAATACTAAAAAAAACAAAAGAGTCCAAATTCGAGAAGATCTAGGAACAACGAAACATTAGAATAAAGGGGTCGGTCCTACTAAACCTAATCCTCCATAACTTCTCCGATTAGCAGCAATTCTATTTCTACTCGGTATAATACTACTACAGATATTCATCAAAAGTAAATGCATCAAACCAAAAAATAAACAAACAGAAAAATTGACGAAGTTCAGAATATATTAAGATGGTGAAGAGGTCCAAAATAAACAACAACAACAGAGAATTAGACCACCAGATGATGATCTTGAAGGAGGGGATCAAGAGGCTGAGAATTGACAAAGAAGCAAAAGATGGCCAGCAAGATGAGGAGATGATTGACAGTGAGCACCCTACGGGTTCGATAGAGCACGAGATGCTGATGTTAAGGAAGATGACCAAGCGGCTGAGAATTGATGAAGATGCAAAAGAAGACGACAGAGATGAGAAAGAAGATGCAAAAGAAGGCAACAGAGATGAGAAAGAGAAGATCAACAGAGAGCTCCCGACAGACTTGTTAGTTGATATACTAGCAAGAGCGGACATGAAAAGTCTGTCCAAGTTGCAGTGCGTTTGCAAATTATGGAAAGAGCTAATATCTGACTCTTATTTTCACAAATTGCATGGGGAGAAATTCCCATCTTGAAAAATCATTCGCCTTAATGTTCTCTTTACTGAATATTCTTGCAAATCTTGGGAGAAACTAGATAAAACCAGAGGATGTAGAAGGAAAACTGAACAAGAAAACAGTACTACATGCACAGACAACAGTCACGTTCCCAGTGCGATTCTTGGCCATATGATGCCTAGTTTGATAAGATCATAGGGCCTCTTCTTTCTTATTGGGATTTTCCTGGAACAGCTTCCTTTCTCTGGTACCAAAGAAAGTATTGTACCGTCAAAAGATTGATATCTGGCCTTTATTAGTGATTTTTGTGCGACACAATTTTATGTTGCAATAACATTATGGAGATTTTTTGCGGCGCATTTTTTGTGCTGCAAGTAGAGTGGCGACACTATTTTTACGACACAAATACATGCAACATATCCAAAACTTGCGTCGTTTTCTTTTGCGTCGAAAAATGGCTCATTATTAAGTTTCAAATTTTTTGCAAATGTTCAAAAATTAGCAAGGGTACCTTGGTCATGCAAAGTGTGATGTCAGGTTTACCTATGCCAATCGTCTAATAGAAAAAGAAAAAAAAATGTAGATGAGAGTAAAAATTAATCTAATAGGAATCTGAAATTATTCTAAAGTGAATAAATAATTAAGAATGTTTTGTTTGCTTCTACCGAGTTGTATAGCAAACAATATAAACTTTTACAATGAAAATATGAACACAAAAAAATGCTTGGTAACTTGTCTTCAATTACAGGTTCCAAGATCCACAAAAATCTACCATGCAAAAGAAAAACCAAGGCTTTGATGTTTTGCAGAATAATCAAACGAGCAGCTTATTCCCTTGGAAAAGGAAACCAGTGCAATAGAAACCAAGTGTTTTCTATAAAAGCACACAAATTGAAAAGCAAGAAGTCTGAAGGAACCAAACATAAGGAGTTTTTTTTTTTTTTTTTGGCCTCAAACAAATATTTCTTCAGCTGCATTTAGTTTTAAGCTGGATCAGCTAATAAAAAAATCAAGACAGTAATACGCATCTCTCCATAGACTCTCAGAAAGCAGAACAAGTAAGATTTCTAATCATCATTACATATCAAAGAATCCTTCATTGATATAATAAGCACACTTCTCAAAGACCACATTTCCAGCTGCTTTAAAAGCTTTCTCACGCAACAGGATCATACCTGCACAGAAATAATATGGTCCAACAAAGTCGAAGATATCAGAAAAAGAGAAATTTTAGAATTTTAGGAATGTAGAACATGGAAAAAAAAAGTCTTGCAAATTGTCATCATAGATGATTTGGTTAATTCAATATCTCAAAGGCAGAAAACAGTGTGTGCTATAGAGATTTAGCACTCATGCAGCCATTATGCTATATTTGAGAAACTGCATTAATTCAAGACCGCAAAGAAAAACTTTGAGCTACTTATTCTGTGCCTTCAAGAATCTGCTTCCTCTAAAATGCAAGGAACAGCAGTTACAAAAGCAAAATCCCAAGGACCAAGCAAAAGGTGGAAATCAAAAAGAAAAGCACAGCACCTAAGTGCCTATTCAAGAAAGCATGCTAGATAAACAGATGGCAGCAAATCAAAGAACTGCATTCAAGAATAATCAATTCCACCAACAAGTTAAACCATCAAGAATAACATAAGCAAATTCATAAACATTCAAGACAAGTTAAAGGACAGCAAATCAAAGAACCAAAATCAAGAATATCAAGTCCAGCGACAAGTTTAACCATCAACAATAGCAGAGGCAATTTCATAAAAATCCAAGACAAGTTGTGCCATTAGCATAATAAGAACCATTAATTATGTGCAAGCTCCATCAACTGCTTAAAGATAAATGACAATGCTAACACGTCAAAATCAAATTTCAGGGAAACATCTTGAAAAATCAACACTACTCTTACTTTTGCTAAGAATATCACGATAGATATGAGCCATGCATATCTATAAGTAACAACACAAACTTACACATATTCTAATTATAATCTTCCCGCAATCAGCATCATATGATGCAAATTTTATACCTATAGATTTCTATAGAGGACCCCTGTAGTGTAACACCAAAGATTTGTCATACCACCCATACAACTTATTAACCTTATTAGAAAAGAGCTCTTTAGAGAAATAACATGTGCAAAAATACAATGACAACCTTATTAACAGAACTAACATGCCAATGACTACTTCTGTTAAGTTCGAAACATAAAATTTTTATACATAATGACGGTGACATGCATATAGAGAAACAGGAAATGAGTTAATTTCAAGTTGTTTAACTGATTGAGGTGGTGGGAGACAAAAGTTGATTCTCAAAAGTTGGTGTATCCTTTGACGACTGAAGGTAGATGCGTTACTGCTTCTATAAGTATAAAGAAGATATCCTGAGGCATACAGGACACTCAAAATTTAGTTGCAGTACTTGGCTCCGGAAAGGGGGAAAAAATGACAATGCATCATCTATTATATGTTAAAGTAATGCTTTCTACAAAGATTTGGTTAAAAGCATATTAGACTAAACCAATGAACTGGTCTACCTACCATCTTAAACAAACACTACTTAGGCTGTACTTAATACAACAAAGTTCAGATTTAGGAGACGTAAGCATATAAGCAGAGATGAATATAAGAGTGATAGAAGAGAGAACATTAGCCCAAATCCACTTTCTTACTGAGAATCTCTTCCCCAAGTCTCTCATTGCACAACATCAAAGATTCAAACAGGGAAAGAAATATCAAGCTCAAAAGGCCCAACAAGATTGTAAGAACTCACATTTGGTTCAATCATCACCCTGTAGCAAGGATACATTAGCCCACATAGCAAGAAATGGGTTGCAAATATCGAATCTCATAATTCAATCCTAGGAGTGGCATGTTAGCAAGAAAATGGTTTGTAATTAAATCCCCAGCAAAGGGAATGAATGCTACTAGTCGAGAGAGAGAGAGAGAGAGGAAACAGAACGCCTATGCGATTACCTCTTTTCTTGTAGTACAGCTGTTCTTTTTGTGTTTCCCAGATTACTATCACTGCTGAGCTTTCACTAGGCTTTGTAAAAATATACCCAATTCAAAGAATTGTTCAGCCCCAGTAACTTGCATCACAGGATAAGTAATAGATTTGCTTTCAATGTCGTACCATAGCAGCAGCTGATTAGCCTGTTCCAAAAGTATTCGTCTACGGCATTTAGAATAAGCTATTGGCTTCACTGCTTGAGGACACCTAGTAGACAGACAACAGTTAGTAGATAGATCACATATTTTGATTGAAACCAAATTAGTCCAAGATTTCTGGACTCCATACTCTGCCATCACCCAGATATCAAAATGACTTTCATAGTATTCACAAATCAAGGAAAGGCATCCTTCCAAAATACCCAAACGCATATCACAATGGCGATCAAAATACTCAGGTTGTTGGAGTAACTTGAATTCCTCTGTTCCAAGATCAAAGGCAGCAATAAGTTTGTCAGAATTGGATTTATTAGCTTTTACAACCCAATGCAATGCCCTGTCTACAAGCTTGCCACTGACATGCTTATGAAAATAGTAAGGAAAATCTGGAACCCTTTTCCAAGATTCTACTTTCAGACCATAAACCTTAACTTCAGAGTAAACCTGATCATCACGCCCATAAAGCACTGGAATAGCAACCACCTTATAATCATCGCTCACTGAATCATACCCAAACCCATAACAGGCATAGCAGTTACCACCGACGGGAACACCGTGAAATTCATCTTTTCTGGCACTCGTAAAATCCGGTGCTTTCTGGTCGATGGGCATAAAATAGGGCGATCATCCTGATAAGTGACTAATTTACGTAATAATTGGATGACATTTTATGATATTTTTAGTCACTTTGGTTATATTATTGGAAGAAAATGAATCATTTTGGCTATAATTGGTGAAAAATGTTCTTAAGTGATTAAATGAGGTTTTTATCACTTTTTACTTGCATTTTGTGCATTTTTGACAGCTTTGACACATTTTAGTATTTCAGCTATAACTTGAGCTACAGTGATCAGATTGAGATGATTCTTGAACCAATTTGAAGATAAGAGATAGATCTACAACTTTGGTGAAGACACTGAAATCCAGTTTGAAGGTTTTCCAGGTCAAAACGTCGAATTACAGTTGCTAATTTCTATTGGTCGAAACTGAAACAGGGCATTGAGCAGTCAAGGGTATTTCAGTCATTTCTCAGCCTACACAAGTTCAAATGAGGTGATTCTTGCATTGGAAAGCTAACTCAAAGAGCTACAAGTTTTATGTTTTGGTCAAGAGTTAGATCACCTTCTATCATCAAGAAAAGTTCAGTTGAAGTTGAGGCAAATCGGACCAGAGCTGGAAATTGAACAGAAATTGCACAAAAAGTCACTGTAGCAATCTGGCTGGAACTTGGCCAGATTTATGGCCGGATTGTGGTCAGAAAAGGCTGCTCTCTACGCGGACAACTTGTTTTCACCTCCAACAAGTCACATGTAATGCTAGACATGTGACAAACACTTTGCAGCTGTAAAAGGGAGGTGTAAGCCTCATTCCTTGACCACCTTTTACCTTTATATAGCCAAAAACTTGCAAGATTGAAAGGGAGACATACGGGAGAAGCTTGGAGTCTGCAGAAATGTAGCGCTTCCATTTTCTTAATGTGAGGTTAGTTTAGTATAGAGTAGTATAACTCATCCACTCTTGTATATTTGCTAGATTAGGATGAAGATGGAGATGAAGAAGGAGGAGTTGAAGCTCAAGTGACATGGGTTATTCTTCTCCAACTCTTTATCTTTTGTATTGGATTTTTAAGTATGGTTAATATGCAAGTTCTGGATTTTGTATTTATTATGTATCTTTAAAGTTTATGCCTTGGGTTTGGTTGAACTTTCTATGATTGTTAGTGTTCATTATTTGGCTATTTGATTTCTATGATTTGAGCAAGTTATTTAGCACTTTAGCTCTTTCAATCATAATTAATCTGGTACCATTAATTGTGATTATCTAAGTTCTATATCTTCAATGAAAATTGAGATTTAACACTGGTTCAAGAAATGCTAAACATAGGGAGTACACTCACAAGAGTAGAGGTGCACCTATGTGGTTTTAGTGATTCATTTCATGTAATTTCATTGAAAAAATGAATTTGTAGCTAATCTCATAACCATGAGAATAGGTATGGATTAGTTATGAATATAATTGATTCACTACGAAAGTAGGATTCATATGCATAAGGAAATTACACCATAGCTAGCCAAGATAGTAGTAATCAGTGATCCAAAAATAGCACTTGCATGAGTAGTTAGGGATACCATAACCTAAGGAGTTTCATTTGTTATTTTCTTGTATAAGTTCAGTAGGTTTTACTTGTTATAATTCATTGTAGTCTAAATAATAGAGAAGGTTTAGTAGTTCCGGTAATTGTTCAATCTTTCTCGTGGGATCGACCAGATACACGTCCTAAACTACTAATTTGACCTGTATTCTTGCAGTCAAACGAGTGTAAATCAGATTTTAACTTTTACGTATATTAAAAACCCGACACATCCCAAAAAAGACAATACACAAAGCAGTCCATTACATGAACCCAGGATATCAGTTTCAAGGTCAGTCCTGGACTCCACTGGGAGATTGAGTTCTTTGAAAAAGGCGCGGTTAGTTTCAAGAAAAGAGTCATAGTCCTGCAGAGTAAAGGTGTACTTCGTCAACTACTAGATTAGAGCTGCCATTGAAATTTCCAAGAATAAGGTTGTGATGGGACGAGTTCTTCAAGTGCTTTTTGATGAATTCTTGGCTGCCTATTGTAGCCCGCCAAGACTTGGATAGACACCTGAATCTTATGAGCGTCTTTACAGGGAGCCTGGAGAAAAATTTCTTCGATCAAATCAGGTGGGATTCTGTCAGGCATTGTTGAAAAACTTGTTAGATAAAGATAATAATCTTGACCAGGGTCTGACGCTTGTAGAAGGAAATGAGCAAGAGAAAATGTTCAATCATGGAGTTTCAGTGAATAGTTATGATTACTACAGGTTTGTTTATATGCTCGAAAGAATTCCTCTTGTATTTTTGGCAATGCGTTGGGTAATGACCTCTGATTTTGGTAGTGAAGGGCCTCGAAGTAAATGGATATAATATTCGGGAAATTCAACAAAAATAAGAAATCTAAAATATTTAATACTTCAAGATTTTCATAATTGTGGTTTCTCAATATAATTTTTCAGATAGTATATCAAAATAATAACGTACCGTGCGATATAAAGTGGAAAAGCTATACTGGAAAACAGTGTGGAAAACGTTTAGAGAGAAGGTATGAAATTACTTATTTATATAGAGAATACAAAAAAAACTTTGTTGAGGAAATAGAGTTCTATATGTACATATAATTTTTTTGTCGACATGATAGATTCTAGGCACATGAAACATTTTCCAGGAAAGTCTGAATATTAGAAGACAGGTCAAGGGATCAACACCCAAGTGGTCAAATCCCTTGACTTACGCCCAAATAGATTTTTAAAACTCTCTTGACGGAAGAATAGGGGTAATTGGTTAGAGTTTTATATGTACAACATATAAGTACAAGCAATATTTGAAAAGAAAAAAATATGATTCAGATCTTTAAGATCCTCCAAATATTGTTCACCTTGTTTAGAACGCTTAAAATTACACCCGAATTAACATGTGAACCTACAAATTGAATTTATTTCACTTGTACATTTGGACACTTTCCTGAATTGATTATACTATTATAAAATAAGCGCTCTCAACAAGTGTCTACTAATCACTTGTTCCTTGTTAGCCAAACTCTTATCACTCCCTGGCAAAAGCACACCCTACCTATGTGTGTAGGGATGACAATTGGGACGGGTGTCCGCATGAGGGGCTAATGGGGTGGGGGTTGGGGTACATTGTGGGGCGGGGGGGGGAGGGAGAATTTTTTTCCCCCATTTTGTCCCCCGCCCAGCCACCCGTTAAAATAATAATAAATAAATATATGTATGTCTATAATTATATATAAAATATTTAATTTAATTAGTTACAAACTTATAATAATGATATTATTAGTTAAATGTATTATGTAATGGATGTTAGTATATGTAATATAATTGATATCATCAATTATACTAATAATTATACATGTCTACTAATAGAAATTATTAATTAGTTATACTAAATTAACTAATACATTTATACTAAATTCCTAATTACACTTAACACAATAACACTTTTTTTCAAAAAAAAAACACAATAATGACTTAATATATTTGTGTCAAAAATGAAAAATTGACTATTTTAATTACATTTGTTTCATGATGTGGATTGTATTCAAATAACTCTTGTTTGATTGTTTTTATGGGTTTCAATTATGAAATTACAATAGATAATAATTTGGTGATGTGTTGATATTTTTACTTGATTATTTGTTAAAATTTGACAATAAAAAAATTATATGACAACTTTTATTAGC